>CM062818.1:1330624281-1331824281 GCA_031772625.1 Pinus tabuliformis
AAATATTGAAAGAAGCTTAACAACATATTTTCCTTGAGAAAGATAAATTTCACCAGGTCTTTGATAGATCTCTAAAGCCGAAAAATAATGCATCAAACCAAGGTCTTTCATTTGAAATTTAGAAGCTAACTCTCTCTTACACTGGAGGATAAGAGGTTCTCTTCCTGTCAAGAATAAATCATAAACATACAATACCAAAATCAAAGGTATACCTTGGATTGTCTTGAAGTAGAGGTACAGGTCTGCAATGCTTCATGTGAAACCAAGATTTATCAAGTAGCCATCAATGTGAGCATACCAAGTTCTTGGAGCTTGCTTCAACCCATATAAGGCTTTCTTCAGTCTACATACATGAGTTTCTTTGTCATGCTCTTCAAACCCTTGCAACTGTTCCACAAATACCTCTTCCTTCAATAAGCCATGCAAGAAAGCAATTTTCACGTCCATTTGGTGAGGAGTCCATCCTTGGCTAGCAGTTAAGGCAACAACAAATCAAATAGTAGTATATCGAGCTACAGATGCAAAAATCTCATTGTAATATATTCCCTCTTTTTGAGAGAAACCTCTAGCTACAAATATAGCCTTATATTTTTCAATACTACCATCTGCACCATGTTTAATCTCAAACAACCATTTGGAAGTGACAACAGATTTACCTTGAGCTCTCGGAACCACTTCCTAGACAACACTCTAAATGATGGACTTGTATTCTTCAGTCAGGCATGCATCTTTCCAGACTTATTCTTTTGCAGCTTCTTCAAAGGTGCATGGTTTTGCCTTATTGATGTTCCTCGTGGCAGCAACATACCCTTGAAATCGACTTGGCTTCTTACTTTCTCTGAACATCTCAGGGCATTATGTTGTTCAACATCTTGCAAGGTATTTTGCAGCCATAGTGGTCTCTTATCGGTAGGAAGATCATGTGGTGTTGGATCTAGAGGATCCATGGAACCCATTGGATTATCAACAAGATCATTCTCAAGTTCCAGTTAGACTCAGATGCAGGCTATTTTTCATTAGCAACTTGTCTTTCAGCAATGGTAGGAGGAGGAGAGTCTCTTTATTTTCTAACAGCATCTTCATCAAATGTTACATCTCTGTTAAACTCTATAGTTCTTTGACCAAGTACATACAAAAATTCTTGTAGAAAAACAGAGTTGCTATCATCTAACTGAAATGACACTGAACCGTAACCTTTAACTTGGTGAGTAGAATTATCTCCAAGGATAACATTTAAATTAGTCTCCCTCTCAACTAGATTAGAGAGTGCTTCTTTGTAACTAGTAAAGTGTTTGGAAGCACCACTATCAACTAAACAGCGATCAAATCAATCTGCAGAAAAAGAACTGAAAAGAGTAGAAACAAGAAAATATTTTTATTGAGTTTCCAATGCATTATTTCTATATCTTGGATTTCTTGTTTTCTTAGGATGGTCTTTTCTTTGATTTCCAAAGATGTCTTTTCTATAATCAAATTTGTTTTTGAATCTAAGTGTTCTTCTTTCTTTACAGTCACGAGCAAAATGACCATGCTTTTGACAGTTAAAACATCTAACTTTTGACATGTTTAGATTCCCTTTATTTGATTTGAAAACAGATTTATTTTTATTACCTTTCCCTTTTCAGAGGCTGCAAAATATAATAGGTTCTTTCTTCGTGATGCGAAATTTTCCCTCTAGAGATTATTTTGCCTCCTCTTGCATACACATTCCCCGGAGCTCATCAAATGTGGGAATAGTGTTGTTATTGCTAATAGTTGTGATAAAAGTCTCCCAAACAGGAGAAAGGTCTCCAAGCGAAATCAACACCATTTCTTTGTGAAGTATAACTTCACCAATTGTTTATAGTTTATTCTTGATTTTGGTCATTCTCAGGAAGTATGCTTGAACCATCTCTCCTTTGTTCATCTTAATGCCCTCCAGTTGATTCTTCAAGGCAATAATTTGATTCAAGTTACTAATTGCAAACATGCCAATTAGTGTGTCATACATTTCTTTAGCTTTCTTCAAACTGGAAACATAAGTAATGAGATGATCATTAAGAGAATCACGGACAATTTTTGTAGCTTTTATTTCACCCTTTTTATGTTTGGATTTGACCGCAACACTTGAATTCTTTGGTGGATCAACTATTGTGTCTTCAACATACTCCAGAACTTCGTGTTCTTCAAGAGTGATATCTAGTCTTGCTTTCCATGGACTAAAGTTTGAAACATCATTCAGTTTCTCCTTTATCTTGAAGTAAGATGAAGTCATCTTAATCATAAAACTGTGGCAGCAAGTGGGGTCTCTTCAAGTGATCTATGGTCTCCTTGGACTTGTCTTCACTAAGGCTCTGATACCATGTTAAGATATGAAAGTTCTATTTAGAAATTTAAAAATTCTTTGCATAAACTTGAAAGTTCTATGCACAAAATTGAATGTACTTGCAAAAAATTGAATGTACTTTACAGAAAACTGAATGTACTCTATAGAAAGTTGAATGTATTTTGCATAAAATTGAATGTACTTTGCAGAAAGTTGAATGTACTTTGCAGAAAACTGAATGTACTTGCAAAAAATTGAAAGTTCTATGCTATTACAATTACTTAGAATGCAGATTTCTTCTTCACAACTTTACAGATCAACGATAGTAAATAGAACATAAACATAAGGATCATATGAAGACGTTCAAGCACAAATATGAAACACTAAGAGTTAGGTCCAATGACCAGAGAAAAGCCCACAAGGGGAAAACCCAAATGATTCTTCTTCTATTAGAAATCTAAATTGTTCAGCAGAGTAAAAGAAAGAGAGAGCATGAGAATGAATAAGCTCACCAATGTCTAATCAACTTGCAGTCGAAGTGCTCTTGCTCTTTGCTTGAAGATCTCCTCCTTCTCTTCATCAGATCTTGTCCTTCACACTTGTTCCAGCTCTTCCCTTGCTCTTACTCTTCACTTGCTCTCACACATCTCTTGCACACACTCAACACTAGCTCTCCTTCTTCACAATAAGCATACTACTCTAGCGTCTCACTTTCTCTTGCTTAAATAGATGAAAAAAGAGAGGAGTTACAAAATGAATTCATTCTTTAAGCCAATAACAGGGGAATCGAATTCTGTGAGGGGGGAGTTACTTGAGGAGAAGTGTCTCATCCCAAGAATAGAGAGAGAGGTACATTTGTCTTGAGGAGTTACACTTTGAATTAGGGAGAGAAAGAGTTACACTTAGACATGAGAGAATATTTGGTTAGCATTACAAATTGAATTGAATGAGGGAGTTACAAGTGCATTTAATGAGTTACTATGTTGCCATACAATGAAATAGTGAGGGAGAGTTACATTCTTTTGAGTGTGGAGTTACTATTTTATTCCAGGAGAGAGGTTCGATTTCCCAAGTAAGAGATTCCCAATTTAATTTACTTATTCCATAATAGAATTCGTTTTTATTAATCCATTAAAGGTGAATGACTTTAGGCTATTTTATAAATAAAAGTATCAAAATAATAATAATACTAGTAAGGATAAAAATATTAATTCTTGACTTGTATAATCATGATTGATTTGATTTTAAAGTGAATTTCATATGTTGAGATCATCCTTGATCATTTAGACATGACTTTATATCTTTAGAAAGTCACTTCCAAATTGAGATGTGACTTACTATTTTTCGAAGGTCATATTAAAATTTTCAGAAATGAAATTTTATTATAGGTGGTTCAAACAAAACTGAAAGATATGATTTTTTCTAGAAGAAATTCATCTCTAAACTGCCAAATTTTAACATGATTTTGGCAAAGGATTTCATCCTAGGAAGTTTTTTTAACCTCCTTGAATTATGTGTGCTTGTAAACATGCATAATCAACAAAGTTTTTCTTCCAGTTATAACCTCAAAGTTAGGGTGGAATTCGTTGACAAAGTTTTAACTGAGTCTTACTGTTTATTGAGTTTATTGTAAAAGTGTGTTTAGGAATAATTTTAGAGCATTTTCCCTCGTAATCAGAACACCATGGCTAAAATATTTTATTATAAGCACAATTGGTTTCATACTAGATCATATTGTTATATTTTGCAATTTTAAAATTAATTATCTTAGATCTTCAACCTTTAAGTGCAGACAGTGACCAATAGCCATATAGAAGATAGTGAATGAACAACAAGAAAACAGATTTGGTCCAAGACCAGGGAAAAACCCCACTATGGGGGTAAACCATTTAAGAATACATTCTTCTATTAGATCTTCATCAAATGTTTAGCGGATATACATAAGTAGAGTACACAACCCTTTTCTCAGTGACAACAACATTACCCATTTTCAAACTAGGATAAAACTTCTGAAGTGTGAGCTCTGATAAGAAATGTAGAATAACAAATCCTTCAACCCTTCAACAAAGGTTACAAGTGTGACTAGGAGATCTATTATAGGTATGCCAGCAAATGAAAAATAAACCTCAACACGAGTTGAAAAAAACAAGCCTTTAGTGCGAAGTGATCTAGCCATAGATATGAGAAAAATATCTTCCAAAGATCGTGCTTCAAGATGAGTGTTAATGAATTGAAAATCAGCTTCAAAATTGCAAGTGCGAGAAGAAGATTAGCTTTCACGAATGAGATAGACAAGTCTCCAGATGCGTGCTAGAAATCCAAGACAATATGCCTTCATAATAAGATATGGCCACAAATAATAAGTAAATATCCTCCAGGTGCGAGAGGATGAGACTTGTAATACGAGATCTGCAAAAACTGATACAAGGGAGATCTGCCACCAATGATAATACAAGATAGAGATCTTGCTAATAATATGAAATCTGCCAAACAATAATGCAAGAAAGAAATCTCCATAAATGCGAGAGAGAAATCTCCACTAGATCTGCCAATGATGAAACAAAATAATAAACTTCCAATAAATTTGCTAACAGTGAGAGAGATAAAACAATGACGCAAGGGCTTTATCACCACTGCGAAAGAGATCACCAGTGATGACAAGAGATCTGCCACTGATAATGAGAGATCTACCACTGATAATAAGAGATCTGCCAATGATGATAAGAGATCTACCACCAATAATCAGAGAACTGCCACTAATAGTAAGAGATATGCCAATGATGATAAGAGACTTGCCACTAATAATTAGAGATCTGCAAATCTACAATAAATCTGCTAACAATAAGAGAGATAAATTACTGATGCGAGGGCTTGATCACCAATGCAAGAGCTAGATCACCAAAGCAAGAGAGAGAGAACTCGATGTGTTGCAAATGAAGGCTTCTCTTCAATATATAGGAATCTTTGAGACAAAATCCCTAACTCGAATTAGGTTTTTGGAAGCTCCTAGAGTGATCCATTTTTGCACATGTCGAATTAGATCACTTAAGTGATTTTATTTTGCACATGTCAAAATACCTTTATAAAACAATTTTGAAATAACTTTTGCACTTATAAAAATAATTTGCACTTGAGAAATAATTTGCTTCAAGGGTGAAAGGGGTTAACTCATAGAGTGTTTTTCTAGGGAAATTTCTCCCTTAGTTGCACAAAATTCAACACTCCCTCTCAACTAGGGAGGAATTTCCATCAATAGTGTCAAAATTGATGTACTTGTCAAATCATCATGGCTCATGTTGAACATTCTCGAATCTAAAGAAGAATACTTATGGCAAGGGAGCCTCAACTATCACCTTGAATCCAAGTCAGCGAAATAAGGCTAAGAAACCATTACCAGGGAGTTTCAAGCTCCGACCAAGCCTAAATATCATCAGGGAGCCAGATGCTTCCACCCGACATCAGGTACCCACATGCTACAACCTGGAACAAATACCATCAGGGAGACTCATGCTACCACCCAGAATGAATATGGCTCAGTCATGAAGACTAAGAAACCACTGCTCAGCCAATGAGGCTAAAAAACCATAATAACTTAGCACTTAGACTAAGAATCCATAATAATTCAAGAAAACCAGCATCTTCAAACTTGAGTGAGATACTACTTACCATGACTAGTAAGGATCACAATCCGATCTCAAGTAGCCAACACCCATTGGCCAGATGGGTGGAAAACAAGATGCATGACTGGGGCATACTCCTGATTGGAGGTACCTCATCCCCCGGGAGCTCAACCAAGGGGGAAGAGCATACATATCAGTGCTCTTGATCAGGGGTACATCCTTTAGTCCGAGCATATCTCTAAAGACTAGAAATTTCTTCTTCAACGCCGCTTTAAGTATATCAGCAATGTGCTCATCAATCTGAATACGGTGGAGTCTCACTGCTCCTCTCTGTATCATGCCTCGAATGAAATGATATATGATTTCAGTGTGCTTGGATCTATAATGAAATACGGGATTCTCAGGCAATCGGATCCCACTCATATTATCATGGAATATCACTATAGTATCCAGGACTTGCTCAAATAACTCTCCAAAGAGTTTACTTAACCAAACAGCTTCACAACTAGCTAAGATAGCAGCAATATACTCAACTTTAACAAAAACTTAAACAACACCCTAAAGAGCTTTTTCTGTCAATAATGTTGCCCGCCCAGTCAACATCTGTAACCATGCAACTTTATATTGCCAACAGTATATCGAAGACCAAAGTTAATTGTCCCATGTAGATATCTAAGCACGTGTTTAGCATTTTTTTAAGGTCACAGCCAAGCCAGACACCAAATTGGTGTATGAGACCCCTTGTTTGTGGGACAAGGGACCCACCTCCGCGCAGCGATTTGACTGCTAAGTCTACGAAGGCATACATACTCTACCCCCTCTAGTTTTGAACCTGTGACCTCTTAGGAGGAAACACATGCTCTTAACCGTTAGGTCCACTCAAGCAACAACCCAGTGATTATGTAAAGGCCTGGTCAAGAATTGACTTAAGGTGTTTACAACATAGAAAATATCAGGACGAGTGTTCACTAAGAACATCAATGCCCCAATCAACTAACGATACTGAGATGGATCAGATAAATCAAGTCCAGCTTCATCACCATAAAATTTCTTGAAGTTCATCTCCATGGGAGTGCTCATCAATTTGCACTCTAACATTCCAAACCTTTACAAGAGCTTTACAACATACTTCCCTTGGGAGAGAATAATTTCGCCAAGTCTCTGCGAGACCTCCAAGCCCAAAAAGAAGTGCATCATCCCAAGGTTTTTCATTTCAAATTCAGAGGCAAGCTCCCTCTTACACGGAATCATCAAAGGTTCATTACCTATCAAAAACGATCGTCACCATATAATACCAAAATCAAAGGCATACCTTGCACAACTTTGAAGTAGAGGTTTGGATCAACATTGCTCCTTGTGAATCCCAATTTTATCAAGTAGTTGTTCAAGAATACCAAGCCTTGGGGGCTTGCTTTAAGCCATAGAGTTCTTTCTTCAATCTGCATACATGGGTTCTTCTGTCATGCACCTCAAAGCCTTGAGGTTATTCAACATATACTTCCTCCTGAAGAGCACCATGGAGAAAAATTGTCTTCATATCCATCGGATGGAGACTCCACCCTTGACTAGCAGAGAAAGCAATAATAGAGCCACTGGTGGTATAGCGAGAAACAAGAGCATATTTGATGTCACTAGCATAGATCCACACAAATATGAATGAATTAGTTGCAGGATGTCATGAGTTTTGGTACCGCTAGAGGGGAAAGGCCCTCTCGTTTTCTTTCCACTTTCACAACCAGGGCAAACACCATCATGTTTTGATTGGATTTTTTCCATTCTAAAAACCTCTTCTTTATTTTGGATAGTGTGCCTTATAATGAAGATGAGAAAATTTGCGGTGCCATAACTCAATCTGTTTGAAATTGCATTCTTGAGCCATAGCTTTAATAGGTCTCCGATTGAACTTGTAAAGCCATTCGACTCTCGATCCAAGAGTAAAAGCATTTTTCATGTTTATTTTCTCTGACCAAGTTAACACCTTTCCTTTTATAAAAGCACCTTCATTCCTTTATCTTCTAGAGCAAGTATAGATACAAGATTTTTCTTTAGATCAAGTACATATAAAAAATCTTGAAGACGAATAGTTTCTCCAACATCCAAAAGAAAAGAAACCGAACCAAACCCTTTTACAGGGTATGTAGTGTTATCTCCAAGGATCATGTCTCCCTCAACCAAATTAGAGAGGACTTCTTTATAACCAGAGAAGTGCCTAGAGGCACCACTATCCACTAACCAACTGTCTAAAGAATCTGAAGGAGAAGCACTAGACAAAGCTGAAATCAAAAAGTACTCAAATTGAGAAGCAACAACATTATTTTCATACCTTGTATTTTTGTATCTCTTTTGAGGACGAGGCTCTTGATCACGATCATTGCGAGCATTGCTTCTTCCTTCATATCTTCTTCCTCCATAATTCCCCTTTTTTTATCAAGACTCTGATTATTGTAGTTGTTGCTACTCCTTTGATTATAAGAGGATCTTCTTTCTAGACAATCTCGAGCATAGTGCCTATGCTTGTGATAGTTAAAGCATTCAACATTCCTCATGCTCTTCTTGAAAAACTTGGGTTTGGACTTAGATGATTTTCCCTTTGCTTTCCTCTTCTTTTCTTGTGCAGTGAAAGCGGATGGTTCTCCTTCTTTGTGTCTCTGAATTCTGCCCCTTGAAATCATCCTTGATTCTTTCTGCTTGCATCTTCCAATCAATTCATCAAAATTTGGCAGAACATTATTGTTGTTGATAGTCATAATGAATACTCCCCAAGCTACAAGAAGTCCATGAAGGGTTGTGTGTACCAATTCCCTATCAGACAAGGGCCCGCCAACAGACAAAATTTGGTCCTTGAGTTCAGTAATCCTTATAAAATAACACTGAATAGATTCTCTGATATCTTTGAGTTGTTTCTTCAGGTCAAGGACGTGATTTAGATTTTGGACTTCAAACATGCCAACAATCTTGTCATACACTTCCTTAGACGTCTTCAATTTGGAGATACAGGTAAGAAGATGATCTTTCAAAGAATCAATAATAATTTTGTGGGTTTCGATCTCACCTTTCTTGTATCTTGCTTTAGCAGCAACAGGGGCATTTTCAGGAGGCTGGGGTACACCTTCTTGGACATACTCTAGAACATCTTCTCCATCCAAGTTGGTGTCCAGCTTGAGTTTCCAAGCAGCGTAATTTGAAGCCCCTATCAATTTCTCATTGTCCTTGAAGAAGGATGTAGCCATATGAACTAATCTATTGTTGTATTTTGAGCAGAAAATAAGGTCTTTCAGTAGATAATTGCCTTCAGCTTACTGTTCTTGAGCTTATCTTCACCACAACTCTGATACCATGTTAAATTTTGCAATTTTGCAATTAATTATCTTAGATCTTCAACCTTTAAGTGCAGACAGTAACCAATAGCCATATAGAAGACAATCAATGAATAATAAGACAACAGATTTGGTCCAAGACCAAGGAAAAACCCCACTATGGGGGAAAACCCTTTAAGAATATTCTTCTATTAGATCTTCATCAAATGTTTAGCAAAGATACATAAGCAGAGTACAAAACCATTTTCTCAATGACAACAACATTACCCCTTTTCAAACTAGGACAAATCTTTTGAAGTGTGAGATCTGATCACAAATGTAGAATAACAGATCCTTCAATCCTTCAGCAAAGATTACAAGTGCGAATAGGAGATCTACAATAGGTCTGCCAGCAGATGACAAATAAGCCTCAATGCAAGTTGAAAAAAACAAGCCTTTAGTGCGAAGTGATCTAGCCACAGATATGAGAAAAATATCTTCCAAAGATCGTGCTTCAAGATGAGTGTTAATGAATTGAAAATCAGCTTCAGAATTGCAAGTGTGAGAAGAAGATTAGCTTTCACGAATGAGATAGACAAGTCTCCAGATGCATGCTAGAAATCCAAGACAATACGCCTTCACAATAAGATGATCTGGCCACAAATAATAAGTAAATATCCTCCAGGTGCGAGAGGATGAGACTTGTAATACGAGATCTGCAAAAACTGATACAATGAAGATCTGCCACAAATGATAATACAAGATAGAGATCTTGTCAATAATACGAAATATGCCAAACAATAATGCAAGAAAAAATCTCCAAAAATGCGAGAGAGAAATGTCCACTAGATTTGCCAATGATGAAATGAAATAACAAGCTTCCAATAAATCTGCTAACAGTGAGAGAGATAAAATACTGATGCAAGGGCTTTATCACCAATGTGAAAGAGATCATCAGTGATGAAAAGAGATTTTCCACTGATAATCAGAGATATGCCACTGATAATAAGAGATATGCCAATGATGATAAGAGATATGCCACTAATAATCAGAGATCTACCATTGATAATAAGAGATCTGCCAATGATGATAAGAGATCTGCCACTGATAATCAGAGATCTGCAAATCTACAATAGATCTGCTATCAATAAGAGAGATAAATTATTGGTGTCAAAGCTTGATCACCAATGGAGAGCTAGATCACCAAAGCAAAAGAGAGAGAACTTGATGTGTTGCAAATGAAGGCTTCTCTTCAATATATAGGAATCTTTGAGACAAAATCCCTAACTCGAATTAGGTTTTTGGAAGCTCCTAGAGTGATCCATTTTTGCACATGTCGAATTAGATAACTTAAGTGATTTTATTTTGCACATGTCAAAATACCTTTATAAAACAATTTTGAAATAACTTTTGCACTTATAAAAATAATTTGTACTTGAGAAATAATTCGCTTCAAGGGTGAAAGGGGTTAACTCATAGAGTGTTTTTCTAGGGAAATTTCTCCCTTAGTTGCACAAAATTCAACACATATTATGTCAAGGAATTGGGTAATGTCTTGAGGGTCTGGTCTAAATGTGTATTTCCCCTTCTAAGGGTTGAATTAATTGTAATATTTTGATGTAAAAATATTTTAGTGCATGGTCCCTCGCAATCAGACACCATGGCTAAAATATTTGAGGGTGGAAAAATAATTAAATCCCCTCTAGAGTCAATTAATTAATTTTTCTGGCAAAATTAAATAAAAATCCTAAGCCAAAAAATTAATTAATTTTGAGTCAAAAAATAATTATAGAGAAATTAATTTCTCTCCAAGTGGAAAATAATCAAAAATTCATGGGTCAAAAGGAAGTCAATTTTTGGAGGTCCTCCACCAAGGGAAAAATGGATATTTTAAGAAAATTTGAGCCCTTGGACCTTGGTGGTTAAGTCAAAGTCAATTTTTTGAGGAAATTAATCCAAAATATTAATTTTTGGATTAATAAAAAATGGTTTTTAAGAGAAATTCGAATTTTTCCTCAAAAATAAAAATTTGACGGTGGAGATTAAAAGAAGATCAAGTTATTTTCAACGGTTGAGATTAATTTGACGAGGATCAAGCCAACTAGCCATTATTTTCCACTTGGAAGAGTTTTCTCTATATAAAGAAGCTATTGAGCTTCTATTTCCCATCTTTGGGTTGAGTAATTTTCTATTGATGTACTGAGCTTCTGCTCTGCTGGAATTATTTTTCTCATAATAGTACGACTTAGGGGTTTCAATTCATGTTGTTCTATCTATTGATCTCTGGTATGTACGTGTTTATACTCTATTGTGTTGAATATTACAAACTGTAATTTCATTTGTCGGTGATAAGAACATTCTATTGGTACAAGCTATCTTAGATGATCTAATTCACTATATGATCTAACAGTTTATTTTACGATTGAATAAAGAATTACAGGTACAATAGCCCTTGCGCTCCAAGTTCACAGACTATGGGGAAGGGTCGACCTTGTTTGGGCTTTAGGCTTTCATTGCATCAAATTGTTTTGCGGGAGGGTTTTGGACAGTTATATTTTTCAAAATTATTCATCCTTGAAATTTATTTAAAAAAAAACTCAAAAATTGCATTTGATCCAAGGCTACAAATATTTAATATGTCTAGCTCTATTGAGAAAATTTGTTGGGGTTTTGAGGCAACTCTAAAACTAGGAAGGCAAGATCTAACGTCTAGCCCTCATCCAAGCTCAACGTTCAGCCAAGAAAGGAAGACAGTGGCCCTACAAGATAAATATTTTGGCGATTTTGTGAAAGAATTTATGTTTTGGCTATAAATTTTTGGTGAATGCAAGGGTTTCACAATTTTTGAGGGCCTTCAGGGCCTAATGGTTGACTTTTCCAGCCTTGTCATGAGCCTTCTAGCCCTCTCTCAATGAGCCACGGTTGTTTTAGGGCCTTCCACCTCTGTCGTTGCCCTTAATTCCCCTTGTTTCGAGCCTTTCTAGGCCCTAATCCTTGAGTTGCAAGCCCCTTAGGGCCTCTAACTGTTAAATTATGATATGTTTTATGCTTAAGAGCAATTTATATCAAAACTTCTTATTAGCCCAATGTCAATTTCCAGTATAGCAATCACATTAACATGATAGTAAAATGTTGATAGAAAATAAATGAAAACAACAGAAGACAAGCCAAGACAAGAGACACAAGATGTGGCGCTAGCCAGAGACAAACCCCAATGCGGGGGAACACTTTGATCAATTCTTCTATATTCTTCAATAATTCAGCAAAGAGCGAGAGAGATAGTATAATATCACAAATATGTGATTTACAACAGCAGTAATGAAACCCTTGAACAGCAATAGCAAGGGTGATCAATCAGCTCCCAAATGACCTAAAAACAACCTAGGAGAACTTAGTCTCCAACAACAGTAATAGCAGCCCAAAACTGTAATATTCCTAATTAGCCATAGCTCATTGGAATATTTGATTTTGCTCAATTCTGCCTTCTATAGTTATTTATAAATAAAAAGGTGAGGAAAGGGGGGACATAACTCAATTTTAGAATAAAGTCACTCCCTAGTAGCACAACGTTGTAACTTAAAGGGGAGCCAAGGGGAGCCAAAGGACCAGGTAAAGGAGGGGCCCATGCAGACACTTGGAGGAACAGCGCAGATGGAGAGGAGCATGTGGCAAGAGAAGGGGCTACATTGGAGGAGGTGGGCCTTGGGGTTGAGAGAGGCCAACGCTATAAAGGGGAGAGGAGCCTCCTCATTTTGTCATTCAATTATGTGCATTTGAGCTAGTCACTTCGACTTGGAGCACGCTGGCTGTTTAGCCTGTCTGCAGCATTGTTTAGTGCTCAACAGTAGCGCAAAGCCTTGAGGGACAAGTACATCCCCAAGGGGGTGATTTTCGAAGGTCGGCTATTTTAGAAAAGCTTTCTGGGTTTTCTGGGTTTCTTGAGTAGAGTCTGGTTCCAGAATTTCAGCATTTTCTGAGGGGGGGAACAACCCCAAATCCTCATTTGATTTCCAGCAATAGCAGCAGCACGGCAATTCTCCAGCAGCTTGGACGCAGTTCAGAGAGAGGCCATTCCTTTACTATTCTGAGTGTATTTCTTCACTTGCCTTGTGTAAGTCGAGGTGCCATCTTTCCGATCACCTCCTGTACTCATTCCATTACTCAGTATAATAAAATGGCGTAGCATTTCTCTCTGCATTTCTTGAGTATCTGCTTATATTTCATGTTTACATTATTATCTGTTGTACCACTGTTATTTTTATCACTTTGAGCTTCCCGGTTACTATATCATTTGTACATATTTGGTTGGGATTTACTGGGGTTTGGGGAATATCCCTGAAACGGGATATTACAGTGGTATCAGAGCATAGATCTGGCTCAGCCTGTGGAGCTAGCAATCTATGACACCGGGGGAAAAGCCCTACATCTGTTACAGAGGTAGGAGATACAGAGACATGGGCGTAGGTTGGAGAACACCTACGGAGAGGGAGATTGTGTTCAGGTGGTGGACACAGAATAGGAGGAGCCTGTGGTGAACGCAAAATAGGAGGAACCTGTGGTGGATGCAGAATAGGAGGATCCGATGGCAGATGAGGACGGGAAGAGATTTGCGGACATGCTCCTCAAATCAGTGCAGGATATGTCGAGGCGGATCGAGATGATGGGGCAAAAATTCACGACAATAGAGGCTAGACAGCATGACAACCCACGGGTTTTCCAGGTTGGTGAGGGATCGGGTACATCCCACCATTTTCCAGAGCAAGGTGCCACCCAGCGGGATATTACTCCACAGATGGCCTCACATGCCCCTACACACTCTGCCATGCCCACTTTCCTAGGAGCGAATATGGGGGCCGGAGCCCAGCAGGAAGCAAAGCCCGGTCATATGGGCAATTATTTTGCAGAGTACCAGGCCTATGGGCAGGAGTTCAGGGATGCTCTCTCATTCAGAGACTTCGTTCAGCTCCAGCGGGATAGTAGACCCCGCGACCATCACAGAGGACACCGGCATTATCACGATGGAGACACCCATCGCACAACTAGTAGATTCCACTTTCCTACGTTTGATGGTTCATCAAACAGTTCGGCAAGGTCTTGGGTGGAGAAGCTGGACATCTATTTCCAGCTTAACTAGATGTTGAAGGCAGAGACCATCAAGGTGGCGACATTACATTTGGATGGTGAGGCCCAGGATTGGTGGTTCCATGGGATGGTTACACTCGGACACTCCTCAGTGACGACATATGCCAAGTTCACCAAGAGACTGATGGAGAGGTTTGACCGGAGGGATCCGGAACAACACTTTGTTGAGCTGACAAGGCTCAAACAGACAGGGAGCCTAGAGACCTACATTGCAGACTTCCTGAGGATTTCAGTGATGGTGCCAGATCTATCCACGGCACGGAGGATCTACATGTTTGTTGAAGGGTTAGCAGAGCCACTTCGGGGTCTAGTCAGGTCCACTAGACCAGCCACACTCCAGGATGCTATCAGCAGGACCCGGGACTTACAGGATGGCTTACCCAGGACTCTGACGCCTTACCCACAGAGACAGGCTTTCCAGCCTAAGGGGAAGGATGTGAGGATTCCGCCTCCAGAGGGGAATCCAGGACGAGCACAGATTGATGATGTTGCCAAGAGGGAGTTGAAGAAGAAGCGGTTGTGCTTTACCTGTCAGGAGTCGAGGGCACCAGGACATAGATGTGCTGTTGGCAAAGCACATTTTATTGAGGTCTTCTCCGAGAGCAGCGGGGAAGAGGATGAGGAGGATGATGTGGAGGCAGGAGATAGCCATGCTGAGCAGGGTCCCTTGCCACCTCCACCACCACCAGCAAGCGATGCAGCTTTTGCACCTATCATAGGAGCCCTTGCAGCATTGCGAGGAGTTCCCAAGTATTGACGTTGCGCATACGGGGGACAGTACGTGGCCAGCAAGTATCAGTTTTGGCTGACAGTGGGGCCACCCACAACTTCATCGATACACAGATGGTCGAGCGAAGAGGTATACCGACAAAGAGCTTCAATGGATTTTCCGTTTTGGTCCCAGGAGATCAAACCATGGTGTGTGCTCGTTATGTTCCAGAGTCGTCAGTGACGATGGGCACCTACACACTGACTGACCACTTCTTCGTGGTCAATATTTCGAACACCAACATAGTATTGGGTGTCCAATGGCTTATCACTCTTAGGAAGGTCACGACAGATTGGAAGGCCCTAAAGATGGAGTGGGATGATGAGAAGATATGGAGGCATGAGAAGATACGGAGACAACACACATACCTGCCTCAAACTATTTCAGCTCATCGGATGGAGGCAGTCTTCCGGAAGGGCGACGTAGAGTGGGCAGTGGAGCTATATGCATCAGAGGCAGGGACTACAGGGAAGACAGTGCACCCAGAGATACAGTCCATCCTTGATCGGTATGCCACAGTATTTGGGGAGATTCCGCCAGGACAGCGACCGGACCGGGGGTTTAAACATACCACCAAGCTTGAGCAGGGCATACAGGCAGTGATTACTACCCCTTATAGGCATCCCAAGACCTGTCAGGATGGGATTGAGCGGGCCATTCAGGAGTTGCTAGCTCTTGGGCACATTCGGCCGAGCACGAGCCCTTTTGCTTCTTCCATGGTGTTGGTGAAGAAGAAGGACGGAACATTAAGGATGTGCATTGACTACAGGGCCCTGAACAAGAAGACACTGAAGAACAGGCACCCCATACCCAAGATCGATGAGTTGATGGATGAGTTGAGAGGAGCACAGTTCTTCTCAAAGATTGATTTGAGATCTGGGTACCATCAGATTCGTGTGAGGGAACAGGACATTCCCAAGACCGCCTTCAGGTGTCACTATGGGCACTTTGAGTTTTTGGTGATGCCCTTCGAGCTAACTAACGCTCCAGCTACGTTCCAGTCTTGCATGAATCATATTTTCCGCAATCACTTAAGGAAGTTTGTGTTGGTGTTCTTTGATGATATCCTCATTTACAGCAGGACTTGGGAGGAGCATCTCCAGCACATTGAGATAGTATTGCGCATCTTGGAGGAGCAGCAGTTCTATGCCAAGCTCTCCAAGTGTGAGTATGGGTTCACGGAGATGTTATACTTGGGACACATCATAGCAGTGGACGGAGTGAGGACCCACGACGAGAAGATCAAGGCCATCAAAGATTGGCCGGAGCCGAGGAACGTGACAAAACTTCGAGGATTCATTGGCATTTGCACCTACTACCGGAAGTTCGTCAAGAGTTTCTCACAGCTTGTTGCACCCCTGACGGATTTGACGAGGAAGGGGGCATTCAGTTGGTCGGATACAGCGCAACGAGCCTTTGATAGGCTCAAGGAGGTTATGAGCAGCTGCCCAATGCTTTCATTACCGGATTTTTCGCAGCCATTTGTTTTGGAGTGTGATGCGTCGGGAGAGGGGATCGGCGCAGTATTGGTGCAAGGAGGTCACCCTATAGCCTTTGAGAGTCGAAAGCTCCTTCCGCACGAGAGGTTGTATTCTATATACAATGAGGAGATGCTGGCCATCATGCATGCATTGGCCAAGTTCCGACAGTATTTAATGGGTAACAGGTTTAGGGTGAGGACTGATCACAACAGCCTTAGGTTCTTTTTCGAGCAGAAGCAGCTGCAGGAGAAGCAGTAGAAGTGGATCAGTAAGATCCAAGCATATGACTTTGACATTGAGTATGTCAAGGGTAAGAAGAACGTGGTAACAGATGCCCTTTCACGTAGACCAGCCACGTTGTCTCTTATGAGCTTGGACACAGACTGGAGAGCTCGACTATTAGTTGAGTACTCCAAGGACAGATTTGCATGTGAGGTTCTGGATGGGCAGGTGGCGGATGACAAGTACAGGGTGGTCGATGAGATCATCTACTACAGGGACCGGATCTTATTGACTGAGGGGTCTTAGCTCAAGAAGAAGATACTTCAGGTATCACATGATTCACCATTGGTCGGCCATCAGGGGTTTACCAAAACCTACAGGGCCATTAGAGAGAGGTTCTCATGGAAGGGCCTCAAGGAGGACGTACTCCAGCATGTTCGGGAGTTCGATGTTTTCCAGAGGAACAAGGGGGAGATGAACCATCCCGCAGGATTATTGTAGCCTCTTCCCATTCCGGAGGGGAAATGGGAGTGTATTTCGATGAACTTCATCACAGGGCAAGGATTGCATATTTGTCGTCGTTGATCGACTAACAAAGTACTCACACTTTTTCGCCATATCCACACACTACACAGCAACACAGGTGGCCGAGCTGTTCTTGAGAGAGATCTTCAGGTTACATGGTCTTCCCAAGACCATCACTAGTGACAAGGACAGTCGTTTCGTGGGCGGATTTTGGCAAGAGCTTTTCCGGTTGGTGGGGACGGAGTTGACACCGAGTACCAGTTATCACCCACAGACGGACGGGCAGACAGAGATAGTTAACAAGTGGCTAGAGGGCTACTTGCGTAACTATGTCAGTGGGCAGCAGCGAGCATGGCTGAAGTGGCTGCATTTGGGGGAACACTACTACAACACTACTCATCACATGTCCATTGGTATGTCACCATTCTATGCTTTCTATGGATATCATCCTTTATCTTTCGCTGACGTGATGTTTGGTGCTAGCAAGGCTCCGAGAGCCAAGATTTGGATCCAAGAGAGTTAGGATATTCTCCGAGCTCTCAAGGATAATATGGCTACAGTGCAAAACCAGCAGAAGTTGTATGCTAAC
This sequence comes from Pinus tabuliformis, assembly GCA_031772625.1. Classification (NCBI taxonomy): domain Eukaryota; kingdom Viridiplantae; phylum Streptophyta; class Pinopsida; order Pinales; family Pinaceae; genus Pinus; species Pinus tabuliformis. The sequence goes on from CM062818.1 coordinate 1,330,642,231, forward strand.
AGGGGTCGGGTGGAGAGACAGTTTGAGATAGGGGACTTGGTCTACCTACGGTTACGACCATACCAACAATCATCACTGAAGCAGAAGGGGGCTAAGAATCTCAAGCCCCGCTTTTATGAGCCATACAGGGTGATACGCAGGATTGGACATGTTGCGTATGAGTTGGAGCTGCCCCAAGGCAACAAGATTCATAACGTCTTTCATGTATCATGCCTGAAGAAGGCATTGGGGCAACATGTGACAGTGACAGATGAGCTACCACCCACAGATGATGAGGGTCATTTGGTGTTGCAGCCAGAGGCTATTATTGATACCAGGGAGAGGCAACTACGGAACAGGACAATCCGGGAATTCTTGATGAGGTGGAAGAATTCACTGGATGAGGATGCCACTTGGGAAAGAGAGAAAATTTTGCAGCATCCATCACTTCAGTTACTTGAGGACAAGCAACATTTTGCTGGGGGGGACTGTAATATTCCTAATTAGCCATGGCTAATTGGAATATTCGATTTTGCTCAATTCTGCCTTCTATAGTTATTTATAAATAAAATGGTGAGGAAATGGGGGACATAACTCACTTTTAGAATAAAGTCACTCCCTAGTAGCACAACGTTGTAACTTAAAGGGGAGCCAAGGGGGGCCAAAGGACCACATAGAGGAGGGGCCCACGCAGACACTTGAAGGGACTGCGCAAATGGAGAGGAGCACATGGCAAGAGAAGGGGCTACGTTGGAGGAGGTGGGCCTTGGGGTTGAGAGAGGCCAACGCTATAAAGGGGAGAGGAGCCTCCTCATTTTGTCATTCGATTATGTGCATTTGAGCTAGTCACTTCGACTTGGAGCACGCTAGCTGTTTAGCCTGTCTGCAGCACTGTTTAATGCATTGAGTGTCTCCGTTCGGAGATCTCGCCCTTAGCCCCGGGGAATTTCGAGTGCCTACTCAGGCAAGGTAGTTTTCAGCAGTCTTTTGCAGTAGGATTGATATTTGGCATTGAGGGGGAGCTGAGCATTTGAGGACTGCATAGTCTTGAGAGAGAGGGATGCAGTTCTTCTGGAGGTATTTCTGGATTGGGGGTTTGTGGAGGATTTGAGCTAGGAGATTGAGCAAGGGATCAGCCTTTGCATATTGGAGGATTTTGGCGAAGTTTCGGGCAGAGTTTTGGAGGATTCTACTTAGCGGAAGCGCAGAGCCTTGAGGGACAGCATAGATCCCCAAGGGGATGATTTTCAAGGGTCGACTATTTCAGAAAGGCTTTCTGGGTTTTTCTAGGTTTCTTGAGTAGAGTCTGGTTCTAGAATTTCAGCATTTTCTGAGGAGGGGAATAGCCCCAAATCCTCATTTGATTTCCAGCAGTAGCAGCAGCACAGAAGTTCTCTAGCAGCTTGGACGCAGTTCAGAGAGAGGCCATTCCTTTACTATTCTGAGTGTATTTCTTCACTTGCCTTGTGCAAGTCGAGGTGCCATCTTTCCGATCACCTCCTGTACTCATTCCATTACTCAGTATAAAAAATGGCTTAGCATTTCTCTCTGCATTTCATGAGTATCTACTTATATTTCATGTTTACATTATTATCTATTGCACCACTGTTATTTTTATCACTTTGAGCTTCCCGGTTACTATATCATTTGTACGTATTTGGTTGGGGTTTACTGGGGTTTGGGGAATATCCCTGAAACAGGGATATTACAAAAACAGTAAATGTAAGAAGGTCAAAACAACAGTCAATACTACTGCATATTGTCGCCAGCTCTAACCAGTCAACGTTGTCCCAAATGTGTGCTCCAACAAGTCAACGCAGGTTGTCCAGCAATTTGGCTAGCCTAAGAGAAGCTACCCACACAAATTCGCAGTCAATGGAGGCTATACGTTGGTCAACGCAGTCCTTACTCACCCAAACAAGGTTGTTGCACCTTCCTACATCCTCCTACAATGTCGCCCTAACTACGTCCTCTTTCCCACATGAGAGAGAGTCTTCTTTCTCCTTTGTATACCCAAGAGAGAAGGAGGGAGAAGAGATGTGAGGATGAGATGAGTGAGCTAATGCCTCAAGGTCTCTTCTATTTATATGCCACATTGAGGTTTAGCTGGGGGCGTGCAACACTATTTTACTCGCTAGCCGACCTTGACAAATTGTCAAGAAATACAAATAAATTCATATCTCCATGAATACATGTCGAAATCGAATGATCGTTAGATCAATCCTACACCTCTCGATGAGAGGAATCCAAGAAAAATATCGGCTACCATAAATAAGATGACCCACATGGAGTTTGGCCCTAGTTGCCAATTTTAACACTCCCTCTCAACTAGGGAGAACTCCATCTGCTAATCCATCTGTCTATTGGTACTATCTCTACCATCAAATGCATTGCCCTGCACTGCTTTGCTCTGTTGAACTATGAAGAAGAAGAAATGATCGAGAATGTATCATACCATCCTCTGCTAACTCAAAGTCAAGAGAGTGCCCAATAGCACTCTTACTGACCCGAAGTCAGTTCCAAAAGAGAGTGAATTGTATCACTCTTACTGACCCGAAGGCAGTTCCAATTGATCCCAAATCAATGTCATCCTAGCATAGGGAGTACGGTAGATACACAATGCATCCATCAGTAATACTATTGTCCCTATCCCTATCCTCATTTCCCTACTCATTGGCCAAATGAGAGGTACTTCCATCCATCCCAGACTACAAGGGTAGGATGTCTCAGCACGAGAAGTATGAACCATTCTTCCTTCCTACATGTCGCCACAGGGTATCACAGGCGAAGGCTAAACCATTCACCTTGTAAACAGCGCGCCACTAGAGGAGGGTGAGTCACCCTATCATTGCTCGTCGCTCCAAGAAGTACCCCAAGCCCCCCGGAGCTCCCAAAGCTCAATGTATGCATCATACAGGACCCTCATAAGAGGGTCTCTCCACGACTCCTAGTCGTTCTCGAAAAGTAAAGAATTTGACCTATCCCAGGGGCTTCGTCAAAATGTCGATGACCTATTTTTCTGTCCCAATATGATGGAGCCTTATTGCTCCTCATTGTACCATATCCCGAATAAAGTGGCACCTGATATCGATGTGCTTGGAGCAATCATGAAATATGGAATTCTCTAATAAACGAATCCCACTTTGGTTGTCGTAGAGGGTCACAGTAATATCCAGTGTATGTCCAAATAGCTCACTAAAGAGCTTCCTCAACTAGACAGCGTCACAGGAGGCCATAATCGTAGCAATGTACTCTGCCTCAGTAGTGCTCAAAGCCATCGACTTCTATTTCCTGCTCATTCAGGAGATCAAGGCAGAACCCAAAGAGAAACAGCACCCGAAAGTGCTCTTTCAGTCCACCACACTACCTGCCCAATCAATATCAGAATATCCATGTAGCCTCACATCTCCAGCAGTGTATCTCAACCCATGAGTGATTGTGCCCTGAAGATATCTTAGAAGATTCTTAGCACCAATCCAATGTGAGTGATGGGGCTCAACCATATATTGGCTCAACGTGTTGACTGCAAAACATATATCCAAACGAGAGTTCACCAAGAACATCAATGCTCCTATGAGTTGACGATACTTGGAAGCATTTCCCAAAACAAGTCCGAGAGCATTACCACATAACTTCTTGAAGTTATGCTCCATCGAGGTAGTCACAGGCTTGCAGTCCACCATACCAAATCTCTCCAATATCTTCACCACGTATTTTCCTTGAGATAGGAAAATTTCTCCTGGCTTTTTCCAGACCTCTAGCCCTAGGAAATAGTACATTAGCCCTAGGTCCTTCGTCTCAAATTCGGAAGTCAACTCCCTCTTACATTTGTGAATGAGAGGGTCTTCACCTATCAGAAAGAGGTCGTCAACATACAGCACTAGTATGAGAGGCTTATCATCCTCAACCTTAAAGTAATGGTTTGGACCAGCTTCACTCCTAGTGAATCCCAGATTCATCAAGTAGCTATCGATCCTCTCATACCAAGCTCGGGGTGCTTGCTTCAACCCATAGAGAACTTTCTTCAACCTGCATACGTGAGATTCCCAATCATGAATCTCAAACCCCTCGGGGTGTTCCACATAGACTTCCTCTTTAATCGAATCATGCAAGAATGTGGTCTTGACATCCATCTGATGTAGGTTCCATCCTTGGGAAGTGGCAAGGGCTATGATCGAGCGGATAGTGGTGTATCCGGAACCGCGTGCAAATATCTCATCATAATCTACACCTTCCTTTTGAGAGAAGCCTCGAGCAACAAAACAAGCGTTATACTTTTCAGCACTCCAATCAGCGCCATGCTTGATTTTGTAAAGCCACTTCGAGGTGACAATTGTTTTGTCCTGGGGTTTGGGGACCACATCCCAAACATCATTCTTCATGATGGACTCATATTCCTCATTCATAGCATCCTTCCATACTTGATGCTTCACGGCTTTTTCGAATGATGAAGGCTCATTTTGAATGATGGTGCTCATAATGGTCAAGTATCCCTGATTCTTGGTCAGCTTCTTACTTTCACGGAAAATCCCTCTGAGAGCAATATGTCCTTCGGCATCATCAAGTGTCCCCCTAAGCCATGAGGGCCTCTTCCTAGAAGTGGAAGGCTCTTGCGGAGGGGGATCAATGGGATCCATAGATTCTTCCACATCGGGCACCGTCTCATCTTCCTTCTCATCCGGCTTCCTAGAGTCAACTTCTTTATCTTTTCTTAGAATAAGACGATTGTCAACCTTGCTAAGAGCCATATCTTCATCAAAGGTGACATCATCACTTTATCTCGACTTCCCTTTGACCAGCCACATAGATTCTATAGCCCTTAGAATTTTCCCTATAGCCCACGAAGATTCCCTTCTTTCCAGATGCACCCAATTTGTTTCTTTTCTCTTTCGGCACATGAAAATATACGGGACTTCCAAAAATTCTAAAATAAGAGACATCAAGTTTCTTACCAGTGAACATCTCTTTGGGGGTCTTGGAATCCAATGCTTAATGAGGACGTCAGATTTGAACATTACGGCGGTATTTGCAGCTTTGGACCATAGAAGCTTCAGAAGCCTTTGATCATGGAGCATGGAACGAATGACTTCCATAATCGTACGATTCTTCCTTTCCGCCACACCATTCTGCTCAGGAGTGTATGGTGTTGTGGTCTCCCTCTTAATGCCAGCTTCCTTGCAAAAGTCGTGGAACTCATTGGATTCATACTCAGTCCCATTATTAGTCCTTAAGGTCTTGATCCTCTTCTCGATTTGATTCTCGATCAAGGCTTTGAAGTGATGAAACCAAGAGAACACTTCATCCTTCTTTTTCAAGAAGTATATCCAAGTCTTGAGAGAATAATCATCTGTAAAATTGAGATAATATAAATATCCTCCCAAAGCGTTCACGGGCATCATACTAGATATGCTGGAGTGAACCAACTACAAAATGTCGGAGGTCTTGCTATGACTTCAGGGGAATGGTCCCCTTTTAAGCTTCCCTTTGGCACACCCCGGACATACACCACCTTGCTCTACTTTAAACTCAGGCATCCCCGTCACCATCTATCTTACATCGGGTAGAGCCTTATAATGAAGGTGGGCAAACCTCTGGTTCCATAGTTCAAACTGTAGAGTTGTGTCGCAAGACATGACTCCCAACAGACTTCCTCCAACTTGATATAAAGAGTCAACCCGAAACCCAAGAGTATAATCATCTTTAAAATTCTTTTCCACACACGTAACTTGCCATCGATGAAGGCCACCTTGTAGCCTTTGTCTTCCATTTTGCCGAAATGGACACCAGGTTCTTCTTGAGATCAGGGACAGATAGGACTTCTTGCAAATGAATTGTGTTTCCCTGATTTAATTGAAGAGTAACATTCCCTACACCCTTTACAGGATACGTGGAATTGTCTCCAAGAATAATCTCCAAGTTTGTCTCCTTCTCTATCAAATTAGAGAGAGGTTCCTTGTAACCAGTGAAGTGCCTTGAGGCACCACTATCAATAAGCCAATTTCCCAAGGAGTCTGGAGGAGTAGTGGAGAGGGTCGATATCAAATAATACTCATCTTGCTTATTGTTAACAACATTTGATTCATACCTGAAATTACTTGCTTTCTTGAAGGGTTGACCACTTCCTTGATTTCCCACATTCCTCTTTCCTTTGCCATTGAACCTACCATTCCTTTGATTGTGGTTGGAGTAGCCTGGGGAGTGATTTTGATCATCGTCACGTGATGTGACCTTTCTATTTGGACACTCCCTCGCATAGTGGCCAAATTTATTGCAAACAAAACATCTTACTTTCCTTCCAACCTTTGGTGCGGGATTTCCTTTGAAATGACCTTTAGACCCAGAATTTTTCTCCTTTCGGCTTGAGAGGAGAAAGCAGTGGGGTTGCCTCTACTTGCAGGCATTTCTTGCTCCACCATCCTTGTCTCTTCTTGAATGCATCCTGCCATCTGTTCTTCAAATCCTAGAATTCGATCATTGTTAAGAAGAGTGGTTCTAAACACATACCATTCGGATGGGAGCCTTCCAAGGGTAGTGATGGTTAGTTCCCTGTCAGAAATGACTTCTCCAATTCATAGGAGATCATTCTTGATCTCAGTGATCCTTAAGAAGTAGGATTGAATATCTTAATCCTTGCCCTTCTTAATATCCTTAAACTTATTTTTGAGGAACAAAACTTGATTTGCATCACTAACTTTAAACAAGCTTACCAGTCTATCGTAGATCTCCTTGGAGGGGTTCAACTCGGAAATGCAGGGCACCAGACACTTATCAATTGAGTCTCGGATGATCTTCTTTGCTTTGACTTCACCCTTAGTGTACTTGTTCCTTGTAGCAATCGTGCATTTGATGGAGGCTCTGTAATTCTACCCCTTACATAGTCCAACACTTCATGCTCTTCCAATGTCATATCAAGAGATATCTTCCATTCATGATAGTCAAACTTCTCAAGGAGCTTGTCTTCGGCGGGGAAGTGTGATGAGGAACCCATGAAGCCTTTTGACTTTTTCCAACTGTCTTTGGTGATTGCTCTTGCTCTTGCTCTTGCTTAGGCTTTGTCTTCACCTCACCTCTGATACCATGTTAAATTATGGTATGTTCTATGCTTAAGGGCAATTTACTTCAAATCTTCTTATTAACCCAATGTCAATTTCTAGTATAGCAATCACATTAACATGATAGTAAAATATTGATAGAAAATAAATGAAAACAAAAGAAGACAAGCCAAGACAAGAGACATAAGATGTGGCGCTAGCCAAGGACAAACCCCAATGCAGGTAAACCCTTTGATCAATTCTTCTATATTCTATCAGAGAGAGAGATAGTACAATATCACAAATCTGTGATTTACAACAGCAGTGATGAAACCCTTGAACCAGTGTTGATAATATCGGCAATATTCGAAAATATCGTGATATTTTTGGCAAAATAATATATCGCCGAGTAAATATCATGATATTTTTTGTTTTGAAAATATCGGCAAAATATCGACTATGTTTAAAAGTCTGAAGAAAAAAATGATTTTTTATGCTTGCCGATATTTGCTGATATTTTCGTCGATATTGCCGATAAGATGTTTTTTCCACCCTTGTCGATACCGATATTATCAACATTGCCTTGAACAACAATAGCAAGGGCGATCAATCAACTCCCAAATGACCTCAAAATAACCTAGGAGAACTCGGTCTCCAACAACAGTAATAGCAGCCCAAAACAGTCATATAAGAAGGTCAAAATAGCAGTCAATGCTACAACGTACTGCAACCAGCCCTAACTAGTCAACGTTGTCCCAAATGTTTCCTCCAACAAGTCAATGCAGGTTGTCCAGCAATGTGGCTAGCCTAAGAGAGGTTGCCCACACAAATTTGCAGTCAATGGAGGCTATACACTGGTCAACACAGTGCTTACTCACCCAAACAAGGTTGTTGCACCCTCCTGCGTCCTCCTACAACGCTGCCCTAACTACATCCTCTTTCCCACATGAGAGAAAGTCTCCTTTCTCCCTCATATACCCAAGAGACAAGGAGAGAGAACAGATGTAAGGATGAGATGAGTGAGCTAATGCCTTAAGGTCTCTTCTATTTATATGCCACGTTGAGTTTTCGCTGGGGGTGTGCAACACTGTTTTACTTGTTGGCCGACCTTGACAAATTGTCAAGAAATACAAATAAATTCATATCTCCATGAATACATGTCGAAATCGAATGATCGTTAGATCAATCCTACACCTCTCGACGAGAGGAATCCAACAAAAATATCAGCTACCATAAATAAGATGACCCACATGGAGTTTGGCCCTAGTTGCCAATTTCAACACTAACCCTCTCGGCAGCCCCTCTAGGCCTTGTCATGCCCTTATTGGGCCTCCATTACCCTTGTCACAGCCCTTCGAGGGCTTCTCTGCGCTAATCGTAGGCCTATGGGCAATTTTTCCCTCATCCTTAGCCTATCTAAGCCTTGAACCCCGCATTGTTGCCCTTCCTTAGCCTCTTTCTCTTCATCATTTGCTTTTCTAGCCTTGGCATTCCTCTTTCCTAGTCTTCAAGCCTCATCATTGGCCTTATTAGCGTTTCTCTAGCCCTCATATATGTCATCTCTTTTTTGCCATTGGTATTTGTCTCAAATAATTGGTTTTGTATTTCAAGTATTTTTGGGAGCTAACTTTGTGTTTGGAGGATACCATTCTCATTGGAAGCCTAGTCACTCGTCTACAAGGCCATTAGGCCACTTGGTTTGCTTCTCTATTTTAATTTTAGGGATGTTCTATACTGATAGAAAATTTACTTCAATTTTCCATATTAGCTCAATATCAATTCCAGATTAGCAATCACATTTAGCATGATAATAAAATGCAAACAGAACATAAACATAAATCGCAGAAGACAAGCCAAGACAAGAGGACACAAGATGTGGTGCTAGCTAGGGACAAACCCCAATGTGGGGAAACCCTTGACCAATTATTCTTATATGTTCTTCAATAGTTTAGTAGAGAGAGAGAGATAGTACTTATCTAGATAAGAGCAGAGATCTTCTCTAAGAAGATAGCATATGAGGTGGCTGATCTGAGCTGAGTAGAAGGCATACTGCTTCCACTAATCCAAGGTGACTCCATCACCATGTTGCTCCTCACTGTGTTGCACCTCCCTGTGCTACACCCAATCATCATGCTGGACCTCATTACCATGCTGCACACATCATACTGTTGCACCATATCATCATGCTCCACACATCATATTGTTGCACCATATCATCATGCTCCACAGATCATACTGCTGCACCATATCATCATGCTGCACACATCATACTGTTGCATCATCAAACTATACCTTACTGTGTCCATCATGCTGCATCTCATTGCAACATTCATTATCACAGTGCTGCACTTTGATACACTTGTGTTGCACACCCTTGACTGCCCTTAGCAGCCCTTGCTATGGCGTTATGGCCTGCAGCCTAGCACATGGAAACCCTTGTAGGAAACGTATCGCAGATAGTGTCCAATCATTATTAACGCGGCAACATTTAGCCTATAGAAATGTCAACTCTTGAACATGCTGCAATGCTCCAATTTTGGGACTGGTTAGGGTACTAACCACAGTCCCTAACAGCCCATCAAAATTGGCCCAGAATTGCTCCTAATGACTGCAGTTGTCCTCCAATGAGATGCTGCCCTCCACGCTGCATCATAACAGCCCTCCTTGATATAGCAGACCTCCTAAACAGTCCTTCTAAATAGTCTTCCTAATGGACTGTGTCAAGGGCACCTGTAACCTTCTCTTTTCCTGCGGCTAGGGCAGTCATGAGACTGCATATAAGGAACCATTCAGATCCCTTCTCATGGCAGTTTAGGGCACATGAAACCCTCCACAAAATGCAGCCTAGAACAGCGTTAAGGTGAGTACATTTAGGTCTCTATCTTGTCTGCGTTCAGCCGCGTATAGATTGCGGCTAGGGCGCATTTTACATCAGCGATGGCTCCTCCAAAGCTGGGCTATAACCCTTCCTTTAAGACTGCATTTAGGTAGGGCATCCTCATCATTCATGACTACGTTTAGCTAGGGCATCCTCATCATAGCTGCGTCTAGGCTTTCTTCTCCATAGCTCCGTTTTAGGCCTTCTTTACCATGACAACATTAGGGTATCTCCTTTAGCATAGAGCTTCTTTACATTAGGGCAGCGTAGACACCCCTCCTTGACTGCGGCCAAAAACATCTCCTTTCCCCCTGCATCTAGGGCTTCCTCCTCTTAGATTTCTCTTGCCACTAAAACCAAAACAAGTGGAGAGAAATCAAGAGTGAAGTGTGTGTCCAAATGACTATCAAGCCACCTCCTTTTATACTAAAAAGTTGAGCACAAATGGGGGTTATTTGGTTGCCAGCCAACCTTGACGAATTGTCCCATAACACAAATAAATTCATATCTCCATGAATATTTATCGAAATCAGATGATCTTTAGATCAATCCTACACCTCTTGATGAGAGGAAACCAAGAGAAATATCAGCTGCCACAAATAAGATGATCCACATGGAGTTTGGCCCTAGTTTCCAATTTTAACACTCTACCCCTCATTCTCATCACTGTTTTCATATATAATTCTGAAGCATGTCATGACCGTGGCATAATAATTAAATTCTTGTGATCACTTACCATTGGCATATCATTTGCATTGATTGGGCTTGCATTTGCTTGGCATATCTTGTCATTTTGGAGGACTGTCATATTAATCTAGGGTCTGATATATGCATCATAAGGTCTGGTCATAAGCGTGGCAGTGGTGTGAAAGTAGCGGACAGTCATCTAATTCCATTAGGCATGCATCCTTGACATCCCTTGCATATTTGTTTATGATCTTCTTGTTGGAAAAGTAGCTTGATTGAGCTTCCTCTCTAGTTCTTCTCTTACATGCATTTGCATTCTTGTACTCAAGCATTCACTGCTAGCGATCTCTTAAGATAAGAACACAAATGCTCTAAGGATAATTGACTAAGATAATTTTGTTACTCTTGTTCTCTTAAAGTATCATAAGCTAAAGAGTATCATTGTTGAGTAGTTCTGATTGTGAGTTTGGTGAATATGCTCTCTTTGTCTAATTGATAGCTACCAATATTGTGACATTTGTCTTTGAAGAAAATTCTCACTTGTCATTGCTATCATATTGCTACTTACTTCGGTGTACTAACTTCTTGTTTCTTGAAAGTGATGCTTCGCATCTAAGTTTATAATCCTGCTGATCAAGTCACTCTTAAACAACTTTATTGATCATCATAGTTGTGATAAGAGTAATCTTGTGATTATCTAAAGAATTGCTAAAGTTCCCTCTTTTTATCTAATTAGCACATTGAAATTGTCATTTCACGAGAAATTGTTAAAACTGGCAACTAGGGCCAACTTCCACCTTAGGGCAGCTCATATGATGGAGATAATTATTGCATTGGATCCCTCTTTCGGAGAGGTACAATTTTGATATAAAAATCATCTCATTCTGACAAGCAGACATGGAATTTTGAATTTATTCTTCTCACGAACAAATTGTCAAGGTCAGCCTCAGTCAAATGTAGGCTCATGAAGCTGAATGGATGGGTCTCCTAACCCTCAATGAATTGTATAAATAGGAGTGACCCTTCTCTCATTTGGACACTCACTCATCTCATCACATCATCTTCTCTCTCCTCTCTTGATTGGTTCGTACAACTTGGAGGCTCTTTTCTCTTTGCACGTGTGGAAGGAAGACTGTTTTTGGAGGCTGAAATTTTCTGTGATTAGGGCAGTGTTGACCAGCATTGACTTGGGTACTTTGACTGCAGCATTGACTTCTGTTTTGGGCCAGAACTTCGATCTTTTTAGGCCACATTCTTTGGCACACAAATCAAGGCATTTGGGGACAGTTTGACCACATTGACTGCAGTGTTGACTTTCTGTTTGACTGCAGAAATTACAGCAAGCATTGTTTGGGTTGACTGAGCTGTTTTGGGTTGACTTTGACCCTCTCTTGAGGCCATACTATTCTGCTGTTGACCGAGCTGATTTCAAGTTGATTTGGGGCAGCTTTGACCACCATTGACTTTTTGGTTAGGGCTGCATTGACTGCTGATTTGGCAGGTCTGTTTTAAGCTTGTACTTATGATATTTGTACTCTCTCTCTCTCTCTGCTGAACTGTTGAAGAATAATAAGAAGATTTGATCAAAGGGTTTCCTCACATTGGGGTTTGTCCCTGGCATCTGCCACATCTTGTGTCCTCTTGTCTGGGCTTGTCTTATGCATATGATTTTATGTTCTATCTGCATTTATTGTCATTGTTTATTAGTTAATGTGATTGCTACTAGATATAATTGGAAGTTGTCATTGGGCTACTAAAGGAACATTGAAGTAAATTGTGCTTAAGCATAGAACATACCATTTTTATCTAAAATTAACATGGTATCAGAGCTCAAGTGAAGACAAAGCCCAAGCAAGAGTGTAGCAAACCAATCACTAAGAGAAGTTGTTGGACAAAGACTTGGAACTAATCCCAATGATGACTACATCTTTCTTCAAATCCGAGGACAAGCTTAAGGGCAAGTCTGACTATCATGCATGGAAGATGACTTTGGAAGAAAATGATACCATGGACTATGTCAAAGGAAGAATAGCAGAGCCTCCTTCAAATGCGTCCGTTGCTGCACAAACCAAGTACAAGAAAGGTGAGGTAAAAGCTAAGAAGATCATTGTTGATTCCATTCATAAACCTTTGGTTGCCTATAATTCTAATTTGGAAATATCTAAGGAGATGTATGAAAAGCTGCTTGGGATGTTCAAAGTAAACAATGCAAATCAAATTCTCTTTCTCAAAAACAAGTTGAAAGATATCAAGATGGATAGAGGATAATCCATCCAATCCTACTTCATGAGGATTACCTAGATCAAGAATGATCTCCTATCTATTGGTGAAGTCACTGCTGACCGAGAACTCTCTCTTGTTGCTCTTGGGGGCCTTACAAGAGATTGGGATGTGTTCAACACTACCATTCTCAATGATGATAGGATTCCGGGATTTGATGAACTATTGGCCAGATGCACTCAAGAAGAAATAAGGATGATGGAAAGAAACAAGCTCTCAAATGGAAGCAACCCCACTGCCTTCTCCAATCATTCTAAGAGAAGGAACAATGTTGGTCCAAGTAATCAAGGACAAGGATTCAAGTTGGGATTCAAAGAAGGAAGAAAAGGAAGGTGCTTCTATTGTAACAGGTTTGGCCACTTCGCTACAGAGTGTCCTCGCAAGAAGGATACTCCAAGAGATGATAACAATAATAACAACAACTTCAAGGGAAATGGCAATCAAAGGAACATTAAGTTCAATAACTAAGAGGAATGCTCCTACTGCTGGAAATTGAGGTGGTCGTCCTCCCAAGAAGTCGAGAAACTCCAGGTACGATGAAGTTAATGTTGTAAAGCAAAAAGAATTTTATCTTATTTCCGCCCTCTCCACCGCCTCTCCTCCGAATACATTGGACCATTGGTTGATTGATAATGATGCCTTAAGGCACTTCATTAGGTACAAGGAAGCCCTCTCAAACTTGGTTGAAAAGAAAACAAGTATGGAGTTTATACTTGGGCATAATGCCACTTATCCCGTGAAGGGAATTGGGACCGTTACTCTCTACTTAAATCAAGATCAAACCCTTCACCTACAAGAAGAGCTATATGTACCTAACTTGAATAAGAACTTGGTTTCTATTTCTGCAATGGAAGACAAAGGTTTAAAGGTGACATTCATTAATGGGAGGATTTGTCTTTGGCAAAGGAACCCGAAAGATGCATTCACTCTTAGATCCAGGGTTGAAGGTCTCTATCAAGTTGGATAAAGTCCATTGGCAGCTATGACTTGTGATACTTCCCTTCAATCTGAATTATGGCGCCGAAGATTTTCTTACCTTCATTTCAAATCCTTGCCCGACGCAAGGAAGATGGTCATAGGGATGCCCAAATTCAACTTAAATCATGAAGGTGTTTGTCGGGGATGTGAAGCTGGAAAACATACAAGGGGACCATTCCCCTCAAGTGAGAATCAAACCACTGATATTCTTCAATTGGTCCATTATGATCTATCAGAACGACAAGGTGTTCAAATGGTTCCGCTCTTTCAAAGTCTTGGTCAAGAATCAAAACAGGGAAAAAGATCATAATATTGAGGACCGATAATGGGATCGAATATGAGTCAAATGAATTCAAAGACTATTGTAGAGAAGTTGGAATTAAGAGGGAGACCACTACCGCATATACTCCTAAACAAAATGGTTTTGCCGAGAAGAAGAATCATACTATCATAGAAGCCCCACCCGTGCTATGCTTCATGTTCCAGGTATTCCGAAGTTCTTATGGGGAGAAGCTACCAACGCCACTGTGTATGTCCAAAACCAATGTCCACATCAAGCTTTGGACATCAAGACACCCAAAGAAGTTTTCACCAATAAGAAACCTCATGTTTCTCGTTTTAGAATTTTTGGATGTCCCGTATATTTTCATGTACTGAAAGAGAAAAGAAACAAACTAGATGCATCTGGGAAGAATGGAACATTTGTGGGCTACAGTGAAACTTCGAAGGCATATCGAATCTATGTGCCTAGTCAAAGGGAAGTGGAATTAAGTCATGATGTCACTTTCGATGAAGATTATACTCTTAGAAAGATCTGAGATCTTCCTATTCATAGGAAGGCCAATGATGATGCTAATGAAGAAAAGCAAGATGAACCTTCATCCAATGAACCGATGCCTGATGTTGAAGGTCCGATGGATCCCATTGATCCACCTCCTAGAGAGCCTACTACCTCAAGAAAAAGGCCTTTATGGCTCAAAGATACTCGTGAAGATGGCAAGAAACACATTCACCAATTGCCAATTTTAACAAGTATTGACCCTGATCTGATGCTTTGATCTTGTCTTGTAACAATGAAATGACTTTACATCTATTTGACAAACCATTCAACATCGAATTGACTCATGACTGTTGACTGTGAGTTGACTTAATATCTGGACACAAACAATATGTTGATTTTTGTGTTGACTTGATTTGATGGTAACTTAACTCTGTCATAGCAGATTTGTAAACATAACAGTTTGCCTCGACTTTGAATAGTATTGACATCTCACAACTCTCTAACGATGATTTAAGAATGGATTTGATCTGAATGATGTTATTTGACTTTAAACATAACACACACGTGACTCATCAACTTGATCTTAGCTTTCAAGAGTAGTTGTACACTTAATGTCTCTACAAGTATACTTTGTTATTATCGACAAGAGTTGACTTTGATATGACAAATACTTGAGTTGACATTATCATGTTGACCTAACTTGACTATAAGGTGACATAAGTATGTTGGCACCTTGACTTTCAGAATGGACTTGACATACTAGATTAAGTATATTAATACCTTGACCTTAACTTTATTATGACATCATAATGTTATCTAGATTTGACATTGAGTTAACCATGGTATGAAAATGTGGTAGTCCTATTAATGACATTAACTTTTGATTTGACACCTAAGCATTGGATGACAATAATTGAGTCAACACCTTTCACTTGACCAAATTGACTTGATTCATGGGCCTATGACTATGTTGACCTAGGGTTTCTCTTGTATAACCTAGGGAGTTGTGTACGATGACATAATTGTAATCTTGCAGGGCAGCAAGTGTTGAAGGCAATATCATCCAGTTGTACAAACTAACGTAAAGATGGACAACAGGGTTTGATCAGCTAAACAACAGTGTTTACACGTATGTTGGTAGCTCTCCGAGGGCAGAATTTGAGAGAATTAGAGGCAGGTCATAGGGATGACCTGAGGCACCTTGGTTTGTGCCATCATTTGATAGCAGTGCCAGATGGTTGCAGCATTGTGTGCAACTTGATACAGTGTGGCAGCATGATATATTGAGTCTTGATGCTTATTCATTCATGAGCAGCTCAGTGTAGTGACGTGCAGTGATAGCCAGCAGTTGTGCAGTGATTTGTAGTGACAGTGATATACAGTGTGCAGTGACAATGATGTGCAGTTGAATAGTGATAACTTGATGCGTACATTGTGCAGTGATTAGTTTGTGGGAATAGTGATCAGCAACTACCAAGATTCGACATTTATTCTACATCTTTCTTACAGCTATTCTACATTGATTCAGAGTACAGGGGATCCAGTGTGAAAATTGTGAAACATGATCTACCGACTCTTCTGGGTGATTGGAGTCACCTTTAGGTTGTGGCCTGAGAACACTTCAGGGTGGCAGGGTGGTGCTAGGGCAAGTTGTGGCTTGCACAGGGCGTTGTGGTGTCCATTCAGTTGTGGCTGATAAACTAACAGGGCAGCAAAGCATCCTCTCTAGCAGCAGCGAGTAAACAGAGTGTTGGGGTGTTGAAGTTTCTAAGTTTACTTAGTTTAGAAACCCTTCATGCACTTTTTCTGATTTATTCCTACCTACTTGTTATTTTTCTTTAACAAGCTATTTACAAAGTAAATACTAAAAATAAACACCAGTGCATGCTCAACATATTACAGATCAGCAACTAAAAGAAACAAGAACAAGCACACCACATGACACGGTGACACCATTATTTTTGGACCAATGTCCCCGGAAAAACCCAATGCGGGAAAACCAGTGCAGTTATCTGAGGGTTTTCTTATTAAGCAATATCAGAGTACAATTTGGGTGCCGAAACTGGCCTACCCAACAGAGAATTTCCTTAGCAGCTATACCTCACAATTTGAGAGAAATCTCTTGGCTGAAATCCCAGAAAATCCTTCTGGAAGATCCTCAGCACAAAACTACTCTACAACCCTAGTGTCTGCCCAATTTGGATTGTGTCAGCCTCTCCTAGCCCAGCGTTGGCCCCGTGTCAGCCTTCCTTGGCCCGCGTCAGCCCCCGGAGGCCCTGTGTCAACTCTGGGAGCCTTTGTGTCAGCTACGCTGGCCCCTCTGGTGCTCTGCGCAGCACTTGGCTGCCTCTGTGTGGCCCTGCGTGAGCCCTTGATGGCTCTGCGTCACTCTCTGTGGCTGCTGTGCTACTCTCCCGGCACAATCTCTGCCTTCTCTGTTTCTCTGTACTCAATGCCCCTTAGTTGCTCTCCCAATCACTGATTCTATCTCTCTTAGCAAACCCCGCTCTAGAGAATAGAATGATTGATCATCTGGTGTGCCTCTCCAAGTGACCCTCAAGCCTCCTCTTATACTTTTCCTGTTGACATCTCAACGGCAGAGATTAAGTCCCTAATCAATGGCTAAGATTAGATCTGGCTTGATCCATGTCTTTTAGACCATTCTAACACAGACTCGTATTAATACACATTAATATTTTATTTTCCCCAAGTTTAGACTTAGGGACTCCATTAGAAATATAATTATTTTAATATCTCCTGATCTATTTAGAATCTACCCAAACCCTTTATGGGTATTGGAGATCTCATGTGCCCCAGCCTCTCCACCAAATTTCGTGGCTAGAGCACATCTGATGCTACCCCAAATCAACATGGGGCACTCATCAAGTTGTACCCTAATCTACAGGGCGTCCTTCTAGTTACAACAGGATATCAAGATCGAGTAGAGTCCAACAGGTTGTCACCTATGAATTAGGGGATTGACGCCTCCCTCAGTTGTAGTTGAAATCTTGATGTAATCAATTTCCTTTTAACACAGAAAAGACAATTACTAAAGAAGCATTCAGTGGTTTTTGACCCGAAGAGGGTTTTCCACCTAAAAAAATTTGTGTCCTCTGTTTTATCTTTCTGCATTGTTATATGGTGTTGTCTACTGTTGATTATTGTTTATGATCATCTGAAGAAGAATAATAATAATAACTAAAGATTAACTAATGCTCTGAAAAAAGATTAAAAAGTGTTAATTGCTAAGAAAAACTTCTTCACCCCCCTCTCAGTATTTCAACAAATATATGGTCAAGCCTCATCACATTCATTGGATAGCTACCAAGAATCGCTTGAGATATCTCTGGGCACAATCCACTATGGACTAAGATACACTACCAAAAATTTGAGGCTACATGGATATATAGATGCTGACTGGGTTGGCAGTATGGTAGATCATCATAGTACGTCTGGGTGCTTCTTCTCTTTGGGGTCTACTTTTATATCTTGGATGAGCAGGAAGCAGAAGTCGGTTGCACTAAACATCGTCGAGGCCGAATACATTGTTGGGAGTATGGCCTGTTGTGAAGCAGTTTGGTTGAGGAAGCTCTTTAGTGAGCTATTTGAGCACATGGTAGATAACAACGTCATTTTTGCGACAACCAGAGTGGGATTCCTCTATCAGAAAATCCTATGTTCCACGACCGTTCCAAGCACATTGATATCAGACACTACTTTATCTGGGATATGGTACAACAAGGAGCAGTTAAGCTCCAACACATCAAGACAGATGAGCAGGTTGCAGACATTCTCACAAAGCCTCTCGGGAAGGTCAAATTCTTAACCTTCTCAGAGAGACTTGGAGTCGTCAAACGACCCTCTTATGAGGGTCCCGTATGAGCTGGACACAGAGCTCTAGAAGCTCCTGGGGGCGTGTGGTACTTCTTGGAGCTAGCTATGAACGACCATAGGGTGAGTGTTTCACCTTCCACTAAAGGTGCATTGAATACAGGGTGAGTGGTAGTTCACCTTCCCTTGTGATACCCATTATGGTTGACATGTGTGTACAGTGAGTGGTTCACCATCCCCTACCCAGACACATGTATGAAGGGTGAGTGGTTCACCTTCCCCTGTGATACCCCATTATGGTTAACATGTGTGTAGGGTGAGTGGTTCACCTTCCCCTACCTGGACACATGTATGAAGGGTGAGTGGTTCACCTTCCCTTGTGATACCCCATTATGGTTGACATGTGTGTAGGGTGAGTGGTTCACCTTCCCCTACGACTGACATATGCATAGGATGAGTGGTTCACCTTCTGCTATGGCATATGAGCAGGATGAGTCGTTCACCTTGTCCTGCTGATTACCTGACACACATCCTACCCATAGAGTCTGGGACTCATGGGAAGTACATCTCATCTGGTCAATGGGTTGGGAAAAGCTGGTTAGGGACCATAGCAATACAGATGGATGCATCATGTATTGTCGTACTCCCTATGACTAGGATGCTTGGTGTTCAACAACTTGATATGGGATCAAGGACTGAATTTAGTTAGTGGAGAGTGGTATTATACACTCTTGATCACTTCTTCTTCATTATTACTTCATGGTTTAGCAGAGCAGAGCGAAGCAGGCCAGTCATGGCATGATGGTTTAGGATCACAGGTTGACATGATGATGGATTGGCAGGTAGAATTCTCCCTAGTTGAGACAGTGTTAAAGTTTGGAAACTAGGGCAACCTTCCACCTTAGGACAGCTCATATGATGGAGATGAATGTTGCATTGGATTCCTCTTTTGAAGAGGTACAATTTTGATATAAAGATCATCTCATTCTGACACGCAGAAATGGAATTTTGAATTTATTCTCTCATGGATAAATTGTCAAGGTCGACCTTAGTCAAATGTAGGCTCATGAAGCCCAATGGATGGGTCTACTCACCCTCAACGAATTGTATAAATAGGAGTGACCCTTCTCTCATTTGGACACTCACTCATCTCATCACATCATCTTCTCTCTCCTCTCCTAATTGTTTCGTACAACTTGGAGGCTCATTTTTCTTCGCACGTGTGCAAGGAACACTGTTTTTGGAGGCCGAAATTTTCTGTGACTAGGGCAGCGTTGACCAGCATTGACTTGGGTACTTTGACCAAAGCATTGACTTATGTTTTGGGGCAGAACTTCGATCTTTTTAGGCCATATTCTTTGGCATGCAAATCAAGGAATTTGGGGACAGTTTTACCACATTAACTACAGCATTGACTTTCTGGTTGACTGCAGAAATTACAGCAAGCATTGTTTAGGTTGACTGAGCTTTTTTGGATTGACTTTGACCCTCTCTTGAGGTCATACTATTCTGTTGCTTACCGAGCTGATTTCAGGTTGATTTGGGGCAGCTTTGACCACCGTTGACTTTCTGGGTAGAGCTGCATTGACTACTGATTTGGCAAATCTGTTTTTGGCTTGTACTTATGATATTTGTACTCTCTCTCTCTCTGCTGAACTATTGAAGAATAATAAGAAGATTTGATCAAGGGGTTTCCCCACATTGGGGTTTGTCACTGGCATCCACCACATCTTGTGTCCTCTTGTCTTGGCTTGTCTTACGCATATGATTATATGTTCTATCTGCATTTACTGTCAATGTTTATAAGTTAATGTGATTGCTACTTGATATAATTGGAAACTGTCATTGGGCTACTAAAGTAACATTGAAGTAAATTGTGCTTAAGCATAGAACATACCATTGTTATCTAAAATTAACAGAAATTGATCACCATCGTAATCTTGGCCAATCTAAGTCATCTCAACAAGTTGTTAATTGTGTTGAAAGATTATCACTGTCTAATATTGTTAGAAAACATTGGACTTGCATATCTATTGTTGTTTCATGAGCAATTGTTTATTGTGATATTGGTAATCTTGATAACATTTTTGGGCGCCATATATTTGGTTCATTGAGCACTTTCTTTGGGTGAAGATTGTCATTGTGAATTGTTAAGTATCTCTCTTCATTGCTCCAAATTGAATTTACTTAAAACATTTAACAACTTCACCTTAAGGATAATCACTCATATTTTGCATCCACATTCTAGGATTAGCCTTGCATTAATTAACTTACCTCCAAGCATAAGCTTGGTTGAAAGACTCTAGGACCACCTTTCTCACCCAGCTTGCGAAGTCTAGAACCTCTCTTGTGGTTAACACGATGACCTTGCAATCATCAAAGCCATAATCTCTACAGCGTCGAAGGCATCGGGTGCTTAGAACTCCAGGGAAGGTGTCGTTAATATAGCCTTTGTTGTCTTTCCCTAGGTTTCTCTACACAATCTACACTAGAGACTAGTTTCAAAACAGCTAAGAGGAAAGATTCATTTAGATAGGCATCTAACTTAAAATTTATCAAGGTCCTGCATTTCATTTAGTTTCTAAGTGTCGTATTTCATATGGGTATAGTGTGCATCCTAAGCAGCAATTGTTCATCTGGTGACTTGGTAACCAATTAAGCAAGTAATTTTGACTCCATAAAGGCATTGGTCTCTCAAATAATTTAATCTAATAATTGAACTTACTAATCATAATTAACCAAGTTGTTAGGCCATTCAATTTTGTTTCCCAGACTTTTCGGTAGTCAATGGGTCTTTCACACATTTCATAGGGACTACTGCCCATATCCTGTTGTAGGGAGACAGCTAGAATAGAGTGTTAGTTTTTGCTAGCATCGAAAGTGCTCTAGCTTTGAAAATTGGTGGAGAGGCAAAGGCACATGAGTTCTAAAGAACCCAAAAACCATTTGGTGAAATTCCACTCAGATTGTATTTTATTAAAATAATTAATATTTTTAATGGAGTTCATAAATCTAAACATAGGAAAATTAAAATATTAATGGGTATTAATCAAAATATGTGTAAGAATGATCTAGAAGGTGGACCAAGTCATGTTTTAATCTTAGTCGTTGATTAGAGACTTAATCTCGGTCGTTGAAGTCTCAACGAGAAAAGTATAACAAGGAGGCTTGGGGTTCAACTACAAACACACAGAGTTGATCAGTCAATTCAATTTCCCTAGGGCAGGGTTTGCTAAGGAATTCAACTAGTGATCAAGCAGTAAGGATCAGAGGTAGTACTGGAGGGAAGTGATTTCTAGTTCCAGTGAATATACATCAGAGAAGACAAGGAAGGATAATAGAGTCAGCGTTGGGCCAAGAAGGGGCAGCGCAGCAACTAGAGGAAATTGACGCAGAGGGACAGCGCAGAAACTGGAAGAGGTTGATGCAAAAGTATTGGGGGATAAGCAGAGATCAGTGTCGGGAATCACTGTGGGTGATTGGCAAGAGGAATCTCGATTTCTCAGCAGCAGCCCGGGTTGACGCAGCCAGAGGGAGTCTCCATGCAAAAGTCACACAGAGGCTCCGTAGGCTCACACAGAGACTGCGCGATGGGTCATCCAGAAGCTGGGGACAGGATAAAATCTCCAGAATCAGTGTGAGAGAATTATCAGTTATCTTCTCTGAGCGGATTGCCATTTTCTCGAGGGCATCCAGATTATATCCACATATTTACTACCAATAATAGAAACCCTCAGATCTGCTACACCGGTGTTCCCACATTGGGTTTTTCCAGGGACAATTGTCCAAAAACAAGTGTCAATGTGATTGTTCATATGTCGATGTTTCTCTTGCCTTTTAATTTTCAGTTCTTACTTTGTGAAGTCTGCCGCTGAATTTATTTTGATATTTACTAAAGCATTGGTGAATAACTAACTTATTGTAAATAAGTAGGAGAAATAAATCAATTACTACAGCAAATTTTCACATGGTATCAGATCAAGGTCTAGGCAAGATGGAAGCAAAGAAAAAGAGCAAGGAGACCGGTAGGGATCAGAATATTTCCGAATTATCTTCCAGATTGGAAGAGGAATTTGTTTGCTTATTGTGTCCTCCTGTCTTGGCTTGTCTTACGCATATGATTTTATGTTCTATCTGCATTTATTGTCGATGTTTATAAGTTAATGTGATTGCTACTCGATATAATTGGAAATTGTCATTGGGCTACTAAAGGAACATTGAAGTAAATTGTGCTTAAGCATAGAACATACCATTGTTATCTAAAATTAACAGAAATTGATCACCATCATAATCTTGGACAATCTAAGTCATCTCAACAAGTTGTTAATTGTGTTGAAAGATTATCATTGTTTAATATCGTTAGAAAACATTGGACTTGCATATCTATTGTTGTTTCATGAGCAATTGTCTATTGTGATATTGGTAATCTTGATAACATTTTTGGGCGCCATATATTCTGTTCATTGAGCACTTTCTTTGGGTGAAGATTGTCATTGTGAATTGTTAAGTATCTCTCTTCATTACCCCAAATTGAATTTACTTAAAACATTTAACAACTTCATCTTAAAGACAATCGCTCATATTTGCATCCACATTCTAATTAGTCTTGCATTAATTAACTTATCTCCAAGCATAAGCTTGGTTGAAAGACTCTAGGACCACCTTTCTCACCCAGCTTGTGAAGTCTAGAACCTCTCTTGTGGCTAACACGATGACCTTGCAGTCATCAGAGCCCAGTGTTGTGGGAGAGCCCCCCCCGGGGATCCCGCTCCCAATCTGCGCTCTGGGTGGGAGCAACTCGGGAGCGGGTCAGGAGCGTGCTCCCTAAAAAAAAATTCGCTCCCTACCTTTTCAGGAGCGTTTTGCCGTTTTTGCAACTTATTTTTTTTAGTAATGTTCGAAATGCAATTCTTTTTAAAGAAACAAATAATTTTTGAGTGAGGCAGCTTAATGATCAAGTCTAGGCCCTATTATTGACATTCTCCTTAATCTTCATTTTCATCCTTTTACTTAAATTTTTAACATTACCATGAAATGACTCAAGATGTTTGAGAGTGGTTCCGGCCTCACTGGATTTCATATGGAGAAAGTAGAATTTTAGATTTCATTCAAAATCCAGTAGACTTATCCGTTTTTCAGGATTTTAGGATTGAGGGATTGCAATGTTTCCATTGAATTTTGTCATGTATTAGGGTATGGAACTCGTATTTAATCAAGAGCACCAATCCCTCTAAGTACCTTGATGTTAGTGACATTGGTTGTCAAACTCCTCTATTGTGACCATCCTAAAAATGTACGCATCACTCAAACAAAATCTTGACTTGACATGCTATGCTTTTTCTATCTTATGTTAATGCTTAGAGGGTGATATTAATGGCAAAGATCCCTATACAGATACAGAGATAATGAAAAAGATACCTCTGGATATTAATGCTTAGAGGGTGATATTAATGACAAAGATCCTGATTTTCCAACAAGACTAAAAAATTAGACATTTCTCATGGTGGCATGAGGCCCAAGCATAAGAAATAGATAATAGATTTACTTCTCTTTTCTAGTTTCTTAGTAGCTTTTATAACTATTGACTCTTTCATATTTATTATGATATTTTTTTTCATATTTATTATGATACTTTTTTAAACAATATATGACAATTTAAGTTTGAGGTTGGCAATAATAACTCATTAGTAATGAATTATGAATATGATGCTTCATGAAAGTTGAAAGTTGTTTCATTTCATTTCATTTTTAAACATTTCATTTCATGTTAGATATTATTTGTTGTAATGGTTACACTTAGCTTACATGAGTTCTAAAGAACCCAGAAACCGTTTGGTGAAATTCCACTCAGATTGTATTTTATTAAAATAATTAATATTTTTAATGGGGTTCGTAAGTCTAAACTTAGGAAAATTAAAATATTAATGTGTATTAATCAAAATATGGGTAAGAATGATCTAGAAGGCAGACCAAGTCATGTTTTAATCTTAGCCGTTGATTAGAGACTTAATCTCAACCGTTGAAGTCTCAACGAGAAAAGTATAACAAGGAGGCTTAGGGTTTAGCTACAAACGCACACAGAGTTGATCAATTAATTCGATTTTCCTAGGGCAGGGTTTGCTAAGGAATTCAAACCAGTGATCAAGCAGTGAGGATCAGAGGCAGTACTCGAAGGAAGTGATTTCCAGTTCCAGTGAATATATGTCAGACTAGACAGGGAAGGATAATAGAGCCAACATTGGGTCAAGAAGGGGCAGCACAACAACTGGAGGAGATTGACCCAGAGGGACAACGCAGAAATGGGAAGAGGTTGATGCAGAAGTGTTGGGGGATAAGCAGAGATTAGTGTCGGGAATCACTATGAGTGATTGGCAAGAGGAATCTCGATTTCTCAGCAGCAGCCTGGGTTGATGCAGCCAGAGGGAGTCTCCATGCAAAAGTCACGCAGAGGCTCCATAAGCTCACATAAAGACTGTGCAATGGAGAAGTTGCGGATAGGATAAAATCTCTCGAGTCAATGTGAGAGAATTATCAGTTATCTTCTCTGAGCGGATTGCCATTTTCTCAAGGGCATCCAGATTGTATTCAGATATTTACTGCCAATAATAGAAACCCCTAGATCTGCTACACCTGTGTTCCCACATTGGGTTTTTCCGAGGACGATTGTCCAAAAACAAGTGTCAATGTGATTGTTCATATGTTGATGTTTCTCTTGCCTTTTAATTTTCAGTTCTTAATTTGTGAAGTTTGCAACTGAATTTATTTTGATATTTACTAAAGCATTGGTGAATAACTTTTGTAAATAAGCAAGAGAAATAAATCAATTACTGCAACAAATATTCACATGGTATCAGAGCAAGGTCCAGGCAAGATGGAAACAAAGAAAAAGAGCATGGAGACCAGTAGGGATCATAATATTTCTGAATTATCTTCCACGTTGGAAGAGGAATTTGTTTGCTTATTGTTAATTTGAGGCAACAATGGTATGTTCTATGCTTTAGAGCAATTTTACTTCAATTTCTTTATTAGCCCAGTATCAATATTCAAATTAGCAATCAAACCAACATGATAGTAAAATGCAGATAGAACATAAACATAAACAGTAGAAGATAAGCCAAGACAAGAGGACACAAGATGTGGCACCAGCCAGGGACAAACCCCAATGTGGGGAACCCTTGATCAAAATCTTCTTTTAGTCTTCAATAGTTCAATAGAGAGACGTAGTAAAATTTACAAATCCGATAATTTATAAAAGCAGCAAAAGAGCCCTAACCAAAAAAGTCAACACTGGTCAACAAGCAAGATTTGACCCTCAGCCAATCAATGAACTTTAGTCAACTTTGGCCTCCAAACAACAAGATAAAACAACCCTCAAAACAATGAAATTCAGCCCAGTCAAGTCTGGTTAAACAACCCACCTACGATCAGGCCTAACTACAATCAACACTGGTCAACAGTCAATGTTTAGCCTCGATTTCTTTGCCTAGAAATGCAGCCTACCCACACAGAGATAGCCCTCACAAAAACACGGTCAAAGAAGGTCAACGCATGCTGGTCAATGCTTGGTCAAACTATCCAGAAATTCGGTCCCCTGAAATTTCGGATGTGTGGAGAGAGAGAGCCCCAAAAATCCGTACCCAATCAATGAGGGGAGAGAGAGAGAAGTGTGAAGATGAGTGTGTCCAAATAAGGCTAAGTCACCTTCTATTTATATGCAACGTTGAGGATGAATAAACGTGATTGTTGGGCTTCTGAGCCTACATCAGTTTGTTGGCCGACCTTAATAATTTGACCATAATCAAAATAAAATCATAACTTCATTTGTACATGTCAGGATCGGATGATCTTTAAATCAATCCTACACCTCTCGGAGAGAGGAATCCAAAAAAAAAATATCAGTTGTCATAAATAAGATGAACCATGTGGATTTTGGCCCTAGTTTCCAATTTTAATACTCCCTCCCAACTAGGGAGAACTCCATCTGCTAATCCATCTGTCAATCTGTACTATCTCTGGCATCATGGACTGCTCTGTTGAACTATGAAGAAGAAGAAGTGATTGAGAATGTAGCATACCATTCTCTAATGACCCGAAGTCAGTCCCAATCAAAGGAGAATGTGTCATACCACTCTTACTGACCCAAAGTCAGTTCCAATCAAAAGAGAGTGTCTCATACCACTCTTACTAACCCAAAGTCAGTGCCAATCAAAAGAGAGTGTTTCATACCACTCTTACTGACCCAAAGTCAGTTCCAATCAAAAGAGTGTTTCATACCACTCTTACTAACCCGAAGTTAGTTCCAATTGATCCTAAATCAATATCAGTTCATACCACTCTTACTAACCCGAAGTTAGTTCCAATTGATCCCAAATCAATATTAGTCATCCTAGCATAGAGCGTACGGTAGTACATGATGCGTCGATCGATAGTACTATGGTCCCTATCCTCATTTCCCTACTCATCGGCCAGATGAAAGGTACTTCCCATGAGTCCCAAACTGCATGGGTAGGATGTCTCAGCAGGAGAAGGATGAACCACTCATCCTACCTACATGTTGCCAAGGGGTATCACAGGGGAACATTGAACCACTCACCCTGTACATAGCAAACCACTAGGGGAAGGTTGAACCACTCACCCTATGGTTGATCATTGCTCCAAGAAGTACCCCAAGCCCACCAGAGCTCAATATCCATCTCATACAGGACCCTCATAACAGGGTCTCTCCACGACACCAAGTCATTCTTGGAAGAGCAAGAACTTGACCTTCCCCAAGGGCTTTGTTAGAATATCGAAGACCTGCTCATGAGTCCCAATGTGATGGAGCCTTATTGCTCCTCGATTTACCATATCCCGGATAAAGTGGTACTTGATATCTATATGCTTGGAGCGATCATGAAACACAGGATTCTCTGATAATCGCATCCCACTTTGGTTGCCGCAGAGGATCACAGTGGTACCCAGCACATGTCCAAAAAACTCACTGAAGAGTTTCCTCAATCAGACAAGTTCACAGGAGGCCATACTAGCAGTTATGTATTCAGCTTCGGCGATGCTCAAGGCAACTGATTTCTGCTCCCTGCTCATCCAGGATATCAAAGCAAAACCCAAAGAAAAACAGCATCTAGAACTGCTCTTGCGATCCACCACACTGCCAGCCCAATCAGCATCAAAATAACGATGCAGCCTCACATCTCCAACAGTGTATCTCAGTCCATGAGTGATTGTGCCTCGAAGTTATCTCAGAAGACTCTTAATTTCTTGGCACCAATCCAATGTATATGATGAGGCTCAACCATATATTGCCTCAATGTGTTAACTGCAAAACATATGTCCGGACGGGAGTTCACCAAGAACATCAGTGCTCCTATCAGTTGACGATACTCATAAGCATTTCCCAATTCAGGTTCAATAGCACTACCACATAACTTCTTAAAGTTAGTTCCATCGGAGTAGTCACAAGCTTGCAATCCACCATCCCAAATCTTTCTAATAACTTCACGACATATTTTCCTTAAGGGAGGAAAATTTTACCTAGGTTTTGCCAGACCTCCAACCCTAGGAAATAGTGCATCGGTCCCAAGTCCTCCATCTCAAATTCAGAAGCCAACTCCCTCTTACATTTGTGAATGAGAGGGTCTGCACTTCCATTAGCTCCATGCTTGATTTTGTAGAGACACTTAGAGGTGACAACCAATTTGTCCTGGGGCCTAGGGACCACATCCCAGACATCATTCTTCATAATTCACTCGTATTCTTCATTCATAACATCCTTCCATACTTTATGCTTCACGGCTTCTTCGAATGATGAAGGCTCATTTTGAATGATAGTGCTCATGCCGGTCAAATATCCTTGATACTTGTTCGGCTTCTTGCTTTCACGGAAAGTCCCCCTTGGTGCAATGTGTCTCTAGGCATCTTCGAGGGTCTCCCTAAGCCATGAGGGTCTCCTTTTGGAGGAGGTGGGCTCATGAGGAGGAGGATGAATAGGATCCATAGGTTTATCAACATCACGCATCGTTTCGTCTTCTTTCACACCCTAATTTCCGGTGTCAGCTTCTTTGTCCTTACTTAGCATAGGAAGGTTGTTGATCTTCTTGAGAGCCATATCTTCGTCGAAGGTGACATCGTGACTTATCTCAACTTCCTTTTGATTAGTGACATAAATTCTAGATCCCTTATAATTTTCACTATAGCCCACAAAGATTCCTTTCTTCCCAGATGCACCCAATTTGCTTCTTTTCTCTTTCGGCACATGAAAATATACGAGACTTCCAAAAATTCTAAAATCAGAGACATCGGGTTTCTTACTAGTGAACATTTCTTCGAGAGTCTTGGAGTCCAATGCTTGATAAGGGCATCGGTTTTGAACATACACGGTGGTATTTGCAGCTTCAACCCATAGGAACTTCGGAAGGCCTTGATCATGAAGCATGGCACGAACTGCTTCTACAATAGAGTGATTCTTCCTTTTAGCCATACCATTCTGCTTAGGAGTGTATAGCGCTGTAGACTTCCTCTTAATGTCAACTTCCCATCCTCAATATGTTGATTTTCTTCTCGGATTGGTTTTCGATCAAGGCTTTGAAGTGTCAGAACCAGGTGAACACTTCATCCTTCTTCTTCAAGAAGTAGTTCCAAGTCTTACAAGAATAATCATTTGTAAAGGTGAGATAGTATAAGTATCCTCCCAAAGAGTTTATGGGCATCATACCAAATATGTCGGAGTGGATCAATTGCGATATATCTGTGGTCTTGCTATTACTTGAAGGGAATGGTCCCCTTGTAAGTTTTCCTTCAGCACATCCCGGACGTACACCTTCATGCTATACATTGAACTCGGGTATACCTGTCACCATCTGTCTCACATCGAGTATGGCCTCATAATGAAGATGGGCAAACCTCTGATGCCATAGTTCAGATTGTAGAGATGTGTCGCAAGACAAGGCTCCCAATGGACTTCCTTCAACTTGATACAAGGTGTCAACCCTGAACCCATGAGTAAAAGCAGCTTTAAAATTTCTTTTCCATCAATGAATGCCACCTTGAATCCTTTGTCCTCCATGGCTAGAATGGGCACCAGATTCCTCTTGAGATCAGGTACATATAGTACTTCTTGCAAATGAATAGTGTTACCTTAATTTAATTGAAGGGTAACATTCCCTACTCCCTTCACGAGATAGGTGGCATCGTCTCCAAGGATGATCTCCAAGTTTGTCTCCTTTTCTATCAGATTAGAGATGGCTTCCTTGTATCCGGTGAAGTGCCTTGAGGCACCACTATCAATCAACCAATTTCCCAAAGTCTCTGGAGGAGAGGCAGTGGAGAGGGCCAATATAAGATAGTACTATTTTTGCCTATTGTTAACAACATTTGATTCTTCATATCAAGAGTTACTTGATTTCTTGGAGGGTCGACCATTTCCTTGATGTCCCGCATTCCTTTTTCCTTTTCCATTGGACCTGCCATTCCTTTGATCGTTCTTGTTGAAGTTGCCCCTGGAATGATTGTGATCATCATCATCTGATGTGTCCCTTCTTTTTGGACACTCCCTTGCATAGTGGCCAAACTTATTGCAAACGAAGCACCTGCCCTTCCTTCCTCCCTTAGATCCAGGCTTTCCATGGAAATGACCTTTAGACCCTGCATTATTTCTCCTTTTCGCATGAGCAAAGAATGCAGTCAGGTTGCTTCTATTAAAAGGCATTTCTTGCTCCACCATTCTTGTTTCTTCTTGAATGCATCTCGACATCAATTCTTCAAACCCTGGAATTCGATCATTGTTGAGGACGATGGTTCTAAATACATACCACTTAGGTTGGAGTCCTCCAAGGGTGGAGAGAGTAAGTTCCCTGTCAAGAATGACTTCTCCAATCGAGAGTAGATCATTCTTGATCCCAGTAATCCTCAAGAAATAGAATTGAATGTCCTCGTCCTTGCCCTTCTTAATATCCTTCAACTTATTCTTGAGGAATAGAATTTGATTAGCATTACTAACCTTGAACATGCTGACCAACCTGTCGTAGATCTCTTTGGAGGTCTTGAATTCGGAGATGTAGGCTACAAGATTCTTGTCAATGGAATCCTTGATAATCTTCTTTGCTTTGACTTCAACCCTATTGTACTTGGTCTTTGCAGCAACCAGTGCATTTGAAAGAGGTTTTGGATTTTACCCTGCACATAGTCCATCACTTCTTTTTCTTCCAAGGCCAAATCAAGAGACATCTTCCATCCATGATAGTCAGATTTATCATGGAGCTTGTCTTGAACCAGGAAGTAGAATGAGGAACCCATTGAACCTTTTGTCCTTGTCCAACTGTCTTTGGTGATTGCTCTTTCACTCTTGCTTGGGCCTTGTCTTCACCTCACCTCTGATACCGTGTTAATTTGAGGCAACAATGGTATGTTCTATGTTTTAGAGCAATCTTACTTCAATTTATTTATTAGCCCAGTATCAATATTCAGATTAGCAATCACATAAACATGATAGTAAAATGCAGATAAAACATAAACATAAACAGTAGAAGACAAACCAAGACAAGAGGACACAAGATGTGGGACCAACCAAGGACAAACCCCAATGTGGGGAAACCCTTGATCAAATCTTCTTTTAGTCTTCAATAGTTCAGCAGAGAGAGAGAGTACAATTTACAAATTTGATAACTTATAATAGTAGAAAAATAGCCCTAACCAGAAAAGTCAACGCTGGTCAACAGGGCAGATTTGACCCTCAGCAAATCGATCAACTTCAGCCTCCAAACAACAAGATAAAACAACCCTCAAAACAGTGAAATTCAACCCAGTCAAAGTTTGGTCAAACAACCCAGCTGCGGTCAGCCCTAACTGCAGTTAACCAATCAACGTTGGTCAACAGTAAACATTTAGCCTCGAATTCTC
This sequence comes from Pinus tabuliformis, assembly GCA_031772625.1. Classification (NCBI taxonomy): domain Eukaryota; kingdom Viridiplantae; phylum Streptophyta; class Pinopsida; order Pinales; family Pinaceae; genus Pinus; species Pinus tabuliformis. The sequence goes on from CM062818.1 coordinate 1,330,673,570, forward strand.
TGCCCAAAAATGCAGCCTAATCAAACAGACATAGCCCTCACAAAAACACAATCAAAGGAGGTCAATGCATGTTGGTCAATGCTTGGTCAAATTGTCCAAAAATTTGGTCTCCTCAAATTTCGGCCTCCTGAAATGTCGCTCTCCTAAAATTTTGGACGTGTGGAGAGAGAGAGAGGCTCAGAAATCCGTAACCAATCAATGAGGAGAGAGAGAGAAGTGTGAAGATGTGTGAGTCCAAATGAGGCTAAGTCACCTTCTATTTATATGCAACGTTGAGGATGAATAGACGTGATTGTTGGGCTTCTGAGCCTACATATGTTTGTTGGCCGACCTTGACAATTTGACCATAATCAAAATAAATTCATAACTTCATTTGTACATGTCTGAATCGGATGATGTTTAGATCAATCCTACACCTCTCGAAGAGAGGAATCCAAGAAAAATATCAGTTGTCATAAATAAGAAGACCCATGTGGAGTTTGGCCCTAGTTGCCAATTTTAACACTTATCGAGTTTTGCATCAACGGAGGATTGGTACATTGATAGCGAGGCTTCAGCTCATATGACTAGATAACGAGAATATTTCTCAAGCTATCAGGAGGAACAGATGAACTTCCATATCACAATGGGTAACAAGACGAAATGCACCGCAATACGAAAGGGAACCGTTACATGCCAAACAACAGCAGGAGATAGTCTTTGGACCACGAACGTACTGCATGTGCTAGGAATGGGAATGAATTTGATTTATGTATCTCAATTACAATATAAGGGATATGATGTATACTTCATTGGTAATAGAGTATATGTCAAGCATCCTAAGTGGGAAAAGAGGGCCCAGATTGGAACTCGAAGCAACAGATTATACAAGTTGCAACTCGAGTCTCCTATGGCACTGATAAGCAGTAATGTCAGTGGAGAAAAAGAATTAAATGAGTTGTGGCATAGAAGGATGGGACACTTACATCATGGGGAATTACAAATGCTCAAGGAAACCGTTACTGTGGTTCCAGTGCTTACTACCAAGCATGATGATACATGCAAAGGTTGCGTGCTAAGCAAGTACGCCAAATCAGCTTACTCCAGAAGCAACAATAGAGCTAAGAGTGTATTGGGCTTAATACAGTCAGACATTTGCAGTCCAATGTCTACAAGAGCCATCAGTGGTGCTTCATATTTTGTCACCTTCATAGATGACCATTCCATGAAAAATTGGATTTATTTTTTGAGAACCAAGGATGAGGTATTTGATTGGTTTAAGGAGTTTAAGGCTCTAGTGGAAAACCTGACAAGAACGAATATCAAGATATTGCGCTAAGACAATGGCAGAGAATACATGGATAAAGACTTCATAGGTTTCTGCACAAGAGAAGGGATCCGAAGAGAATGGATAACACCTTATAATCCATAGCAAAATGGAGTCGTAGAAAGGAAGAACAGAACTATTGTTGGAGCAGCAAAAGCGATGTTATATGATTAGAAACTACCCAAGTTTTTATGGGCAGAAACATGCAGTATGGTTGTACACATTTAGACTGGGACGCCTCACATGACTTTAAAAAAGAAGACTCCAGAGGGTGTTTTCACGGGAAAGAAGCCATAAGTAAGTCACCTCAGGATATTCAGAAGTGTGGCTTATTACCATATTCCAGAAGAGAAGCAGAGCAAGTTAGAGAAGACTGTCGAAGTTGGGTATCTCGTGGGTTACAGTGAGACTTCAAAGGCGTATCGAATCTACATTCCGAGCAGTAGGAAGATTGTAGTAAGGCGGGATGCAAAGTTCATGGAAGATAGAGCTTTCAGGAAATCTTGAGAGATGTCGTTTGAAGAACAGGTTGAGGATGCTCCTCTACTCCAACAACAGGGATCAAATCTGGCAGGAAGACAAGTATCTGGTTCAAGCACGGTAACTAGTACTAGCATCTCCTCAACGGAAGTGGAGCCAGGATTGTCACAGTGGGTACAACAACAGGAAGAGGAACAGATGGAACCTCCCACCACCAGTGGAAGAACTGGCTAAGAAGTACGACAGACTCTAAGGGACGCAAAAGAATTCGTTGGAGCTCCTAGAGCCGAGAAAAGGCAGCGTAGACAACCTGATAGGTACCAAGCATTGGTAGCTCAGGTCGAAGAACCTTCTAGTTTTCAAGAAGTTGTACAGCACCAAGTATGGGTGGATGCCATGGTAGAAGAGTACAGTTCCATCATGACAAATGATGTCTAGGAAATTGTACCAAGACCAGAGAACAGATCAGTTGTGGGTTCGAGATGGATCTACAAGATCCAGTATGTTGCAGATGGCAACATAGACAAGTACAAGGCTAGGTTCGTAGCAAAAGGATATGCTCAAAAGGAAGGAATATACTATGAGGAAACCTTTGCCCCAATAGCTCAGTATGCCTCTATCAGATCCATTATATCCCTTGTAGCACAGATGGGATGGGAGATTCACCAAATGGATGTCAAGACAGCGTTCTTGAATGGGGTGATAGAAGAAGAGGTATATATCGAACAGCGAGAAGGTTTCGAAACACATAAAAAGTGAACGCATGTGTGTAGGTTGAAGAAATCCTTGTATGGGCGGAAACAAGCACCCAGATCTTGGTATGGTCGAATTGACAGCTACTTACAACAATTGGGATTCATCAAGAATGATTCCAATCCCAATCTTTATTATATGTTGGTAGAAGGTGAGTCGTTAATTTTAGTATTGTATGTGGATGATCTATTTTTGACAGGATCATCCAGACTCATAGAAGATTGCAAGAACCTGGAAACAGAGTTTGAAATGAAGGATTTGGCGCTAATGCACTATTTTGTGAGATTGGAAGTTTGGCAATAGGATGGTGAGAACTTCCTTGGCCAAGATAGATATGCATCAGAAATTCTGAAAAGATTCAGAATGCAGGATTTTCGAACTACGGCTACGCCTATGATTACCAATTGGAAAAAAAATAGATGCTTCTAGAGACAAGGAAGTGGACCCCACCTTATACAAACAACTCACTGGGTCGCTTATGTATCTGGTCAACACTAGGCCAGACATATGTTATGCTATCAACACCCTTAGTCATTTCATGGTAAAGCAAAAAAGGGCGCACTGGGCAACAACAAAACACATTCTCAGGTATGTGCGGGGAACAGTCAATTTTGGATTAAGATACACCAAGGGTGATGGTATCGAATTGAGTGGATTCACTAACGCAAATTGGGAAGGAAGTTCAGTAGACAAAAAAAGTACCACTGGGTATTGCTTCGGTATTAGATCTGGGATGACCTCCTGGTGCAGTAAGACGCAAAAGTCTATAGCACTGAGCTCTGCTGAAGCTAAGTATATGTCAGCGAGCAAAGCAACATGTGACGCTATATGGCTCAAGAAACTGCTTGTAAATCTATTCAGGAAAAGGATGGAAGCAACAAAGATCTTTTGTGATAATCAGAGTTGTATCAAGCTCTCTGAAAATCCAGTATTCATGATCGCTCCATACACATCAATATTCAGTGTCACTTTATCAAAAACTGTGTTCAGCGTGGGGCAGTACAGTTGTACACTCCCACAAGAAATCAAGTAGCAGATGTACTCACCAAGGCTCTAGGAAGAACAAAGTTTGTTCAATTTCAGGAACAAATGGGTATGTTGGAAAATCCCTTTCAATAGTGTGATGCAACATTTGAGAGGGAGATATAGCACACATGCAGCAGTGGCAATGGCAGTGTCATGTAAAATAGCAGCAACAACACAGTGTTGGTGGCAGCAACAGTGCAGAAAGGAGGTGCTTCAAAGACAGCAGCATGCAGTTGGACATTGTTGCTAGAGCACTTTCCTCGCTAAGAGGGAGTGTTAGTTTTTGGTAGCATCAGAAGTGCTCTAGCCTTGAAAATTGGTGGACAGGTTAAGGCACATGAGTTCTAAAAAACCTAGAAACTATTTGGTGAAATTCCATTCGGATTGTATTTTATTAAAATAATTAATATTTTTAATGGGGTTCGTAACGTAAGTCGAAACTTAGGAAAATTAAAATAGTAATGGGTATTAGTCAAAATATGGGTGAGAATGATCTAGAAGGCGGACCAAGTCATGTTTTAATCTTAGCTGTTGATTAGAGACTTAATCTCGACCGTTGAAGTCTCAATGATAATAGTATAAGAAGGAGGCTTGGGGTTTAGTTACAAACACACAAAGAGTTGATCAGTCAGTTCGATTTTCCTAGGGCAGGGTTTGCTAAGGAATCCAATGATCAAGCAGTGAGGATCAGAGGCAGTACTGGAAGGAAGTGATTTCTAGTTCCAATGAATATAAGTCAGAAGGGATAGCGCAGCCGCTGGAGGATATTGATGTAGAGGGTCGGCGCAGAAACTGGAGGAGGTTGACGCGAAGTCCTAGGGGATAAGCAAAGATCAGTTTCGAGAATCACTGTGAGTGATTGGCAAGAGGAATCTCACTTTCTCAGCAACAGCCCAGGTTGACGTCGTCAAAGGGAGTCTCCACGTAGAAGTCATGCAGAGTCTGCGTAGGCTCACGCAGAGACTGCGCAGTGGGTCATCTAGGAGTTGGGGATAGGATAAAATCTCTAGAATCAGTGTGAGAGAATTCTCAGTTATCTTCTCTGAGTGGATTTCCATTTTCTCTAGGGCATCCAGATTGTATTCAGATATTTACTGCCAATAATAGAAACCCTCAGATCTGCTGCACTAGTTTTCCCACATTGGGTTTTTCCAAGGATGATTGTCCAAAAACAAGTGTGTCAATGTGATTGTTCATATGCTAATGTTTCTCTTGCCTTTTAATTTTCAGTTCTTAATTTGTGAAGTCTGCAGCTAAATTTATTTTGATATTTACTGAAGCATTGGTGAATAACTTATTGTAAATAAGTAGGAGAAATAAATCAATTACTACAACAATTTTTCACACAGAGAGGGAAGGGATCAGAGTGATAACCCATGCCCTAAGCCGTCATATTCACCTGTAGAATTTGGGTGACAATATTTTCTGGTGCCATTGTCAGGGATCCATTTCTTGGTCCTTGTTGTTTCGACACCTTATCATCATCTTTTCTTTTCATCATCATTCCTTGTTCCAACAACGCCACATTTTCTAGCGTCATTGCCAGAGATAAGTTTATCTTGTTCTCACTTTAACGACATCTCCTCCATCTTTATATCTCATCATCTTCTTCACCCATCAAGCAGCACATATTCTGGCGCATTGACATCTTATCAATCTTCTCAATCTATTTATCACCTTGTTCACCATTACTAATATTTTATGGTTTCTATCTGCACCTTTAACACATGGACGTTTGGGTTAGTTCCCTCTTTGGGTGGCGACTCCACTGATTCATCCATTCACAAGAGCTTATTCTAGAAGAAATCTTGGTAGCTTGGTTAACCCTGCTCTTGGAGCTCAGTTAAACAAATTACATTCTAGTAAGCATTCATTTTTTCTCAGACACGAAACCCTCCTTGATATCCACTTGCTTTTCCCTAGCCCGAAGAGTTTTTTTCTCTTCCTGGTTCTCAACTAACTTTTTGGTTTTGCCTTGTGGATTTTAGAGTTAGATTCATGTTCAAAGTGGCGACTCCACTTCTTTGATTGTTTGCAAGAATTTTTGCTAGAAGCTCCCTTCTTGTAGACTTCTTGTCTTTCTTGAATAGGGACCTCTCTCTGATATCCATTAGCTCCTTTTCCCCTTAAGCAAGTCATCATGAATGACTTGTTTTCCCTTTGTTGTTTTAGCCTATCCTCATGATATTCCAAATTCGGCCATTGATAATTTGCCCTCTTTTAGGGGTAATAATGCAATTTCTGCTAGAGATCATCTCATAAAGTTTACTAATTGTATGATAAGGTTATGTAGCTTTGCCCTTTCCCTGGAAGGTGATGCTATGAAATGGTTTTATGGTTTTCTTGACAATTTTATGATTCTCTGCACACCATCATAAATGCTTTTAAAAGTAGATATGAAGATCAAAGGGATTCACTTTGTGCCAATTACAATGTAAAGAAAGATGAAAGAGATATTGTAAAAGATTCGGCCATAATAGAAAGGTTTCAAGAGAATGCACCACATCAATCTCGGCCATATTGCAAACCGTGTGAGAATTTTAATGATGAATCCACTTGTGTCATTGCAAGAAGAATCCTCGACAGTGGAAAGGCAAGAACAAAAATGATTAAAGGGGTGTTGATGATAAGCATCTTATCAAGGAATTGACTCAAATTCTTAGAGACATGCAATTCAATCAAGCTCAGTTGATGAAAACCATGGAACTCAACCAAGAGAATCACTCTAAGGAAATAAGATCCATGCACACCAACTTGAGAGCTATAGAAGAAAGGCATGTTGAAGAGCTAAACACCATAAAAGCAAATCATAAGAAAGAAATGAGCATTGTGCACGACATGGAAGTCGGTCTTTAGAATAGATTATTAGCTATAGAAGAAAATCATGTTAAGGTGTTGAAAGCCATGGAAGCAACTCATGAGAAAGAGGTGAGTTCCATCTAACAAAATCATGACAAAGTAATAAAGGATATGGAAGCCAGTCAGATCTCTCTTCAGAATAGGTTGTTGGCCATGGAACAAAACCAAGCACAATTAATAAAGACCATGGAACAAAGCACGCCGAAGAAATCACTACCATGAAGACCAAACAGATCATTCTACAAAGTAAACTGCAAATGATGGAAAAATAACAGGTTCTTGAATTCCTGCTCAAACTAGACGATCTAGGGGACAAGCATAAAGAACTTTCAACCAGGGTTGCAGGGGAGCGACTCCTCCCCCCCTTCAAATTTCTTTTGGAGAGCGCTTCGCGCGGGAGCGACCCGAGAGTGCACTCCCGAAGTTCGCTACCATCGCACTCCCGAAATGAATTAAAAAAATAAAAATAAAAATCTCCCTGTTTTTTTTCACAAAAATTTTGTCACAAAAATGTTCCAAACGCAATTTTTTTCAAAGAAACAAGATTTTTTGAGCAGGGCAGCCTAATATTCAAGCTTATGGCCGTAGCATTGTTATACAATTCATGGTAATGTTAAATTCTTAAAGTAAAAGTGACATTCTCCTGTATCTTTCATTTTCATCCTTTTAGTTAAATTTTAACATTACAATGAAATGACTCAAGATGTTTGAGAGTGGTTCCAACCTCATTGGATTTCATATGGAGAAAGTAGAATTTTAGATCTCACTCAAAATCCAACAGACTTATCAATTTTTCAAGATTGGGGGAATTGCAATGTTTCCAATGTCCATTGGATTTTGTCAACTACTATGGTATGGGACTCGTATTTAATCAAGAGCACCAAGCCCTCTATTTTCCTTCAAGTTAGTGACATTGGTTGTTGAACTCTTCTATCATGACCCTACTAAAAATGTACCCATCGCTCAAACAAAATCTTGACTTGACATGCTACACTTTTACTATCTTATGTTATTTGTTTAGAGGGTGATATTAATGAAAAAGATCCCAAGATAGGCAATTATTTTGATGACATGTAGCTATTTTTTATAGCATGATTTTTTTGGATGTTAGAGGCCATCTAGAGCCTACTTGTTGATGTATTTTCAGTTCAAAGATGGATTACACTCGATGTTATTTTAGTTATGTGCACCCTTACAGCTATATAAATGAGAACTTGTGGACGTGGTTGATGAAGATTATAACTTCTAGACGATTGATGTTATATGGTGTAATACATGTTTTTATGCTTTTTATATCTAATTCATCATTCTACATGCTTTTGTTAACATATATGCATCAAAATATATAAAAATATATATTATATAAAAATTCGCTCCCGATTCGCTCCCAAACCAGGAGCTTTTGAAAATGTCGCTCCCTACTCCCGCTTCCAAGTAACCTTGCTTTCAACAAATCATAAGCCTCCCAGTCCACTAAAGCAAATTCAATCTCATTGCGAGGAGATCACTTATCCCATTGAAAGCGGGTTAGTTAGCAGTGGCATAGTTAGAAAACAGACTGAGAAAAATCAAGCTATTGAGGTCAATCACAGTGCTTGTCGGACTTATGTGTCACCTTTGACATAATATATTCAAAATAAGATTGGGCATATCTCAGACTCTTCAAATATTTCATCCGATTTTTTCAAGATCAAGACAGAAAATCTACAATGGTTGCATTTTCAACGTCACAACCTACCAGAAGCAAAAGTAAAAATAAAAAAAGAAGAAAGAGGTTTGAATCTTGATGCATTTGATGGTCGGGAATAGCTCGATATTCGGATAGGTCGATGTCCTAGGATCTTCAAAATTCAGCATGGCACATCAGAGAAGCAGCCAACCAACTTGCTTGAAAGTCAGCATATTCTCAGTACGCACTACGTTGATGACATCTACTGCCATAGGGCATCCTCTGTGTTGTATTTCTAACACTACACTCTTAGATAGGATTTCATTTTTGTCATTAGTTAGTTTCTTTTTCATGCGTTGAAGTTTTATATTTCACATGTTAGAATAGTTTTTCTATTCCAGCAGATGTTTTATATGTTTTATGATGTATACATGATGATTTTGATTTTGAGTAGATATCTATTTGATGTACTTTTGTTTTCTTGGATACACAATTCTGGATTTTCACATTCCTTCAGTGAAGAAACGTGTCCCCATGTGAAGCGAGATGTTTACCACACTTTGTCAATAGTCTGAGAAAGCATTGTACAAGGAAGTGGAGAAAATTTTTCAAAGATCAAAGTCATTAGTCAACATGAATTCCTCATTGTAAACCCAATTTCTACAAGGTCTATTGGAAGTGATGCTAGTATGGTCATTTAATTATATAACAACACCTAGGTAAGCCTTTGATTTTGGCAAAGGATTTCATCCTAGGAAGTTTTTTAACCTCCCCGAATTATGTGTGTTTGTAAACACGCATAATCAGCAGAGTTTTTCTTCCAACTATAACCCCAAAGCTAGGGTGGAATTCGTTAACAAGGTCTTAGGTATGTCCTAGTGTTTATCAAATCTATTGTAAAAGTGTTTTTAGGAACATTTTTAGTGCATGGTCCCTAATAATCAGAACATCGTGACTAAATTATTTTATTATAAGCACACTTGGTTTCATATTAGATCATATTGTGTCATAGAATTCAGTAATGTCTTGACAGTCTATTATAAATGTGTATTTCCCCTTCTAAGGGTTGAATTAATTGTAAGATTTCGATGTATAATATTTTATTGCATGGTCCTCACAATCAGACACCGTGGCTAAAATATTTAAGGGTGGAAAAATAAGCAAGCCCCCAAAGAAATTGAATTCTTTTTGTGGAGGATACAGCCCTAAGGCTAGGGTTTGAAGGGTTTATTAGGAATTTCTAAGTTTAACCCGTTAGAAAGTCTTCTTGTACTATCTGGTTTATTTCTTCCTACTTGTTTAATTACTAAATAAGTTACTTACCATGAAAATACTAAAAATAAACACAAGTACAGTATCAACATCTACAGATCATCAACTGAAGGAAAACAAGCAAACAAGTGACACCATTATTTTTGGACCAATATCCCTGGAAAAACCCAATGCGGGAAAACCGGTGCAAATATTCAGAGGGTTTTATTATTATGCAGTTTTCAGAATACAACCAAGATGCCAGAAATGGCTCACCCAACAGAGAATGCCCTCAGCAGTAGTACCTCTCCTTGGAGACAGATATTCCAGCTGATAAATCACCAGATGAACGATCCCACAGCAAAAATTGCAATTCCCACTACTCTATGTCACTCTGATAGGGACTGTGTCACCCTATCTGGCTCACCAGCTCCCAATCTGTCCCACGAAATCCTCTTGGCACTGCTTCTTGGCCCTGCCTCAGCTATGTTGCCTCTGCGTCAGCTTATGGAACTTCTTCGTCAACCCCTAGACCCTCTGCGGCTCACAAGCTAGCCTCTCCTGTCTCTATGCAGCTCTTGGTTGCCTCTACGTAGCCTCTAGCTGCGTCTGCGTCAACCTCTCTAGGCTCTGTGTTGTCTCTCGAGTACCAACTCTGCCTCTTTGCTATGTATTCACTGCCCGTCGTTGTTGATCATTGATTCTATCTCTCTTATCAAACCCCGCTCTAGAGAATAAAATGACTGATCACTCTGGTATGTTCTCCAACTAACCCTCAAGCCTATTCTTATACTTTTCTCGTTGGTCCATCAATGGCCAAGATTAAATCTCGAATCAATGGCTAAGATTAGATTTGGCTTGATCCATGACTTTTGGACCCTTCTAAACCAGTTTTATATTAATACCCATTAATATTTTATTTTTCCTAAGTTTAGACTTAGGAACTCCATTAAAAATATTAATTATTTTAATACCTCCCAAACCGGGTACAATCTATCCAAACAATTTCTGGGTCTTGGAGATCTCATGTACCTTAGCCTCTCCACCAATTTTCATGGCTAAAGCACATCCGATGCTACCCCAAATCAACATTTATCTCATCCAGGTGTGACATCAAGCCTTATTGAGCAAATTTGTTGGGGTTTTGAGGCAGATCTGGGCCTAGTAAGCCAAGATCTAACCTCTATCCCTCATCCAAGCTCAATGTTCAACCAAAAAAGGAAGACACTGGCCGTACAAGGTAAATTTCTTGGTGATTTTGTTGCAAATTTTATGGTTTTGCTAACTTCTTAGTGATTTCAAGGGTTTCAAAAAAATTTAGGGCCTCCCAGGCATAATTGTTTCCTTTTCCAACCTTGTCATGGGCCTTCTAGCCCTCGCTCAATGAGTTGTAGCCTGATAGGGCCTTCCACCTCTGGCACTGCCCTTAATTCTCCTTGTCGCAAGCCTTTCTAGGCCCTAATCCTTGAACCATAGGCTCCTTAGGGCCTCTAACCCTCTCGATAGCCCCTCTAGGCCTTGTCGTGCCCTTACTGGGCCTCCTTTAACCCTGTTGCAGCCCTTAGAGGGCTTCATTGTCCTAGCGATAGGCCTATAGGCCTTTTCTTCCTCATCCTTAACCTATCTAGACCTTGAACCCCTCATTGTTGCCTTTCCTTGGCCTCTTTCACTTCATCGCTTGCTTTTATAGCCTTAGCATTCACCTTTCCTAGGCTTCAAGCCTCATCACTGGCCTTATTAGCCCTTCTCTTGCCCTCATATCTGTCATCTCTTTATTGGCACTAGTGTTTGTCTCTAATAACGTTTTGCAAGTGTTTCAAGTATTTTTGGGGAGCTAACTTTGTGTTTGCAGGAAGACATTCTCATTGGAAGCCTAGTCACTCATCTACATGGCCATTTGGCCACTTGGTTTGCCTCTCTATCCCTCATTCTCATCACTTTTTTCATATATAATTCTGAAGCATGTCATGACCATGGCATAATAATTAACTTCTTGTGATCTCTTACCATTGGCATATCATTTGCATTGATTGGGCTTGCATTTTCTTGGCATATCTTGTCATTTTGGAGGACTGTCATATTAATCTAGGGTCTGATATATGCATCATAAGGTCTGATCATAAGCGTGACAGTGGTGTGAAATGTAGCAGACATTCATCTAATTCCCTTAGGCTTGCATCCTTGACATCCCTTGCATATTTGTTTATGATCTTGTTGTTGGCAAAGTAGCTTGATTGAGCTTCCTCTCTAGTTCTTCTCTTACATGCATTTGCATTCCTGCACTCAAGCATTCACTATTATCAATCTCTCTTAAGAACATAAGTACTCTAAGGATAATTGACTAAGATAATTTTGCTACTCTTGTTCTCTCAAAGTATCATAAGCTAAAGAGTATCATTGTTGAGTAGTTCTGATTGTGAGTTTGGTGAATATGCTCTCTTTGTCTAATTGATAGCTACCATTATTGTGACATTTGTCTTTGAAGAAAATTCTCACTTGTCATTGCTATCATATTGCTACATACTTTGGTGTACTAACATGTTGTTTCTTGAAAGCAATGCTTCACATCTAAGTTTATAATCCTGCTGATCAAGTCACTCTTAAAGCACTTTATTGATCATCATAGTTGTGATGAGAGTAATCTCGTGAATATCTAAGAATTGCTAATTGTGTTCATCAAGAATTGAAGTTTCCACTTTTGTCTCTAGTTAGAACATTGGCATTGTCATTTCACGAGAAATTGATCACCATCGTAATCTTGGATAATATAAGTAATCCCAACAAGTTGCTAATTATGTTGAAATATTATCATTGTCTAATATCGCTAAGAAACATTGGACTAGCATATCTATTGTTATTTCAAGAGAAATTGTCTATTGTGATATTGGTAATCTTGATAACATCTCTTGGCGCCATATATTCAGTTCATTGAGCACTTTCTTTGGGTGAAGATTGTCATTGTGAATTGTTAAGTATTTCTCCTCATTGCTCCAAATTGAATTTACTTAAAACATTTAACAACTTCACCTTAAAGATCATCACTCATATTCTGCATCCACATTCTAGGATTAGCCTTGCATTAATTAACTTACCTCGAAGCATAAGCTTGGTTGAAAGACTCTAGGACCACCTTTCTCACCCAACTTGTGAAGTCTAGAACATCTCTTGCAATTAACACAGTGACCTTGCAGTCATTAGAGCCACAATCTCTCAACGTCGGAGGCATCGGGTGGTTAGAACTCCAGGGAAGGTATCATTAATATAGCCTTTGTTATCTTTCCCTGGGTTTCTCTCCACAACCTACACTAGAGACTAGTTTCAAAACAGTAGAGAGGAAGGATTCATTTAGATAGGCATCTAACTTAAAATTTATCAAGTTCTTGCATTTCACTTAGTTTCTAGTGTCGCATGTCATATAGGATAGTGTGCATCCTAAGCAAAAAACTATTCATCCGGTGACTTGGTAACTAATTAAGCAAGTAATTTTGACTCCATTAAGGCACTGGTCTCTCAATTAATTTAATCTAATAACTGAACTTGCTAATCATAATTAACCAAGTTGCTAGGCCATTCAGTTGTGTCTACTGGATATGTCGATAGTTGATAGGTATTTCAACCTCATATTTCATAGGGACTACTCCCCATAGCCTATTGTAGGGAGAAAACTAGAACGAAGAGGGCAGGGATCAGAGTGATAGCCCCTACCCTGAGTCGCTGTCGCATTCACCTGTATAATTTTGGCGACGACAACACTCATATTTGATTGGATATTGGTTGGTTGACTTGGTTGATCAAGGATTTGACCTTCGACTAGTCGTTGATGTACTTGGACTATGTATCTCTTTATTAAACATTCGATGAAATTCTAATAGAAGAAATATTTGGAAAGGGTTTTCCCCCTTGAGGAATTTTTCCCAGGTCTTTGACCAAATCTCTATGTCTCTGATGGTTGCCTTCTATTGTGCATTTACTGTTCTATCTACAATTTCTTATTATTATTGGAAGATTGAACATAATTGGATAAAGTGATTGATATTGGAAGAAGAAATTGTCTAAGTGATTATTGCAGCATAGAACATTGAAAAATTAACATGGGAGGCTATCATGATGGTCAGTTTTGTCTATTATTTTTGTTGAAGAATCTTGTGAATGGTGTGCTATTATCACTGATGTAAAAATTGATGAATTGAACTCTCTCTCATAAGGAATGATTCATTGGGTTTTCCCCTTTTGGGTTTTTCCCTGGCCATTGGCCTAATTTATGTTGTATTTTGTCTCATTGATTTACTGCGATCTCTATTTCTTTATATTGTTAGTGGTTTTATTTTCTCATGTGTAACTGCTTGATGATAATTGGAATAATCTAAAAGTCATATTGAATGCTTTAAAGAAATATGTTGCATCATTAGGAGTAGTTACTAGATTTGAAAAATTGGTCTACCCTTGTCTACTCTAGAAAAACAACACTTAATGATGGAATCATGGATAAAAATGTGTAAAAGAATTAATCTCGTTACAAGCAATTATAAGATTAAAAGACTCTATGAAAATCACCAATCGCAATAACACATTTTGGTTGAAAGCAAGTCGGAGAACATGTGACATTTTCTGAAAGGTTGAGGCTATTTTTTCGAGAAATTGCATTGAAAAACCATGGCAAGAAATGTTGATTGATAAGGATAATGTTAGGGCTATTGGATAGTGACATATTGACTGTATCTTATGACTGAAACAAAAGTATGCATCTTACATTGAGATTCAATGTTATGACCGAGAAATAACCTCTAGTATTAAATTATAAGACATCTGGTTATCACTGATTGATACTCCTCTTTTAGCCAAAGGGAGTAAAAAGAGTGTTTAAGCTGGCATGCAATATTATAGGATTGTCTCTTCATTTACACTTGAGGAGCTTGGAGGAATCCTTGATAAAATGAATATTCAATGAAAGGAATTGAAGCATAAACCAAAACTCTCTTGATAAAGTCAAGACATTTTACAAACCTTGTACTTCATTATCTCTTTCACAGCGGGTCAAGGACATAAAGATATGTTAAATTAAAAATTATTGAATGAATTTGGTTCTAAAGTATTGATGGCATATACACTACTTGCACCTATTACTATAGACATTTGGGTGTTAAGATCAGATGTTTGATCCAGAATCATTAAGTCCATTAAAGACTAAGACAAAGTATTGTCACTACTACTACAATGTTTTGAAGAAGCTGAGCTACTTATGTTGATAGAGCCAAGAATGATCGATTAATTGATGACCATGAAGGATTCATCTACAAGACATAAAGATTCTAGGGTTTTGGACGTTGAAATATCTAGAGTTTGTAAACCCTAGCAAACAAAATACGGCTTGAATAATAAAACCCTAGGCTTTATGAACAAACCCTAGGATTGGAAGTTTCTGCTGAAAGTAGAAACCCTAGATCTTGCAAGGAAGGAATGACACCATAATGAGCATGTGGATGAAGCTAATAAAGTTGTAGATGGATGCAAGAAGACCAAAGATCAAGAGGGAGTTGACATTCTTCTCAAAGAAAATTATTTTATATCTCTCTTCCTTGATTATTACTATTATTGTTGTTTTACTATAAGTTAGTCTCTAGTCTATGAATCCTTTGGTTGGTTGTAATTGTTCTTCCATGGCCTCCTCATGAGGATTGCAAGTACATAATGAACGCTACCATAACTTTGGTAGAAGATGGTAGAACAGAGAAATGTTGTGACAAAAGGACTCTCCCAGAAATAAGGATTTGTGAAAGATTTATCCTAATTGGGATATGAGCTCAGAGAGAGCAGACAAATCAGCAAAATTGAAGTATGTCTTGATCTATGCTGAAAAGAAGTCAATGGTGACTTCCCAAATGAATTATGCAGTAAATGGCAACTTGAGAAAAGTACAAAGTGAAGGATTACCTCAATAAGAGGGAGAAGACTATGAAGGGGCATCTTGTCAGTTACACTTCTGATAAAAGTTTATTATCCTTCTTATTTCTATTGCAAATTACATCAGATGGACGTAAAAATCGTCTCTCTTGATGAAAGAAGTGCACATAAGAGCTACCTAAAGTTTGTGAGGTACATGAAGAAGTCTTATACTTGAAAGCAGAAAGAAGGCTTTGTATAGGATCAAGGTTGATCCT
Source organism: Pinus tabuliformis (assembly GCA_031772625.1). Classification (NCBI taxonomy): domain Eukaryota; kingdom Viridiplantae; phylum Streptophyta; class Pinopsida; order Pinales; family Pinaceae; genus Pinus; species Pinus tabuliformis. The sequence continues at coordinate 1,330,689,072 of CM062818.1, forward strand.
ATATGATTTTTTTTCTGATGAAAGCAGAAGAAACCATGTGTCAGCGAGAGTTACATTGATTGGAAGATTTTCTTTAGAGGGAACAATCAAACCTTCCTCGAAAACCCTTGTTTTAGCTTCAGAGGTAGTTGATCTATGGATTCAAAATGAAGGATTTTTTACTAGATAGTTGATTTGCTCCAACAACATTAGTAGCAGAGGGAGAAAATCAAATCAAGATTGCCATGGCAAGATCTGCTTCAGAGAAAATACCCAATTAGGGTAACCTAAAAGTAGCCACGATGATGGATCAAGAGAAGGAAGTACATCAATATATGGTTGAGCCAAGGCATATAGCTCAACATGTGTTGAAGTACCATCACGGTACAGTTGATCATGGCACATTCAGTGATGGTTTGAGATATGACTCAAACAGTGATGTACAACTCCATATGCTTACTAAGCAAGGAGTGCATATGATAGGAAGAGTACTTCAGGACGATGCTTCAATTTGAGCTCTACTATGATTTCTTGTACAAGTAGGAAGTAGAAATTTGTCGCACTGAGAACTGCAAAAGCAGAGTACATTGCAGCCCGTGAAGCTTGTACTGAAGCAATGTGGCTTTGGAAGCTGATTGCAAGATTGTTTGATCAGGTGCAGATGATATAATGACCGGTCCACTATCACCAAGCAAATTGTCCCAAGACAAGCTTGGAGTGATTAAGCATGTCTCTCAACAACATCAGAGGACAGTCATTCTTATGAAGAATGGTCCTATATCTCTCAGTGAGAGAGGGTGTTGATATGATAGCATCATGGATAGTCATTCATTCTCCCTATGTTAAAGATATTGACCAATTGGGGAGAATGGTCCAACAAAGGACAGTGGTTCTCCCTATGTCAAAGATGTTAACCAGTGCATAGCATTCAGAATCAGGCATGGCCTCTCCAGATAGGATGAGGAGCTCATTCAACATTAGGCTCAGTCTCTTCAAATAGGATGAGTAGCTCATTTAGCATTAGGCCCAGTTGCTCATATAGAGTGTGGCCTTTGGAGTTTCACTGGGAGTCAAAGAGATTGACCAAGATGGTGAACCAAGGCTAGTCTAGGTCAGGAGTACCAACCAAAATTATGCGTCAATGGTACCAACCAAAGTTGTGATGATTAGTTGATGCTAAATGTTTTTCCATGTGTCGGGAATACTGACTAGTATTAGGGATCAAGAGTATCGATCAGTTCTGGCCACTAGTTGATGTTGATGATTTACCATATGTCAGAGGTGCTAACTAAGTTATGGTTATTAGATGATGATGATGTTGATGATGCTAACAATGATGTGAATTGTTATAACATTTTTATAGAGAAATTTGTCAACATGAGAACATCTAGATAGTCATTATGAATACCACACTAGTTAAGAGGGAGCGTTGAATTTTGTAACTATGGCCAACCTTCATGATTAATATTTTGATGTATTTCTATTGCGTAAAGCATGCTCTTCATGCTTGTGACGAAAATATTGGAACGCATGCTATTCATGTCCTTAGCAAAAAGAGAAAAATTGAATTTTTGGCTCCAAATGGGCCAAATCAGCCTCCTCCTAATCAAGTCGACCCAACCTCTAAAAGGCACCCATTTGGCCAGCAAGAAAGATATATATAAGAGTGAATTGACCTCCTCTTATGGCAATTCAAATCTCTCTATGTTGAAGACAATTTGCATGATTTGAGGCTAGAAGAACGTGACGAATCTAAGATTTGAAGAATTGAATTCATGTGTTAGTACTTTTGTTGAGGGACCGAAATTCTCTGTACTCTATGACAAGATCAAACCTTTGTTTTCTCTCTTTGTGATGAAGGACAAATCACTGTGCAAATCCTTTGTTGAAGAGCGAATTTGTCTCTTTGTTATTGTTGAATTTCTATCGCTATGATGGATGAATCTAAGATAGAGTGTTGAATTTTGTAACTATGGTTAGTCTTCATAATTAATATTTTGATGTATTATTATTGTGTAAAGCATGTTCTTCATGCTTGTGACAAAAGAAAGTATTAGAATGCACGTTCTTCATGCTTGTGACAAAAGAAAAATATTAGAACGCATGTTCTTCATGTCCTTAGGAAAAAGAGAAAAATTGAATTTTTAAGAATTCAATTTTTGGATCCAAATGAGACAAGTCAGCCTCCTCCTAGTCAAGTCGATCCAACCTCTAAATGGCACCCATTTGGCCAGCAAGAAAGATATATATAAGAGTGAATTGACCTCCTCCAATGGCAATTCACATCTCTCTATGTTGAAGACAATTTGCATGATATGAGGCTAGAATAACGTGAAGAATCTAAGGTTTGAAGGACAACTTTGAAGGATTGAATTATGTGTTAGTACTTCTGTTGAGGGACCGAAATTCTCTGTGCCCTATGACAAGAATGAACCTTTGTTTTCTCTCTTTGTGATGAAGCACAAATCATTGTGGAAACCCTTTGTTGAAGAGCGAATTTTTGTCTCTCTATTATTGTCGAATTTCTATCTCTATGATGAACGAATCTATGTGGAAGAGTCAAGCTCTGTGGATGACAGAAGGCAGACCTAATCAAACAAAAAATTATGTGGTAAGATGACTTGACTAGGAGAATGGACTAGATTTGACCCAGTGTTTGACTAAGATGTATCTCTGTTGAACTGAAGAATTTCTCTATTGAAAAGGTTGTTGGGTTTCTCCCCCGTGTGGGTTATCCTAGGTAACTCTTGTGTTCTTTGTTTTTGGCTAACTCTTCATGATCCTAATGTCATAAATGTTATACTATTGATGTCTACTATGTATTTACTTAATGATGAAATCATGGATAAAATGTCTTAACTATAAGGAATCAAATCATTAAAAGTACTTACCAATATAGAATACCTATATAAAATCAACATATAGAAACTGGAAAATAGATGAGAAATAAATGTTGCCTCCAACATACCTATCGTAATGTTGAGGCTAGCCATCACAATAGATTGCAACTAACGCTAACGCCCAAATTGAGAATCTGAATGATCCTCACTCCAATCTCCATATCTGTTGCAGATCTGATCTCCAATAATACCGTTGAAGCTTTGTGAGATCTCTGGGTGAAATTTCCTCAACAGTGGGTTGAGTTTTTGACCAACTCACAATATGAAACCCAAGGGTTTTGCTCCCGGGGGTTACTGAAATTGAAAACCACGTTCCTAAAACCTCTCCAACAAGAAAATATCACAACTCCAAGATATCCCCAAATGTCTTGCTTCTCTTCCTTTTAAAGGCTTGATGGATCTTTCTTCACTTTCTAGAAGCACTTTTTTTTAATTATTTTATTTCCCACTCTAGAAGCTTCTCCTTTTAAGTGACTTTTATTTTATTTTATTTTAGTCACTTTTCCTTTTTCCTCAATTAAGCATTTCCCCTTTTTATATAATTGACTAATTAAAGTCGATTTTAATCTAGGAAAACGGAAAATCTTCCTCTACGATCTCTCAAGCCACTAAAAGTCACTTTTCACCATCCCATCCTATAGATCTCTTCATTCCAGTTCCAATGAGCTATTAGACTAAGGTGCTTCATCAAATATTCTTCCCAAAATGACACATTCAATGTTTTTAATTAAATTATGTTGATAATAACCCTATTTTACGGGATACATCTAAATGCAACATAACCAAGAATGAACTATGCAAAACTGCCCCCCGATAGTGAAATACAAGTGAACTCCATCAGACCCCATAAAACTCCTCCAAAACTCTCCAGGCCCTATAATGACGTAATCTCACTCTTGTAAAATAGGTGCCACCAACCTAGAAGTCCATCCTGACTGCACCATAAGGGAAACTGAAAATGGGGATATTACATAGACTCAAAGCATTCACTTTCAAGGTAGATGGAATCAAGTATGAGCATGTTCTATTTTCATCCCTCTTATAATGCATGTCTATATCCTCAACCAAGGATTGGAGGTGGTGGTGGGTCACCACCCCCTAAAAACAACATGCCTCTCTTTGGTGGTTACCCTAGTCAAAACCCATGCCCTAGCAATGACAAAAGGTGTGCCTCATCTAGGCCTTCCTATGCTCAAACATTTAGACAATCTTTTGCCCCTTTACATTGTAGTGATGTGGCTTCCTCCAAACCTATGCGAGGTCAGCTAAATCGAATGTCATCATTGGGAAAGACCCTGAATTTCACCTGGAAGCCTTTTCTATTTTCTGCATCGACTTTATTCATGACAAAAATATCATTGTAATATTTTTCACACTGAATCCCAAGATAATGTAGAAATAATTCTACACCATCATCCTCTACTTGTTATTTCTCGAATCCTTGTAGCATGTACAATGTTCTCACCCAAGAAACAAAAAATTGCCTATCATCATCAGAAATAGAAGCCCTTGCATGCCAGACAAAGAATACAAACTGTTGTTGACTCATCATAGAAGTTGATCTTTGGCATCCGTCCTTGATCCTGCTTTGAATATGAAGCATCTTGAGGAGGAAGGACATGTAATGAACCTAATTCAGAGATAGCTATTATTAGTTGGGTCTCCTAAAGGTCATGTTCTTTCAGTGTGACTCACCTCTTCAGGGTTATATAAACCGAAGCCACTGTTTCAATGTAATCAATCATTTGTCTTATTCGATATGATATATATTTCAATACATATTACTGTGTGTTGTGTGTGTCTTAATCTCTACGCTCTCTGTGCAAGATCAATTATGAACCAAATACCTTCATGACATTGGTATGGAGGAAAAACAGCATGTCATAAGCTTTACAGATTTAGCGCAGAAACAAAATACATAATTTAAGTAACCTATGTTATAAGCTTTAAAGAATCAGAGCAACAACAGAATAGATAATATAAGGAAACTTGCAATTTCTCCATTTAATTCAAAACTGAATTTGCCTTATATTTGTGTTATACAATCAATTCCTTTCTTTTGCAGCACGAAAGATTCTTACTTGGCGTGCTCTCACACCAAGATGTGATAAATGAGGTAGTTCTTGCAAGAGGATGACTCCAACAATATTTTCTCCAGCTGCCTTAACCTGAAATATAATCATTACACCTGCCAACACTGTAAAACATGGCAGTTGAAGCAAACAAAAAGAATGAAAGCTCGCCCAGAAACTCCCATAGAATTAATTAAAATATATAACTAAAGGTTGTTACAAATAATATGAAGAGGACCTCTTCATCACCATCAGCTTTGTTGACAAGTAGAATAACCGATCCTGAAACAGCTGCAGGCAAGGAACCTGGAACAATTTTCTCTACCTGAAAGAGAAGGAATTAGCATTCCAGGGAAAATAAGGGACAATAAATAGAGGGTCAATTTACATAACATTAAAACTATTTTGATATAAAAACATTATCAGTAGCTGTAGGGTACATATCCTTCTAAGCAGTTTCAGCATTCCAGGTACACCGTATTTTAACAAGTACCCAAAAATAGGGTGAAAATCCATTTAATATTCAACTCCATTACCTCGACCAGAGTGCCAATAGCCTTTCCAGGAACCAGAGTATCCCAACCTTGGCCTCCTGATAATGATCGCACTGCCTTTAATAGAAGAGTGCAAAGTTTGGAAACCTGAAAAACAACACTAAACATACCATGAAGAAAGAAAGTAAGATCAAAGCCATTGCAATGGTACGACTTGCATAGGTACATCAAGAAATCAAAGCTGGTGAAGAAAACTAGCTTGCTTAAAAGCTGAAATAAATACTGCTCTCTGACTCTGCTAACAACTTGAAGTTCATTATGTTCAACCAAGACTGTTCTCTTAACTGGAAAGTAACTAATCACCCAAAAAAAAATTGTATTGTTAGTACTGCTTGTTGGGTGAATGTACAATAAGATATGCACACTGTATATAATAATTTCACCTAGGACACCTGTAAGAAGGCACTGTGAGGGCATGCAGTTCACGAGTAGTAATTTCTGCCTGATTAGTGGATTTAATTTGCGGCTGTTAGCACAATGATCTCAAAACTGAAAACATAATCTAACTTAAGTTTATGTAGGTAAAAGTAGGAAAGTATCAAATATAAAGCAAATCCACAGAAAAAAAGCTAATAATTTTACCTTGCACGGATTTCAGCTTCTGTGTAGGTTCTCACAGTGTTCTCTGGAATTCCAAATGCATTTCCTAGTTTCTGCAGGGTTCATGGAAAGCATCAATATTATGTCTAAATATATCAAACTATTGGGTTATAAATTTATAATCATCAGCATCATGGTAGGGATCACAGGAAATCAAAACTGTACAAAAACCTGAACTCTAGTAGGGAACACTTGCAAGAGAGAATCTGAATATGCTTCAGCAAGTCGGTGTGCTCTGTCCAGTGTAGCCTTCACTCTCAAGGCCCAGATAATGATACCATTCTCATTTCCTGAGAAGAATTAATAAGATTAAAGAATTTAATCATTGGATGAAAGGAACCTTCATCCAGAATTATTTTATCTTAGAAAGTAAAAGAATGGGACATATAGACCGTTTGTGTACATACAAGAAAACTAGATCGAAAACACAATATATCGGAAATAGTAAACTGACCAAATCTTCATTCAATGAAGTGGTTAGATACATCCAATATTGCATATGGAACAACACACCCTCATGTCACTAACCTTCTATCTCAGGAATACCCTCTTTCTGCCAGCACTGCAGCTCATTCTCAATCGCTATACACTCATTTTGCTGCCAGCCAGACAGCCCAAGTTGACGAATCCCAGTCACAAGTCCTCCTAAAGGATGATCCCAGCTAGTTGCATTTCTGAAGCTTGCCTCCCGAACCAGCCATGATGGGCCTCCTCCAGCCTCAACAGCATTCACAAACCTGTTCCATCAACAATGCATACTAAATGAGAAATCCACAATGTGTTTATGCAGACAATCATTGCAAAGAAGAACCATCCTTTTTAAATCATTTTATTCAACTAATCTTTAAAAGTTGTCAATGCTGCCTTTTATAACAGGATTGAACCATCTATAAGCCTCCTTGCTCAAGAGAATAATTATCAAGGAGAATTAGCAAAATAAGAACAGACAAGTCCCAAATACTGGAGGCCAGATGAACACCACAAAGCAGACTCAAGCAATTGACTAAGTTCTGCATGCCAAAGTGAACCTGATAAAGAGAGTCGCTCACATTTTATCAAAGTTCAAAGGAAGCAGTTGTACCATATTTTTCAAAGGATCAAGATCATTAACCATCAGTTCTTGAGTCATTGTAAACTCATTCTGCAAAATTTGTAATGTAAATGACGCTAGTAAGACTGTGTACATATGTAACAACCTAGGTAAGCCTTTTATTTTGGTGACGAATTTCATCTTACAAGGTTTTTCGCCTCACTAATTCATCTATGTTTCTAAACACGAACGACCGTCAAATCTTTTCCCTCCAACCTCACCCCAAAGCTAGGGTAGAATTTATCGTCAAAGTCTTAGGTGAATCCTAGTGTTTTAATAAAGTCTTTTGTAAAAGTGATTTGAGAATAACTTAAGCTAATTGGCTAAATTATTTTATTACAAGTCACTTAGTCTACTAGATCATATTGGGTCGCAAAATTGGGTAAATTATTTGAGGGTCTGTAACAAATGGGCATTCCCCTTTTGAGGGTCAAATTATGTAAAATCTTATGTAAAAAATATTTTAGCGCATGGTCCCTCATACTTAGACACCATGGCCAAAATATTTGAGGGTGGAAAAATAATTAATCCCCTCAAGTGTCAATTAATTAATTTTTTTGGCCAAAATATAATCAATCCTAAGCCAGAAAATTAATTAATTAGAGCCAAAAAATTAAATTCTTCAAGTGGAAAAAATCGTGAATCTTAAAGAAATTACTTTTTGGAGGCTCTCCACCAAGGGAATATTGGAATTCCAAGAAAAATTGGACCCTTGGGCTTTGGTGGTCAAGTCAAAGTCAAATTTTTGAGGACATTAACTCAAATTAATTATTTTTGAGCTAAATAAAAATGGGATTAATGAGAAATTCAAAAAATTCGAAAAAATAATTATTTCAATGGCAGAGATTAAAAGATCATCAAAGATTTGTCAACGGCCAAAATTATTTTGACAAGGATCAAGCCAACTAACCGTTATTTTCCACTTGGAGGATTTATATATAAATTAGAGGTCATTTGTGTCTCAAGATATATGATGTTTGGCTAATAAAACTCTATAAAGCTTATGTAAAGCTATTGTCACACTGGGAACGTTTTGAATAATCATAATAAAAGACTTTGGGGTGCAGTTCATTGTGTCTTTGATCTTTTAATTTGTGGTATGTATTGGGTACAGGCATTTCTATGTTGTGCTTTAAATTTTTATTGAATCGTTATTTTATTGTAGATGATAAGTACATTCTATTGATAAGTTTTGAGTTTATCTTAGGTGATCTGATTCATTGTTGTTCTAACGGTTTATTCTTGAGAAATTATATAGTGTTTGCAAGTTCCCCAGCCCTTGGGCTCCAAGTTCACAAACTGTGGGCACAGACTGACTATGTTTGGATCCTGAATATTTTTTATGGTTTTCTAACTTTGCTAAGGTTGTGGTTTGGCATTTATCTTTCGAAATACATCTAGCCATCGTCAAAATTAACAAAACAAATATTTCTCAAAATTTCTCTAAGCGTTATACACTTGTATATTTTGTAAATTTAGTTTGTATCAGTGTTGTTAAAATCGCGATAAAATCGCGATTTTATTGGAAAATCGCGATTTTTTCGCAAAACCGATTTTATCGCGATTTTTATCCATAAAAATCGGCCATTTTTTTTATACGCGATTTTTTCGAAAAAATCGCGAGTTTTTCAAAAAATCGCGATTTTTTCGAAAAAATCGCGATTTTTAGCGAAAAAATCGCAGGGCACGGGGGCAGCGGGCGTTTTATATGGAAATTCGATTTTTTTTTTATTTCATTGAGCAGTCCGCGCGGAGGAGGAGGAGAAGAAGTGAGGGAGAGGAGCTGAAGGGTTGCCGTCGGATTTGGGAGCGAATCCAAGCGTTTTTAGGAGGAATCCAAGCCAAGATCACCAATTTGTCCATAAACCAGGTATGTAGATTAATTTTTTTTTGTTTTGCTTCTATAAAAACTTTGTTTTTCATTGTTTTTAAAGAATTTTTGGAAATTTTTCATTGATTTGGGATGGGTTATTTGTTATGACTATGAGAACCAATTTTTTATTTTTATTTTCTCATTTTTTTTAAACATTGTTTATTTTTTTTGAATTTTCATTGTTTTTTGGCATTTGCCATTGGCATTTGGTTGGGTAACTTGGGTTTGGAAATTGGGATTTTGGAAATAATTAACTTGTAATTTTGTAAATGCTAAATTGTAATTTGTATTATGTAATCCTAAATTCTTATTTCCTAATCCTTATTTTTCCATAGGTTTGCAAATTCAAAATTCAAAAACAAACATGCCAAGGAAATTGGATCCTTTCTGGGAATATGGTGACCCTAAAACTCCGAATGATAGACAAAACTTGTATTGCAAGTTGTGTGGAAAGGAGATATTCGAGGGGGTGTACAGGTTGAAGTTCCACCTTGCACAAATCCCTGGACGTGATGTGGTGCCCTGTCCTAATACAAATGCTGAAATTATCCGAAAAGCCATGAGAGCATTGGGAGAATTAGAGCACTCTAAAGAGGCCAAAGAAGAACTCAAAAGGCAACTAAAAAGGTCAGCTGAAGGAAGTGGGCCAAGTGGCACTGGTTCTACTGCAGCGTCAGTCAATCCGGTAGCTGCATCATCATTTTTTGTTCCTCGAACCACACCTGGTGCACAACCAACTATCGGTTCAATGATGAAAAGAACTGAAAAAGAACAAGTTGACAAGTTGATGACAAAATTTCTCCTCTGGAGTGATATTCCTTTCAGCATTGTAAGGAATAATCCATTTTTCCAACCTACTGTTGATGCTATTGCCAGTGTTGGCTCGGGGTACAAAATCCCTTCTCTTCATGATTTCAGAGGCCGGCTTCTTCAAGATGAAAAGCGTGACTGCACCCAAAGATTGGAGGATTTTAGGGAATCCTGGGCACAAACAGGATGCACTGTTATGTCAGATGGTTGGACTGACCAAAAGGGGAGAACCCTTATAAACTTCTTGGTTAGTTGTCCCAGGGGGACTATGTTTATCAAATCTATTGATGCAACTCATCAAATCAAAGATGCAAAAAATTTATGTGATTTGCTGGATGTGTTTATTTTGGAGGTGGGTGCAGAAAATGTTGTCCAAGTCATAACGGACAACGCTGCAAATTATGTTGCTGCTGGTAGAATGCTTATGGACAGGCATCCTACTTTATTTTGGACACCTTGTGCTGCCCATTGTATTGATTTGATGTTAGAGGACATAGGGAAAATTCCCTTTGTCAAAGAGACTGTTGACTCATCAAAAACCATCACAAAATTTATTTACAATCACACATCTGTGCTTAGCTTGATGAGAAAATGCACCAACAACAAAGAGTTGGTGCGCCCCGCCATTACACGGTTTGCGACGAGTTTCATATCTCTTCAATCCCTCTTGAAATCTATGTGGGATTTGAAGAGAATGTTTGTTTCAGAGGAGTGGCATTCTTCGCCAATGAGCCGCAAACCAGAAGGAGAGGCCGTCTGCAGACTTGTTTCATACCAAGAAGACTTCTGGGCGGGAGTGCAGGAGGTGTGTGCTGTCACTGAACCTTTGGTAAAGGTTCTTCGGTTGGTAGATGGTGAGAAGCCCGCAATGGGCTATTTGTATGAAGCCATGGACAGGGCCAAAGAAGCCATTCGGTCCTACTATGATGACAAGGGAGATGATGGGTTCCAGAGACAACTCCTTCTATGGAACGTCATTGATGAGCGATGGAACAACACACTCCATCGTCCCATTCATGCTGCTGGGCTTTTCCTGAACCCTGCATTTTCTTATGCATGTGGGTTTGATTTTGATGCTGAGATCATGGATGGATTATTAACCTGTGTCCAGAAGATGGTGAGAACTCCAGAACAACGTATGGAGATCTCTAAACAAATTGAGACGTATAAGATGTCAGGTGGCACATTTGGCTTTGATATGGCTATCTTTGATAGGACGGCCAAAATGCCAGGTATTTTTTAGTTTGTAACTTTGTTTCAAATTTCATTGTCTCTTAAAATTCCATTTTTTTCTTATGTTTATTTGTAATTTTGTTGTAGCCGCATGGTGGAAGACGTATGGTGGCAGAGTACCCCTTTTGCAAAAGCTTGCCATACGCATCCTCAGCCAAACATGCAGCTCCTCGGGATGTGAGCGCAATTGGAGTGTATTTGAAAAAATACACAACAAGAAGCGCAATAGGTTAACAACTTAACACTTAAACATTTAAAATATTGCAAATTTCCAAATAAATTTTTGAATTCATTAAACAATATTTTTTTTTATAATATTAATTATTAATTATTATTTCATGAACTTTGTACAGGTTGGAGTCCCGTAGACTTAATGACATGGTCTATGTCTACTACAATCTTCGATTGTGGGTGAGGCAACTAGACAAGACACCTGATATGGAAGCCATCTCATTGGATGAGATTGACACCACTGCTGAATGGAGGGTTGAGACCGAGAGGCCTCTCATGGATCCCACTGAGGATTGGTTAGTGCAGGATGAGGGGGAGGAGGAGGAGGAGGAGGAGCAGGAGCAGGAGCAGGAGCAGGAGGAGGAGGAGGAGGAGGAGTTGGAGGAGCAGGAGGAGGAGGTGACACCGCCTACCCGGGCTACCACTAGAGGACGTGGTCTCTGTCTACCTACAGTAGCTGCTACTTCTACAGCTACTTCTTCAGCTTCTAGAGCACGTCAGACTCCACTGCCATTTCCACCACCACAGGCACCAGCATCTTCATCTAGGGGGAAAGGGAAAGCAGTGACATTTTCTCGCAAGAGGGGCAGAGGAAATCAATAGGATTAGAGTCTTAGACTTTCATTTTATTGTATATGACATTATGACATGATGAGATACGTTATCATATTTTTTGTTGATATTTTGAGGCTGAGTTGGGACTCAGGACTTACTATTCAGGACATGATTCAATGTTATGTGTGATTTTAGCGCTAGAAATGATATTAAACATCTTATATATTAGTTTTTTTATCATATTTATGTGTCAATGTATTTATTTTATGTTGTAGATGGTTTAGATATTAAAAAAATTGAAAAAAAATGAATATTTTTGTGCCAAACGATTTTTTCCCGATTTTAACGATTTTTCCGCTTTTTTCCCGGCGCCGATTAAATCCCGATCGCGCTTTTAACAACATTGGTTTGTATAATTATTTTGTAAATTATTTTTATTTTTCTAAACCTTGTTTTGCACCTAGGGTTTTGAGATTTTTTGAATTTTTTGTATATATTGGAGTTTTGGGTTATTGAAAATTTATTTGAGCAGGTGATATCAAAGGAAAAGAGCTCGATCTAGGCCCTTGAGGGTAAAATCTAGCCTCAAAAAATTTTGCAAGGCAGAAATTGAAGATCTAAAGCAAAATATTTTTTTGGAGCATGGATTTAAATTTTTTAGGGCTCCTAGGCCCAACATCCTCCATCCAACCTATCACTGCCTCTTCCATGCCTCTCACCCTCTTCTCCTTGCCCTTGATCGTGGGCTTTCAAGCCCTTGTAGGGCCTGGCCGCAAGCCTTAAGGGCTTCAGCCTCCATCCTTGACCCTAGACGGCATCCCCTTATGGCTTGTCGTGGGCCATTAAGGTCTCTAAGGCTTGGTTGCAGCCTTTTTAGGGCCTCCTCCTCCCTTTGGCCCTCCTCTTCCTCCTCCTGGCCCCTCACTCTCCCTCTCGACCTCCTCCTTGAGCCCTCTGTTGCCTCCTTGAGCCCTTTGTTGACTCCTTAGGCCTCTCAACCTCCTCTTTAACCCTCACGGCAGGCCTACTAGACCTCTTTCCCTTAGCTGCTAGGCCTATTTGGCCTCTCCTGTGAGTTATTGCCTCTTTCTTAGCCTTCTAGCCCTCATTTGCTCTCATTCATCTCTGAAATTTTTTGAAACTAATTCATTGGTGAGTTTTGTAGAAAAATTGGCAAGAAACTTGTGTTTTCAGGTGACCCATCCATTGGAAAAAATTTGGGAACTTGGGCAAGCAATCTTCAAGCCTTGGGTCTAGGGTTTGATCTCTAAACCCTCATTTTCTCTCACTATTTGCTACAGCTCTTTGAATACATGTTCATAATAGTGAATAAATTTAAATTTAAATGCCCTAAAAATCACATATAAATTGCCTAAATGCACTAAGAAATTCATGGTAAAAATTTACTAGTCATTTGGTGAATTGGGCATTTACTGATTTCATGACTGATATCTCTGCGTAAAAGTCTGACCAGATCTGATTTAATCTGAAACTACATCACAAAGGGTGTTTGTTAACTCAAAATTTCAATTTGGAAAACTTGCTTTGGCATCTAGAAATTGTTTGGTATTTTGGGGCAAAAATTATTGCATTGATAGTTCACTATTTTCATACTTTTCTTACTATTGTCATAAGTGTTTTTAGATCTAATATAACACTGAATAATACATCATAAGAGGGTTGGTGATCTCATACTTTCACTTGGCAAGTCACTAGGTGTTTCATTGCTCATATTTGGTTCTTACATGCTTGTCATTTCTTGGATCTAGAGTGGCTTACTTGTTGTTGTCCTAAATCTATCTTAGTAGTGAACTATATGTTACATAAGTGATTTTCATTAGTTCATTGTGTAGAAGATGTATGCTATTAGAATCTAACATTTACTTGTCTTGTGTTATCTCTAAGATCATTAACTTAGCACTTAAATCACTCAATAAGCACTTACACATCTAAGCTCTAATCTTGTTGGATGGTTCAAATTACTTTGGGAATTTAAATTTAATTTCCATTCAAGTATCTCTCTCTCTCTTGGGTATTTTTACCGCTCAAACTAGCAGGGGACCTAAAAGACTAATGCTAGGCCAAGGGCACAAATGGACAGTTAGCCCACTATCACCTTAGCTAAGGCTCCCTTCTATTTACAAACTTTCACCATTGGAAGGAGACTCAGTATATTAAGCTATGTCACAAGGTTCATCGAACTTTAACCTTGAGGTTCGAATTTTGGTGAACCTTAAAAAGAATTTGAGGTTCGGTGAACCTCATCGAACCTCATAGCCATTGACCAAGTCCATAGATCAAAACTCATAACTTCATGTCACAACTCAAGCTTGTAATTTATCCTTGTAGTTTCCATGTCCGTGATAGCATTTTTTATGTTTAATGATGTTGATTTCTTACTATTTTATCCTATAATTCATTTTATATATATAGACGAACCTAACAACGAACCTCATCAAAACATTCGAACTCAAACCGAACCTAATCATTGTCGAACCCAAACCATGTGAGATTGATATTATGGAGTCACTGAAGAAGGAAAAGTCAATGAAATGATGTGGAGTGACCCAAGCAATCCCTTTCCCGAAAGAGATAGAAGGATAAGGCTTGCTTGCTTTCTAAGCAACGTACAATGTCTTCTAGGGAAGAGAAAGGAGGATTCAAGGGTCAGGTTTATGGGATATGACTTATGAAGGAACTTCTCAATCCCTAAAATCCTTATTGTGATTAGTATCCCAGATGGTTCTTGAAGAAATGTCTTTCCAAAGGAGGGAAAGGAGGGGGACCACACGGGGCCAAGTGGAACCAGTCTAGGATAGGGGGAATGTGTATAGCAACCAATGATATACTTACCCTAGACATGGTGGGGAAAGGATCAAAGAAAGTATTTTCAGTTGAAGATGTTGCTTTGACCCTATGAGGTACTGGCCTTGGGGATGGTAGGGCAAGTTTTGATCTCGGAGCTAGGGCTTGGCTTTTCTCCAACTCCACAAGATCACTTCGCTAGCCTTCTAGGTCAGGGAGAAGCAACCTTGCATCTTTTATACTTCGATTGCGCAAAAGGAATGGCTTATCAAGGTCAAATTCTTTGATAGAATTACCCCTAGGAGATTTCGCTCGTATTACATGGCCCATACATTGAGAGATGTTATAATAGAGACAAATTCCACAATTTTAAGTAGTAAATGCTTGTGGCAATTAGCCCTAGAACAATGAAAATCCCAGTCCAACGCATATGACAAAAGTAAACAAGAATAACAATAAAAAGCATATATTTACATGTAACAGAATATAACCAACCATTCACAATTGACAAGAGAGAAGCTCCAATTCATCCTCTACAAAAAGTGTGAAAATCTCATGAGAGATAAAAGATCCAAAAGCAAAGTGATGCTGAGCAAATGAGCTCATCTCACTTGTATTTATACACAACTTAGGAGTTCGAATTAGCCTCCTTGGCCTACATAAGCCCCAAAAATAAAATAATGTTCTAATATGTCAACTTTTGGTGACAAGCCCAACAAACTAGCTTATAAATGAAAATGTAAGCCTCTCAAGAGGTCAAATAATAATCTATGCATGTTGTAGGGCCCTTTAAAAAACCTAATGAGGTCCATGGGTGCCACAATGAAGAATAGGACCCTCAAAAGCAGTGGACGAGGGGTTGGCCCCTTGTAATAACATGTGGTGTGACATATGGGGGCACACAAGTGTCCTCATGTGTCTCCCAACAAATCGAAGATGCTCGTAGATCGCCCGCAACGGCTAGGATGATGGTGTAGGTGATGCCACATCATCGTGCAAGTCTTGGATCATCTACCAAGTGTATGGTATAGATCTGGGGTCAGCTAGGCATGATGGATCAGGTGCATCCTCCTTGTCCAATAAGTGAACCACGAGCAATCTCTGAATGGCAGTGGGGATCCATGGAGTGCAATTTGTTGTTGTGGAGGCCCATGGCTCTCAACGCTCACCCCACATGTGCCAATGTAGCCTTCTGGGGATTAGGACCTCGTATAGGGAGACCAAACCCAAGATGGAAACCATCTACAATCTTGTATAAGATTGAATACGTCCCCTAGCCTTCCAATACAACAAGTCATTAGAGAAATCGAGTAAATGAGCTTACCTAATCATGGACCACAGGTGGGGACTTCATAATAGCCTTCCCTTCCATAACAAGCTTTGGGATGTGCCAGTGTCTTCTAAACTCCAAATGGGGTTAACCAATAATCCTACTAGGTGGTTTCTACTTCTAAAGGGGATAATATAGAAAAGGTACATCCTTTAAGTGATGGCATGTGACAGATAAGTGAATGAAGTAGGGAATGAGAAGGGGCAGTCTTGGGTCACATGTTGGGGTACAAGGGTAGCTAATAAGAGGGAAGCCAACACTTGGGTTTATAATGTATAGGAGGGAGAAATCGTGGTACATGAGGTGCCCTGGGCTTGATTTTTCCATCCTCCTTTTTATGCCTTTTGTCTTTTTATGATTTTCTTTGATTAACTGCTCCAGGCTCAAAGGGTTAGAGCATGATGTATAAGATACAGCAATGAATTCCCACCTTTAAGGTGGCGCAATTCATCGCCCACCAGGGGTTGGAACAATCATGGGTTCCTATATGATGAAGAAGGCTCATAGAACCTTGTTGAATGTAGCCATATATGTTTTTATCTTTCTTTTCAGCTGCATCAACCTCCGGATTTCATTCCAGGCCATGACCCAAGGTGTGGGCAAGGGGAAGGGGAAAGCTAACCCTATGTTGACCCAATGGAGGAATGCGGACCCAGGAGGGAGAAATGATGAATGGGGTAATAATGAATGGAAAGAGGGTAATATAAGCGGATAAGGGGGCGGGACCACACAACCAAAATCGGGGTTTCCTGTGAAATGCCATCCATGGAACCAAATGGTCAATAAAAGAGATCCCATGGGACTAGAATCCAAGGTTAAT
Source organism: Pinus tabuliformis (assembly GCA_031772625.1). NCBI lineage: Eukaryota > Viridiplantae > Streptophyta > Pinopsida > Pinales > Pinaceae > Pinus > Pinus tabuliformis. The sequence goes on from CM062818.1 coordinate 1,330,705,924, forward strand.
TCCTAAAAGCGGTCTAGGGTACAAAAGCACAGACGTAGCCCATTCTTTCTGCCCATTAATCCATGCCCAAAAGTGTCCATGATAAGCAAACTACAATACTCAATTTCCAAATGACAAGGCATACCTTTAGATTTGGGAGGCCCACCTTCAAACATACGATCATGGCAGATGGGCGAGGGACCACATGGCTGGCTCATTTAGATTCGGGAGGCCCACCTTCAAACATACGATCATGGCAGATGGGCGAGGGACCACATGGCTGGCTCAGGTGGCGGTGAGAATGGCACAATGAACTAGATGGTCGCTACAAGGGGCTATCAACTATCAGTTGAGGACCATCTTGGAGTAAAAAAAAAAAACTCCTAGGGATATTACCCACAAAATGGTGGGTAACAAGTATTTTGGCATCTAATTGGCATTGTTGTGATAAGCATCTAATTGAACATTGCTAAGGAATCATTGGATAATTGCTCTAAAGTAAACACATAATTTTGTTTTGCCACCACATCTTAAGAAGCGTTGATAATTTTATTGCTTATCTTAAGCATTGGCATATTTAAGAATTATTGGTTGTATGGGGTTGAATCATTCTATGTAAGAACCTTTTCATTGCCATTTGCTTTCTAAATTGTCTCAAAGCAATTGTCATTATTAAATTGTTATTGCTGATTGAGCATCTTGTGGAAGATAAGTTTATCTTTGGATTGTTTAATATTAGCACTTGATAATTGACACATTCTTGGTAATAAGATTGTCTTTCCATTTGTTGTTAAGTACTCTTGTCATTTAAGATTAATCGTAACTAAAGTACTTGAATCACATAAGCAATCTTAACCTAAGAATCATTCATCCACCTTGCATAAGCAGTCTAAGTCTAGTTGCACTAATAATTTACCTCCAAGCATAAGCTTGGTTAATAGACTTCAGGGCCACCCTTTCTCAACTTCGCTTGAGGGATTCAACACCTTTCTAGTGGTCAACACGGTGACCTTGCAGTCGTTAGAGTCACAGTCTCTGCAGCGCCAGAAGCATCGAGTGGTTGGAACACAAGGGGAGGTATCGTTAATCAAGTCTTTACTTGTTTCTTGTTGACTTCCAACACACAACCTACTCTAAAGACTGGTTCCAAAACAGTCAAGAGGAAGATCATACTTAGAATAGGCATATAACTAAAAGTAACCAAGATTCTTGCATAGGTCTTAGGATTTGCATAGCATATAGGTTAGTGAAGCATCTAAGCAGCAATTGTCCATCTGATTACTGGGTCTCTAATTAATAATAAGCTATAAGTTGACTCCATAAGGCACTGGTGTTAAATTTGAATTTAATCTAATCCTTAAATATTGCTTAAATTAACCAAGTAGCTAGGCCACTCAATCGTGTCTCTCAGACGTGTTGGTTGCCAACTTGTCCTCCATCTTCACATTTCCATTGGGACTATGCCCCATAGCCTGCTATTGGGAGACAGTTAGAACGGAGAGGTCAAGGATCAGAGTGATGGCCCCTACCCTGAGTTGTTGTGGCAATGCTTGTACAATCTGAGCAACAATAGACAGCATAGTCAAAAGAAAAGCATACTGAAGATTCCCCATCAAATAGAACTAATAACACTCCTAAAGGCTAAAATTTTCATTATAAGACCTCTAACTATCACTGACCAATGATATTCCAAGCATTTCAAGAATTAGCAATGACCTCACAATTTTCCATTTCAGGAACAGATGTAAAATGTCTCTGCAAAAATCACCACGTAAAGCAGCAATGACAATATTGGACACGGAAGAAACAAACTAGTGATACAAAATGAGCAGGCAAAATGTGGCTACCATCATAATATAACCCAACTGGATATCCATTTCACTGATTGGAGGCAGCTAAGAAAAAACTATGAGAACTGCAAATGATTGTGTAAACAAAATGAAAAAATAGTTCAATACAAAGAGGTAAGATTGCCTAATATGTAGCATCTTTAGAGGAGTTTCAAAGGCCTTATATATATGACTGTGGTGATAAATAACTATGAGACCACCCTAGAGAGGAAGAAAATAGGGTTGTCAAAAGGTTGCCTCGATGTTAACTCAAAAAATTATCTATTAAATATCAAGGATATTATGACCTTGGAAAAGTTTAAAAATTAAAATTCATAGCAGACATGAGAGTTTGATAGGACATGAAAACTAGGGCAATCCAAACCTGTAGAGAAATCAAAGAGTTCTTAAGAAAGGTTGATACCTAAGGAAGAACTAGATATCAATGTGACATTTCCAAATAAATGAAAAACCAAAAAGTCCAGTTTGCATTCAGAGAATGTGATACGAATCAAAACAATAGAGGTAGTAATTTAGTAAGTTGGAGCCTAACAAGAATGGAAATTTAGAATTGGCATATCAATGTCTTCTAAAATGGGAAGTGTAATGAATTGGATCAAACCATGGAGTTGAAAAAACATATGATGTGACTTCAGGTTGCAATAAGACCTTAAGATTAGATTCAAAGTTATAACATCACCATAGCATTTACTATTTTTGGGTTTAGTGGAACCCACATTGGCCTGATGTTAAAACTAGCATTTGCACCGAGAGACGCAAACCAACACCGATAAGACATGCAAACCCCAATTTCATCCCTATTTGAGTCAAACATAGCTTATTAGGAAGTGACAAGTGGCAAAGGAGGAGTGGTATCGAAGGCATGGATATCGGAGCTTTTAAAATGAGACGACAAGAAATACTTGTGATATTCAACAGGTCCAAACAGTGACTTTTAGGTTATAAAGCAGATGTGTCGTTTCATAAAGTGGTTGTAGTTTATTGATCAGAGAATTTTGCAAATCCAAAACTCCGATACATATAACATTGGCCCTTTATAATAATAAACGTAGTATATAACCAAAGTCCGAAAATTTTTAAGTGGTTGTAGTTTATCGGAAGTACAAGATCTTCCTGAATCGGCCCCCTGGATTATCCTTGTAATCAAAATAAAACAGAGCAGTGAGTGTTTTATTATAATTCACACAAAGCTTAACAAATCATAGAGAAAACATAGCAACAGCCCCAAACCATTAGACAATATCAATATCCGTACATACTTTATAATAGCGATCAACCCATAGTGTGACAAGTGGCAAGTGTAGCTAGGTATCGGAGGTTTTGATATCAGAGGTTTTAACATGACACACTTCACAAAGTTATGATATTGCAAAGCTCTGACACAACGAATGTGAACTCACATTAAAACAGTATAAAAAACTAATCGCATCCGCATATGATATCGACAATCGGCGATTATTAGAGATGAGACTATATGAAAGTTGCAATATGAGTGAATGTGACATCACAATGAATTCATTTTAATAACGATATCGAGTCCGTCACCAAATCGATGATCAGTGATTTTAAGTTGTGACACAAAACACAAGCGTCGATATGAGAACAAATGCGATATTTCAATTAATCAAAATTTAAATTAAATCGGGTCCGTGTATCGAAGCTTTGAGCAAACAGACCGTTTTTGCGATACCGAACATGGCCAATCAAAGAAAATCGGAGATTGGAGGTGATACTATATCGGCAACCGGAGGTTTTGCTATTCGCATATCGGAGGTTTGGAGTGGTATGCCTTTTAAGAGTTTGATCCAGCCAAACGCGATATATATATCTATATATATATATATATATATTTATAGAGTGCAGTTGATTATCAAATCAGGTCCAGGAATCAAGTGACTAAACCGCAAAAGTTCCAATGGGGCACTTCCGATGCAAGAGGAATAGCGGAAACGGAGGTTAAACATGGCAAAGACGTGGGCCATATCAGAGGTTATGGATTATAGTGATATTGGATTTTTGAAAGTATGCACGATAACCAAAACCCCCGATGTAATATTTCCGATATATAAGTGCGCTTGGATGGGTTTTTTGTTATGATATATTAGATTGGGCCCAAACCTTTGGCCATGACCACTTTGTAATATGATTTAGGCCTAGGGCATAGATATGGTTCTTTGTCTTGGGGGCTATATAAGTAAGACATATTGTACAACATAAAATTATTATATACGAATACAAATGACTATCTACAAAATAGAAATAAAATTAATAAAATAAGAGGATAATCTACAATCTATAAGGCCAAAGAAGATGAGAACTTCCAATCGACAATTAGATGGCATTTACAAACCAAATGTCCAAATGAGATGAAACGAGCTATGATCGGTAGATAAGAACACCTCGAACTCATTCAAGCAATCCATATTATTAAAAATTAAAATCAAAAAGTAATAATACTAAGCAATCAATTAAAAGGGTCCCGATAATGGAATTTAAGTGAAAATGGGGGGTTTGTGTTTTACCACAACAAAAGGTAATAGCAAAATAAATTAATAAGTAATTTCTATGACTCTAAGATGTCGACGCATGGTTGATCTTGAGGTATTCACTGATATTCAAGCGTTTTGGGACATATGACTTAAAAAGACAAGGTTAAAGAAATATGGTATTTGATTGATAGACATATCGTCAAAATGTTTTGAAATGTTGGCACCTTCAACTAAGTTATGGATTTATGAGATATCAAATTTGTATGTTGTTGTGTATTTAATATGCATAATTGTTGTTAATCAAACAGTTTTGTCCGAATGGTGGTTTTTGGCAAGTTTAGGTGATTTTCTGGGCTTATATTTAAAAGTATTTTTGTTCTTTTCTCTTTAAAAATTCATAACTATTATTTTATTATTTTCCTTAGGAGACTCATTTTAGGCCTCAAAATTCTCCTAATTCTATACATTTCGAACTCCATCTCCATTCAACATAAGTTCTTCCAAGAATGAAAATTGGCATAGAAATAATATCACATGAACTTTGTTGAATATTGATTTTCTCTACTTTGAACCCTCTAATGAAATTTGTTGTGATTCTCTCTTAGAACTCACTAGGCTCTTGAAGATGTGCATTGAGCTTTCCCCTTGCTTGAGAGGCAATTTTGTCATTCGAAATGTTTTAAAAATTTGTCCAAAATTATCTTTTTGCATCAAATAGAAACTTGATTTTCCTATGTCGTATCACCCCAAATTTGTTTTTCATCGTGACATGGTGCATATCACATTTGATTTGTCGTTTTTCATGACACAATGTGTTGCATTCAATTTGTCCTTTATTTTCTGACACAATGTGTCAGAACTTGTTGTAGTCACAACACATCATTGTACATTTTCATTCATGAAGATAAAGGGAAACTTCCAAGTGAAGCATTTTCTTCTTTGCAGCATGGTGTATATCCCACATCAATTATTTTTAGTTGTGATAGATCACATCACGGTAAACTTCCATTCATCTCAATAAATGGAAATTTCTAAAGTGAATTCGTTTCTTCTTTTTTGAAGACATGCTTCACTGGAATGTTTTTTTGTTTGCAGTGTTCCACACTCATAATGCCTTTGCTTGCATTGTTCCACACCATTCCATATCATCCCAGCAAAAATGTTGCAGCACCCCATGTCAGACTCAAATCTATATTTTATTACGACACACTGCATCTTATAAATTTTCATTTTGCTTGATACATCACCCTTCTTTAAAGTTTCAACTATTAAGAACTATAATGAATCATGTGGACAAATGGATAAACTGTACAGACCTATTTATGGTCTCTGGTTACGATTATCAGAAAAACAATTATGAAATTTGTAATCCCACTCCCACGACATAAAGGTTTGTAAAAAACACTGCAAACACCCAGAAAGTTCTGAAATAAAACTGCCTAACATCAAGAAAAGGATTGCAATCAGAAAAGTCTGAAATAACACTACCAGCATGAAGAGGAGGATGGCAATGAGAAAGGTCTGAAATAACACTGTCAACATCAAGAGGGGGATTGCAATCATCCCCATATACACTTTTAATTCCCTGGAAATGACAGCATGTATCACCATTTCTTATTTACATTGAAACCAAGGCCAGAGAGAACACCACTGCAGTGGCACTTGTTAATTTGAATAAACTTGTTGCAGTGGCACTCTTTAAATTAAGTGAACACTGTTAATATCAATAATTTATAAAATACCTAATTCAAAGCTTAACATTATATGCCTCTTAATCTGAGACATGGGACTCAAAAACTTCCCAAAAGGCGCTTGCATGTTGTGGTGTCCATCTTTTCAGATAGTATACCATGTCAATTTGGAGCACAAGAGAAGAAACCAAGTGTTTTGGACAATCCATGGAATTGTATGGAATTACAAGGTGAAAAGCAACACCAAACTCCATCGAAGGTTTTCACACAAAAACTGAAGAAATAGCCTAAAAATCAGTCATATTATCAACAAAATAAAAAATTCAAGCCTATTGAAAACAATAAACATTTCCCCCTTATATTTTCTCAAGTGTCCAATTAATTTTGTGCATTTTTTGAAGATTAATGATATGTTCAAAGCCACCGATGATGAAAACACATTCCCAATTAATAGAGCTTTCAAGCCCACAGGTAGTGAAACAAATTTCATGAGAGATTTCCTTAGGAGCACAGACCAAAAACGACAACATTTTGAATGTACTATCTAGATTATTTTTAAGAAAACACTTCTCCTGCTTTCCCTCAAATGCTAGGGCCACATCTTCCTCCTCCTGCTTGACTTTGATCCCCTTGCTGCTGCTACTCATCTTCGACTGCCGTTTAATCTCTTCCTGGCGAAGAGTTTCCCACATCTTGTCCCAAGGTGGGAGAGTCCCTCTGCCGAGTATACTCTGGACAAATACCTCCTAGTGTTCTGAGACAACATTCAGGGTTGTCCTCACCATCAACTCCTGATCCGGTGTCGCCTCTATAGCAGTCAACTGATCTTGGATCTCATTCAATCCTCCGAGGATGGTGTCAATCGGTTCTCCCTTCTTCATCTGATACGACTTCCACTGATTCTCAAGCAGCATTCTTCTCTGCACAGAAGTACGCCGGTACAACTTTTTGAGAGCCTCCCACATCTCAAATGTTGTTTCCTTCTCGGCTATGTGTGGTACTACATAATCCTTGACCCTGTCAAGGGTGATGCTCTCGGCCCTCGCCATTGCCTCCTTGTACTTGTCGTTATCATTGGGGTCAACTGGGATAGCTAATATCTTCAAGGCAAAGTTCTTGACATGATTTTTGTCAAGTACAGATAAGATTTTGGCCTTCTAGACTGCGAAGTTCAACGCTCCGTCCAGTCTATCATGGTCTCTTACTCCGTGTAGTGCCATGATGCTCCTCTACTTCCCTCCTGGAAGTTCTCTGTTTGACTCCTCTGAGTCTCTACTTCCCGTCTGGAAGTTCTCTTCTGGACTCCCTCTGAGTCCTGATTTCCCTCCTGGAAATCCTTCTGCCACTATCGAGATGCCCCCTACTCTGATCATCTTATGCAATCACACCACTGATCCAGGTTCCTCGGCTAGAAACGCTCGATAGCAGCTCCTCTGGCCTTGCTCTGTCAGGTACTGTTCTGACAACAGTACCTCACTAGCTCCACTCTGCAATATTCCCACAACCTTCTAAACCCCAGCAACCTGAAGGTGAGAGCTCCTAAGCTCTACGCAATCCCAACACTAGCAACCCGGCCTCCTCAGCCAACTGCGTCAACCTTCCTAGCTACTATGTGGCTCTACTTGAGGCTCCCTTTGCCTCCTTAGCTTTTGCACTGCCTCTTCTCGGCTCACCCTTAATGACGCAGGCATTGCGTCACCCCTCCCTTGTTGCTACTATGCTAGAAACAGCTTCTATCACCTCGAAACAATTGTTTTCTATTGTTATTGCTCTGCTCGGTTGATGTCCTTAGTCCTCCTGTGATCTCAAATCACGCTCTGATACCATGTTGAAGTTTCTAAGTTTACTTAGTTAGAAACCCTCCATGCACTTTATTTAATTTATTCCTACCTACTTGTTATTTTAATTAACAAGCTATTTACAATGTAAACACTCAAAATAAAGTGCATGCTCAACATATTACAGACCAGCAACTAAAGGAAACAGAAACAATCACACCATATGACACCATTATTTTTGGACCAATGTCCCCGAAAAAACCCAATGTGGGAAAACCGATGCAACTATCTGAGGGTTTTCTTATTAAGCAATATCAAAGTACAATCTGGGTGTCATAACTGGCCTACCCAACAGAGAATTTCCTTGGCAGTAATACCTCTCAGTTTCTGACAAATCTCCTGGTTGAAACCCCGGATAATCCTTCTGACAGCTACTCAGCACCAATCTTCCCCAGAAACCCCAGTGTCAACGTCTCTCTGGACTGTGTCAGCCCCTCTCTGCCTCACGCTGGCCCTGCGTCAGCCTTAGGAGGCCCTGCATCAGCCCTCTCGCCCTCTACGTCAGCAACGTTGGCCTCTTTGAGGCTCGCGCAGCTCCCGGCTGCCTCTGCGTGGCCTTGCGTGAGCCCTGGTTGGCTCTGCGTCACTCTCCCCGGCTACTGCGCTGCTCTCCCAACACTATCTCTGCCTCTCTGTCTCTCTGTACTCAAATGCCTCTGAGCTGCACCTCCCAATCACTAATTTTATCTATCTTATCAAACCCCGCTCTAGAGAATAGAATGACTAATCATTGTGGTGTATTCTCCAAGTGACCCTCAAGCCTCTTCTTATACTTTTCCTGTTGACATATCAACGACCGAGATTAAGTCCCTAATCAACTGCTAAGATTAGATCTGGTTTGATCCATGTCTTTTGGACCATTCTAACACAGTTTCATATTAATTCACAGTTTCATTTTCCTTATGTTTAGACTTAGGAACTCCATTAAAAATATTAATTATTTTAATATCTCTTGAACTGTTTAGATTCTAGAATCTGCCCAAACCCTTTCTGTGTATTGGAGATCTCATGTGCCCCAACATCTTCGCCAAATTTTGTGGCTAGAGCACATCCGATGCTACCCCAAATCAACACATGTCTCAAAAAAATTTACGTCAAGTTAAACTTACATAGATTAAACATCAAATTCAAATCTATTTTTGAAATTGCAAATTTCCTCAAACTAAAGCACATTTAATACACTTCGACTATAAAGCTGGACCCGATTTGGAATTTACTTGTGATTTATACTATGATCGGGTCCATTGCCATTTATCGGTATTTTTACGATGACAATTCCAAAAAGCTCTAATATCCATTTAACAAGTGGATCTGATAAGAAATTTAACTACCATGTATTAAGACATCGGGTCCGCACCTGACCTCAAGACTTTTGCGATGGTTCTTGTTTATAAATCCCTAATAGCCCGAATCCGATATGCAACTTAATTATGGTTTATAAATGATATTGGGTCCGTAGCATAATATCGTAACTTTTAAACAATTACATGTATAAACCTTTGATGCTTTTGATTCTCCGATATACTACTCCGCTTTCCACCTGCTTATATCTTCTCTCTACTTATATATCTTCTCTCTGCTTATTATGTGTTTATGAGCAATGATCTTGCTGTTGTCAACTTTGTCTCTATATGTCAAACAAAATTCAAAACTGACGAGAAGAACTCAAGCATGCCTGCTTATGAATTTGAATTTGGTTAACATAAGCATAATTTGAACCTGGATAGCAAATTCACTTCTATGCCTTGTTCTGCTTAGCAATCTTTGTCCATTCTATCAGGGAAGAACCATGGCGATCGATCCGCTCATAAGTGTGTGCACCGAATAGGTCTCGTTGTGCCTGTGCAAGGCTGGCAAGCAACCGGGCACAGCGGTAAGTGTCAAAATAGGCAAGACTTGCATTCATTATGATGATTCTAGCACTGATTGCCAAATTCACCACTCTCCTCCGAGCAGCCTGCCTCTCAACCGTCTCTCTCACAAACTCTGAATTGACCAAGAAACTCGGAAGTTGCGGGTTCCACTCATATGTTTTGATGAACGTGTTGAAAAATGCAAACAACCAAGTCAAATCGAGAGATTTCAATTTTTGAAAAAAGTCTTACACAAGCAGTGATGGGGATACAAATAACTCCTTCAGTCAAGTCAATCCATCTACTCATTTTGGAATTTGGAAATCCATCTTTTCATTTTTGTCCATCCTTTTTCCTTTCCCTTTCGCATTCTCTTACAATACGCAGATCACTCTTTAACTCTCTTTGTAGTTGGACTTTAGTTTCGCTGGAAAGCTCACTTGTTCATTCATTTTCACATGGTTGGTTGTATGTCTGCGTTCTGGCTTGAACGTGGGAAAATGAGCTCGATGTTGCTTCTTCTTACCTCTTTTATTTCTACACCTGGTTTTCCATCTTATGAAGACTGTGCTCCTTACACTCTAGCCAATTCCACCATCAAATATCCTTTCGGCACATGTGGCTCTATACCTGTCTGGTTCGAAGACGATCGGCTTCTAAACTTGGGAGGCCACTTCATTGGGGAAGTCATGGGAGATATCACTAACTCGTCTTACTCTAATCGAACCCTTCAAATTGCCCAACATAATATAGGTGATTTATCTGCCACCCTCGACTGGATAAATGAAAACGACCCATTCTTGAATCTTTCACGGGAATATATAGCAGGAACAATTGTTAACTGTACACAACAGTGGTATCTACTTGGCAAATACCAAGTGGATAACATCTCGTTGTTCGATTGTGGAGGAAACCAGAGCCAATGCTTCTTTTTCCCAGAGAATGGATTGTACGGTTGCACTTCGTATCCTATAATAGTTCCAAAGAACTACAGCATCAGCGATGATACAAATTTTGAACAACTCAAGCAAATAGGATTCCAAATTACATGGTCTTTACCCAAGTTTGCAATTTTTGTGCAACCATCAGATGAAGATGTTATGTTTCTGCTCTTGCTTATCATTATGATTATTCTTATGGTGGTGATACAAATAATTGCATTCATAGTAGTGATGATGCTCACTATTGGAATTGCTCTGGTAAAGATATCCAACACACATTTTCATGACCATATTGTCTTCCCTTGTCTCTATTTACGTGACGCTTTCTTAATGGGCATAACTCGGTCAATATAACTCGGAGTCTCTATTATAACTTCTTTTTGGAAATAGAATGATCATTTTGCATCTTCTCATGTGATTGAAATCCCTATCTGGACACTCTGGAAACTTAGATTCGCGTTGTAACTGTCCCGTCGTCACAAAAGTTTTGAAAAAATAGCCAATTTTAAATCAGCGATATCTCCCTCATCTGAACTCCGATTCAACCAATTTTTTTTTGAAATTGGGTTATTTTTCAAGAGGAGCTCATATCTGCAATCTTTTTTCTGAAATTTTGCACAAAAACTGTAAAAACTGATAGGAGATCCATGGTCCACGAATTGTCGTCAAAAAAATGTCTGCAACACAGCTAATTTTGAATCAGCAATATCTCCCTCATCAAGGCTCTGATTTGGCCGATTGTTTTTTTGAATTTGGGTATTTTTCGCAAGGAATCCATATCTGTAATTTTTTTGTAAATTTTGCACCAAACGTTTTGGGTCCAATCTGCAAACTCACCGCCCAAAAAAATCTTGCATAAAAATGAAAAAGAAAATTCTTCTTTCTTTGCCTAAGAAAGTGCTATGTGGAAGTCGTAGCATGTGCATGAAGTTTTTTGAATATTGTTGCAAAACTTTGAAACTGAAATATGCATCAAACCCTCATTCCCATGGAGTCATACCCTGAATCTGATACCACTGATCCGAATCTTGGGGTTAGACCCCAAGGTCTAAAAAATTGAAATGGATCTTGGAGGAGATGCCACTAAGATTTGAAAATTTGGAATTCCAGATAAAAAAAGAGGAGAACACACAATAACAAAACCACAAAGAAACTTTTTTTTATTAAAACAGATAATAACTGTAAATGCTACAATGTGGTGGACAATCTATCCTTTTACAAAATGCAACTTGTTACTTATAGCATTTTTTGGTTACAATACCACAGGTAAATTCCATGGATGGGTAAATACCATGGGTAAATGAATACCATGGGTTGATATCACTTACAAAACCATGGATAAATTCCACGAGTGGATAAATACCATGGGAAAACGAATACCAAGGTTCGATGACACTTACAATACCATGGGTGAATGAATACCATGGGTGGAAGCCACTTACAATATCATGGGTAAATTCCATGGGTGGAAAAATACCATGGGTGGAAAAATACCATGGGTGGATGAATACTATGGGTAGATGCCACTTACAATACCATGGGTAAACTCCATGGGAGGATGAATACTATGGGTGGATGAATACCATGGGTGGATGCCATTTTTCCATTCGGATCACAGCGTGTCTCCATCTTGTGTACTTTTTTATTTGTTGCTTGGCATTAGTCTTGATGATAAGAAAAGATAAATTGAAAGAATTAATAATAATAAAAACATCACAAGGTAATGTTATTAATAAGGAAAATCATTTAACTGCCACATCTATGGATTTTCCAACATGGTATCGGAGCTATGGTCAAAAGGCAGTTTGAAAATCACTTGGGTGCATTTGTATTAAAGATCAAGTCTAAAGGAATTCAAAAGCATCCTGAAAGGCATAGTGAGACAGTTCGGTCACTTCAGAAAATGAGTAACCATATTCAATACAATTTCAGTGAATACATTTCAGTATTGTTATAGTGGAGGAGTTCGGATTAATTGATGATCTCTTCAATTCTATACAACCACATAAAGAAAAGGTCTTGTTGCCTCCACAGTGACAAAGAACTCAGACTTGGTGCCATTGAAGTGATATGATCTTGCTAAGAAGAATAACAAAGATAGCAAGTTCAGATAAGGCAGATATTTCGGTGTTATTACAAGTAACTCGAATAGGTTCTTTATGCTTCCACAGTTTGGTGTTATACTTACACAGTTCAGGGTTATGCGAACACAGTTCATCTCATAGTGTGGGTGCCATTTTAGTTTGATGCCACTACAGTGACCTCAGTTCGAAGTTGTCACAATGACTTCAATATCACAGTGATATCAGTTCGGTGATCCTACAGAAAGAAGATCTCAATGATACATCACAGTGAAGGATTCGGTGCTTCCACAGTGAGTAGGTTTCGGTGTTACTATAATAACACAGTCTTGGTGCAATCACTGTCTCGATATAACTACAGAGAAAAGGAGTTCGGTGCCACCACAATGGTTCGGTGTCACTACAGTGAGAAGGGATGGAACTTGGTACAGTTTCTTGTGGAGATCTATCAAGCTCAAGCACAAGGTACCAGCTCAAGAAAAATCAAGTATTTAACAAGATGCATTTGCAACAAGCCAAATAAGGTACGTAATCATAAGGTACATTTATGAGCTTTTAGATTTCTATTAATGATCCTTGTTTATATCTAGTCTAGGATTAAGAGTGTACTCTCTAGATAACATATTAGAACCTTAATCCTCTCCCTCTAGGATTTACAAGTAATATAGGATTCCAAGCAAAAGTCCTTGATTGAAAGAAAGAATAACTTTTCATAGAATTCCATCCTCCATAGCTATGTAGGAAATCTAACTTAAGGAATGAAATCATGTTCTTGGTATCACATGTTCTGCTTGAAAGTATGCATTACAGGTATAGAAGATCATGGCTTACACTTCCTACAAGGTTTGTCAAGAAACATCTCCAAGTATGTCTTAGACTATAAAATTCTCTTTATCTTATTTTGAAATTTTGCATTACATGACTAACATCGTTATGTCTAGCCTTGAATCATAATGATTCTTGTTCTGGGTGATTCATCACTTGATAAATCTACCCCTCCTCATATTCTTAATTGATTTTATAGAACCCTAGACAAGTTCTCTGGAAAACCCTAACCTAAGGGTATGCCACTGTCAATGTTTGAAACCCTAAAACTGCTCAGGGTTGTTGGGAAATGTTATTTGAAGTTTTTTGTTGATGATGTCATGTTTGGGATTTCGGTATGCTCATGAAAACCTAATTTGTTAGGGTTGAATGATATTTTCCTGAGATCCCAAACCTCTGAAATTTTGGAATAGTAGGGTTTGCTTTGCTATGTTATAAAACCCTAGATCTTTAGGGTTTGGTTGGGCCTATAAGAAAATCCCTTGTTAGGTATTTAAAGTCCTAGGAATGAAACCCTAGGTATGTGTCCTTTTGGTTGAAACCCTAGCTTGTTCTAGGTTGGTATATATCTAATGTATTAATGTTGTCTGACATATGCTTATGAATTATGATGAATTCCCATATGTGTGTGGTGACCTAATTATTGATGGTCATGAATCCTAGGGTTTGGAAACAAGCCCTAGTCAAGGTTTGATGTTCTAGAATGATGTTGTTTGGTAAATCTAGGGTTTTGCATATAAACCCTAGTAGTAGCTAATTTCTCTAGTATGTGTGATATGACAATCTGAAACCTATGAATCTATATAGTGATAGTTGAGAATTTGTAGAATGTAGATGGAAATATAGGGTTTACATCAAACTCTAATACATGCAAGTCATGATGTCGATTAAGATGTGATTAGTTTTGATTGTTGAAGCATATATGAAATCTAGGATATGTATGAAAATATTAGTGAGGAGTCTAACATATGAATTCTGAAAGTTGTTAGATTCATTGCTTTGATTTGGGTTTGCTATATAAAGGAAGATGTCGTTGAAAGAATATTGAAACCCTAGATATAATGAGTTAGATTGATAAGCTATGAATGTGAGTTAAGGTATGTAACTTAAACTGGGCAAGTTGAAGTCTTGAAATATAGTCGCTTGCTGATTATGTTTATAAAGTCTAAATGTTTCTGTTGTTATAAGATTTTGATATGGCTAACTTCATGCTTCTATAATTTTGGTTGTACTTGCTATCTAAGTTGTACAAGTACATCATCTTTAAGTTGGTGAAGATGATCGTAAGTAAAGTTGATGTGATAAGCATGTATACGAATGACTCTGATAAGAAGGATGGAAGCCATGAAAGATTCTTCAATGTTGTAAAGAAGAAGTAGAACTCCCTAAGTTAAGAAGAAGCATGAATGAAATCTCCATAAGAGGATGGTTGAGAACTATGTTGCTGGGGAGCACCCCCCCCCCCCCCGAACCCGCTCCCAATCCGCACTCCGGGTGGGAGCGGCTCGGGAGCGCGGTCCCGAATAAAAAAAAATTGCTCCCTGCCAATTTAGGAATCGTTGTTGGTCCCGGAGCGCAAATTACAGCCCGGGAGCGATCGGGGAGCGATCGCTCCCAACCGCTCCGAAATTATAATTTTTCGATCCAGGAGCGAATCGCGCGGTGCCGGGAGCGATCCGACGGAAAAAAAAAAAAAAAAAATCCACGGACCCGAACAAAAAACAACCAATAAAAAAAAATAAAAAAAAAATTGTTTTAAAAGCCCAATGAGGCTAAAAATATTTCATTATCACTTGAATGAGTTGAGTTAGAGCTGGAGAGCAAGAGCAAAGGAGCGAGGAGCAAGCGCCGAGGAGCAAGGAGCAAGCCTGCCAAGAGGTAAGTAACTTAGTAATTTAGTTAGTTTAGTTAGTTTAATTTAGTTAAGTAGTAATTTAATTA
Organism: Pinus tabuliformis; assembly: GCA_031772625.1. Classification (NCBI taxonomy): domain Eukaryota; kingdom Viridiplantae; phylum Streptophyta; class Pinopsida; order Pinales; family Pinaceae; genus Pinus; species Pinus tabuliformis. The sequence continues at coordinate 1,330,721,412 of CM062818.1, forward strand.
GTTTAATATAGTTTATTTAGTTTATTAACTTTATTTAGTTTAAAAATCATGAATCTAAATTAAATTAATTAATCTAAATAAATTAAATTAATTTGCAAATTCAAAAGCCTACAAATATCAAACACCAAGGACCTGGCTATATTTCTTGCCATTTTCCTCTTCTTGGTCCCTTTTATGGTTATTATGGTGTTGGAGAGTAGGAAACGGAGGGGCCAAAATGAAGAGGGGGATGAAGAAGCTGGAGAAAGTCGAATTGATGAAAACCCCGGTGAGGAGGAGCTAAAGAAGGGTGAACATGACTCAAAAAATTAAACAAGACCAAACCCCATTGTGGAAATATGTTAACAGAGCTGAAACAGGGAGAGGGGGTGGAACCACTAAATTTCATTGCCCCCATTACAACAATGATTACACAGGTTCATACACCCGTGCCAGAAAACACCTATGCGGGAAAAGGCCATGGGATGGAGACAAACAAATAGGAATCAAAACTTGTCCAGTGGTGTCAACAGCGAATAGAGCCAAATACATAAGGGAAGAGGAGGAAGCCCAATACAAATCAAAAAATCAAGGAGTTTCTTTGAACCAAGCTCACAACCACAAGCACAAAGAACTCCTTCGGCATCCTCCCAAGGCAGTGGATATGGAGGCACAGGGTCATCATCTTTAAGGCGTAGAACCATATCAGATTTCCTTGATGAGGGGTGTAGGAATGATGTGGATTCAAAGGTTTACAGGTTTCTCTATGCATGTGGGATACCATTCAATGTTCTTCGCTCACCTTATTGGCACGAAATGGTTTCTACCATAAATGATGCACCTAAAGGATACAAGAGCCCTGGGTATGACAAGCAAGAACCACTGGACTTGATCATGAAAAAGCAAAATATCACATTCTTTCAATAGAATGACAAGTTCTTGGACTCACCATGGGTGTCCATTGTATCTGATGGATGGACAAATGTAAAAGGCAAGCCATTGATAAATGTTCTTGCTGTGTCTGTTAGTGGTGCCATCTTTCTAACTGCACATGATTACTTAGACAAGTTCAGGACCGCCATCAACATTGCAGAAGCATTACTTGAAACAATTGACCATATTGCGCCATACAATGTCATCCAAGTCATCACTGATAATGCTGCTAATTGTAAGGCAGCGGGAGCAATTATTGAGGATAAATACCCCAACATATTTTGGTTTGGATGTTTGGTTCACACATTGAACCTTCTGATGCATGATGTTGTCAAGAACAAAAATGCACAATACCAATGGATTGGAGATTTGTACAAGAAAGGCAAACAAATGATAAAATTTATTACAAATCATAGCAATACCCATGGCCTTTTCTGCAATCACTCGAGATTGGAGTTGTTGAAGATTGCGAAGACCAGATTTGGTAGCTATTACCTCACCTTCAAGCGTCTTTTCAAGGTAAGAGAGTCATTGGCTAGCATGGTATCAAGTCCACATTGGCAGGTATTAAAGGAAAGGGCTACAAATGCAGCTGACAGGGAAGGTTTTGAACTGGTGGAGGAGGCCGCTCTTGATGGTCAGTTTTGGACAAGTGTGAGGCAAGTATTGGATTTCACCAAGCCCATTTATCACACGATTCACTTTGCAGATACAGACAAACCAGTGATTGGCGAGGTGTATGAAAAATGGATACCATGTTGGGGCAAATAAAAGATATTGTTCATAACAGAGATCCCAAATGATTCATGATTGTGTGTGTAAACGGTGGAATAGACTTAATCTTCCACTACATTGCTTGGCGTATATCCTTACGCCAAAATACTACTCTACATCTTGGTTGGGCCAACCTACACCAAGAGGTGGGATTAGGACCAAACCCCATTTAGATCTAGAGGTAACTAGTGGATATTTCCAAGCATTAGAAAAGTTGATACCTAACAGGGAGGACTGTGCAGTTGTGCGCCTTGAAATAGGCAAATACTTCAGTGGCACTGGTTTGTATGGTAACTTCCATGCAATGGACGACGGAGATAGATTTGATTCTCTCACATGGTGGGAAACATATGGCGGCCACGGACTTTTGCCAAAATTGGCAAAAAAGGTTCTTTCACAGGTTGTAAATACTTCTTCTGCAGAGAGGTGTTGGAGCACCTACAACTACATACATAATGTGAAAAGAAACAGACTCAATGAAAACCGAGCAGAAAGCTTGGTTTATGTGCACTACAACTTGAAGTTGTTGAGTCATTACTGTGATTAGGCTTATGAGGATCCCACATATAAAATTTGGGACAATCACCCAGAGGATGACAATTTGGAGGATGGCATTGTACATCTTGAAGAACTGGAAGAGGAACTTATAAGGGATGAAGATGAAGTAGCTACAGCAGCCATGACACCTCCACCTCCACCATCCAGTAGCAGTGCTCGAGGTCCGAGTCTTGCTCCTTTGTTGTCGCCACCTCCATCTACACCCTCACGTGGAGGGCATGTGCCTTCTAGTTCTGGTCATCGGTCTGTGCGGGAGACTCCTAAAAGACCACCACGACCTACTTATACTCCTAGAGACTCTCGTGGCAAGGGCCACATGTAGATGTATAGTTTACTTGTCTTTTCTAATTTCTATTGGACTTTAGTTTTCATAACTGTTGAGTTTTGAGTCCTTGACTCTTGACTCTTGACTCTTTCATATCATAATGATATATTTTGTAAACAATATATGACTGTGACAATGAAAATTTGAAGTTTGAAGTTGGCAATTATAACTCATTGGTAATGATTGTGAATTATAAATATGATGCTTCGTGAAAGACTAAAGTTGTTTCATTTCATTTCATTATTCATGTTTCATTTTATAACATTTCATTTCATGTTAATAGTTAGAAGTTAGGACTTAGAAATATCTAAGATATTACTTCTTGTAATGGTTAAACTTAGCTTGCAAGTACAACTTTGGTGATCAATGATGATAAATGTTATATATTGAATTTTCAATTTTGAAAGCTTGAAGTTGAAACTTTAAGATTGAATTTGATGAATCATGATTCACGAGACTCAATATGTTGCAGTTGTAATATGTATTTTACTAACTTGTGGACATGGTTGATGAAGATTATAATTTCTAGATGATTGATCATTGATGTGATATGGTTCAATGATCAATGATCAATCTATGTTTTTTTTGTTTTTTATGTCTAATTCATCATTCTACATGTTTTTGTTGACATATATGTATCAAAAATTAAAAAATATAAAAATATATATATATATATATATATATATATATATTTTTAAAAAATCGCCCCGGGATTCGCTCCCAAACCGGGAGCTTATGAAAATGGTTGCTCCCGCTCCCGCTCCCAAGTAACATAGGTTGAGAATATTCATTGTACAGGAATGATTAGATCCTCTTTAACTAAGAGGGAGTGACAAATATGGTTCTCTACTTCATGTGTCATGCACTAGACCAGGACTAACAGTCGTAAGTTTTAGTGAAGGCCATGAGTAAGAGAAGGAAATTGGAGAATGCATTTTGAGGTGTTGTTGAAAGAAGGAAAGCAGGATCTGATTGAAGAATATGTTTCTACATATGAAATAGGAAAGGAAAAGTTTATGATTGAGGAATCTTCTATCAAAGATTCGGTTGATAGTCCTACTATGAAAAGTTGAGAAGCAACAACGAGTTGTCTGGAAGACCTTGGAGGTTTGTATTTGATTATGCACATGTGAAAGTATATTATTGATTAGGGTTGTGTTTATACAGGTAAATCTCTCGAAGGTTTTGATAGCATGTTGGTTACTGATCATATTGATCGAGAGAGATTTCTCGTCCTTGATTTGTTGGATCAAGGGGTGTTGAGGCCTTGTGAGTAAATCATTGCTTGGGAGGGCATCTGGCTGGCACTTTCTGTTGATGTCTAGGTCCCGAAGTTGGAAGGGTAGCGTTGGTAATTGAGCTCTAACATGCACCTGGATCTTTGGGTTGATGGTTAGCAAGTAAGCCTGATGGTACCTAGAGAGGCTGAAAGCTTGAGTCCATCTAAGCCCCACCGAGATAGATTGCCCTGGTCAGGAATCTAGTATGTGGCATTGCGGTGCCTAAATTGTTGAGAGACCAATGGATAGATTGCCCTAGTCAGGAATCTAGTCCATGGCATTGTGTTGCCTAAATTTCTTCATAGATGATGTGGCTTGAGATCTTCCATGTACCTCTTTGGTTATATATGAATACCTCCCTCGTTAAGAGAGAGTGTTGGAAAATGTAACTAGGTTCGGTCTTCATAATTGTACTTGAAGTCAAATTGTAATATCTTTTTCAAAAGAAAAGCAAAAAGATTTTTTATTATTATTGAATTGACTTGTTAAAGCATGGGTTTCATGCTTGGGTCAATTGTTATAGGTCAAGCCTCCATTGTAGGCTTTAGGATTATTTATTTGGGTCAAAGTCAATTTATGTATTGGTCAAAGACTCCTCCATCAAAGTCTCCTTGATCATCATCAGCCTCCTCAAAAGCATCCTTGTTGTCAGCCTCAAACAAGTCTTCATCAAGTCGGCCTACATGTCGACCTAACCTTAAATGGAGACACAACCTTTCATAATGTCATGTCAACTCATTTGTGATGGTCGAACTACTATATATACCAACATAAGGACTTCGCATAAACTTAGAAAAAGTTTGGATTTCAAAGAAGAAATTTTGGTGCTAGAACAGAGAACAAAATCTCGCATTTCAGAGATAATTTCAGTGATCACAGGGAGATGGTTTCGGTAATCACAGTGAGATAACTTCGGTGTCTTCATAGTGGAAAAGGCTCGGTGATATTACAGTGAATACAGTTTGGTATCAGTGCAGTATAGAAGTTAAGATGTTATTACAGTTCAGTGATGTCATAGAAGGTCGGTGCCATTATAGTCAGGTGCTTGATGTCATTGCAGTGATAAATTTTGGTGCCACATCAGTGATGGAGACTAAGAACAGGAGTACATCATCATTGTTGGACCGAAGTATACATGTTACAGTGTTGAACTGAGATATAATTGTGTTATGTGACCAAGCTATCAAACATACTACTGGATCGTGTCAAAGCTTTATTATTGCAAGGAAGAACACATTGAAGAATGCAATGCTACTCACAAGGCTGACTTGATGGAGGGAGTCTCTAGTTTGTAAGGGTCTTGGTCATCTTGAATCTACTGAAGGAAGAATTTTGACTAGGTTTTCCCCTAGACTCTAGAGTAGGGTTTTGCCCTGGCAACATGCCTACAACTTATGTACTCTTTTATTTGTTGCTTGGCATTAGACTTGATGATAAGAAAAGATAAATACAAAGAACTAATAATAATAAAAACATCACAAGATGATGTCATTAATAAGGAAAATCATTTAACTGCCACCTCTGTGGATTTTCCAACAACGGCAAATGTCAACCCCCCTCCGCAGCCTTACCTTTCTGTGGCATTCTACAATCCCCTTGTTGCCTCACAACAACCTCTCCCTTGCCATCCGCTACCCCTCATTCCTCACGGCAGCCCTTCCTCTACCTCTACAAGGCTTCCTTCCCTTTACCGTGAACCTTCCTGGCCTTTTCCTCCTTGATCACAAGGACAATTACCCTCATAACCCTTCCCTTGCATCCCTTCTCATCTCCTTCTATTCCGCTATCCTTTATCTCCTTTTGACATCCCTCCTTACCCTCTCCCATGGCCTCTAGGGCCTCCCCTCTCACAACACTAGCCAAAACTATAGCCTCATTTCATCTCTGTGTTGGCCTTATTGAGCCCTATTTAACCCTCCTCATGATCTTAATTGTTTCCATTTATCTCTGAGGGCATCATTGAATCTATGGGTTAATCCTTAGATGATTTTTGCAGGAATACTCGAATTGTTTGTGTCTACAGGTGGCTCGACTTCTGAGGAAAATTTTCACAAGTATTCTCCTTGGCCAAGGACCAATGGTTTGCATCCTTCAATCCCTTATCACCTCACTGTTTGCTTACAGTTGTCCAAAACACTCATAACAGTGATCAAATGGGTATAAAATCTATTAGCGGGCTTCTTAAAAGTTGATTGCATCAATAAGTCATTCATTGTTTGTAAAGTTTGGTGATTGTCATACTTTTCTGAGGATATACTATAATCAGAAATTTCTAAGTAATGGCATCCTAGAAAACATTTGAATCACATGCTCTTACACTGATTTTTCATTTGGTTAACTTGTTTCACAAAAGGGTTGACTATCATAAGCATCTAGTTATTTGGAGATCTAATATGCTAAACTCTGAAAGTCTGTGAACTAAAATTACTCTCTTGAAAATCCACTTATGTGAATTACAGTGGCGAAGGCATGATAATATTTTGGCAAATTCGTAATAAGCACCACTGCACTATTGCATGAGATTATTGTGATAACTCGGCAAACCCCAAATCTTATTGCCGCAACTGATGTTAATTCTTCTAATGTTAATTCGATTAATAAATTTACTTCTTGTGTGCTACGTCAAATATCGAATTAAATACATTGCACCCTTCACAAAATAAACATTGCATAAGAAAAAATGTTGGAAAAATAGATGCACAAATACACAATTATTTTTGGACTAAGTACCCAGAAAAACCCAACTCGGGAAAACAGGTGTTGTAGTTGAGGGTTTTAAAATTATGCAGTGGTATATCTGAGTACAAGACTATGGATGCTCAAATCTAGCAATCCATACAGAGAAATCACTGACAATAAATCTAGTGAGAAAAATCTCACTCCCACTGGTGATCTGATACTGACCTTGGCTCAAGTTGAGCTGCTCTTTGTTGCCTCTACGCAATCATTGCGTCAGCCTACGCAGTGTTGCGTCCCAAAACTAAGAACTGCTTCCCTCTTGCTAGCTGATCAATTGTTGTCTAAAAGATGGATCCTTTTAGCCTTCAGACTCTCTCTTCGACTTCTAGCACTGAATCACTGGTTCTCCCCAAAAAAATACGAAATCCCCTTTGAAACACTGTGTTGCCTCTCCGTGGCACTCACTGCCTCTCTTTAGTGCAGTCACCGAAACTGGAAAAACTTCCTCCATCCTTACTATCCCTGCCCCTCTCACTGCTTCGAGCTCAGTAGCCCTTTCTTTGGAAACTCAGCACTGCTACTCTAGAAATCGATTTGCCAGTGAAATCAAACTTTTGGTGTGTATGTGTTCTCCAAGCCCTATCGAGTTTCTTCTTATAATATCTCGTTAAGACATCAACGGCCATGATTAAAACTTAATCGATGGCTAAGATTAACTAGAACTCGATCCATGTCTTTTTCTAGAAGATTCTCACCATGAATTAATTAATACCCTTTAATTAATTATATTCCCTAAGTTTAGACTTAGGAAACATTAAAACTGGTTAATTATTTTAATTAAGTCGTCTCTAGGTGGAATTTCCAGAAACGATTTCTGGGTTTTGGAAAATACATGTATTCTAGCCTCTCCACCAAATTTCGTGGCTAGAACACATCCAATGCTACAAAAACTAACACTCCCTCTTAGCGTGGAATATGTTCTAGCGTTGCAACACACTAAAGCAACACCCTGTCTCTGCACCACCTCCTGTCACACTACTAATGTCTGGCTATTGCTGCCCACAAACTACTAAGCAACTCTAATATATGCTGCATTTTTGTTGCGGTTGGCCCTACTAAACTACTGCCACCACTACATCTACACTACAACTCCCTCTCCATCTGTTGTTGCTGCAACTGCAACAACTGGAATTGAAAAGCATCCTAAATACTGAATCAACAATGAACAATATGATGCATCTGTCTCCCGAGTCTCTAGCTATTGCTAGTCTTTGCGCTGTCCTTGAGTCCTTTGTGTCGTTGACTCTGCTTTGTGCCAACTGCACTGTTGCCAACTCTACACTGTGTTGCCCAATATCTAGCTGCTACTAGCCACTGCATCTGTCACTCTCGCATCTGACTGCACCATCTACCAATGATCCATCCTGCTACTAAAATACTATGGACTCCCGTAGCAAGGTATTGATTCATGAGGTGGACCTCCTCAAGAATCCTACCCATCTGTAGCTCTCTGGGGACCGGGATACAACTCCAAATCACCCCACCTCACTCCTGCAAGTATATCGGTGATCATGGCAAAGTCTTCCTCCAACCTAGAGGAAAGCCTATTGATCTCTATTGAAGCTGCCTGTTGGTCCTACTTCTCCTCCCTGCTCTTCTTTCTGAGAGGACACTCGATATTGTAGTGGCTAAGCTCGCCACATCTGAAGCACTTGAACTTTGACAGGTCCTTCTTCTTCTTTCTCTACTCCCCCTGTCCCTGACTAGGACCCTTTGATGCCACTGATGGAGCTCTTTAGAAGAGATTGTCTCAATTCCTCCTGCAAATCGGCCCACATTCAATCCCAATCTGGCAACTTTTCTCTGCCCTGATTGCTCTAAATGAAGACCTGCCAATCTTCAAAAACGTTGTTTAGAGCTAATCGTACCAAGTTTGTAAGCTGGGGCGCTAACCCTACTGCAAACAGTTGGTATCAGACATCATGAATCCTAGTGAGGAAGGGATCTGTGCACTTCCCTTTCTGCATCCTTGTACATCTCAGCTTCTCCTCAAGATACATCTTTCGTTGCTCGGACAATCCCTGGTATAGCATAGCAAAAGCTTCCTGCATCTGCCTGGCAATATCTTTGCCTGCTATGTGAGACACCACGTGATCTTGAACCCCATCGAGAATCATAATATTTGCTTTCGCATCTCCTTCTTGTAAGTCTTCATCTAATCTGCATATGTGGGTATGGCTACCACACTATCGATGTAGGCTTTGAGATTGTATTCATCTAGAAGACAGGAAATTCTTGCCTTCCAGATCACTTAGTTGGAGGCTCCGTCTAACCGATCCTGATCTCTCAGACCTGTTGATGCCATCTCTGCAAAAATTCAAACTCCTCCTCTTCTCCTCTGCACAGTTGTTGACTGGCTCTACGCACTCCCTTTCAAAAATCCCACTCCCACTGGCGATCCGACACTGACCTTGGCTCAAGTTAAGCTGCTCTTTGTTGCCTTTGCACAGTCAATGCATCAGCCTACGTAGTACTACTTCCCACAACTCAGAACTACTTCCCTCTCGCTATCTGATCAGTTGTTGTCTGGAAGATGGATCCTCCTGGCCTCCAGACTCTCTCTGGCTTCTGGCACTGAATCACTGCTTCTCCCTAGCAATATATGGAATCCCCTTTAAAGCACTACGTTGCCTCTGTGTGGCGCTCACTTCCCCTCTTTAGTGCACTCACCAGAGCTAGGAAAACTTCCTCTGGCCTTACTAACCCTGCCCCTCTCTCACTACAACGAGCTCACTAGCGCTGCTACTTTGGTAATCGATCTGCCAATGAAATCGAACTTCTTGTGTGTATGTGTTCTCCAAGCCCCATCGAGTTTCTTCTTATAATCTCTCGTTGAGACATCAACAGTCATGATTAAAACTTAATCGATGGTTAGGATTAACTAGAACTCGATCCATGTCTTTTTCTGGAAGATTCTCACCATGACTTAATTAATACCCTTTACTTAATCATATTCCCTAAGTTTAGACTTAGGAAACATTAAAAACTGACTAATTCTTTTAATTAAGTCGTCTCTTTGTGGAATTTCCAGAAACGATTTCTGGGTTTTGGAGAATACATGTATTCTAACCTCTCCACCAAATTTTGTGGCTAAAACACATCTGATGCTACAAAAACTAACAATTGTTAGGTATCTTATTGTTTGGCATTTCATCAAAGGACTATTATGATCATATTATTCTGCTACCTCTTGCAACTCATCAATTACATCCTTGCATCCATAAGTGCTCAATGTTTGCCTCTATATGAGGTACTAAATTTTAACATTAATTTATTTGTTGTTGTCCTAGAAATAATCATTCAAAGTCATTAAGACTCAAGTGGCACACAAAAGGTTCATTATTGTTGTTCTACATTGATGTCATTTGTCATGGTTATATTGGACTAAGTTCCTACTGGTTTGACATCCTAACACGTGTTGCAAGTTGACCCAAAGCTTCATGTTCTGCATTGAAAACACTATCTGAAAGCATTTAGTACCTCGGGTGTTTCTTGTGTCCAAGTACACATCGGCATTAATCACATATTGTTGAATGATCTTTATTTCGCTAGCATCTTGTCACTTTGGGATCTAGCTTGCTAATTGTGTCTAAACTTGATTATCTAAGGAATATCGTTATCAATCTTGAGAAATTTCACCAAATTGACATTATATCTAAGTGAGCTTTGGCTCGAATTATTCATGGTATATTATTTATGTCCTAGCCTCTAGGTACTTGCCTTTTGTGAAAATCATACGTTCATCTTTTGTTTACTCATTATATCATTGGTATTTTCCTGTTCATTTTAGTATTTGTTATCTTGGCACGTCATCTTTTGTTTAAGGATTGCCCCTTAATTTTAATAAGTACTTATTTTCAAGAAATCACTCACGTCATTTTCATAGGCACCTAAGCGTCAGTTGTCCATCCAAATTACTTGGCATCTAATCTGTAAATGACCGATATTTTGACTCCACAAGGCATTGGTCTTGTTGACCACTACATGTCAACGACCCATAATAGTACACTCCCTTTTTTTGCAAAAGAGATAGCGCCTAATCGATGTGTTTGTGTCGTCCAAACTATCATCATCAGTCTGACTTCCAAGATGTTATGTAAACCCATTATGCATGTGTATAATATAAATGATCTCAACAGACACATATCATGTCTGTAACGACCTAGGTAAACCTACCTTTCTAGTGACGATCTCCATTATAGGAGGTTTTTCGTCTCACTGATTCATTTTCGGATGATCGGCAGAGTTTTTCCCTCCAGTCTTACCCGAAAGTTGGAATAGATTTTGTCGCTAGGATCCATAGTTTTTAAAACTGGAACCGGTGACCGGACCGGTCCACCTAATGAACCGGTTTACCGACCGAAACCGGTCTAACCGGGACTGGTTTGGTCTAAACGAACCGGTTTTTAAAAAATACATTAAATAATTAATTTTTAATGAAACAAAACTATTTTTAAGATGTAAAACCATGATTCCAAGCCAATAGAGACAAAATATGCAAAGTTTGCTCATTTATATACCATGTAAAGGTGAATATATCAAAATGGCACCGAGTGCAATAGATTCTACCTGCAGTGATATTGTTCCATTTGATGTCAGGGTCAATGATGAAATATTAATCCAGCACTACATGAAGACTAAACAAGTTCTACATTCAGTGACTAATACTTTGGCAATGAAAGATGAGATTATCAAAACAGTTTGAAAACAAGAGCATAATGATATACTCAATGCATGAACAATCAACCTGTTTTAAAATAGAGTAAAAGGAAATAAGTGGTTTTTTAAATACAAAATCCTTTTCTTCAATCGATACAAGGCGGGCACGATAGACAATGCAAATCTCAACCTTTTGCAGCATTTCCATCCTGCGGAGTAAACCCAACATTATAGCAATCCTTTTTCTCTACCATAATTCAGAACTGTAAATTGTGCTATGCTTGAAGATCATACTAAGAAAAATTGTAAATAAAAAAACCACTATTGATCTCTTCAAATTTAAAATACTTACCAATTATCAGTCTGAGCTTCATAGCTCTCAAGGCCGATTTTAAATGTACTGATAATCCTAAACTTGTGAGAACTAACTTGTACCACGCTTTCAGCACTGTCCAGATACACCCGTAGAAGAGGAAAGAAATGAATTGCTCCAGATGACTCGTAAAGAATGGTGATAACAAACATGTTTACTGTGACTTTCACTCGTGGCACAGAAGTAGTAATCAAAGTTTCCTCCTCCAAAGGATCCAATTTTAAAGACCCATCTCTGTCAGATACATTAGTTGGTAGAGTATCAAAGGGAAGGGTCTTTCTCAAAGTCGCAGGTGAAAAAATCTTTAACTTAAGCGGGTTCCCTGGTTTTTTGACCAACTGTAGGCGCGCATTCATTTGCAAGCTTGTCCTCGCTCTCACTAATGTGTTGTCCATAAACCGGCCGGTTTAGGACGGAACCGGTCGGTTTGATACAAACCGGCCGGTTCTGTCCTAAACCGGCCGGTTTTGACCGATTAGGGCCAGATTTTGGGCACAGGAGGGAGCTGACCGGGTTTATTAGGCCGATTCGGACCGGCCAGCTATCTAACCGGCTGGTTTGACCAGTAACCAGTTTTTGTGGCCGGTTTTTAAAACTATGCTAGGATCTTAGGCGAGTCTTAGTGTTCTAGATCAAATCTATGTAAAAGGAATTTGGGAATAATCCTAACTATTTGGTTAGATTATTTTATTACAAATTACTTAGTTTGTTGGATTATACTTGTGTCGCATAAATGGGTAGTCTATGAGGGTCTATTACAAATGAGTTTTCCTCATTATGATGTAAAAAATATGTAAATCATGATAAAAAGTATCTTGAGGGTTGGAAAAATAATTTATCCCCTCATGGATTAATTAATCAAATTTTTTGGCCCAAAATTAATTAAAATTTTAAGCCAGAAATTTAATTAATTCTAAGTCCTAAGTAAATTTAAATTCTCCAAAAGGCAAAATTCGTCAGTCCTAAAAAATTAAATTTTAAGAGATCCTGGGACTAAAGTAAATTTGATAAATTTTAAACCTTTGATCCCTGGGGGTTAAGTCAAAGTCAGTTTTTTCAGGAAATTAACTCAAAATTTCTATTTTTGAGTTAATTAAAATACATTTAAATGAAAAATTTGAAATTCTGCAAAACTTAAATATTTCAACGAATGAGATTAAAAGAAATTTTGATCTTCATCAACGGTCGAGATTATTTTGACGAGGATCACTCGAACTAGCCGTTGGAGGATTTATCATTAAGTAGGAGGTCATTTGTCAGTCGATCCATCCAATCTCTGAGTCGTGTGCTTAACAAGAAGATCTAGTGTAATCTTTTTCCTGGATAATAAAGAAACACTTTAGGGTTAAATTCTGTTGGTATTACTTTTCATGGGAATACTGTAAGATGTTTTATTTCCATGCATATTTTTTTCTAAAGCCATTGATGATAGCTTCAGAAGAGTGATTTGAGTACAGGTATCTTGCTCAGTCGCTGGGGTATGAATAATAATTTATATTTTGAACGTAATAGAAGGTATCTCTATTTGTCTAAGTTTTATTATTATTTTATCACCCTATTTTTAATGGTTGGATCGAGTTTTGCAGGGAGATCTTGATTTAGCTCATCGAGCGTTGTGGGAAGCTTTTAGTTGGACCAGCCAACTCCTGATTCGTATTTTCTGAAGAGCCCGGCTAAATTAGCTACAGGTTATCATAAGATTTTTGTTTTGTGATGCATGAGGGTTTTGAGTTAGCACCTCCTTTAAAAAAAAAAAAATTAATTAATTTATGTGCGGAATAATGATACATCTGGCTGCTTAGAGCCTTCATCTTGTAATTATTGTAATTATTTAACTGGGTTTTTGAGGTTTTTCAATTTTATTTGTATATCTGATTTCTGGGTGTTTTGTTTTTGTCATTGCAGGTACGGATCTGAATAGGAAATCTGTATTTGAGGCCAAATCTAGGCCCTGGAGGGTAAGATCTGGCCTCACTATCATTTTGCAAGGACATTTTTTCATAAAATTTTACAGCTACACGGTTTTAAAATTTAAATCTAGAGATTTATGAGTGTTTCGAAGAGAAATCTGAAGCAAAAGATATATTGGTGTCAAATTTCGATTTTTCTGGGTTTATTCTGGGGTTTTTGAGGCTACCATTTGCAGCCTGGAAGCGTCTCTTTTCTCTGTTGCATGGGGTTTTCCAATTGTCTGCTGCAAATTTCGAATTTCTTCGCTGCCCTCGAAACTCCATCTAAGTCGTGGCCCTTTCCCTCTCTTCTATCCATCCTTTCTCAGTTGTTTGTTGCGTCCTCCTTTCCAACATCTATACCTTCATTTCTCCTTCACATCCCTTCTGTTCCTTTTCCTCCGCGTGAGAACCTCAGTCCCTTCCTCATCGTTGCCATCTCTCCGCGTCCTCACTTCCTACTCGCTACCTATCTGCGGCCTTCCCTTGCTATCTCCCTCAACCTATAGTCGGGCTCCTCACTGTTGTGTTCCTCACTGCCCTCATTCGACCCTCATTTCTACCCGTCGTCACTCAAAGCTCCATCCTTTCCCTCTCGATCAGTATTGTGGGCATCTATTCCCTCTACACCTCCAATCAAACTCGCAATTCTGCAAACCCCTCTCCGCAGCTTCCTCATCCTCTTCTCCATCTCCCTCACTGCCATATCCATCCCTCCATCGACCTGCGTGCTGCCATCGCTCGAGCTCGAGCTCCTCTTTTTCGCTGTCAGTCCTACCTGTATACACACAACAAAACATTTCGATTTCCCTTTACCTTTTTTTGTATTTCCTTTTAGGGTTAGTTTTTGACATCATTTCAATTTCTTTCTTTTGTTTGTGGCCTTTAATTTCTGACTTTTTATTTTTGTTTTCTTTTATTTAAATTAAAAAATCTCAAAATTTAAAGATTCTTTTTATTTTCAAATTTCATTTCATTTTTTTATTATTATTTTTTCTTTTGTTTTGATTTTCATGATATTTTGTTTTTTGTTTAAAATAAAAACTAAAAAAATTAAAAATTTTCATTTTTTGTGACTTTGAAATTTCGAATAAATTAAACCATAAGAGGACCTATGCTTTCACATTTAAAAAATTAAATTTTTATGTGGCCTAGCCCATTAAAAATTTTGTCTTTTGATTTTTACCTTTGATCACATTAAAAAAAAAAATTAATTAAACATTTGCCACATCAAATTTGCTTCATAAGCTTAGCACATTAAAAATTTACCTAAGGGATAATTAAATTATAATATAAAGTTCCTTGGTGTCTTTTGTGTAGTGTAAAATTTTAAAGGGAGAATTTTGTGGAATTGATTTATTTATTGTCAAGCGTGATTAATGTTTTAGAATCATATCTAAAGATTGACTATAGGAGAAAGATAAATTCTAGATCTAGGTTATTGAAGAAAATCATTTTAAATATAAAATCATAGATTGCTTAGTAGTTAAATTTCATAGCGCTCTTCATGGTATTTAATTGCTAGAATATCTTGCATAATGAAGTTTTGAGCATTTGCATTTAATCGTTCATGATCGTCACTTTCATCACATTTATAAATTGCTATGGATAACTTGTTTTCATTTGGTTTATTGTTAACTAAATATTAAGGCACTGGTCTATAATAAAGTTTTGAGCATTTGCATTTAATCGTTCATGATCGTCACTTTCATCACATTTATAAATTGCTATGGATAACTTGTTTTCATTTGGTTTATTGTTAACTGAATATTAAGGCACTGGTCTAAAATCATTTCTATCTTGTGGTTGTGTCTTACTTGTTTTAATTGTTTGATCTATCCATCTTGGTTAACTAGGACTTGTTTTATAATCATCAAGTTGTTCATCCTTAAGTCTCTTAGAGTCTGTGTTCCACAGGCTACCCTCATTCATTCACCCTAGGGACTACCCCCCTTGACTTGTCTAGGAGAGAGTCTAAACAGAGTAAGGATTAGAGTGACAGCCCTTACTCTGAGCGTTGTCACGGTGTCTAGACACTTTGTGTGACAACAGGTCTCAATAGTGAATCCAATCTTATATCTTGCTTAAATTAACCTAGTGGTTAGGCCACTCAACTGTGTCTCCCAGATAGGTTGGTTTCCAACTTGTCTCTCACCTCATTTCCATAGGGACTAACCCCCCATAGAACGAAGTCGACAGGGATCAGAGTGAAAACCCCCGCCCTGAGCAATTGTCGATGTGTTTGTGGGTGACAATGCTCCCTTATTTTGTCTAGTTCTTCTGAGTTTCCCTCTTAGGATTATTGACCACTCCACTTCAAATACCCTATATCAGTGTACATTTTCACAAGTAGATTCCATCATGCTCAGGCAATGAAGATTACTCGGATTTCATCATCATCTTCAGTGATCTTTTCGTAAAAGTTGTCAACCCATTCTACAAGTTTATAATGTAAACGATCATAGTAAAGACCATATATGTATGTAACAACCTAGGTAATCCTACATTTTTTATAACGATTTCTATCCTAAGAGATTTTTTGTCTCACCGATTCATGTGTTTTTTTAAACACGGATAATCGGCAGAGTTTTTCCCTCCAACCTGACCCAAAAGCTAGAGTGCATTTTGTCGTTAAGATTTTAGGTAAATCCTAGCATTATAGTCAAGTTTTCAATAAAGTAATTTGCGAGTAATTTAACCTAACTGGCTAAATTGTTTTATTACAAATTACTTGGTCTACTAGATCATATTTGAGTCGCAAAATTGGGTAAATGATTGACAGTCTATAACAAATGGGTGTTCCCCCTTCATGTATTAAATTGTAATATATTGATATAAAAACATTTTAGTGCATGGTTCCTCATATTCAGACACCATGGCTAAATTATTTGAGGGTCGGACAAATCATTAATCCCCTCATGAGTCAATTAATTAAATTTTCTGGCAAAAACAAATTAAAACTATAATCCAAAAATTTAATTAATTTTAAGTCCTAAGAAAAATTAATTCTCCAAATTAAAAATTCGTGAGTTCTAGAAGAATTAATTTTTGAAGGTCCCGGCCAAGGGAATATTGAAAATTTCAAGATCTTTTGGACCCCTGGGCCTTGGTAGTTAAGTCGAAGTCAATTTTTTAACGAAATCAGCTCAAAATAATTAATTTTGAGTTAATTAAAAATGAATTAAATGAAAAATTCGAATTTTCCTCAAAAATAAAATAATTTTGACAGAGAAGATTAAAAAATAATTAAATCTTTTTCAACGATCGAGATTACTTTGACGGAAATCAAACCAACTAGCAGTTGGAGAATTAATCTATAAATTAGAGGTCATTTTTCTTTTAAAAGAACCCGATCTTTGAATCGTGTACTAGCTCTTGAAGCTCTTGTAAATTGTTTTGGAATAATAAAATGCAAAGTCTTTGGGGTTTTACTTGATGGTAGTGTTCATCTCCGGTATTTTATCGTAACTTGTATTTAAAGTTTTGTTAATCTTATTTGTAAACTGCTTGTTAATAGCTCTTGTAGATCAATCTATTGATCAGGTATCTTGCTTAGGTTGTTGGGTTTTAAGATAGCACTAAGATTTTTAATTGATTAGCAAGTATCTCTAATCTTTAAAGGTTTAATAGTTATTTTATACCTCTATTGGTTTAACGGTTTATTTTATAAGTGTGCAGAAATCATTTGATTCAGAAATATTGGGCGTTTGGGGAAGCTCTCGATTGAATCAGTCGACTCCTGAAACTTAAGGTCTAGAGAGTCTTCTGAATTAAAATTCCTAGATTATCTAATGAATTATATCTTGCAGAGATGTCTTGGGCTAATACCTAAAACTTAAAAAATTATTTATCTTCAAAATATTGTGCTAAATTATTAAATCTAACTAGAAAGAGTCTTAAATCTACAAATTTGGGAGCGGAGTTGGACTCATACTCTTCAAATCTGATAGATCTGTAATTTAAGTGTATAAATCTGAAAAATTAAATTTTTATTTCGATTTCTAACCTGGGATTGGGTTTTTGATTTCAAATTTTTGTATATGTATTGGGTCTTAGGTTTTTATTTTTCGCTTGTGCAGAAGGAGATCTAAAGTTCCACAAGGAGATTTTTCAAGATCTTCTCTCAAAAATAATTTTTTGCGAGGAAAATTTCAATCAAAATCATCAAATTAAAATTTTCCAAATTTGGGTTTTTCTCATAAAATAATTGGAGTGAAGAAACAAAAAATAAATAAATAAATTCCAAGGGATTTTTAGCTTTTTTTCAAATTTTTCTGAGGTTGAAACCCCCTTTGCAAACCCTCTTCCAATCTTTGCAGTTTTCCTTTGCCCCTTCACAGCTCCATACCCTCTCTGTTTTCTTCCTCAATTATTAATCCCTCACTACACCTTCCGTTGCATCTGCGTTTCCCTTCTAATTTTTCTTTCTCCCATCGACCTAGCTCCTCGCTCTCCCTAACTCATTGCCCTCAGCTCCTACACATCCCCTCATCCTCTACGTGAGCTACCTCAATCCGATGCCTTTATTTTTGTATGGTCCCTCCTATCTCGCGTCCCTTTCCTACACATCCCCAACTCCCATCTCCTACCTATATAACCCTTCCTCTCTACCTGTGTTTTACCCTTCTACCTCAGGCATCATGTAGCCCTGTCCATCTGCGTCCCTCAAGCACCTCACTTCTTTCATCCTTTTCATCAGCCCACATGAGCTTCTATCCCTCGTTGCCCTAGCTCCTCTTCGCTTTTTCTCACGTTGGTGTAAGGCCTCCTAACATATCATTAGATGAAAAAAAAGGCCTCCTGACATATCATTAGATGAAAAAAAAAATTATTGGCTTTTTAAAAAAAGAATTAATCTTAAAATTTCAGAAAACACTTACCTTAACACCTTCACATTTAGATTTAATTTTTTATGTAGCTTTTGGCCCATTAAAAAAATTAAATTTTACTTTTTCATAAACAATTCTTAAATTTAATTATCTTTTTAAGTGGCCTTTGGCCCTTCAAAAAATTAAATTTTTTATTTTCCACAATGAAATCATTTGATTCATTGCCCCCTTTAAAAAATTTAATTTTCATTCACAAACATTATCACATGTAACTTTAAAGGATTTTTAAGTGAGACACAAATTTTAATTTAAGTTCCTTCTTTTAATGTGATAAGGGTTTTGGGGCCTTAAAACTTTAAAATATTTCTAGGGAAATGAAATATTTTTTGGATTTAAGTCATTTAGAAAATCATTTAACTTCGGAATTATTTGAAGTGTTTATTCGAATAGCATCTAAATTTCATGGTTTTTTCTTGGTAATTAATTAGTGAAATTTAAGAGCTTAGGCCTTCATTATTTTTGTGCTTCAACTAAGTTTTATGATCATTGATATTGGGTTTTAAATTCTAATGCCTGATTGCACATACATTTTCACTATCTAAGAACGATATTAATTCTAAGTTTAGAGCCATTTACTTGAATTATTGGATTTTTTTGAATAATTAGTTTTGAGAATTTTCAATTGTGATCAGCATTTTTATTGAATACTCTATTGTTGACTTGTGGAAAATTGTATATCTTTCGGTTCTTAAAATTTAGTATTTTGAGCATCTGTTTAATTGGGATTTTTCATTAAAGTACTTAGTGTTTAACTCAAAATAAATCTTAATCTAAGTGCTTTGAGTATTTAACTTTTTGTCTCACTAAAACATCTAATCATCTCATGCACTTGCATATTAACTTAGTCTTGCATAATTAAAATTTACTCCCAGGCATAAGCTTGGTCAATAAAAATATAGGTACCCATCCATCTTTGCTTGAGAAGTCTATTTCTCTTAGTACTTAAAACAGTGACCTTGCAATTGCCAGAATCATAGTCTCTGCAGCGCCGAGGGCACTGGGTATGTTATATTTTCTGGAGATGTATAGTCAATCACACCTTAGTGTGTTTCACCTTATCTTCTCTCTGCCACTTACTACAAAATCAGGCTCAATCAGTGTTTTTAAAACCGGAACCGGTGACCGAACCGGTCCACCTAGCTAACCGGTTTACCGACCGGAACCGGTCTAACCGGGAATGGTTTGGTCTAAACGAACCGGTTTTTAAAAAATACATTAAATAATTAATTTTTAATGAAATAAAACTATTTTTAAGATGTAAAACCATGATTCCAAGCCAATAGAGACAAAATATGCAAAGTTTGCTCATTTATATACCATGCAAAGGTGAATATATCAAAATGGCACCGAGTGCAATACATATCATCGACAAAATAGCAAAATACATAAGAAATGAGGCTCTAAATGGCCTATAGAGTCCAAAAACCATGCTGCAAGCTATGAGGCCATTGGCCTACTACAAGTCTACAGTGTACACATGATCAATCATCAAGATCATCACCACTACTAGACACATGATCATCATCAGGAGCTACATAGACATCATCTGGTTCAGAGTCTGAGGATGCCTCTGCCTCATCTGCAACATCAGTATCAATGCCACCAATGACAATAGAAGTGGACCTAGTGGAAGCACGAGTTTGTCGACCTGCACGACTAGTGCCTTCCATTGGTTCCTTGCCTTTCCTTGATGCCGCTACTGATCCTGGTTCTGATGCCGCCACATAATCTGCCTCATCCTCCGCTAAAGCCATGTCGATATCAAAATCAGCCTCAAACACAGGATCTTCAGTCTCCTCCACCCATTCTGATGTTGGATCAATATCGTCCAACACAATGGGATCTAGATCAGGTGATTTGCTCATCATTTGGTTCCTCCTCAGTCGAAGGTTGTATTGCACAAAAACAAGATCATTTAACCGTTTTTGTTCCAAACGGTTTCTCTTCTTCGTGTGTATGCGCTCAAAAACAGACCAATTGCGCTCACAACCTGAAGCACTGCAAGTTTGACTGAGGACTCTAATTGCAAACCTTTGCAATTGAGGACACTGGCCACCAAATGACTCCCACCAATGTGCTGCAAAGAAAAAGACAATAATTAGTAACTTAGTTTATAATTTGAATTGTAAAGAACGTAAACAATTTTAACTTGAAATGAAAAACAAAATGGAAATTGGAATTGCTTACCTGGTTGGTCCACATCTCTTGCCATCTTTGCCAAGTTTTTGCCAAAAGTACCACTTGCTTGATTGAAAATAGTAAGTTGTCTATGTATATCCAACTGGTCTACATGGTTAGGGACCATGCGCTCCAAGCAATCAATCAATCCAGCTCTGACCTCCCCATCATGCTGATCTCCTAGCCGATTTTTATAGTGATACCTTGGGTTCAAAAAATACCCGGCTGCATGTATAGGACGATGGAGTTGATTGTTCCATCTGTTATCAATGATCTCCCATATACGGCCATATTTAGCTAACCTGTCATTGTAAGCTGCCCGTATCTGCTCCTTTGCCTGATCCATAGCTTCATAAATGTAGCCCATGGCCAATCTTTCCCCATCCACCAACCTTAGCACCTTAACAAGGGGCTCGGTAATTTTCACAAGCTCTACAGACCTTTTCCAAAAATAAGTGTCTAACACTTTCTTTTTGGTGTCTTTTCCATCTGGTCTACGAGCCCACCGAGATTCAGACCATTCATCAGAGGAAAACATTTTCTGCAAGTTTCTATGTTGACCATTGAGACATTGCAACGTGAGGAAGTGAGTTGCAAATCTCGTAATTGCAGGCCTAACAAGCTCTTTGCCTCCAGTGTGTTTCCTCATTAGGCTCAATACCCATGAGTGGTTGTAAATGTATTTTGTAATGCACTTGGCATGATCTACAGTGTTTTTTACCCACTCCACCTTGCCTATATCCTCAAGCATGAGGTCTATGCAATGTGTAGCACATGGAGTCCAAAATATGGTCTTATATTTGGCCTCAAGCATCTTTCCAGCAAGAACATAGTTTGAGGCATTATCAGTGATGACCTGCACAACATGCTGCTCCCCAACTTCCTGAATAATGTTATCCAAAAGCTCAAATAGAAGGCTTGCATCCTTTAGCCTATCAGATGCATCAACTGATTTTTATAGTGATACCTTGGGTTCAAAAAATACCCGGCTGCATGTATAGGACGATGGAGTTGATTGTTCCATCTGTTATCAATGATCTCCCATATACGGCCATATTTAGCTAACCTGTCATTGTAAGCTGCCCGTATCTGCTCCTTTGCCTGATCCATAGCTTCATAAATGTAGCCCATGGCCAATCTTTCCCCATCCACCAACCTTAGCACCTTAACAAGGGGCTCGGTAATTTTCACAAGCTCTACAGACCTTTTCCAAAAATAAGTGTCTAACACTTTCTTTTTGGTGTCTTTTCCATCTGGTCTACGAGCCCACCGAGATTCAGACCATTCATCAGAGGAAAACATTTTCTGCAAGTTTCTATGTTGACCATTGAGACATTGCAACGTGAGGAAGTGAGTTGCAAATCTCGTAATTGCAGGCCTAACAAGCTCTTTGCCTCCAGTGTGTTTCCTCATTAGGCTCAATACCCATGAGTGGTTGTAAATGTATTTTGTAATGCACTTGGCATGATCTACAGTGTTTTTTACCCACTCCACCTTGCCTATATCCTCAAGCATGAGGTCTATGCAATGTGTAGCACATGGAGTCCAAAATATGGTCTTATATTTGGCCTCAAGCATCTTTCCAGCAAGAACATAGTTTGAGGCATTATCAGTGATGACCTGCACAACATGCTGCTCCCCAACTTCCTGAATAATGTTATCCAAAAGCTCAAATAGAAGGCTTGCATCCTTTAGCCTATCAGATGCATCAACTGATTTCAAAAACATGGTTCCTTGAGGGCAAGAAACAAGGAAATTAATGATAGTGCGGTTCTTTCCATCGGTCCATCCATCTGACATAATGGAACAACCTGTTTTGACCCATGACTCTCTAAACTCAGTCAAATACTCATCAATGGAAGATATCTCTTTTTGCAAAAGAGCTCCCCTCAAGTCATGCATACTAGGGCCTTTGAAGCCCTTTCCTGCAGCTATAACAGAGTCCCACATAGCTTGGTAATAAGGTGAGCGAGCAGCATTAAATGGGATATCTGAATCATACCACCATCTAGCAATGTATTGGTGAGAAGTTTCTTTGCATTGTTTTTTCCAATGCTGATCCAAAGTGGGTTGAGAACTTGGCTGGGAGGAAGTGGGATTAGATTTAGAAGAAGCAATGGTGGCAGAAGATGAGAAATAACTTTGGATGTTTTGTCTCTTTGGTCCTCTTGATGGTTGGCCAACTCCAACAGAAGGATGAACATAGTGAAAGGGGTCATTGGTGGAAGGGATAGAAGTGGAGTCTTGAATCTCAGAGTCATCATACCCACTCTCTTTCATGGCTTCTAATAATTCCCTCTTCCTTGCAATTTCATCTTGGATGGCCTTCTCCCTAGCCTTATCCTCATAAAATTTTTCAAGCTTGGCAATGTATTCTGCCCTAATAGGACCTAACAGTGCATTTGGTGCATCACATGGCTTTACTTGGCCTCTTACCCCAGCCAAGTGTTGTTTCAACCTAAGAATACCCCCACCTCCAATAGATTTATGGCATAATTTGCATATCATTTTTCCCTCAACTACATCACAATGAGCCCATGCACTGTCCTTTCCTTTTGGAGCCATGTTTGCTTGAAATAATAACAATTTGCAAATAAATCTGCCATTTAAAAAAAAAATTGCAGCTAAGGAACATGGAAAATCAATGATAAATGTAGGAAAAAAAATGCACATGCAAGCTAAAAAATTTGATAGCATAGAGCTAGAGAGTTCATAGGCTTAGCATAGATGATAGATCATTGAAATGAGAAGTTTATAGCACAAAAAAATTAATTCATGGACAGCAGACCCAAATGAGGAATTATCAAGTGCAAATCCTTACCTGGAAATGCAAAGTAGCTCCCTTAGCCTCCTCTTGATGATGGCAACTCCACTGACAGCTACACACTATCTCCAAAATAGCTCCAACTCCAACTCCAAGATGACTACTTCAGCAAAAACTCCACACTCTCCAAGCTCACAAACAAACTCACAAACACTCACAAACACTCCAAATCAGTTGTGTGAGACAAATGAGGGTGAGAGGGGTGTCTTATAGCAATTGTGAGGGTCTTTTTGGAGGGAAAATCCCTTTCCCTCACCCCCAAAAACCCTAAACCGCCCTCAGCTGCCATAAACCGTCCGCTTTTTACCTTTACCGGCGGCCTGTCCCTAAACCGGCCGGTTTAGGACGGAACCGGCCGGTTAGCAAAAAACCGGCCGGTTAGGACCTAAACCGGCCGGTTTTGACCGGTTAGGTCAAAAATCTGGGCAAATTAGGGTGCTGACCGGGTTTTTTCACCGGTTCTGACCGATGGGCCTCCTAACCGGCCGGTTAGGCCGGTAACCGGTCAGACCGGAACGGTTTTGAAAACTATGGGCTCAATATAGAAAGGATCGAAGAGTTAAAACTTAGATAGGCATTTAATTAAAATCAACCAAGATTCTTGCTTCTCACATCAATTTTAGGATCTACATTTCATATAAGATAGTTATATATCCAAGTAGCAGTTATCCAATGAGTACTTGTCCTAAATTTACTCAGCAAGATAGTTGACTCCATAAGGCACTGGCATCAATCGTATAAATCTAATCTAATCCTTCAAAATCTTTCTTAATCTAAAACGAGTATTTGGTCGCTTCACTGTGTCTCTCGAATTGGTTGGTTCCTAACTAATCCTTCTTCCATCCATTTCCGTAGGGTCTACCCCCCTTAGTCTGTTGTTGGGAGCTAGCTTAAACGGAGAGATTGGGGATTAGGGTGACAGCGCTCGATCTGAGTCGTTGTCGCATTGCTTAGACATTCTATGCGACAAGAAGGATCATTTTCCAATTCATATTTTTATCCTAAAAAAGTTTGTTGATGGAATCCCACATCTTCTTGGTTGTATTTTCTTTCGCTAAATGCGGAACTATCTGGTCCTTGACCAGAACTAGGATAATACGCCTGACCTTGGCATCATATTTCCGGTACTCATGCAACATGATAGGATCTGTTGGTACAGCAATGTGTTGCAGTGAACTCCTTCAATTGATGCTCTTGTAAAATAAGAAGGCACCAAAACTCCTTCAATTTAAGCAGGGATGCAACAAATTATAGACATAACCATAAATACAAAAGTGCAGCAGAAATAATACTTCATTTCATTAATGTAAAATACTGAAATATGCTTACAAACAGAAGTGGAAATAAACTAGCTTAGGCGATGGTAACTTATCCCTGAGAAGAGATGTGGCGGCTACATGCCTCTGAACTGCATTACAATGAGGCTCAAGGGCCTTTTTTATTATTGAACAATAAGAGAAAACCCTAAACAACAAAAACCCTAACTCGAGGAGGTGTAACACCAAGTGTTTATGGGCCCCGTTGGTGTTAGTTGGGTAGCCAACTTCCCGAGGTTGTGACTTGGTCATATTATCTCCATTTTATGCGCATGATACCCGGTTGGAAAGAACTCTTCGAGGACTACAACGGAAAATACAATTTTGTCAAAAATTGCTGGCGGTAGATTTCCAAAAAAACATCATTTAAGGCCTCAAAACGGCACCCGAAAAACTGCTAAAAATAGTAAACTGTGCTACAATTAAGGAAACTAAAAAACTGAAAGAAACAATGGTGGGGGTCCAAGTGGAATTGGTGGGGGCCACCAATATCCACCTAGATCAGTGGTGCAATTGCACAGACGATCAGGGTGGGGCAACTCGACGTTGGAAAAAGGATTTCCAGAAGGGAAATCGAGACTCAAAGGGAGTCGAATCGAGAACTTCCAGACGGGAAGTGGAGAGACTCAGCGGGTATCAAATAGAGGACTTCCAGGAGGAAAGTAGAGACTCTCGGAGAAGTCGAAAGAAGAGCAGCGAGATGGCAGTGAATGGGCTGAGAGATCAGGATAGACTGGACGGAGCGTCCAACTTGGTGGTTTGGAAGGCCATGATCTTGTCCATTCTGGACAGATATCGCATCAAGGACTTCACCTTGAAAATTATAGCGATCCTAGTTGACCCAGCTAAAAATGAGAAGTATGAGGAAGCAATGGCCAAGGCAAAGTGCATCGTCCTTGATGGGGGCAACGATCATGTGGTACGCATATTGGCAAGAAGAATACGGAAAATGAGATGTGGGAGGCCCTAAAGAAACTGTACCAACATACTTCCGTCCAAAGGAAGATGTTACTTGAGAATCAGTTGTGGTCATACCAAATGCAGAAGGGAGAGCAGATAGAGAAGATAGATGTCTTCCTCGGTCGATTGAAAGAGATCCGTGACCAGTTGACTTCGATAGGGGCCACGTCGGATGAGATGTTGGTGAGGACCGCATTGAACACAGTCTGAGAGGATTGGGAGGCATTTGTCCAAAGCATACTGGGCAGAATGAGCCTTCCGGATTGGGAGGAACTGTGGGCGACTCTTCGTCAAGAAGAGATTAGACGGTTGACCAAGGCAGGGAGTAGCGGTAAAGGGGTCAAAATCAAGGAGGAAGAAGAGGATGTGACTCTAGCATCTGCGGGAAAGTAGGAAAAGACGAAAAAGAAGGACCTCTCCAAGGTCAAGTGCTTCCATTGTGGGGAGCTGGGTCATTTTGCAAACCAATGTCCAAGGAAGAAGAGCAAGGGAGAGGCTTCCGAGACCAAGGCAACGCCAGCAAAGGCGGAGAAAGAAGTCGAGGCAGATGACGATCGCACCATGAGTGCTCATGTGCCACTTGAGAGGAAGTGGGGAGACATCAAGTTGTAGTCAGATGGACTACAGGTGATGAGGGGCAGGATCCTCGAGGTACCCAAACTCTTGGATTATACCTTGCTACGAGAGCCTCGAAGAGGAGTAGCAGGACTGGCGGATGTTGGTAGAGATGAATGCAGATGGAGCGGCTGAGACTGCTACAGTGCAGGAGTCCCCAGACAACACCGAGGCTAGCAGGATGCAACAGTGCGAGAAGCAAGAGAGTGTTGCACCAGTGCAAGATGGCACAGAGAGGTTTGAAATGGTGTGAGATGCATGGAGTTGTTGCAGTACCGCAGAGGTCAATAGAGGGAGCACTTGTTAGCATCAGAGGGAGCTCCAGCATCGGGAGTGTCTCTAGCCTGACAAGGATGTCAGAGTTGGGTGGATTAGTTACTTCCTTCTCAGTAACTGGGTTGTAGTGCAGCAGTTAGCAATGGCAGTGCTATGGACAGCACGATGCAAAGTGAGGAGAAGGGGATGCAATGCAGATGCAGTGTTGGGTATATGGACCAGCAGCAACACGGATGCAGAGGGAGCTACCATAAGGATGCAACAGTGGCAGTGGCGGGGCCATGGGTAGCAGTACATGATGCAGCAGTGCAGAGGATGTTGGGCAGGGAAGCCTACCATCAGCACAGGGACCGATGTTGGATGATCAGGGTGATACTCAGTGAGGAGTATTACTAGAGCATAGTCCTCGCTAAGAGGGAGTGTTGATTTGGGGTAGCATCGGATATGCTCTAGCCATGAAAATTGGTGGAGAGGCTAAAGCACATGAGATCTCCAAGACCCAGAAATGGTTTGGGCAGATTCTAACTGATTTGGGAGATATTAAAATAATTAATATTTTTAATGGAGTTCCTAAGTCTAAACTTAGGAAAAATAAAATATTAATGGGTATTAATATAAAACTGGGTTAGAAGGGTCCAAAAGTCATGGATCAAGTCAAATCTAATCTTAGTCATTTATTAGAGATCTAATATCGATCGTTGATGGACCAACAAGAAAAGTATAAGAGGAGGCTTGAGGGTTAGTTAGAGAACACACCAAATTAATCAGTTAGTTCGATTTTTTTGGGGCGAGGTTCGCTGAGAAAATTGAACAAGTGATTTGAGTTGCAGCTGAGGGGCAATGAATACATAGCAGAGAGGCAAAGTTGGTACCAGAGACGCAGCACAGATCCCAGAGAGGTTGACGCAGAGGCATCCAAGAGCTGCACAGATCCCAAAGAGGTTGACACAGAGGCAGCTAGAGGCTACGCAAAGGCATCCAAGTGTTGCGCAAAGCCAAAGAGGCCAGCATGTGAGACGCAAAGGGTCTAGGGACTGACGCAGAGGCTCTAGAAGTTAACGCAGAGGCTAGCAGGACTAGAGGCAGCGCTGGGAGGATTTCGTGGGACAGACTAGGAGCTGGTGAGCCAGATAGGGTGATGCAGTCCCTATCAAAGTGACGCAGTGCAGCGAAAGCTGCAATTGTTGCTATGGGATCGTTCATCCGGTGATTTATCAGCTAGAATATCTATCTCCGAGTGAGAGGTACTACTGCCGAGGGCATTCTCTGTTGGGTGAGCCATTCTGGCACCCTGGTTGTATTTTGAAAACTGCATAATAATAAAACCCTCTGAATAGTTGCATCAGTTTTCCCGCATTGGGTTTTTCCAGGGACATTAGTCCAAAAATAACGGTGTCACTTGTGTGCTTGTTTACTTTCAGTTGATGATCTGTAGATGTTGATACTGTACTTGTATTTATTTTTAGTATTTACATGGTAAATAACTTGTTAAGTAATTGAACAAGTAGGAAGAAATAAATCAGATAGTATAGGAAGAATTCTTAATGGATTAAACTTAGAAATTCCAACACAAGGATGTGAGGAAGCCAGGAAGAAATGTTGATGCTCCCAGTTCCAACAAAGGCAAGGAGAAGAGTCAAGACAACAATGGAAGAAATCCTATTCAAAGGAGACTTGCAGATGGTGCCAAGAATACAAAAGGTAATGAATATCATCAAATAATCCCAAGGCAAAAAGACTTCAGAATTACATCAAGGAAATATTCATCTCCCAAGTATCAAAGTGTATTTCTTGGTTATTGCTATTCTTGTACAAACTTTGGGCGCATGGAAAAAGATTGTAGGGCATATCACAAAGACAAATATAATGGTCCCAGTAAATCTCCAAGAAGTAATTTTGTAAGAAGAAGTCATGATTTCTTATTCATGAACAAGATGGAGTGCTTCAATTGCCATAACATTGGACATATGGCACATGATTCTAACTTGACTTGGGTCCCTCAAGAAGCTAAAACTATGTCAACCAAGCCAGAGCAGAAAGTTACACAAGTATGGAGAAGGAAGCAAATTGGATCCAGAAGTCTCTTGATCACTCCAGCCAACCATAGATGTTGTTGATTTGATGAAATCATCCTTGATATTCCAAATATTTGATGGTGAGACTCTGCCAAAAAGGAGACCATGCATGCAGTTAGGGGAAGTTTGTGATTCTTGAGCATTCAGGGAGAAGCTATCCATAAATGGGCCCTATGAAATCCTTGATGAGTCATACATGGACAATCATCCTTTGATAGATCTTCTCTCGGGAGCAACTCCATTAAAGAATATGATCCCTTTCTCATCCGGTGGACTATTGTTGAGGATCTCTTCTTTTTTATCACTAAGCAAGTAATCTTTCTTGAGGTAGAAGAGTTTATGCAGATAGGGGGAGTTGGTTCATCCATGAAGAAATGCAACTTGGACCATATTGCCAGATGAAAGAGCACCATGACAAGGGGAGTAACATACCTATGAAGAACTACTATTGATGAAGAAAATATGATGAAAAGAAGCAGCTTGACAAGGGGAGTACTTGGGCACCCTGTTTTCCATTGATGTCAAAGGGGGAGAGAATGTTGGAAGGGCAAGAATATTGCCATCAATGACAAAGAGGGAGATTGTTAATCAAGGTTGTCATTGATGTCAATATGGCATTGGTCGAGATGGAAAATATTCTTGAGATGCCTGGTTCCAGATGATGATGTCATGACTCTTGTTTGACAAGGATGCCATCAATTAATATGTCAAGCCACTAATGAAAAAGTCCTGAGAAGTACCAAGTGCCAAATTCCAATCACGTGCCTTATTTGATGATCTAGACCTTAACCCTTGATGACATATGGAGGACTACACTTGATGAATGACCACACTTGATGATGGCACTTGATGAGGTCTTGATAACATGGTTGGAAGACTAGATGATGACGTGGAAGATCTCATTTGATGGTTGGAAGACTACCTTGGAACTTTTCTAACGATGTTGCCTATGAGTCCCTATGTCACAAAGTTCGTCGAACTTTAACCTTGAGGTTCGAATTTTGGCGAACCTTAAAAAAAATTTGAGGTTCGACAAACCTCATAGCCATTGGCCAAGTCCAGAGATCAAAATTCATAACTTCATGTCACAACTCAAGCTTGTAATTTATCTTTGCAGTTTCCATGTCGGTGATAGCATTTTTGATGTTTACTGATGTTGATTTCTTACTATTTTATCCTATAATTCATTATATATATATATATATAGACAAACCTAACAGCAAACCTCATCAAAACATTCAAACTCAAACCGAACCTAACCATTGTAAAACCCAAACTCGAACCTAGACCATGTGAGATTGCCTATGACATATCACTACACCATTATATGATGACATAGGATGATACACTCATTGATGGATACTATCATGATGACATGGATGTCCTACATGACCTCATGATGATGAAGAAACCAAACAATGGAGAAGCCATAATGTCCCAAACATTCCTCATGTTGTCCCAAACTTTTTATGCATAAAATTTAAGGACAGTGACAAAGAAAAATTATTTTTTCCACCTTAGAGTTATCTTTTCTCAATGGGACCTAGACCATCTTAAAGAGGATTTTTTCTCTTTCTAATGAGCCCTTACTTGCCCCGAAACTCCCAGTGGTTGCTGAGAAAATGAATTTTTAAGTTGAGAAATATATATTTTAATGCAAGCCGACATGAGCCGACTCATGCAACTTGGCCTCTCATTCAAGTGACGTGTCTCCTCACCTTAACGCAAAACTAGTATAAATATAAGTTTGTCTCCTCATTCTAGCCATCAGATTTCGGTGATATTTTCTGAGATTGAGCACAGAATTCAGATAAGAATTACAGGAGAAAATACAAGGCCAAGGAGAACATTGAAGTTTACTATTTGGGCAACTTTTTAAGGAAGTCGTGGTCGAAGTTGTCATAGTTGCGGTGGTCAAAGTTGTCGTAGTTGTCGTGGTCGAAATTGCCATAGTTGTCGTGGTCGAAGTTGCCGTGGTCACAATTGACGTAGTTGAAGTTGTTGTAGTTGTTGTGGTTGAAGCTGTCGTGGTCGAAGTTGTCATAGTTGTCGTGGTCGAACTTGTCGCAGTTGCTACAGTTGAAGCTGCCGTGGTTGAGACTATCATGTTCGAAGTTGGCATAGTTGTCTTGTGGTTGAAGTTGTCGTGATCGAAGTTCTCATAGTTGTCGTGGTCGAAGTGTTGATTTATTGAGAATAGAGCTTGTTGAAGTCTTGTTAATTTTTGGTATGTTCTATGCTTAGAGCAATTTACTTCAATTTTTCATATAGCCCAATGACAATATTCAGATTAGCAATCACATCAGCATGATAGTAAAGTGAAAATAGAACATAAACATAAACAACAGAAGACAAGCCAAGACTAGAGGACACAAGATCTAGCACCAACCAAGGACAAACCCCAATGTGGGGAAACCCTTGATCAAATCTTCTTATATTCTTCAATAGTTCAGCAGAGAGAGATAGTACAAATACATTTGAAGTCAATACTTGACTAGCCAAAATAGGAGATCAGACATCAGAGATCTTCACCATGAAGATGACATAATGAGGATGGAATATATGCAACAGATGATAGGCCTAGAACAGCACAACCAATTGCCCAACATACTGAAGTTTTTCTTCCATAAGACTCTCCTTCCTTTGTTGTTTCACTGATCATATCAAGGCTGCTAATCTAGCACCTTTCATATGCTGCAAGGACTGGCGCATTTTATGGCAGACATAGTCACTGGTTAGGGCACAAGCTCTGAGTCCCACATCACCCTAAACACATCCAACAATTCACCTATTGACTGTGGCTAGCCTTCATACAGTCCCTCCAACTACACGTTGACTTATAGGGTTGTTATCCTTCTAAACGCAACACTTAAAGGCCTCCAACTGTTGGCTATGCCCTGCAGCCTAGCGTAGCAGTGCATTGTAACTTTGCTTCCTTCAAACAGTGACCCAAAAACCCCTTAAACAACAGGAATTAACATGTTGTCACAGGGATTCCTTCACGCTAATATATGGCTCCTTTATGTTGCGGCTAGGGCTCTTTAGGGCTTCCTTTGCAACGTATTGAACTCCCTTAGACAGTTGATCAAACTACAGCTAGATACTCCTTTCTCTACGGCTAGATATCTTTATTGACAGTGTATTAGATGACTCTTCTAGACAGCAGATTAGGGCTCTCGAAGTTGAGAATAGGAGCCTCTCAAGAGAGCGGATCAAGGCCTCCTTTAGCTAGGTTTGAGGGTCTCTTGTTACAGCGGATTAAGGTCCCTTCTTGACCTGCGGCTAGGGCACTTAGGACTACGTATGAGGGTTTCTCCTTCAGTTGTGTATAGGCCTCCTTCACTATGACTAGATCTCCATCTTTGGACAGTGGTTAGGCTTCCTCCTTGAGCTGCGAATATGACTCCTTAATAGCGTATAAAGGCTTCTTTGAGCTACATATAGATCTCCTCTTACCCGCAAAAAGACCTCCTCATAAGATTGCGGCTAGGGCTCTTTAGATCTGCATCTAAGGCTCTCTTAGAAGACCCTTTCTTCACTGCATCTAGGGCTTCTCCCTCTTGATCCCTCCAGCCACCAAACCCAAACAAGTGGAGAGAGATCTTAGGAGAAGTGTGTGTGCAAAATGACTTGAAGACCTCTTCTATTTATGATGAAACGTTGAAGATAAGTTGGGGTAATTTTCTTGCTAGCCGACCTTGACGAATTGTCACATAACACGAATAAATTCATATCTCCACGAATACATGTCGGAATCAAATAATCTTTCGATCAATCCTACACCTCTCGATGAGAGGAATCCAAGAAAAATATCAACTACCATAAATAAGAAGACCCACATGGAGTTTGGCCCTAGTTGCTAATTTTAACAAGTCTTCTCTTGAGAACAGAATAGGGCAGAGTTGGACAGCATACTAAAGATTTGTGGAGATCATTGAAGACCATGATATATTGAAGCCATCATGAGGTGACCTTGAAGAAGTTTTGTTTGGGTAACATGAAGAGCAGTGGTGACACCTTCATGTGAAGAACAACGCTGTCATTGATGACGAGACGTGGAGACTAAAGTGAAGGGATAGTTGAAGATTGACAGGGCTCGTTGATGAAGACATTGGGAGCCGTGAAGTATAACCAAATATATCTTGACAAGGTAACGCTAAGGGTTGGAGCCTCGAAAAGACAAGGTTGGTGCCTTGGAAGATAGAGTTGGAGCCCTAGAGGAATGCAATCCTCAAAAAACCAGGTCAGAGCCTGAACCAGATATAGGGTTGGAGCCCTTGAGGTTGGTGCCTCAAAATTGACAAGGTTGGAACCTTGGAAGTCCAATTCGGTGCTTGGCATATTACAAGTTGGAGCTTGGGAGATTGAAGATCAGTGTCTTCATCTAGGGTTGGAGCCCTACATATATTGTACTTGATTTATTGTAAAGAAGACATTAATAAAAGCATTTATTCTTATTGTTCATTTTGTGTTCTAAATATAAGTGATCTAACTGGTAAAAATAACAATTGAAAAGAAATACTGATTCACTCCCCCCCCCCTCTCAGTGTTTCCAACAGAGTAAACGTAACCAGCTCTCTGCTCTTGAAGTTGGCCGATTTCCTTGTGAATTTGAGTTGAGTTCTCATGTGAAGAGAGGGACGTGAAGCCACATCATCATTCTGGACGAGTTCTGCTATTGAAGGAGCCAAATTGCCTTGATTAGGAGGCCAAAACCATTGACAGGGCAGTTGTTGGGCATGTATACTAGCAGTGGGCAAGTTCTGGGCATGAAAGAGAATCTCCTGGCCAGTATAGGGGCCATGGACCTTCTCCACTTGTTGGGCATATTATTGAGCGTGGATACAGTGGGAGAAAACTCTGTCTCTGAGGTCGAGTTAATCACCAGAATGTGTGTGAAGAATATCTGCGCATTAGAGTAGAGCCCTACGATTTTTTCTTGCTGGTTATACATGTATTCAGAGCATATCTGGAAGTTGTAACAATGAATGATTTACACAGTGCTGTTGGGAATATCTACCTGGAAGGTACACTGCTGAAATCTTAATTAGTAGCTGGTCAATATGCTGTAGAATGCCTTGCTGATCTACATATCAGGTTCCTCTACTTTTGTGCCAATGCTGTTTAAAATTGAATTAATATATGGCTGTGTGTTGTATGTACCTTGTAGCAGCAATACTTGTATTTCTGGGTAAACTACAAATCAGTTTATAACCATCTGAAGCGTTATCATGCTGAATGGGACTCACTACATATGTGTTTTTGCAATGAAATTAAGAAAAATATACCTGCAGCAGTGTCCATATAAACTGCTTGACAAAACCTTTCACTGAGAAAACTCAATAAAAGAAGAGCAGGGGTGTTTTGGGGAAATTTCCAAGAGGGAATTTTACAAAGGCTCATATAAATAGAGCCTCCCCACTCATTTCTCTTTTCATCGTCACAAACATGTAATTCAGCATCTCCAAAAGAGAGTGTGGACTTGTCTCTTTTTCGCTAATTGGGCATAATGTGATCTCTTTTGGATGCGACTTGCCATTGGAAGAGACTTTTGCTTGGAGACATTATTCTGGGATTGAAAGAAGTACTATTGTGGAAGATTCTTGATTGGAAAGATTGAAGAGATTCTGTTGAACTGAATATTTCTCTATTGAAAAGGTTGTTGGGTTTTTCCCCATGTGGGTTTTCCCAAGGTAAAATAATGTGTTCTTGTGTGGCTGTCTCTTTGTGATCTTACTGGCATATTGTTTTATTGTTGAAGTTCTCTGTGTAATTGATTTATGATGATCAATAAATGTAAGATTAATCTAAGAAATAATCATAAGAATCAATTATCAGTTTGGAGAACTCTTTAAAAATCAACATTCCTCACAAGGACAAAGACCCTCTTCCTGACACAGGTTTAATTCCTACAGCATCTTGATCAATCAACTCGATCTAGTGAATGGCCTTGTTTTTGTGTTGATTGTTTTCAGCTTTAGATGTAATGGCACAATGAGACTCTTTAATTTCTATGATCTAACATGGTCAACTTTGGTTAAATAGGTTACATGCCTTGCCAAACTAGCTTGTCGTCACTATTGTACGACCCTTTTTTGTAAAATGCATGTATAGGGTCCTTACTTTAATAGAAACATTTTTACCAAAAGTTATTACAACCCCAAAAAAATCAAAACTTAGAAAATATTCACATGAAACAACATGTATAAAAGAAACTTACAGTTTCTAATACAAGATTAGAGGGAGAAAACCATAAAAGTAATTTCTATCTTAGGGTAAGTCACCTCTAGAGGTGATGAATCACAAAAACATCTTGCTGCCAATGCTCACAAGTCTTCATAAATGGAATGTCATGGTTTTATCCATAGTTACCAAATTCGAATTCGAATACGAATTCGAATTAGATACGATACGGAAATAATTCGACTCAATAAAATTTAATACGGGAAAAATTCGATAGTATACATGTTACAAATACTTAAACTTATTAATTTTTTTAATAAAAGTTATCTATTTAAAACTGAAATTTCTTATTTTATAATTTTTTCTAATATAGAAGTTACAGTTTTTTATTATTTTTATATAAGAATCACTGATTTACAACCAATTTTCTATTTTATAATTTTTGCTATCTATTTGAAACTAAAATTTACCATTTTATAATTTTATCCAATATAGAAGTTACAATTTTTTATTATTTTTATATAGAAATTACTGTTTTGCAAAGAATTTTCTATTTTGTAACTTTTGTTAATTGAAAAGTTATTACTCTATATCTTTTGATATTATGATTTATTATTTTATAATTTTTTTTAATATAGAAATTACTATTTTTTTATTATTTTTTTTGAATTTGCAAACGGCAAGTTTTCAATATAGTATTCCTTTTCTTTAATTAATTTTTCCCTATCACAGACTCCCTAAAAATACCATACTAGTTTTCCAGCGTGATTGGATTTCAAAGTCAAGCCTCGGGTTACCCGCCTTACACACCACCAATGGCATTGCTCAGCTCTCCATCATTTCTAACTGCGGCCTTTCCAGCGAACGAGCACCTCGGCGGCGAGATATTTTGGCAATATGCCCAATGGAGAACTGAAGAGCTCTGGGAACAGGCTTCTTACCATCAGCTGATTTCCCTCCTGCCATTGCTCAAGCGATGGAAAAATACTTCATGCAATGTACCGAATTCGATTTGGCCGAATTTTTAATCGTATCGAACCGAATCAGCGAATTTGCGAATTTTTTTTGCCAATACGCCCGAATTTGGTAACTATGGTTTTATCGATGCAAAAACATGGATATTCCCTAACTTTGAACTCTCAACATTAGTTTCAAACTTAAAATAATTAATTTTGAGCAACCTGGATAAATGATAAAAGGATGAATTTCATCACATAGAAAATATTATCATTCATCGTCAATCCAAGAAAATATTTAGGAAATAAGATTCATTAGCAGAAAAGATGTCGAGGAAAAGTAGATTGAAATAAATTGGCAGAACAAGAATAACAGCCATCGACTCTCTACCTGTAATGCTTATTAATTCTTAGAAGAACCACGTGGATAACCTAAACTTGGCGGAGCTTTGGAGGCAACTTATCTTCAGTAAGATATTTTGTACTAAATACATAATTATTCTTGCTCTGATGGAATCCTGCCACCTTTGACTTGGTCTTACTAGTTGTAAAATATTGATATTTTTAAAAACAAAATCTCCATTTTTTCCTCTTCAAGAAAACAAAGAAAACCCACTATAGAACCTTATAAAAAGAAGCTAAAGATGTTCAGAAAACAAAGAAAACCCAGTATAGAACCTTTTGAGTAAGCTGAAAAGACAACAATACCTGCTCAGTAATACAAAAGAGTAATCTTCAAGGCCAATTTCACAGAGGCGCCACTGTACACAAGTTATTAATAAAGGCTCAAATTCTAAACTGATAAAATATAACCAACGGATAACTTATAATTCATCTACACATAAAGATGGCAATTATCATAAAATAGATGCACGTCGTTACCTTTTGACGGGTAGCAATAGCAGTGTCAGGAGCATCATTCCTCAGACCACTTTCAAGGCCTTTCACAAGCATTGCTCTCAGCCCTGTTAGGGAATGCAAAGTCCCGATCAACTGTTCCATGACCCTATCAGAAGGAATATTGCTGTACTTTTCCAGCTCGTCCATTCTCTGTCGGTGCATAAAAGAAAAAAAAGTTAAAATAGATGTAAGTCAAAGGAGTTTGACAGTAACCTGAGCAACATATTACAGCCAAGAAATTATCAGATACTAATTCCGATTGGGATGAACAAACAGATTCTAAGAGCATTGCCACCAGAGGTCAGAGAGTTACATCGTGCCAAAAAAAGCAGTAGTGGGAAGATCACATCCTAAAATGCTAAAAAGGAAAGCTGATGCACCCAAATGCCAAGAGAAAGAGACTCAACATCACAACCAAAAACAGTCCTTGTGGCACACAGTTGCTCACTACTGGCTTTCTTTGGAAGCATCAATATAAAGTTACCTTTCAAGTGGATTCTTCCCTATTTAGCTTGAACACAACTTTCAATGAGCAACATGGCGAAAAATGCATCTTCAGCTAGCATTCAGCCTGAGCTTGTGCTACCTCATCATCATCAGATAAAATATCTTTCAAATAAGCTCAGAAATATAGGATTGCTTTGAAATGTAAAGACCATATGAATAGAGGCAAAAAGGTATTCTTCAAATGGGCTTGTTGCTGCACAAACTAGCAGGCCTAGTTCGTAGGCTAAAACTAGAGGGCACAAAAACACTACGGGACAAAGGCCCACTGTCACCACAGCCTAAGTCCCCTTCTCCTCTCGGATTTTCACTGACGGGAGGAGTCCTAGGATTCCTCACTTGTGACAGATGTCTCTATTATAGGCTTGAAGTGAGGCAAGGTGGCTCATTCAATGGAAAGGCTCAATAAAAGAGCAAGCTTTGTGAGAATCTAGTAAGGCTTTCCACAAAAAAAAAAAAAAAAACCGCTTGAAATAGATGGCTACTCGAGACCTAGGGTTGAGATATGTAACGAGATAAAGGTGCATCCAAGGTCAAGGTAGACAAGAGAAACAGTTATGAAAGATATACTCTAACAAGTACTAAAGCTCAAGCCTTCAAGGAATCCCTAAGTTAAAGGATTAGCTTCTAGGGCTCCCTCCTGGTGTGCTAGCTAGGGCATCAATTATATTGAAATTTCACTGTCGGAATTCATTCAAAACATGTGAATGCCTAGGGGAGACACTAAGGAAGGATCTTGTCCAAATAGAATTCAAAATTTCCTCCTCCCTAAATTTTCGCACCAAGCCCTAGATGGCCTCCTCCTCCTTAAAGGGGCAAAGAAAAGAGGAGAAAAGAAGGAAAATTTATGGATTAAATCCAAGTTTGACCACCAAGGGACTCGACTAGTGCCTAGACCATTGGGAGTATGGAGTCATGGGTGCTTATAGTAGGTTAAATTGACCTTCAAGGAGGCTAAAAGGGGAAGCCCTAACTACCCCTTTCAACAATTACCTTTGTTATCATTAGTTAATGGAGTTTCATGGATAAATTATGACAATTTTCCACTAGGAACATTTATTTCATACCATCAATGAGTAACACATGCAAAATTTCCCAAAATCACAATTTTGCACCATATCAAGTAAATTAGGGCATAAATCTTCACTGTGAGAAAGAATTACATGCATTAGACATTTACATAAAGATATTCAACATAAAAAAGCACTTGCTGGACAATATGAAGTATATCCATCCATCAATAATGCATTTAGAAGCTCCAAAAAGATAGCAATATATCCATACATCAAAGTGCATCCCAAAAACATCCAAATCCTCTCCAAAATTGCAGGTTTGAATCCTCTAATGAGGCTAGCGAAAATCCTAAGTGTGATGATTTGAGAGAGTGTAGCTCTCTCTTATTTATACATGATCTAAGAGTTCAAAAATTAAAAGTAAAAGCCCCTCCTATGCCTAGAATGTGTAGAAACCCACCCATGGTTACAAGCCAACCATGATAGCTCATAAAATAAATCGAATTAGCCTTCTTAGGGCCACGCTAGGGTGACGTGGAGGCCTAGAAGGGCAACATTGAGGCCTCATGTGCCAAAAATGAGAGTAAGGGCCTCAAAATCAATGGATAAGAGGGGGATGCCCTCCAAATGCTGCAAAACATCTCAAAACCTCAATTTGGGCTTTGTGGACTCGAAATGCATCTCATGGGTCTCCAAATGGCTCAAAGTGAAGTCGATGCTCCATTAATGAGGGCTAGATTATGACACATACCCTCCCATGTCTTCCCAGACAACACATAACCTCCTTTGGGCCCTAGATCCACTGCCAAGTGTTGGGTGCAACGTGTAGCCAGTTGGGCAACGTGGTCCAAATGCATCATCATCTCTATATGGCTGGGGCACAAACAAGCAATGTGTGGTGCTGAAGAAGCCCATTGTATGGAAATCAATGCTCTGCAACAGGGGAAGCCCATGGCTCTCAACGTTCACCCTACAAGTGCCATTACGGCCCTATGGAGAGCTTGGTTCTCGTATAAGGAGGCCAAGTCCAAGATGAAGACGCATTAGCAATCCTGTATAAGATCCAATGTGTCTCCTCACCTTCCAATACAAAAATTCATTAGTGCAATTGAGTAAATAAGCTTGTTAATCAAAGGCAGAAATGGACATTTCATGGTGGTATACCCTTCCAAATGGGCTTTAGACATGTACGGATGTTACCTTGCTCAACAAGAGAGGCTAATGGACCCTATTAGGTGATTTCAACCTCTAAGGGAATGAGAGGTCCATGGTACATCCAGCAAATGGCAAGTGTCATGTGAAATAATGCTGGTATGGAGTGAGGGCAAGAGGGAAGGCACCAAGCCACATGCCATGGTACAAGGGTGGCTATGATGAAGTAGGCCTACACATTGGGTGTATGAATGTAGGAGGGATCAATCGTGGTACATGAGTTACCTTGGCCTTTGTTTTTCCACCCTTCTTCATGTGCCTTTTTCCTTTTATTGATTTTTCTTCATTTACTACTCAAGGCTCCAAGGGATAAAAGCATGGTGTGTATGATGTAGCACTGATTACGCACTTAAGGTACAGCACTTCGTCACCCACCAGGGGTTGCGACAATCATGGGTTCCTTAATGATGTAGTGGGCACTCACAGGGGCCCTAGGAACCAGGGTGATGGCCATAATGATAGGGGGTAGAGCTCATGTTTGGCTTTTGCCCACACACTAAATTTTTATGTCTCGGCCATCTTTTGCATTTTTTGGTACATTTCCTATTGTAAGTGACCAAATTATGCTTTTATCTTTCTTTTTAGCTGCATCAACCTCCGAGGCATCATTCCAAGCCCGACCCAAAGTGTGGACAAAGGGAGGGGGAGGCTAACACCTTGTGGACCCAATGGAAATATGTGGACCCGAATGGGGAAAATGTGAAAATGGCTTGTAATGAGCGAAGGGGAGTGAGATATATGGGGTATAGGGAAGCAAGACCAAGCAACCAAAATTAGGGTTTCCCATGTAATTCCACTCCTAAATCTAGTAGCCCATAAAGGAGATCCCACGAGACCACAATATAAGATTAACCACCAAGTCGAGGTAAGGGAACAAAAGTACAACCAAAACCCATTCTTTCTGTCGAATCCCCCCACTAATCCATGTCCAAATATGCCCAAGAAAAGCAAGTATAAACAACCAATTACACAATGAAAAGTCATAACTTTGGGGTTGGAAGGTCCACCTTCAAAATACGATCATAACAGATGAGCAAGGGAACACAATGGTTGGCTCAGACGGCGAAGAATGATGGCACATTGAGCTATCAAGTGGCTGCAGGGGTTGTTGGTTGTAGGCTAAAGACAAATCTAGGAGAAAAATTCTCTTATAGGGGTCACCCACTAGTGGTGGTCACAGGGACTTAGTTAAAAGTTGTCTATCCTACAAAGAAATGCTCAAAAGAAGCCATAGGAGTTATCATTTATCGAACATTAGCATGCATCAATATAATAATACAAAAACATATGGATATGCATAACATGTAACAACTTACAAGGCTTCTATATGAGCTTTGTTCATTTCAAATTCTTTGGAAACAATGGGAACCATAAACCTACCTTAATCATTCATTTTCATGGTTGATACAAAAACAAATATGAATTTTATCTCAAACCAACAACCAAAAATGCAAATGAAAGGGAAGTTCTCACCAAGGATCCTCTTGGATACTTTTTTGAGCATTCAACACCTATCCTTCATTTTCATAGTTGAACCAAAAACAATTATGAAATTTATCTCAAACCAACAACCAAACACGCAAAAAAAATGGAAGTTCTCACCAAGGATCCTCTTGGTTATTTGTTTGAACAATTAGAACTTTTGGAGAACTACTTCTAGAGAAACAGATGATAAATTATTCTCCAACAATTTCAAGCCATGAACAAAAGTTTATTTTAAAGCATAATTGAACAAAAGCTCAGCCATGAGCAAAAAGAAAGAATTTATTGAGAAGTTTTTGTGCCCATCAAAACAAATGGATACCTTAATAAGGTAAAGAAGATAAGATAATTTTCTTAATGTCCTCGATTGATCACAAGAGTAGGTCAATGGGACTAAAAGATACATCTGGATAAACAAGAATCACTTCCCTCCTTAGATATGTACATTCCACATTTTCATTAATCTCCTTAAGTGACTTTTCACTTCTTTTTTATTTCAAAAAATATATCTATATTTACAGGAAAATATTTACATCAGCAAAATGAAAAGAGCAGAAGAGCATATACAACGGAGCTTATATCTTCTTGCTAAGCACTACTAAAATAGAAATAAATAAAGAGTATGCAGATGCATTAGAGACCCAGAATCTTTAGTGAGTAAAAAAGCTTTGGAGAAAGCTCTGAACATACCTCATCCCGCCATAAATTACAAAAAGCAAGAAGATAACTTACCTCATTATCTAAAACAAATATATAGCATGTGTTCCCAATAGAACACATAACAAAGATACACATGCACTACCACCCAAAAAAGAATGGAGCAAATCCTTGGAATCACAAAGAAGAGTTGCATGGCACCCACCCCTAAAGGAGGACTGAATACCAATTTTGAACATAATTCCAGCAGCTCCTGGCAAACTACAATCTAAAAACATGTGCTTCAATGTTTTAGAAAGTTTACAGACAAGGCAAAGGCCATCAAAAATACCACTCTTCACCAACTGGGGCTCAAACAGGAACCCCTAATAAACAAGACATGCAAACACCATTAACTTAGAGGAAAACCAGAAAATCCAAACACTATACAAGAATGGAATCCATCAATCCTCCAGAGTTGAGGGCCACCTGACAAGCATTAAGATCAGGGGCTAGATCATGGCATTGATACAAGATGGAGTAGAATTTCAAGGGTTATACTGCTAAAGGAGGTGACCAAAGTTCCACTCCTAGTCCTTCAAAATGACCCAAGCATGGCAATATTCATCTTGCACACATCCTCTTATGGGATGAGCCTAACAAGCTAAGTGATGGTGGGACAATCAGATGGATGTGTTGTCGCTCAGACTATATAGGCACTACGACAACGACTCAAGTCAGGGGTTGTCACTCTAATCCCCAACCTCTTTGTTCTCATTGTCTCCCAACAGCAGGCTTGGCAACCAACAAATCCGGGAGACACGAATGAATCCACTTGGTTAATTTAGTAAGACTTCAAAGATTAGATAAAATTTAGATGTGAGATTAGTGCCTTATCGAGTCAACTTCTTGCTTATTTTCAATTGGATACCAAGTAACCGAATGAACAACCGTTGCTTGAACGCTTAACTAACCTGAATGAAGTGCAAATCCTACTAAGTGAAATGCAGAGTCTTGGTTAATTTTAAGTTTAGATGCTTATTCTAGGTGTAACCTTCCTCTTAACTATTTTGGAACTAGCCTCTAGAGTAGGTTGTGGGATGGAAGCCAACGGGAAGCAAACAAAGGCTTGATTAATGATACCTCCCTCCGTGTTCCAACCACCCGACGCCTCAGGCGCTATAGACACTGTTGCTCTGACAATTGCACCATTGTGTTAACCACTAAAGAGGGTGTGAGTTCCTCAAGCTAAATTAAGAAAGGGTGGCCCTAAATATCTATCAACCAAGCTTACGCTTGGAGGTAAATAAATAATGCAACTAGACTTAGATTTCCAATGCAAGATGGGGTGATGCTCTTGAGGTGAGATTACTTGTTAAGTACTTGATGACAATGATTTTCAATTAAGAACAAAAATGAACTTAAACAATAAATGAATAAAATCTCAACCACAAGATAAAGTGTTCAAGCTTAACAGTACTAGAGAAATGTCGCAGTAATATAAATAGACAATTGCTCAAAGACAAGATTAATGCTACTTAAGACAATTAATCTCTTAAGACAAGATTAATGCTACTTAAGACAATTAATCACCAATATGCCATTTAGATACAAGAGAGAAATTTAAATCTCTTATCACGATTATGATTAGAACAAGATCCACGAGAGATCCAGATTCCAATTTAACCATGAGCAATGAATCCACTCAATGACAGTAATGGCAATGAGAAATTAAGAGCATTAATCCACAATGTCACTTAGAGCAATTAGCCAATTAAACACTTATCAACTTGATTAGAGCACATGTGTGAATGCAAGAGTGTAAAAGATGTCAATGACTAAAATTAAGCCCAAATCACTTCAACCATGAATGATTATGAATTGTAAAATTTCTTTACCCAATTTTAGAGACTTATATGTGATTTATTATCGTTGCAACCTTGTATTCAGAGGTCTACAATTTTATATCAACAGTCAAGAAGTGATGCAAGATCCAAAGATAAGCTAGAAAATCAATGCATTTAACTTCCAATGATATTTGTTTGATTAAAGGACTGCATAGACGCTATAGATCATATTTATTATGCTTAGATCAGACCTCAAAATGATGTATATCAGATCTGTAATAACTCAGAAAATCAATGATTCAATCCTTAATAAACCAACAAGGTGCCTAAATATTAATGCCAAATAAGCTCCAATGATTAGCTAATCAATTTGAGTGATTTTTAGATGATCTTTAGTCAATTTTGATGATTCTTATTTAGTTTATATGACTGCATAAATGGTTGTAGCCAATATATCAGATCTGAATATTGCCCAACAGTCCTCAAAAATAACTTATGCAATCAATTTAACCACAAGATTAATGTTCAATTCCTTAAGTGACTTGTTAATCAATTTAGGCTTATTTTGTGTGTGTTTATGCTCTGAATACATTGCTGTAACAATTACATCATACCTTAAACTTTCAGGTCAGACCTCTGCAATTTCAAATTAGGCCTTGAAAATTATATGACAACCAACATAAACCAATAAAATTGATAGATCAAACCCTTGTAATTTATTTTGATTTCTTGTATGAGTTATTAGCTTAATGTGTGGGTTCTTTAAGCTTGTATTATGATGATTATGCCACTGTTGTATCAATATATTAGATCTGATACAAATTTAGTTAATTAAAATGAGTGATTAAGGCAATAGAAGCAAACCCCAAGGCCTAATGGCCTATACCAGGTTTGGAGATGTGAGAGAAATCACTCCTCAACACCTGCACTCAAAATGTTAGCTCAAAACCCAAAGATCGAACCTTTATGATTGTTGCAATCACAAATTATTAGAGATAAAATGTCAATCCCTTGAACAAACCCTTGTTTGCAACGACATCTAACCCTTGTAGGGCTTACAACCAATGTTGCAGTGATCGTTATCAGGATAATATCAACAAGGGAAAAAATCGGAAAATACAAAAATA
The DNA here is from genome assembly GCA_031772625.1 of Pinus tabuliformis. Lineage (NCBI taxonomy): Eukaryota > Viridiplantae > Streptophyta > Pinopsida > Pinales > Pinaceae > Pinus > Pinus tabuliformis. The sequence continues at coordinate 1,330,765,974 of CM062818.1, forward strand.
TTCATTTTTTTCAATTTTTTTAATATCTGAAGCATCTACAACATAAAATAAATACATTGACACATAAATATGATAAAAGAACTAATATATAAGATGTGTAATATCATTTCTAGTGCTACATCACACAAAACAGTGAATCATGCCCTGAATAGTAAGTCCTGACTCCTAAGTCCCAACTCAGCCTCAAAATATCAACAAAAAATATAATAATGTATCTCATATCATGAGTCATAATGTCATATACAATGAAATGAACCAAATAACTAAAGTCTAATACTATTGATTTCCTCTGCCCCTCTTGCCAGAAAATGCCATAGCTTTCCCTTTCCCTCTAGATGTAGATGTCGGTGGAGTTGGCAATGGACTTTGTTGTGCTCTAGAAGTTGAAGAACTAGGAGTAGGAGCTACAAGAGGTAGACCACGTCCTCTACTGGTGCCAAAGGTAGCCCGGGTAGGTGGTGTCACCTCCTCCTCCGGTTGCTCCTCCTTCTCCTCCTCCTCCCCCTCTACGCCTTCCACTATCTCCTACTCTAACCAATCATTGGCAGACTCCATGAGAGGCCTCTCGGCCTCAACCCTCCATGCAGCAGTGGTGTCAATCCCATCCAATGAGATGGCCTCCATATCAAGTATCCTCTCAAGTTGCCTCACCCACAATCGAAGATTGTAGTAGATGTAGACCATGTCATTAAGTCGTTGGGACTCCAACTTGTACAAAGATCATGAAATAATAATTATAAAAAAAATATTGTTTAATGAATTCAAAAAATTAATTGGAAATTTGCAATATTTTAAGTTTTAAGTTTAACTTGTTGCGCTTCTTGTTGTGTATTTTTCAAATACACTCCAGTTGTGCTCGCATCCTGAGGAGCTACATGTTTCGCTGAGGATTCGAATGGCAAGCTTTTGCAGATGGGATACCCTGGCACCATGCATCTACAACAAAATTACAAATAAAACTTTAAATAAACATAAGAAAAAAAATAAATTTGAAAGTTGAAGCAAAGTATGAAGTTATGAACTTGAAGAGACAATGAAATTTGAAACAAACTAAAAAACCTTGGCATTTTAGTCATCCTATGAGTCACAGGCATCTCAAAGCCAAATGCGCCACCTACCATCCTGTATGTCTCCATTTCTTTGGAGATTTATGTACGTTCTGCTGGAGATCGCACCATCCCCTGAACACAGGTTAAGAATCCATCCATGATCTCAACATCAAATACGAACCCACATGGGTAAGAAAATGTGGAGTTTAGGTAGATCCCTACAGCATGAATGGGACGATGGAGTGTGTTGTTCCATCGTTCATCAATCACTTCCCATTGGAGTTATTGTTTCTGAAACCACTCATCTCCCTTATCATCATAATAGGCCCAAATGGATTCTTTGGCCCTATCCATGGCTTCATACAAATAGCTCATTACGGGCTTCTCACCATCAACTAATCAAAGAACCTTTACCAAAGGTTTAGTAACGGTGTACACCTCCTGCACTCCCGCCCAGAAGTCTTCCTGGTATGAAACTAATCTGCATATGGCCTCTCCCTCTGGTTTGCGGCTCATTGTCAAAGCATGCCACTCCTCTGAAAAAATCATTCGCTTCACATCCCACATAGAATTCAAGTGGGATTGAAGAGATCTGAAACTGGTGGCAAACTGTGTAATGGCGAGGCGCACCAACTCCTCCTTGTTGGTGAATTTTCTCATCAAGCTAAGCACAGATGTATGATTATATATAAATTTTGTAATGCTTTTTGATAAGTCAACAATATCTTTGACAAAGGAAATTTTTCCTATGTCCTCCAACATCAAATCAATATAATGTGCAGCGCCAGGTGTCCAAAATAAAATAGGATGTCTCTCCATAAGCATCTCGCCAGCAGCAACATAATTTGCAGCATTGTTTGTTATGACTTGGACAACATATTCTGCACCCACCTCCAAAATAAACACATCCAACAAATCACATAAAGTTTTTGCATCTTTGATATGTGATGAAGCATCAACAAATTTCATAAACATCGTCCCCTTAGGACAATTAACCAAGAAATTTATAAGGGTTCTCCCTTTTTGGTCTGTCCATCCATCTGACATCACAGTGCATCTTATTTGTGCCCATGATGCCCTAAACTCCTCCAATCTTTTGGTGCAGTCCACCTTTTCATTTTGAAGAATCCAGCCTCTACAGTCATCATAAGAAGGGATTGTGTAATCTAGGCCAACAGTTGCAATAGCATCAACAGCAGGCTGGAAAAATGGATTATTCCTTGCAACGCTGAAAGGAATATCACTCCAAATTTGGCCAACAACTTGTCAGCTTGTTCTTTCTCAGTTTTTTTAAGCATTGAAGTGATAGATGGTTCTGAACCAGGCGTGGTTCTACGAACAAAAAATGATGAAGCAGCTACTGGGTTGGTTGTAGATATTGATGTTAAAGTAAAACCAGTACCACTTCCTTGTTCACCAAGCCTAACACCCCCTTTGCTAATTGTTTCTTCATTTTTGCTTTGGCCTCTCTCTCATGCTCTAATTCTTCCAATGATCTCATGGCTCTTCGAATGATTTTCGGATTTGTATTTGTGCAAGGCCCTACATCAAATCCAGGGATTTGTGCAAGGTGATACTTCAATCTATAAACCCCCCCGACATATGATGCCCACACAACTTGCAACTCAAGTTTATTCTATCAAACCCTCCATCAGGTTTACCAAATTCCCACAAAGGGTCTAATTTCCTTGGCATGTTTGTAACTTGGTTGAACTCTTGACTCTTGAGTAAGATGAAGTTTGAACTTTGAAGTTGAACGATGAACCTATGGCACAATAAGAATTGCAAGTTACAAAAATTAAAAACAATACATACATGAGTAACATGACACAACACATTGAGTTTTTGACAATTTAACAAACAAAAACACCATCAAATCAACTCAAAAATATTTGATAAACAATGGGTTATCCAAACCCAAGCAAAAACAAAAACAAAACAAAACAAAAAACATAAATTTGGTGCCATATTGGTTTTCCGGAGAAATTTGATCCTCTCCTTCTCAGCGCTCAATCCACCAGGTTTTTTGAGTTGTTTTTCTCCTCCTCAGCTCCCAATCCACCAAGGTTTTTCTCCTAGGTCACTCCCAATCCACGTCGTTGTCGCTGTCTGTCCAAATGAATAAAAAAAATCGTTTTTTGTGTTATAAAACCCATTGTCCGCCAGCCCCACAATAACTACAGTTCGAATCACGATAACTACGAAAAAAAATCACGAATATTTCAATTTATCGCGATTTTTTGTGGATAAAACAATATATATATGAACGTAAAAATTGGCCAATATTATCGCCAAACTCAAAAAATCGCAATTTCATGATATTACCACGATAATATTGCGATTTTCGCAACACTACTTACAACCTTCTTAATGCTTGCAAAATAGGTCCCAAACACTAGCCTTTTAGGTTGGGTAAAGGATAGGGCCTTCAAAAAATGGTTTTTTTTCCCAATGCAACCTACAAAAATGGGTTCGAAAACCCTAGACGTCTAGGGTTTTTGAGTGTTGGAAACTTCAAAAGTTTACTCCTTTCTTTGATCCCTTGAGAGATTTCACTTGTACAAATAAAAAGAAATTTTCCCAAAAAATCCCAACATATACAATAAAATAAAAACCCCAAACCCCATTTGCTACAAAAAAGGGTTAGAAAATTTTATTTACAAAAATAATTTACAAATTATATACAAATATACAATGCTTGAGAAAAATTTTGAAGAATAACTGTTTTATGATAATGACAACAGCTTGATGTATTTCGAAAAATAGATGTTAACCACAGCCTTAGCAAACTAAGAAGACCACATATAATTCTTGGTGCCCAAACAAGGTCATCCTGTGCCCACAATCTGTGACCTTGGAACCCAAGGGTTGTGGAACCTGCAAACTCTATATATTTCTTAAAACAAAATCAATAGATCATACAATGATTCAAATCACCTAAGATAAGCCCAAAACTTACCAAAAGAATGTTCGTATCATCTACAAATGAAATAAATATTGTATAAAATTGAAGCACAATATAGGAAAGAACATACCCAACACGTACCACAAAATCAATGAGACAAACACCATGAACTGAACCCCAAATTTATTTATTACAGATTTCAATCATTCCCAGCAAAGCATTGGCTTCACACCAAAGTTACAAAATTACATTTAGACGACTAAGTCACAGGACACGTCCTCCAGGGTCCCGTGTCCCGTATTTTACGTACTGGACACGAAAACGGCCCTAATACGTGTCGAATACGGTTTTTATCGTGTCCTGGAAAATGGAAAACGTATTCGCCGGTTTTCGTCGTGTCCTGCATTTGGAAAACGCGTATTTCGTTGGTAGAAAACGTGGCCCTAACGTTTTTCGACAGGTTGAATACGTACCCCGCAAAAAAATGTAATTTAAAGCCTAGCTGCCCGAATCATAGGTAAATAAGGCCCAACTTCCACAGAAAACGTAATACCTCAACCACCACCAGTGAATGCCTCAGGGTACTAACAAGTCACATGCCAACTATTGTCCCCTGAGATGTACCTACTCTAACAAGGACAAATGTCAGGATTTAGGAAATCCTCCGACACTGCTTTAGACATTCAGGCCAGCTCTCAGGTCTTGGGGGCTACACACTCAACGAATCGGATATCGTCTTGGAATGCAAAGGCAGGTTCAAGAAGATGCATCGTGGTAGCTTCAAAAAACTAAAAAAGGCTTGGGAGTGACCAACAGGCCAAAACAACATGGGGATTCAATAGATTTTAGCCATAGAAGTGATATTTTAAACCACAAGCACCATTATTTAATTCTGCATGATAAACAACTCAGGGAAAATGGATTTGCCACTAAGGGAGCATTGTTTATAAGCTATGTTGCCAGGAAACGTGGGTGCAGGGACGGGGACGGGGACGGCATTTTTGGAAACAGGGTGCGTGGGTTCGTCGGGTAATATAATAATATTAAATTTTAATAATTATATTTTATAAATTATAAATTATAAATTTATAATTAATAATATATATGAAATTTGAATTTGTATATTTTTTCAACTTTAAATTTTAAACAAGAAAACTTTAATGATAATCATTTAAACATGCATATTATTAATTAATATTTCATATATATATAATTAATTATATATATGAAATATATTAAAGTTAAAATATAATTAATAATATATATGAAATTTGAATTTGTATATTTTTTCCAAACCCATTCTGATAATGCATAAATGGACCTGCTTACCATTTTCATCTGATGGCAATCTGGCACATGCCTTCAAAATAATAGTGAAGATCACCTGGTTTGGATTTATGCCAAACCAAAGCATTCTGCCACAAATTGGAAAGCATCCATGCAACAATTGTGGTCAGCATATCCTGTTGTCATTGAGTTCCACGAAACCGCATACCACGCAAGCATCCTATCAAATACAGTTTTGCAGGTCAAACTTGTTCCCTAACTCTATATTGCCATATTAACATTGCAGGCATCATTGTTTGTCTAATCACACTGCTATAATGTCCATCCTTTTCCATGCTTCCAATTTCTCTTCCTATGCTTATCTTTCATTTTATTTTCCAAATCCAACAGAATTTCAGACCTTTCTCAATTGTTATGTTACCTGTTTGACCCTCAAACACAAGTCCCCAGTATTAGCTACCATAAAAAAGAGTGAAGATATTAACTATTGTTTTATACAGACAAGCATAACATCTGTTGCTTGATGCAATTAACTTATTCAATTTAGAGCTGCACCATATTTTCATCCAAAAATGAAACACATGAAATCAGTACAAAGTCAATTATACAGCTTGCTGGCAAGCGTCTTTTGTCAAGCCAACATATGGAATAATACATTACAGCTATAAACTATAATTCTTGTGTGCATCTCTCTATGTCCATTAATGTCTGTTCTCTCTATGTCCATTAATGTTTGTCTATGTGTATGCATCTATTTGTGTGCATACATCTACATCTTATATGTATTTATGTGAGATTTGAATTTCAACACTTCTCATCATGAGAAAAAATAGAACAAGGGTGTCTCTGAAAATGCCTCTACTGCTATTTATAAGTCATTACCTGAAGCTCCAAGGAAACAAAAAGGTCTCTAAATGAAGCCCAATCCCTATTCTGCCCAGACAAGCTCTCTGCAATCATATATCCAAGGAGATCGACAGTCCACTCACATCTTTTGTTCACTTGAATATCTTGATGTAACTTCAACCTAAAAATTTTGAAAATACCCATGCTACTTCAAACTTGTTGTATGGGCTCTTGTCCTTGAGAAATTCCCTAGGGATATATAGCCTTTGGCATGATACATGAAAACAGTAAACAGTCCTCAAACCTCCACTCCCTTTGTAGAGACACCAACAGAATAATATAGCACTTCCAGCTAACTTATTTTACTTAAGCCTCAATATAAATCCCAAAAAAACAAAGTTGAGGAAATAATGAAGTGGATTAAATCACTCAGGACGGTTTTCTGCATGGTGACCTCATTTATGAACTTGGCAGAATAGTGGCAATTACGACATATGCACTTCTTGCGCTTTTGATGAGACTTCAGTGGTCTTTACAACTTGCTGAAAAGCACAAACAAAATATAAGCTTCTTCCTCTTGTAAAACAATGCAGATTCCCACCACTCCTATTGCACATCATGTGATGATCACTACCACCTGCTCCTGTTTCTTATCATGCAGCATAAAGTGCACATCAGGTACATCCCCTGCTTCCTTCATCCTTAGTCACCGGATTCGCCGTTTTTTATCCATAAAATTCGAAATTCGGCGAATTTGAAGGCCAAACGAACATATTCGTTCGAGTTCGCCATTAAATTCGGCGAACTCGAATTTCATGTCGAATTCGAATTTGAGACGAATAAAATCGCCATTAAATTCGTTTGAATACGTTGAAATTCGACTGCTGATGATTAAATTCGTTTTTTTTTCGCCCGCGGGTTTTAGTTTTAGGTTTCATTGACTGTTTCATTGACTCGGGTTTCATTGTTTCACGATAGAAATAGGCGTGAGGTGTAACTAAAGAACCCAAAACCAGTGGGCCTTCTCCATGTGTTCGCAAAAACCGAGGGCAATGATATTATGGATACAATTTGCAGTAGGACATATGAGTGTTACTTAAATCTGCGAGTACGTCTGGCAGAACGCCCGCGAGAGTGTATAGTATTTGATGCGTTCCTGCATATGTTCGCCCACATTCAATCCATAAACCGTGGGCTTTTGTTGCTGCGTAGCGTGAATCAAATGGCGAACCTATTTGTTTATTGGTTCAAAGTATCAGTCGTGTTTCCACTTGCCCGCCACGTTCTGCAGCAACGTATATCCATTTTTCAAATAAAACATATTTAATATGTCAATTATTTTATCTAAATTTCCCGATCAAATCCAATCTTTTCATTGCCCTAATCTTATTAAGGTTACTTAAATAAAATTGTTAGAGCACTTTTTCCACGGATGGTCCCCGCGCTTTGCAGCGAGCACTTTTTCCACGGATATTCCCCGCGCTTTGCAGCAAAGGATAGTAGCGTTTTAATGTTTTCGTTTTATAAACTTGTTAAAAATATATAATTATAAACATTTCACCAAAATATATAATGTAATAGAAATAAAAATAATAAACCGTATTCCAGAATCTAAGATCGAATGAAGTGTATTATCGAAAAGATTGCATATGTAATTTATATATTGCATTCTTAGAATCGAAAAGATTGTAATATATGTTCTATATAGATATCACGTATAAAAAGAAAAGGTCATATAATAATAAATTTAATGGCTATGAATTCACCTTTTTAATGGGTTTACAGTTAGATTTTAAATTTTAATATTAATGTGAAAAAAAAATAATAAAATTATAATTTTAAAAAATTTGGAGAAATTAAGTATATTATTTTATAAGAAATATATTTAAAAATATTTTAGTATTTTTAGGATGGAGATGATTAATAATTTGATGGAGGATTTGATGGAGGTGAGAGGGATTGGATCACTATTTTTATGCGAGAACAATTAGGTAGCTTAATAGTATATCTAAATAATAGGAAGATGGTTTGGCTTGTTTTTCATGCCTTGATTGATATATCTATCTTTAATATACATTTTTTTTTCGAATTTCTATATGTCGAATTTTATGTCGAATTTTATCGACAAAATTTGAGTTGCCGAACTTTATTCGAATTTCATGGTCCTCGAACTCGAACCTGGTGACTTAGCCTTCATCAACCCTGTCATTCACTGCAATTCTGCATAGATCTCCTCTATCTGTGGGAGTGATCTATCTCCTACAACAAATGTATGCACTTTGTTCTTAACCTCAATCCTTGTGTTTTATTGTCTTGGATTGTCTTCCTCATTTATTGTTTATGTTCTTTCTTCAGTTACTGTCAATGAGATGATGTATTTGATTGTTAATGGAAATAAGATGGCCTAATTCATAGGTTGATGTAGATCATTGAAGTGACTGTCCTGAGCAAAGAACATGTTAATCAAAATTTAACATGGTATCAGAGCTCAGGTGAGGACAAGCCCAAGTAAGAGAAAAAACAATCACTTAGAAGTTTGTTGATAAGAATTCATGATCACCTTCTTCTGGAAATATGAAGGTGGAAGTTGCAGTTCTCTGAAGCAAGAACCCTTACTCAATACTTTGAACAATTTGATATCCTTCAACTCTGCTGTCTTCAAATCCTGAACTTACTATTTGTATCATCAAGTCTAAAGCAGAATCCTAAGTAAATTGAAGGGCATTCATTAGCTATTGTCATACTGGATTATTTCAAGGACCAAGGGATATATTTTCAGCCTTAGTTATGAACCTAATTTCAAGCATGGATCCATTTCAGATCTCTGAATCATCCTTGGACCAGGACAAAGCCATTACAGCTGTGAGCAAATTCTGAAGCAAGTCATGAAAATCAATATTAGAGTTATTCACTTGGCTTGATATTATTCTGGAAATTTGCCTCAATAGAAAACTTTAGATTTCTTAATAGCTTACATTTATATGCCTGCGGTCCTATTGATGTCACTTAGGTGAGACAATGGCTGAAACATTGAGGCTCAGAATTATGGTATGGATTAGCCCTTAATTACGACAGACTTCCGAAGCAGTCCTTATTGTAAATGAGTCAGAATCTGTGGACTCCTTGTCACAGCAGGGCTTGAATCCTTGATTAAGGAATACACACTATTTGATCTACAAATCCTGATCCATAACTGCCATCTGAATTTCTGAAGCATGCATCACCAGGTATGTATTTGAAATTAAAGTTTGTGGTTTAAGAATAAAACATTCAGTCCTGAGATTACATTAAGGCGGCACGTGAAGGCAGTGTCACAATAAGCCCAAAGTCTTGTGACAGTCTGGTTTCTCAAGTTTTGTCACATTTCTAAAATTCTTATAGCTACAGTTACCATTTTATTCCACTCTTATTTGAACTCTCCTATGTCACAATCCTGAGCATGAATCTCTTGCAATCAAGGTCAGAGATCAGTACAGGACGGTGGACAACATACCTTAAATTATGGTTTTGGCACTTATGTCATGCTTCTATAGTTAAGCAGAGATGTGTGCATTAATGCCTAAAAGGACAAGACTGTAGCATTGCCCTATCAATCATCTTAAGGAGGGTTTGTTGGTATCATCATGAAAATTCCCAGTTATGATGACAGTTGAAAATATTTCAAGTTTCAAAGTGAATCTTCAGTTTGTCACTTCAAATTATTCAAAATGTAATCATAATTGTAAAATACAAGGCATTTCCTGATAATAATAGTATATTTGACCTAAAAGATATAATTGGAAGTAGACCAGCTTGACTCAGTGACATTCTCAAGTACTATCTTAGTATCAAGAGTAAGATTGCCTGACATCTCTAAATGACTGAATTCTGTACATCAATCTCCATGATATAGTGTGGTCTATCAATCAGCTATAACTTTGTTACATTGTTCCTGTGCGCACAAGCTATTGCAGTACCTTTTGGATGAAGTACATTTGGAAGCTTCATTCTTAAAAGAACAGTTACAAGATCTTGGCATCCCATTGTTGGCCTTTGATCATAAAGTACAGAGGCGGATGTAGCGGATGTGGTGGCAAAGACACTTGGGAGGATTTCTAGTCAAGATGGGGATGTGCATCTTGATTGAAATTATTCAATCCATGATATCAAGGAAGAAACTCACCATCTGGTGGTTGAATCTGTATCCAAGTCTCTGGAGGAATTCAAAGGAAAAAAAAAAAAAATTGGATCAATAAAGGGATATTTGCTACAACAGCTTCTGTCTGAGCTAGCACCATTATTCTTATCTCCATGACAATAGTTAACCATGACCAAGAAAAGGAGATGGCTGTTGTACCCTTGTCCTCTCTGTATGCTAATATGATTGAACCTGAGCAGTAGTTAATGTCAGACCTCTTTCAGCCCTTCCCAGCCCAATCATCGAAATCTTCTTTAAGATATTCAGAGGTAGCTATGATTCAGAGGGAGTCGATTTCTCCCTTAGCTTAAAAGTTTGATGAGATGGAGAAGTTGTTGGTCTGCATCCCTGGTGTTCTTGGTAAATACACTAGCAGTGATATGCCTCGCTATGAAGTCTCTGAGTTGATCTATGGAAGAACCTCATATACTGAAGGGTTGCTTGTTGAGATAACTATGTGATTCTATTTAAGCTACACAGTTCGAATCTAAGATTCCTTGAATATTCTGAAGCTGGCTCGGTTGGCAGTGTGATGGATCGAAAAAGCACATCTAGTGCTATACCTTTCTCATTTGGTTGCTCTAGAAGCATTATTGAGGTTGAATCCTCAATAGATATATGTTTTGCACTTAACACATTGAGCCAGTACATGGTTGAGCCTCATCATATACATTGGATTGCCGCCAAGAATCTTTTGAGATATCTTCAGGCACAATCACTCATAGACTGAGATACACTGCCGGAAATGTGAGGCTGCTTGGTTATTCTGATGCTGATTGGGCTGACAGTGTGGTGGATTGCAAAAGCACTTTTGGATGTTGTTTTCCTTTGGATTCTGCTTCGATATCCTGGATAAGCAGCGAGCAGAAATCGGATGCCTTGAGCACCGTCGAGGCCGAATACATAACTACTAGGATGGCCTCCTGTGAAGTTGTCTGGTTGACGAAGCTCTTCAGTGCGTTGTTTGGACATGTGTTGGATACCACCGTGATCCTTTGCGACACCTAGAGTGAGATCCAATTATCAAAGAATCCCGTGTTCTATGATCACTCCAAGCATATAGATATCAGGTACCACTTTATCTAGGATATGGTACAACGAGGAGCAATAAGGCTCCATCACATTGGGACTGATGAGCAGGGAGCCGATATTCTGACAAAGCCCCTGGGGAAGGTCAAATTCTTGGCCTTCTAAGAACAACTTGGAGTCATGGAGAGACCCTCTTATGAGGGTCCTGTATGAGACGGACATTGAGCTCTAGGAGCTCCAGGGGCTTGGGGTACTTCTTGGAGCGGTGAGCAACCATAGGGTGAGTGGTTCAGCCTTCCCCTAGTGGTTCGCTGTGTACAGGGTGAGTCGTTCATCCTTCCCCTGTGATACCCCTTGGCGACATGTCGACAGGATGAGTGGTTCATCCTTCTCCTGCTAAGACATCCTACCCATGCAGTCTGGGACTCATGGGAAGTACCTCTCATCTTGCCAATGAGTAGGGAAATGAGGATAGGGAACATAGTATTACCGATGGATGCATCGTGTACTACCGTACTCCCTATTCTAGGATGATTGATTTTGATCTGGGATCAATGGGAACTGACTTTGGGTCAGTAAGAGTGGTATGAGACACTCTCTTTTGATTGGAACTGACTTCCGATAAATAAGAGTGGTATGAGACACTCTCTTTTGATTGGGACTGACTTCGGGTCAGTAGAGAATGGAATGATATATTCTAGATCACTTCTTCTTCTTCATAGTTCAGCAAAGCAGAGCAAAGTTGTGCAGAGCAATGCATGGATAGCATAGATAGTACAAATTGGCAACTGGATTAGCAAGTGGAGTTCTCCCTAGTTGAGAGGGAGTATTAAAATTGGCAACTAGAGCCAAACTCCACATCGGTCATCTTATTTATGACAACTGATATTTTTCTTGGATTCCTCTCTCCGAGAGGTGTAGGATTGATCTAAAGATCATCCCATCCTCACATGTACAAATGACGTTATGAATTTATTTTGATTATGGACAAATTGTCAAGGTCCCCCAGCAAACTTATGTAGGCTCATGAAGCCCAAGCAACGTGTCTCTTCACCCACCACGATTTATATAAATAGAGGAGAATTCCAACCTCATTACACACATTTTCTTGAGTATTTTTGGAGCTCACACTTGGAGGGGTTAATCTTTGTTTTGACTACAGATTAGAGGCAAACTCAGCGAAGGCAGAAGAGGGTTGTTGGAGCACCTCTTGAAGATTGTTTGGGGCTGAAACGATCAGATGCACAGGCCGAGGTTATGGGTATAGTTCTGGGCTATTTTGAGATGAGTTGTGGCTCAACTTCCACAAGACTGAAGGCCGCAGAAGAACTATTGCATTGCCATGGGTCTGAGCTTGAGATAGGGCATCATTTTGAGAGCAAATCATCCGAGTTTACTGTGGAGATGAAGTCGCACCAGCGGGGCATTCTAGAGGCATGTTACACATATCTTCTAGAATCTATCTATATTTGTGTGGCCTTTTGCCTCTATCCTAAGGCCGCATATAGGAGTTGAACCTGTAGCAGCTGGCATATCATTTGACGGATGAAAGGCCTCGGTTAGGGCCTTCCTTTCTGATTCGTTGTCATTAAAAGGAGGTCGCAGTACTTATTGCAAGTAACAGTCGGGTGGAGGGATTGCTTGAGTGGGCCGAGAAGGCTAGGTAGGCTCACATACCCTTGTCGCAGTCACTCCAAGGAGCTACACAGTGATTAGAGGTAGTTTATTTGTTAGAAGATCGATCTTCCTTGTTGTAGCAATCAAATTGTTGTAGGGTCATTGTGAAGGCCTACAACAGTGTTGAGAAAGGACATGAAGGGCAACAAACAGTGACAGGTGTTTTCACTGAGATTGAAGCAGTCGAAAGGAGGCGTTTTGATCCTGTTGTGTGAGACTGTGGTGCACTAAATGTAACCCTAACTTGATCAAGCTTCTACAACAGTTTGTCATCAACTTTGCATTTTGAGCCATCTATTTACCTAAGTGTTGTACTATTGAATCTCTACACCAGCAAGTCAATTCTGGCTGTGAATTCTTGTACTCTCTCTCTACTAATCATTTGATAAGAAGATTTGATCAAGGGTTTTCCCCATCTTAGGGTTTTTTCCCTGGCTTGAGTCATATCCTTGTGTTTTATTGTCTTGGCTTGTCTTCCTCATTTATTGTTTATGTTCTCTCTTCAGTTATTGTCAATGAGATTATGTATTTGATTGTTAATGGAAATAAGATGGACTAATTCATGGGTTGATGTAGATAATTCACGTGACTGTCCTAAGCAAAGAACATGTTAATCAAAATTTAACATGGTATCAGAGCTCAGGTGAGGACAAGCCCAAGTAAGAGAAAGAGCAATCACTTAGAAGTTTATTGATAAGAATTCATGATCACCTTCTTCTGGGAATCTGAAGGTGGAAGATGTAGTTCTCTGAAACAAGAACCCTTACTCAATACTTTGAACAATTCGAGATCCTTCAACTCTGTTGTCTTCAAATCTTGAACTTACTATACGTATCATCAAGTCTAAAGCAAAATCCTGAAGTAAATTGAACAATGGCTTGAACAAGCCAAACTAGACATCATTCTGACTTAGACAACTATAGAACTCCAACTGCTCAACATCCTCATGATGATCAACAGTAACATATTGATGCCAACATTGGTAGTCCTTGATAGTGTCTGTGTGTTCCGTTGTGACATCTGTCTGAAACCTGAACCTTGCCACCATAGTAGCATCCAGGTACACTTCTCAGGCTCCTATGTCCAACTCATCTGAAAGCATGCGCATCATTGTCTTCAATGTGGTCAGACCAGCAACATACTTGTGCATGACCTCTGCACTGATAGGCAAGTCGGGGCTGGTGGTTATGCGCATCAACTCGTCGAAGTACGAGTCAAGATCCTGTCGAACCTGCTTCTTGGTCTTTGCCTGGGTGAGAGTCCCAAGCGATGGGATCACATGTGTGCACACCACAACATCCATGCTCTTGAACACTTGTGCATGGGAAGCATGTATGCTAGTTATGAGTTGTGAGAGGTCTTCATAGTTCCAGATCTGACTCTGGATACGTGCTTGCAACTCAACCAAATTGGCCCTCATCATCTTTGGCAAGTGAAGTGGGGCTCCCTTGTACTTCATCGTCCATGTTTGCATGTTATCAACAGCAGCATGTATGTTCGTCAAGATGCGTGCTCTCCTAGATCGTTGCTGTCATCCGTTGAGATGGACAACTACTTGGTGCACGGTACCAAACTTGGAGTACAATGCTCGCATAACTGTATCAAGGGACAATACTTCATCTAGTATTGCCTTCTTCAATTCATCTCGGGTGGACATTGTCACCAATTCTCCTCCCTGCTTGGCCACCTGTAGTTCCTTCGCCATTCGCTCATTCTCGGCTATGAGGAGACGAACACTTGAGCTAGTGGCTTCGGTATACACTCTGGTTGCATCGGCCAAAGCAGTTGGATGCTTGTGCACATCAGTTACGATCACTCGTTCTTCAACTTGCGCAGGGGATGTTTGATCCACCGGAGTTGGTACTCTGTAAGACTGCACAACTTTGTGATGAGATTCGTCAAAGGAGATGTCGTGTATCTCTCCTTCCGACTGACCACCAAGGATCTCAGTGCCTCCTTGGTCATTCAAGACTTGCTCATCATCCGGATGCACTAAAGCCAGTGAGTCGACCTTTTTGTGGTAAAGCATGAGGTTGGTGTCCTATTCCAACTCCTGCTGCTCCATGTTTGCATCCAACTGTTGAAGTGCTTGTTCTATCTCATGAGCAAAGTCTTGCCCCTGCGATTGTTCACCTTGTTCCCCTGATACCAGCTATTCAGATGAATCAACTACTTGCATGGGCGTTGCTTCGTCTATCTGCACATGATGTGCCCCGTACTATGTTTGTTGTTGCTGCGCTTCCTCCTCCTATTGGTGTAGCTCTTGTTCTTTCCAGAGTTTCTCCCTTAGCTCATGCAACTCCTTCTCTGCTTCCTCCATCCTCTTCTTATCCCTCTATGGCTTGAAGCAAAACACCTCAGGCATAGTATGAGAGGATTGATAATTGTCTGATGAAGTTGAGATTCACTAGGTCCCATCAAGGCTTCAACCCACCGGGCAAGACCACTGACCCCCTCCTTCATTTCAAGTTTGGGATCGTAGAGTCAGCGTCTTGGATTGAGTGAAACCGATCCAAACCATTGCTCGAAGGTTGTGGATGATAGACCTCTCATACGGGCACCTTCTAAGGACGACCTATTTCTAACAGGTGCAGACCCTCTCACTTGCAGAAGTAAGAGGGAGTTGGATTCCAGATGTGGAATGGTAAACTACAAGCCAGTGACTACCTCAAGGATCTTAACTTTTAGAAGTTATATGGTGGTGATGACAGACCAAATTTGGGAAATGCCTTTGAATTTCATAAACACATTTACATTGATGTTCTTAGTGAACTTCTGTTCGGATATATGTTTTGTAAGTAGCATGGTCAACTCATATTTGGTTGAGCCTCACTGGATTGGTGCCAAGAATCTTCTGAGATATCTTCGGGGCACAATCTCTCATGGATTGAGATACACTGCCGGAAATATGAAACTGCATGATTATTCGAATGTTGACTGGGCCG
Source organism: Pinus tabuliformis (assembly GCA_031772625.1). Classification (NCBI taxonomy): domain Eukaryota; kingdom Viridiplantae; phylum Streptophyta; class Pinopsida; order Pinales; family Pinaceae; genus Pinus; species Pinus tabuliformis. The sequence goes on from CM062818.1 coordinate 1,330,781,889, forward strand.
GTAGTGTGGAGGATCACTAGAGCACTTCTCAGTGCCGGTTCTCTTTGGATTCTGCTTCGATATCATGGATGAGCAAGAATCAAAAGTCAGTTGCTATAAGCACCGCCAAGACCGAATACATAGCTACGAGTATGATCTCGTGTGAAGCTACCTAGTTGTGGAAGCTCTTAAGTGAGTTGTTTGTACACTTGATGAATACCGTTGTGATTCTCTGTGACAACCAGAGGGGGGATTTGATTATTGAGGAATCCCGTATTCGATGATTGCTCCAGCAGATAGACATCAGATACTGCTTTATCTGGGATATGGTAAGTTGATGAGCGAGGAGGCTCCATCACATTGAGACTGATGTACACGTCGCAAACATCTTGTCAAAGCCCCGAGGAAAGGTCAAACCTGTGACTTTCCTGAACGACTTGGAGTCGTTGAGATACCTTATAAGGGTCCTGCATGTTGCATGCATTGATCTCTGGGATCTTTGGGGGGCTTGGGGTACTTACTGGAGCAACATACGACCACAAGGCGACTCACCCTCCCTTGATGGTGCGCTATGTACAGGATGATAGGTTCAACCTTCCCCTGTGATACCCCTTGGCGACTGTGGAACAGGATGATTAGTTCTCCTGTGGGCCGGGATGATTAGTTCTCCCGTGGCAACTGTAGAACAGGATGATTAGTTCTCCTGTGGATCGGGATGATTAGTTCTCCCATGGCAACTGTGAGACAGGATGATTAGTTCTCCTGTGGGTCGGGATGATTAGTTCTCCCGTGGCGACTGTGGCGCAGGATGATTCATTCTCTTGTGGACAGGATGATTAGTTCCCCTCAGTGTTACTTGGGAGCGGGAGCGGGAGCGGGAGCGGGAGCGGAAGCGGGAGCGGGAGCGACCATTTTCAGAAGCTCCCGGTTTGGGAGCGAATCCCGGAGCGATTTTTTAAAAATATATATATTTTTTATATTTTTTAATTTTTGATACATATATGTCAACAAAAACATGTAGAATGATGAAATAGACATAAAAAACATAAAAAAACATAAATTGATCATTGAACCATATCACATCAATCATCTAGAAATTATAATCGTCATCAACCTTAGTAAAATAATAAATTAAAATAACATTCAATTCAATAACATTTATCATCATTGATCACCAAAGTAACAAGTTGTACTTGTAAGCCAAGTTTAACCATTACAAGAAGTAATATCGAAGATATTTCTAAGTCCTAACTTCTAACTGTTAACATGATATGAAATGTTAAAAATTTATAAAATGAAACATGAATAATGAGATGAAATGAAACAACTTTAGTCTTTCACAAAGCATCATATTCATAATTCACAATCATTACCAATGAGTTATAATTGCCAAGGCCCAACTTCAAACTTCAAATTTTCATTGTCACAGTGATATAATGTTTACAAAAAATATCATAATGTCATAATGATATGAAAGAGTCAAGAGTCAAGAGTCAAGAGTCAAGGACTCAAAACTCAACACTGAACAGTTATGAAAACTAAAGTGACAAGTCTAATAGAAACTAAAAAAGACAAGTAAACTGTAAATCTACAAGTGGCCCTTGCCACGAGAGTCTCCAGGAGTATAAGTAGGTCGTGGCGGTCTTCTAGGAGTCTCCCGCCCAGACCGACGACCAGAACTAGAGCCTCCATGCGAGGGTGTCGATGGAGGTGGCGACAGCAATGGAACAAGACTCGGGCCCCGAGAACTGCTACTGGATGGTGGAGGTGGAGGTGGCATGGCTGCTGCAGCTGCTTCAGCTTCATCCCGTACAAGCTCATCTTCTAGTTCTTCCATATGTACAATGTCATCCTCCAAATTGTCGTCCTCAGGGTGATTGTCCCAAATTTTATATGTGGGATCTTCATTAGCCCGATCACAGTAATGGCTCAACAACCTCAAATTGTAGTGCACATAAACCAAGCTTTTTGCTCGGTTTTCGTTGAGCCTGTTTCTTTTCACATTATGTATATAACTGTAGGTGCTCCAACACCTCTCTGCAGAAGAAGAATTTACAACCTGTGCAAGAACTTTCAATGCCAATTTTCGCAAAAGTCCGTCGCCGCCATATGTTTCCCACCATGTGAGAGAATCAAATTTATCTTTGTCGTCCATTGCAAGGAAGTTACCATACAAACCACTGCTAGTGAAGTATCTGCCTATTTCAAGGCGCACAGCTGCACATTCCTCCCTGTCAGGCACCAACTTTTCTAATGCATCCAGATATCCTTTAGTTACCTCTCGATCTAAATGGGGTTTGGTCCTAACACCACCCCCTGCTGCAGGTTTGCCCAACCAAGAATCTGAGTAGTATTTTGGCGTAAGGATATACGCCAAGCAATGTAGTGGAAGGTTAAGCCTTTTCCACCGTTTACACACACAATCGTGAATCAGATTGTACAAGTCGGGATCTCTGTTATTAACAATGTCTTTTATTTCCCCCAACATGGTATCCATTTGCTCATACACCTCGCCAATCACTGGTTTGTCTGTATCTGCAAACCGAATCATGTTATAAATTGGCTTGGTGAAATCCAATACCTGTCTCACAGTTGTCCAAAACTGCCCATCAAGAGCGGCCTCCTCCACCGTTTCAAAACCTGCAATGTCAGCTACATTTGTAGCCCTTTCCTTTAACACCTGCCAATTTGGACTTGATACCATGCTAGCTAAACCCTCTCTCACCTTCAAAAGGCGCCTGAAGGTGAGGTAATAGCTACCAAATCTAGTCCTCGCAATCTTCAGCAACTCCAATCTCGAGTGACTGCGGAAAAGGCCATGGGTATTGCTATGATTTGTAATAAATTTTATCATTTTTTTTCCTCTCTTGTACAAATCACCAATCCATTGGTATTGTTCATTTTTGTTTTTGACAATATCATGCAACAGAAGGTTCAATGTGTGAACCAAACATCCAGACCAAAATATGTTCGGGTATCTATCCTCAATAATTGCTCCCGCTGCCTTACAATTAGGAGCATTATCAGTGATGACTTGGATGACATTGTATGGGCCAATACGCTCAATTGTTTCAAGCAATGCTTCTGCAATGTTGATAGCGGTCTTGAACTTGTCTGAGTAATCATGTGCAGCTAGAAAAATGGGACCACTTCGGGACACAGCAAGAACACTTATCAATGGCTTGCCTTTTACATTTGTCCATCCATCAGATACAATGGACACCCCATTGTCAGTCCAAGAACTTGTCATTTTATTCAAAGAATGTGATATTTTTGCTTTTTCATGATCAAGGCCAACAGTTCTTGCCTTGTCATACCCAGGGCTCTTGTATCCTTTAGGGGCATCATTTATGGCAGAAACCATTTCGTGCCAATAAGGTGAGCGTAGAACATTGAATGGTATCCCATTTGCATAGAGGAACCTGTAAATTTTTGAATCCACATCATTCCTACACCCCTCATCAAGGAAATCTGATATGGTTCTACGGCGTAAAGATGATGACCCTGAGCCTCCATGTCCATATCCACTGCCTTGGGAGGATGCTGAAGGAGTTCTTTGTGAGCTTTCAAAGAAACCCCTTGATCTTTTTGCTTTGTATTGGGCGTCCTCCTCTTCCTTTATGTATTTGGCTCTATCTGTTGTTGACACCGCGTCGCAAGTTCTGATTCCTATTTGTTTCTCTCCATCCCATGCCCTTTTCCCGCAAAGGTGTCTTCTCAAACGGGTGTATGAGCCTGTGTAATCAGTGTTGCAATGGGGGCAATGAAATTTAGTGGTTCCACCCCCTCTCCCTGTTTCAGCCCTCTGAACATATTTCCACAATGGAGTTTGGTCTTGTTTAGTTTTTTGACCCTCATGTTCACCCTCCTCCACATCCTCCTCACTGGGGTTTTCACCTATTTGACTTCCTCCGGCTTCTTCATCCACCTCTTCAGTTTCAGGCCCCCTCCGTTTCCTACTCTCCACCACCATAATAACCAGAAAAGGGACCAGGAAGAGGAAAATGCCAATAAAAATCCCCAGGTCCATCGTGTTTGATGTTTGTAGGGTTTGAGTCTTGAATCTGCAAATTAATTTAGTTTATTGGGATTAATTCATTTAATTTATTAATTTAATTTAAATTAATGATATTTAAACTCAAACAGGTAAATTAAACTAAACAAACTAACTACCTAACCAACTAAACTAACTAAATGATTAAGTTACTTACCTCTGCAAGCTTGCTCCTCGCTCCTTGGCACTTGCTCCTCGCTCTGGCTCCTTGCTCCTCAGCTCTTGCTCCTTGCTCCTTTGCTCTTCCTCAGCTCTCAAGCTCAAGCTCAATCTCATTGAAATGATTTTTTTTGGCCCATTGGGCTTATAAACCAAAAAAAATTAGTTAAATTTTTTTGTTTTTTCGGGTCCGGTGGAATTTTTTTCCGCCGAACCGCTCCCGGATTTTTAAAATTCGCTCCCGGAGCGTTTTTTAATGCCCGGGAGCGATCAGGGAGCGATCGCTCCCCGATCGCTCCCGGGCATTAAAAAGCGCTCCCTCACAGACCAGGGAGCGCAAATTTTTTTACGGGAGCGCGCTCCCGAAAATCGCTCCCGTCCGGGAGCGCGCTCCCGACCCGCTCCCGCCCGGAGCGCGCTTCGGGAGCGGGTTCGAGGGGGGGGGGGGGGGGGGGGGGGGGGGCGCTCCCCCGCAACAGTGGTTCCCCTGTTGAGGCATCCTACCCATGCAGTCTGGGACTCGTGGGAAGTACCTCTCATCTGATCAACGAGCAGGGAAATGTGGTTAGGGACCATAGTAGTAGTATCGATGGACGCATTGTTGTATCTATCATACTCCCTATGCTAGGATGACCTCCATTGATCTGGGATCAATGAAACTGATTTGAGATCAGTATGAGTGGTTTGAGACACTCTCTTGTGATATTGGTCTAAGATCAATAAAACTGACTTCGGGTCAATAAGAGTGATATGACACACTCTCTTCATATGGAACTAACTTCAGGTTAGTAGAGAGTGGTATGGGACATTCTCGATCAATTCTTCTTCTTCATGGTTCAACAAAGCAGAGCAATGCAAGGCACTGATGGTAGAGATAGTACAATCGGACATATGGATCAGTGGATGGAGTTCTCCCTAGTTGAGAGGGAGTGTTAAAATTGGCAACTAGGGCCAAACTCCATGTGGTTCATCTTATTTATGGCAGCTGATATTTTTCTTGGATCCCTCTCATTGAGAGATGTAGGATTGATCTAAAGATCATCCGATTCCTATAAATATTCATGGAGTTATGAATTTATCTGTTTTATAAGACAATTCGTCAAGGTTGGCCAACAACTAAATAAACCCCACATGTGCTCAACGTTTAAGTATAAAATGAGATGACTTGAGAGTCACTTTACACACTTCTATCTTGATTTCTCTCCACTTGTCTTGGGTTTTAGTGGAAGAGAAATCTAGGAGTGGAAGCCCTAGACGTTGGAGGAAGAGAGGCTGCCCTAGACACACATGGAACTGGAAGGTTGCACTAGACGTAGATGGAAGGCTGCCCTAGACACACATGGAAGGTTGCCCTAGACGCAGATGGAAGGTTGCCCTAGACGCAGATGGAAGGCTTCCCTAGACGCAGATGGAAGGTTGCCCTAGACACACATGGAACGTTGCCCTAACATAGACCTAAAGGTTGTCATAACACAGACCTAAAGCAACCCTAACATTGGATGCCCTAATGCAATCCTAAGGTCTGAAATATAGTGCGAATTTGGAGCAAGGAAGGCTGAGGCAAGTCCAAGTTTGTGGACTGTTTTGGGTGCGTATTTTAGAGAAGAGTTGCAGCTCTTAGTCATTGCATGAGGCAAGAAGGACGGCTTGAGGTGACACATTGGCACAGTCTTACCATGCAAATCAGAGCGCATACTAGTGGTGAGTTTCATGATTGTTTTATGCATGATATTGAGGTGTATATCTCTTTTTATAGGAACACAGTAAGGGACTATTACAGCAGCTGTTGGGAGAGAAAGGACCTCCTAACTAGGCCGCATTCATCTCTAAGGACAGCGAGGCAAACAAGGGTATTCTCCCTATACGTTAGGCTTGTTGGTGTGCCCTAACCAGTCAAGTACATGCACAGAACCCTAGGCAGAAATCAGCAGTAGCATGCAGCGAATTGAGGGTTGTTTGTGGACTGATAGTCAGATATATGGGACAACAAGGTACAAAGTGTTGTCAAGATATATGGGACAGAAAGGTACATAGTGTTGTCAAAATATATGGGACAGCAAGGTACATAGTGCTGTCAAGATATATGGGACAGCAAGGTACATAGTGTTGTATAGATACATGGGACATCTATGACATGGCAATAAAGGCACATGGACAGTAGTAAGCATTGGGACAGCAGCAAGACATGGTGTTGCAATAGCAATTGGGACAACAGTATGGTAAGCAAGGTGCAGCAATGGCACATGAGGGTACATGATGTAGTACAATGATGGGTACTGTCATGATTGATGAAGCATGATAAGATGCAACATTGTGATGATGGGTGCAGCATGTTGCAGCACAATGAGGTGCAGCATGATGACAAGATGCAGCACAATGATAGGTGAAGGAGTCACCTTGGAGAATCAGTTGAAGCAACATGTCTTCCACTAATCTCATGTATCATCTTCTTAGAGATGATCTATGCTCTTATCTAGATAAGTCAAAGTGCTGACTTCTGTTGTAAATGTACTATCTCTCTCTCTCTCTTTGCTGAACTATTGAAGAACATATAAGAAGAATTGATCAAGGGTTTCCCCACATTGGTGTTTGTCCCTGGCTAGTGCCACATCTTGTGTCCTCTTGTCTTGGCTTGTCTTCTGCGATTTATGTTTATGTTCTATCTGCAGTTTACTTTAATGTTGATGTGATTGCTCATCTGAAAAAGATATTAAGCTAACTGTAAAAATTGAAATAAATTGCTCTAAGCATAGAACATACCTAAACTTAACAATGTTGTATTCCATTCAATGTTCTTCACTCACCTTAATGGCATGAAATGTTTAGAGAAATCAATGATGCCCCTAAATGATACAAGAGCAGCAATAGCAGTCAGGTGTTGACGAGCATAGAGCAGTTGCAACGCAGACAGACTCAGTAGGCAGTGAAGAGGCTAGTAGCAGCCAGAGACTCTGGAGACAATTGCAGCATGAGGGCACAGTTGATTCAAACTAGGGATTTTAGTTGTAATAGTTGCAGCAGCAACAACATCATGAGATAAGATGCAATGCAGTGGCAGAGTTGGCAGTGGTACAGTTGTAGGGTGCAGTGTCAACAACAACTCAGATGCAGCATTATCAGAGTTCCACAGTGGTTGGTGGACAGTGACAGTTTGTCACAAATATCAGACATCAGCAAGGTAGAAATGTCATGGGAGAGAACACCTTCCTCGCTAAGAGGGAGTGTTAGTTATTGTAGCATCGAATGGTGTTCTAGTCTCAAACTTTGTGGAGAGGCTAAAACACATGAGATCTTCAAAACCCAGAAAACGTTTCTGGATATTCCACGTATGGAGAGTTCAACAAAAACTAATTGATCATCATTTAAATTTATCCCCAAGAAAAATTGGTTAATTAATGGGAATTAATTGAGGAAAGTGAGAATTCTCTAAAAACTCACACATATCAACTCAAAAATGATATCAGCGATCGATAACAATTTAATCACGGTCATTGAAGACTAAACTAGAGATTATAAGAGGGGATCGATGGGATTGAGCAGAAACACACAGAGTGAGAGCCAGTGGAGCGAGTTCCTTGGCAGGTAAAGCTATCTAGCTTTAGACGTCGAGCAGACAAAGAAAAGTTTGAGCCAGAAGGGACACCGAGGGGCAGAGACAGTGATTCCGGAGGAGATTTCCAGTTCCAGAGAGTCAGGTGTATTATTTCTCCAGGAGGATTCAATTGTCGAAGTCCACGATAATTTTCCAGAGGGCCGGATAATTTTTTCCAAATTAGCAGCAGTGAGTCAAAGCCAGATTCAAGACAGGATTAGGTTGAGCATTAGAGGACCTGAGCAGGGGTGACGCAGAGGCGATGAAGAGGGGTCTGAGTTTGCCAATTCGAGTGGCTAAACTGAGCTGAGATTGCTTTTGGAGGAGGCTAAATTCCCTAAGATATTTTTGCGAGTATTCCTCTAAGTAAAGATCGCCAATTTGGTGTCCATTTTATTGTACTCAAAATTTCACTGTTGCTTAATAATTAAAACGCTCAGTTGTTGCACCGGTTTTCCCACAATGGGTTTTACTGGGGGCATTTGTCCCATAATAATTGTGTCAAAAAATTTGTTTATGCTAGCATTTCTCGATTTCCAACATTTTATTTTTCCGTAGCATTTTCATGGTGATATTTCAGTTGTGTTTTTATTTGTTGTTTCTCGTAGCAAATAAACTCCTTAATAATTAATCAGTTAGAATAATAAATTCCAGCTGCTGAAATGGCTGAAATTTTTCACAAGGGGTAAATCCCTGTTACCGCTCAAACTAGCAAGGATCCTAGGAGGGGTTCCTATGGAGCAACTACTAGATCAAGTGGCAACAATGGAGCAACAGCCAACTGTCACCTCAACTAAAGCTCCCTACTCTTTACACACTTTCACTGATGGAAGGAGTGTCGGTATTAGGGAAATCACTCGGAGAAATATAATAATGGTGTAAGGGCGGTGATCCCAAGAGCATATTCAAAGGAGAGACTCTAATGATAGGGATTGCTTGTTTTAGAAGCAAGGTGAATGGCTCTCCAAGAAGGGTTAGAAGGAGACCTAGACCTAGGGTTGAGGAGTATCTCTTGGTAAGAAGTGCCCTAGAAGGATAGTGTTTCAAGTTTCAACGCAATCCTTGTGAAATTCGAGTGATAAGGTTGCGAGACCACATAGAAGCCCTAGTGAACCCAAACGAAGTCAAGGGTTTGGTGTGAACTTTGAAGCTTCAAACAAATGGACTTGACCAAGTGAGGGGAGAAGAAAAGGATCAAAGAGATAGGATTTGACTTAGGTTTTCAATGCAATGATCCTTAATGAAGCCACTAACCGAATGAAACCTGGGGAGAAACACATTCCAACATCTATATTCCAAGCTGGGAGAAAGCTAAGGCTTGTGATAACTTGATATTCCAACATCGTAATGGTTTGATAACTGGAGGACTTCTCAAGGACACACCAGCGCAGCTCTTGACCAAGTTTCATCAATTTTGGATTGCTACAATTGATTTCGTGCGATGCCCTAGGAAGCCTACTAGGGTTACAACTTAGAAAGAGAAAAGAGGTCAGAAAGATATTTGTTGGGGTGACCACCTAGGACTAGACCAGTGCCTAGACTATTGGGAGAATGGAATCAATGAGATCCAATGTTTGGAAATCCTTATACCCAATCAAGGAGTTCCCCAGCAACTCTACATGCCCTAGAGGCAGCAACTAGGTTACTTGGAAAATTTATACTTCTTTGATGTTGCAATTGATGACTTATCAAGGTGATTAGGAACAATCATATACCCCTAGCATATTTATTCACTATACTTTGCATAAAACATATGAAAAATCCCTCAAAAAGACATGATCAACAAATTCACATTTCATTAAGATAGCTTCATGAGCGAAATTTCTTCATACATTATACAAGTGACAAAATGAGAAATAGACCATGAAAATACACTTACAAGTGCAGCAAAAATATTTCAATCATCAATAGACAAATTAAAGTTCCAAGATTAAAGACAAACTCTTCCAAATATTGAAATGCATCAAGATTCCAATTCGCCCATCAATAAGGCTAGAAAAATTCTCGAGATACAAGTCAAAAACCAAGTGATGATCAAATGAAATGATCATCACATCAACATATATCCTCCTTAAGGGGTTTGATTTGCCTAATAAGGGCTAATAATGCCCCAACTAATAAAATAATGTGCAAAAACAAAATTCCTTGGTGACAAGCCCGCCAAGGTAGCTCCATAATACAAAAATAAGCCTCCCAAGGGGGGGAAATAATAGATACAATAGGTCGAAAGGCCATTGAGGAGGCCTAATGGAGTCCATTGTGTGCCAAAAATGAATGAATGGGCTCCAAACATAGTGATAAAGGGGGTGACACCTTGATATCCAGGCAAATGACCTGTGGTGCCCCCTGAGTGGCTATGGGGGCACAAAACATCCTCATGGGTCTCCGAATGGATCGAACAAGCCTATATCCCATCTGTGAGGGCGAGAAGAATAATGCAAGTCCTCCCACTGTCTCCCAGAGTCCCAAGGCAAGACACATCCTCATCTAGTCCCTGAATCAGCTGCCAAGTGTGTGGTGCAAGAATGGAGCTAGTTGGGCAAGGTGTTCCAGGTGCATCATCATTGTCCAATAGGTGGAACACGAGCAAGCAATAATTGGAACTGAAGAACCCCGTGAAGAGGCAATCTGCTCGCTGCTATGGTAGATACCCGTGGCTCTCAACGCTCACCTTACAAATGTCAATATGACCCTCTGGAGGGCTTGGACCCCATATAGGGAAACCATCCCAAGATAAAGACCCACCTGCAATCCTGTATAAGATCCAATGTGTCCCCTCACCTTCCACTACAACCAAACATTAGTTCAATTGAGTAAATGAGCTTACAAATCATGGATCCAAGCAAGCACTTCATAGTGGCATGCCCTTTTATAGTGGGCTTTAGAACGTACAAGTTTCTCCAAGTTCAAGAAGAAATTTATCCAAGGACCCTATTAGATGGTTTCATCCTCTAACTGGAGTAACATGTCCATGGTACATCCATCAAATGGCAGGTGGCATGTGATATAATGATGTAATGGAGTATGGCATCAGAGGAAAGCTCTGAGCCACATGCCATAGTACAAGGGTATCTATAATAGAGAAGCCCACACTTGGGTATATGAATGTAGGAGGGAGAAATCATGGTACATGAGTTAACCCGGCCATTGTTTTTCCACCCTTCTTCATATACCTTTTGTCTTTATTGATTTTTCTTTTTGAAACTACTGGGGGATTTAGGGGATGAGAACATGATATGTAATATATTGCAGTGAATACCCCCTTAAGGTGGGGCAATTCATCGCCCACCAAGAGTTGGGACAATGATGTAAGCAGTGTTCCACGAGAACGCATCCCCTAGGGTCGGGTGTACGCACCCCTTGCACCCCACACACCAAGGACGGGGAGACGTTTGGGGAAACGTTTCCCCACGTCCCCCTTTTGGGCAGATGCGGGGAGACGCAGGGGGGGACATTTCCCCAGTGTGGGAGACACGACTTCCCAAAAGGGGGATGCCTGGGCGTCCCCCCCTCAAAATGGGCTATGCATCTCCCTTTAAATTGGCTTGTAAACAATGATTTATGATAGGGAAAACGTAGTATTTGACCATATTTCCCTACTAATGCTATGCTATTCATGGTAATGTTAAATTCTTAAAATAAAAGTGACATTCTCCTTTATCTTTCATTTTCATCCTTTTACTTAAATTTTTAACATTACCATGAAATGACTCGGGATGTTTGAGAGTGGTTCTGACCTCATTGGATTTCATATGGAGAAAGTAGAATTTAAGATCTCACTCAAAATCCAGCAGACTTAATATGTTTCAGGAATTCAAGATTCGATGGAGTGCAATGTTTCCATTGCATTTTTTCATTTACAAGGGTATGGAATTGGTATTTAATCAAGAGAACCAAGCCCTCTGTGTACTTTAGAGTGACTTTTAGACTCATCACTCCATTGTTTTTGAGTTTTAATTATATCAATTTACTATTACAGTGTTTAGATCAATTTTTTAGGAATTCAAGATTCGATGGAGTGCAATGTTTCCATTCCATTTTGTCATGTACAAGGGTATGGAATTAGTATTTAATCAAGAGCACCAAGCCCTCTGTGTACTTTAGAGTGACTTTTAGACTCATCACTCCATTGTTTTTGAGTTTTAGTTATATCAATTTACTGTTTCAGTCTTTAGATTTCAGTGTCTATTATAGTCTATTTTGCTTAGTACTAATTAGATTCTAGAATGATAAATGATGAATTTTAATTTTAAATCAATTTAGAATCTAGAATGATGAATGATGAATTTAATTTTTAAATCAATGTAGATTCTAGAATGGTGAATAATGAATATGGATCAGAGTATTTCATTATTGAATCTCATGGTTTATGGATGAATCATGTATGTATTAGTAAGGATGATGAGTATGGATCAATGTATTTCATTATTTAATTCAATTATGTATGTATCATTCTATTTATGCTTTCATTATTGAATATGAATTTGAAATATATATATATATATATATATATATTAAAAAGGAAAAAAAATTATATACCCCGACGTCCCCCCGTCCCCCCTAAATTTCCCTAAAATTTGAGGGTACTCCCACACGTCCCCCTTGTGCGTCTCCTCACACCCGCATCTCCCCGTCCCGGAGACTTGGTGGAACATTGGATGTAAGGGGCCAATATGAGGGGCCCTCGGAACTAGGGTCATGGCCATGATGATAGTGGTAGAGCTTATGTTTGGCTTTTGCTCACGTGCTAAATTTGTATGTCCTAGTTGTCTTTTGCATTTTAAGGTACATTTCCTATTGAGAGTGGCCAAATTATGTTTTTTCTTTTCTTTTTAGTTGCATCAACCTCTGGGGCATCATTCAAGGCCTGACCCAAAGTGTGGACAAGGGGAAGGGGAGCCTAACTCCTTGTGGACCCAATGGAAAAATGTGGATCTGGATCAAAAATATGGTTAATGGGGTTACAATGAGTAGAGGGGAGTGATATGTATGATGTCATAAAGCGGGAGCACACAACCAAAATCAGGGTTTCCCACGTAGTACCACCCCTAAAGCTGGTAGTCAATAAAGGAGATCCCACAACACTGATATAAGGTTAACCACCAAATTGGACAGAGGAGACAATAGTACAAACGAAGCCCACTCTTTCCATCGAATCCCCCCACTAATCCATGCCCAAAAGTGTCCATGATAAGTAAGCAAAATCACCCAACTACACAATGAAAAGCCTTACCTTCGGAGTTGGAAGGCCCACCTTCAAACATACGATCATAACAAACGGGTGAGGGAGCATATGGTTGGCTCAGGTGGCAGAGATAGTTGCACATCAAGCTATCTAGTGGCTGCAAGGGGTTGTTGGCTGTCAATTGAAGCCCATCTAAGAGAAAAAAATTCTCCTATGGATATTACCCACAAGTGATGGGTAACATTTGGGTCCTACTGGGACATGATCTCTCAAAAGAGTGAAGCAACGTATTTGAATGGGGAGGTCATGAGAACACCAGCGATCTCTTGGGACTGCAAACCTGTTACCTACACATATCAAATACCAAGCACACGAGGCAGCATGTTTTTGTGGTGTCTTATGATAACCCCTGCTTAATATTAGGCCATAAAATCAACAAAAAATAATATTTACCCTAAATGCAATTTTAATCTAAATGCAGTTATTCTAGCATGATAATACCATATGATGTTAGTTCTGATGAAAAATCAACATGCAATGCATCTTACCCTAACATGCATATAATAGAAATTCAAGTGCCCTCAAGGTAGTAATGTTTAAGGAGTTTTCCATTTACAGGAAGGGGAACAAACTCTCCACCAAGAGTTTCTAAATGGTAGCAATTTATACCAGCTATGTTAGATATCTTGAAGGTACCTATCCACAGGTTATCCCACTTCTTATGCATGCCAAGTTTTTCCCTCCTTGTATCCCACAAGGACACTAGGTCTCCAGGTTTAAAGGCCTTATTTCAAACGTGTTTATCAAAAGAAGCTTTCATTTTCTTGTGACTGCTACCAAGTTGGTCAAGGGATTTCCTTCTATTTTCATCAGCCTCAATACGCTGGCCAATACGGGTTTGAATGGCATCTTGTTGGTCGGGGAAGACTTTTAAGCATTCAAGAGCGGATAACTGGAGTTGAATAGGTAATTTGGCTTCAACACCATAAACTAATTGAAATGGGTTATATCCTATTGATGTTTTTACGGTTGTTCGGTCAGCCCATAAAGCAGAATTAATCTTGCTATCCCAATTTCGTTTGTTTTCCCCAATTGTTTGTTTCATTATTTTTATGAGGTTTTTATTGCTTGACTCAGCCTAGCCATTTTCTTGAGGGCAGTGGTTAGATGAATGTGACAATATTATACCATATTTATTACACAAGGATGTCAAAGCCATGGAATCAAATGCTTTAGCATTGTCAATAACAATCTTGGCGGGAACACCAAACCTGGTAATAATTTTGTCCTCAAGGAAATCCATGACTACTTGGTCAATTACTTTCTTAGTTGGTATAGCCTCAACCCATTTTGTGAAATAATCAGTGGCCATGAGAATCCATTTATGCCCATTGCTCGAGTTATCTTTAAATTCACCAATGAAATCAAGACCCCACTATTGGAAAGGCACATCTACAACAACATTTCTTAAGGGCATAATGATGAGTTCTTTTCCAGCAAATAATTGGCATGGTTGACATCATTTTAAAAAGTTCAATGTATTAGTGAAGATGGTTGGCCAATAATAGCTGGCCCTTAGGATTCTGTGAGTAGTAGTTTTAGCGACATAATGTCCTCCACAAAATCTTGCATGGAATTATTTCATTAACTTCTCATATTCTTCTTTGCTGACACATCGAAGGATTACTCCATCATGGCTCATCCAAGCAAAGCCATCTTGGGTCAAACCTAAGTTGTACGATATGGGAAAATAGGTATAAGTAAGAAACGTGACCCCCCCCCCCAATTTTTGGAAACAAGGAAACGCAATATATATATGTGTGTGTGTGTGTGTGTGTGTGTTAGAACATTTAAGAAATGTTATGTGCAATCATAAATCATACATGATACATTATTACATTATGATTACATTGTCCAATGTCATTGCATAAACCATCTATCTATAAATTATACATGATGAAACATACCAACATCACATTTACTCATGAATGATCACATAATGAAAGTAGTAATATCCAAAAACAATCTTGATAAATGAGGTTTATTATAAATATATATCCAAAATCAGCATTTATATATGAGTTTGGAAGTACAGTGTTACATCAACAAGTATCAAACTGTGGACAATGAACACATATAGAAATAAAGCATGAGCTCAATCTAGTAAACAATAAAGGCTAATAGTCTTCAATCTTCATCCTCATCATCATAATCCTCGTCAAAAAATAGAAAAAGAAGCATGCTCAATAGTGAATGGTGGAAAGGAAGAAGATGGTGAGCGGGATTCTTTTTATAACTTGCGAGAGACATCAAGAAACATCCACACATTATTTTAATTGTCAAATAAAAGAGTTGAAAGGGAAAAACAAAAACAAAAAAACATGTTTTTTGCGGAAACATGATCGTACGAGCCTGAAACTCATTTCAAGTCGTACTGGCCAAGTTTCAACCTCGTTAAACTCGTATGTACGGCCTAAAACGCATTTCAAGCCCGTACCAAACACGTTTCAGCGTTTCATTTCCATATCTGGGCTGAAACTCCCTCCTGGCCAATGTTTCCTGTCACATACAGTCAAACAAAACTTAGTTGACTTTAATCTTAGGGCTCTCCTTTTGTGGTCAACAAGGTGAGGGAGGAGCTGACAAGTTGCGCAAGTAGTAGATTATGTCTGCATACCAATCATCATTTTCAAGTTCAATAGAGGTGACACATGCTCCTTTTCTCCTTCTTGAATGGCTTTGTTATTACTTTCAGTCAACATTTCAGCCAAGCCTTGACCTTTGATGATTTTCTTGGGGCAGATATCTAAGTCATATTCTTGTATTTTTGCTACCCACTTCCCCCTAGATCCAAGGCAATCAGTTTGTGATAACACATCTCTCACGGCAGGGTAAGGAACATATGCATATATCTTGTTGTACCCCACATACACTCTAAAATACTTGAGAGATTTAACAAGGGCATAAGCTTGCTTTTCAGTGATAGTGTACCTTGTCTCAACATCTCGAAGCAGCTTACTCATGAAGGCTATTGGTTTGTCTCTTCCCTCACCGTCCTTTTGCATGAAAATACAAATGATAGTATCTTTAGAGGCAAATGAATAGCTAATGAAATCTTTGGCATAATCAAGGGCTAGCCAGTATAAGAGCAAAAGCAATTCTTTCTTTAATTTCCTCAAAGGTGAGGATTGATTTCTCACCTTGTCCTAAGGATGAACCACATTAGTTGGTTCGAAACATTGACCCATTCCTTACGATGTGATTAATCCGGAAGAATATTCTCTAAATTGATGGATCACAAAAGTCTTAGATCTAACAATTTACCCTTATCGACCACAAAGATAGACTTTTTAGGATTCAAGGATATGTTATATTGTCTACATTTCTCGAATACTTTCCTCAAATGTTTGAAATGATCTTTTCTTTCTTTAGAAGCCACGATTAAATCATCCTCATATATTTCCATGATTTTCCCTATGAGGTCTCTAAAAGCGAATTCCATGGCTCTTTGGAAAGTGGACCCGACATTGAGTAGCCCAAAGGGAATCCTAAGATGCATATAAGTTCCCCATGGTGTGGTAAACGAAATTTTCAAACGATCTTCCTGATTTACAACAAATTGATTGTACCCAGAAAAACCATCAAGAAATGACATCATTTGTGACCTGGTTATTCTTTGCAGCAAATTCTCAATATTCATCAATGGGTAATTATCCTTTAGGCATGTTGGTTAAGATCCCTAAAATCAATCCACATCCTAATGTTGCTAGTCTTTTTATAGGTGATCATAGGGTTAGAGATCCCAGAGGAATGGTGTATGGGAGCAATGATTCCTCCATCAACCATTTTTTGAAGTTCTTCTTTGAATAAGGGAGCGAGTTTGGGATTCATTCGTCTCAACTTTTGTCTGACAAGTTTAGCTCCTTCTTTGAGAGGGATGGTGTGTTGTATGATCTCAAGGCTATATGCTTTCAGGTCATCATAGGATTGAGCAAATACATCCTTGAATTCTCTTAACAACATTTGGAGTTCATTCTTTTCTTCTTTCGGCAATCCCTTCCCAATTTTAATTATTTGAGGGGAGGTCTCAGATCCAAGGTTGAGGTCACCTATATCAGGGGAATCAAGATTATTAGGCTTGGTTATGTTATGATCATCCCTATCGAAATGTTGCTCATTGATCAGATCTTCCTCTTGTTTGGGTGGTTCTTCATGATTTTGGAGGAAGTTATTTATCTCTTCGTCATTTTCAAACACAGGCCAATAGTCCTCATAATCGGGGATAGAAGGTCGATAAATGGTGTCAACCACACATCTCCCTCTCTTGGAAATATCATTATCAATGATTGAGGAAGTAGATGCAGCTACAGCTAAGGCATTGGCCATGCAGTTGAGGGATCGAGAAAGAGCCCAGAAGGAAACCTCTTTAAAGCCCTTGATCATGTGGATGATCCTTTCCCTATAGGGTTTCAATCTCTCATGCTTGGTATCGAAGGTTCCTCTTATTTGTGAAACAACCAGGTCAGAGTCCCCTATTATCAACAATTGTTGAATTTTCCTTGATTGTGAAGCTTCAAGTCCCAATAATAGGGCTTCATATTCAACCACATTGTTGGTGCAAGTGAATTGGAGTCTCAAGGAAAACATCAAATATTCCTCAGACGGAGAGATGAGGACAATACCAACCCAGATCCTTTAGAGTGAGCTCCATCAAAATACATTATCCAAATCCCCTGAGGAGGCAGAGCTTTAATGGGCTCATTTTTAAAAATCCTCCATTCCCCAAGCTCAACATTTTCTTCATTTAGGTCTTCATCGAGATCTTCTAAACAAGTGATCATGGGGCCCAAAAATTCATACCTAGAGATGGATGCATAAGAATTTTCAGTCACATGGAGATATGCACTAGACTTATTTTCATCAACGGACATTTTCAGATCCTCTATCAGTTGCTTGGATGAAATCATTCCCCATGTTGGATTCATTTCGACTATGACTATGTTCATGGTGACTTCCTTCTCAGGATACCCATGGAAACAAACTCTTACTTCCTCCACCATTCCATGCACCTTGACTTCCTTGAAATTTAGGATCAACTTTTTAGTACATTCTTTGGAAAATTTAAGTCCAAGCCTTTTCATTATTTAAGGGCACGATGTGGACTGGGCTTCCAGAATTCAAAATATAGTTCCTTAAGATGTGACCCTTGATACTTAGGGCTCTATAGAAAGGGTCCTACATATCCAAAGCTAGCCTAAGACGAAGGCTTAAGGTAGCATGATCTGGCGATCTTTCCTTGTACTTCTTTCTTTTTCGTTTTTTAGTTTTGGGCAATGTTTTATCTTCGTAGAGTGATGAGTCATCAATTTCCGCAAGAATGTCTAGGTCATTGATTTGCACCATGTTAATAGAAGTCTCTTTCATGGCTTGATCAAGGTCAAAGGTAATGTTTTGAGCTTGAAGATGGTCGGCAGGCTTCTTATTCTTGACATCAAAGGCTAATTTCCCTAGTAATGGCATTGAAATATGCAACCAAGACCACTTCCTTTCAGGACCGGGGATTAAGTGAATCATTGTGTTAAATCTTTGGTTGAATTCTCCAATGGATTCATTCCCATCCCTTTCATTCATTCCCTTTTACTAGAAAGGAAACCTTTGTATAGTTCAACCAAATCCCTTTCATGAAACCAT
This sequence comes from Pinus tabuliformis, assembly GCA_031772625.1. NCBI lineage: Eukaryota > Viridiplantae > Streptophyta > Pinopsida > Pinales > Pinaceae > Pinus > Pinus tabuliformis. Next base: position 1,330,800,549 of record CM062818.1, read on the forward strand.
TTCCTTCTGAATGCATTAGCAAAATCATCCCATGTGGAGATAGAGGATGAGCGTAAGGATTGATACCATATGTGGGCATTGCCTTGAAGAGTCATGGCAAATGAGATCATGCGGATGTCTTCACTATAGGATGGATCACATACTCGATACTCAAAATTTGTGAGGTGTTCCTGGGGATCTTCTTCTCCGGTAAATATTGGTCTATCTAGGTCTTCTAGGGGAGGACAAAGAAGGGCCCCAAGAATATTGCAAAAATCGAAAGGAGCGAAAAATCCATGCTTATGGTTCTTTCGATTGAGTACCCTGTCAAAGAAAGGAGTATGAGGTGTCTCATCACCTCTTCAATGATAAGCCAAGATTTCAAGATTCTCCATTCTAAGAAGGGCGTTATGGAGATGCTAAAGGAATGCTTATATTGTCGTTAATGAATCAATTCCTCAATGATTCACAAGAGAGGTGGACCTGCCTCATCCCTGACAATGGTGCCAAAAATGTTACCGCCCAAACTAGCAGGGAACCTAGGAGGGGTTCCAATAGAGCAACTATTAGGCAACAATGGAGCAATAGCTCATTGTCAACTCAACGAAAGCTCCCTAATATTTACGGACTTTCACTGATGGGAGGAGTCCCAATATTAGGGAAATTAGTAGGATAAATATAATAATGGTGTAAATTCAATGATTCCAAGAGCCTATTCAAAGGAGAGACTCTAATGATAGGGATTGCTTGCTTTAGAAGCAAGGTGAATGGCTCTCCAAGAAGGGCTAGAAGGACACCTGGACTTAGGGTTGAGGAGTATCTCTTGGTAAGAAGCGCCCTAGACCAAAGAATCTTGGAAGGATAAGGTTTCTAAGCAATTCTTGTGAAATTGGAGTGATAAGGTTGCGGGATCACAAAGAAGCCCTACCCAAACGAGGTCAAGGGTTTGGGGTGAAGCTTCAAACAAATGGACTTGACCAAGTGAGGAGGGAGAAAAGGATTAAAGAGATAGGATTTGACTTAGATTCTCAATACAATGATCCTCAATGAAGCCACTAATCAAAGGAAACCTAGGGAGAAACGGTTCTTGAGCTAGGGCTTGGGATAACTTGATATTCCACTGTCAGAATGGTTTGAAATTGAGGACTTCTCAAGGACACACCAGCACAGCCCTTGACCAAGTTTCAACAATTTTCGATGGCAACAATTGATTCTTTGTGATGCCCTAGGAAGCCTACTAGGGTTACAGCTTAGAAAGAGAAAAGAGGTGAGAAAGATATTCGTTTTGGTGACCACCTAGGACTAGACTAGTGCCTAGCCTATTGGAAGAATGGAATCAATGAGATCCAATGTTTAGAGATCCTTATACCTAATCAAGGAGTTTCCCAGCAACTTCGCATGGCTCTATAGGCAGCAATTAGGTTACTAGGAAAATTTATACTTCTTTGATGCTGCAATTAATGACTTATCAAGGTAATTATGAATAATCATACACCCCTAGAATATTCATTCACTATATTTTGCATAAAACATATGAAAAAGCCCTCACAACGACAAGATCAACATATTCACATTTCATTAAGGCAACTTCACTAGCTTCATGAGCGAAATTTCTTCATAAATTATACAAGTGACAAAATGAGAAATAGACCATGAAAATACACTTACAAGTATAGCGAACATCTTCCAATCATCAATAGACAAAAATTGAAGCTCAAAGATTAAAGAGAAGCTCTTCCAAACATTGAAATGCATCAAGATTCCAATTCGTCCAAAACCAAGTGATGATCAAATGAAATGATCATCACATCAATATATATCCTCCCTAAGGGGTTCCATTTGCCTAATAATGCCCCAACTAATAAAATAATGTGCAAAAATAATATTCCTTGGTGGCAATCCCACCAAGATAGATCCATAATACAAAAATAAGCCTCCCAAGAGGGAAAAATAATAGACACAATAGGTTGAAGGGCCATTGAGGAGGCCTAGTGAGTCCAATGTGTGCCAAGATGAATGAATGGGCTCCAAACATAGCGATAAAGGGGGTAGCACCTTGATATCCAAGCAAATGACCTATGGTGCCCCCAAGTGGCTATTGGAGCACAAAACATCTTCATAGGTCTCCAAATGGATCAAACAAGCTTGTATCCCATCTGTAAGGGCTGGAAGAACAATGCAAGCCCTCCCACTGTCTCCCATGGCAAGACACATCCTCATCTAGTCCCTAGATCAACTGCCAAGTGTGTGGTGCAAGAGTGGAGTAGGCTGGGCAAGGCAGTTCAGGTCCATCCTCATCATCCAATAAGTGGAACACGAGCAAGCAAAAAGTGGAGCTGAAGAAGCCCATGAAGTGGAAATCTGCTCTCTGTTATGGTGGAGACCCATGGCTCTCAACGCCCACCCTACAACTGCCAAAACGGCCCTCTAGAGGGCTTGGACCCCGTATAGGGAGACTAGACCCAAGATGAAAACCCACTTGCAATCCTATATAAGATCTAATGTGTCCCCTTACCTTCGAGTACAACCAAACATTAGTGCAAATGAGTAAATGAGGTTACAAATCATGGATCCAAGCGGACACTTCATAGCGGCATGCCCTTCCATAGTGGGCTTTAAAACGTACAAGTGTCTCCAAGTTCTAGAAGGTTAGCTAAGGACCCTATTAGGTGGTTTCAACCTCTAAGGGGACTGACATGTCCATGGTACATCCATCAAATGGCAGATGGCATGTGGTATAATGATGAAATGAGTGGGGCATCAAGGGAAGACTCCAAGCCACATGCCATAATACAAGGGTAGCTATAATAGGTAAGCCCACACTTGGGTATATGAATGTAGGAGGGCGCAATTGTTGTGCATGAGTTACCCCGGCCATTGCTTTTCCACCCTTCCATATGCCTTTCGCCTTTTATTGATTTTTCTTTTTGAAACTACTCGAGGCTCCAAGGGATCAGAGCATTATATGTAAGATATAGCAGTGAATACCCTCTTAAGGTGTGGGGCAATTCACCGCCCACCAGGGGTTGGGACAATCATGGGTTCCTTAATGATGTAAGGGGCCAATATGAGGGACCCTAGTAACCAGGGTGATGGCCATGATGATAGGGGTAGAGCTTATGTTTGGCTTTTTCCCATGTGCTAAACTTGTATGCCCCAACCATCTTTTGCATTTTAAGGTACATTCCCTGTTGAGAGTGGCCAAATTATGCCCTTTCTTTTCTTTTTAGCTACATCAACCTTCGAGGCATCATTCAAGGCCCAACCCAAAGTGTGGACAAGGGGAAGGGGAGGCTAACTCCTTATGGACCCAATGGGCAAATGTTGACCCAGATGGGAAATATGGTGAATGGGGTTATAATGACCGAAGGGGAGTGATATGTTTGATGTCGAGGAACAGGACCACACAATCAAAATCGAGGTTTCCCATGTAGTGCTACCCCTAACGCTGGTAGCCAATACAGGAGATCCCACGAGACTAGGATACAAGTTAACCATCAAATTGGACAAAGGAGATAAGTGTACAAACAAATCCCACTCTTTTCATCGAATCCCCCCACTAATCCATGCCCAAAAGTGTCCATGATAAGTAAACAAAACCACCCAACTACACAATGAAAAGCCATAGCTTCGGGGTTGGAAGGCCCACCTTCAAACATACAATCATAACAGATGGGCGAGGGAGCATATGGCTGGCTCAGGTGACAGAGACAATGGCACATCAAGCTATCTGGTGGCTAAAAGGGGCTATTAGCTGCTGGTTGAGGACCATCTAGGAGAAACATTTCCCTTGTGGATGCTACCTGTTACTGATCAAACTAACAGGGGTCCTAAAAGGGGATCCTTCAAGGGTTACTACTAATTTAAGGGCAACAATGGAGTGATAACCCACTATAACCTCGGCTAAGGCTCCCTACTCTTTACAGACTTTCATCGATGGGAGGAGACTCATTATGATAAGGATCATGAAATGGATGGAGTCTGGACTAATGATAGGGTGGCGTGATCTTGGAAGCCTATTCACAAGAGAGGCCCAAATATGTGGCTTGCTTTTCTTGGAAGACAGGATGGAAGGCTCTTTAGAAAGGCCTTGGGGAAAATTTCTAGTGTTGGGTTTTGAGAATGTTTCTTATAAAGGAGATCCCTAAGTCCTAGAGTATGTTTCTTATAAAGGAGATCCCTAAGTCCTAGAATTCTTGTGCAAACTTGGGTTGCAGGTGATCTTTGAAGAATTAACTTTTATAGTCCATGGGACCACACAGGACCAAGTGGACCCAAGGTTCGGTCAACGGGATAGGATTTAGTAACCAATGATATGCTTGACCTAATTAGGGAGGGAAAAGGTATCAAGGAATGAATTTTCAATGAAAGGCAATGCAAGGATCCGAGTGAGATTTCTAGCCTAAGGGAAACCAAGGGCAAGATTTGGTCTTCAAGTTAGGGCTTGTGATATATCAAGATCCCACTATCAAAATCTCATGAAATTTGGAGGGCTTCTTGAGGACACACCAATGCAGTTGTGGACCAAAAATCGAAGTATTTGGATGGCTAGATCGTGAGATAATTGATGCCCTAGGTGACCTATAGGACTAGACCTAGAGAAGAGGAAAGGGGAGAAGGAAAATAGGTTTAAGGTGATCACCTTTGGGTGGACTAGTGCCTAATCCTTTGGGGAGATTGGAGTCAGGTAGAATTATGACTATGGACCTTTAAATTTTCTAGGTCAAGGAGGCCTCAAAGACAACTTCGCTTGGCACTAGGGCAGCAGCAAAAGCAGCTTCAAAGACTTTATACTTCGTTTTGCAAGGTAAATGGCTTTTCAAGATGAATTTCAGTAATGAAACATCCCTAGGAACATTCATTCATTATACATGGCCCATACATGAAGCATTCACTATCCAGAAACAAAATTTCCATAACTTCGCATAAGAGATGCAGCGAATAAACCCTAGTATAGCGAAATCCCAACAACAATGTATGTGACAAAATTAGAAAGAAAGAATAGCATTAAAATGTACTTACATGTATAAGAATATATCCAACCATCCAAAAACTTGTCATCAAGAAGCTCCAAGGCATATGAAAATTATCCAAACATTGAAATTCATTCCATGCTCCAAAAACTCATCCTCCAAGAAGGATAGCGAAAATCTCTAAAGAGATACTAGTACCAAATCCAAGTGATGATGCTAAAATGAAATATCATCACTTCTATTTATACACTTCTAATGAGTCCGCTTTAACTACTTGGGCCTACATTAGCCCCTAAAATAAAATAAAGTGCAAAACAACTAACTTTTGGTGACAAGCCCACCAAACTAGCTCATAAACAAAAGAATAAGCTTCTCAAGAGGTCGAATGATTAATAATACATGTTGTTGGGCCTTTTAAAAACCCTGATGAAGTCTATAAGTGCCTCAATGATGAATAGGAGTTCCAAACGTAGTGGACAAAGGTTTGGTTGTTTGTTCTCCAAATAATAAAACCGTGGTGCTCCCAATGGGTGTGAGGGCACACAGGTAACCTCATGGACCTCCAAGTAGGTCGAAGATGCATGTAGACCATTTGAAAGAGCTCAGATGATGGTGTAAGTGATGCCACATCAGCATACAAGTCCTCAGTCATTTGCTAAGTGTATGGTACAATTGTGGGGTTAGTTGGGCATGGTGAACTAGGTGCATCTTCCTCATCCAATAGGTGAATCTCGAACAATCTCTGAACATCTCTAGGGATCCATGGAGTGTTGTCTACTGCTATGGAGGTCCATGGCTTCAACATACACCCTACATGTGCCAATGTAGCCCTCGGGAGGTTTAGGACCCTGTATAGGGAGACCAAACCCAAAACGGAGACCATATGCGATCCTGCATAAGATCTAGTGTGCCCTCTAGCCCTCAAGTTGTAATATCCCTAATTTTGATTTCCAGCGTTAGAGATGAGTTTGGGAAGAGGACGCAATTTCGGCATCGGGACTTTGGGAGGAAAAGAGAATATTGCAGCTCTAGTGGAAAGTGGGGACCACAAGAAAGAGAAATTTGACCCAAGGAGGGAACTCGCACACTTGGAAGAGAGAGGAAAGAGAAGGGAGTGTGAAATAGGAGAGAGAGAGAGAGGGGACCACAAGGAGAGGAGGAGCTAGGAATTATAAATAGAGCAAGAGGCACTCATTTTGGTCATTCATTCATCTATTCCGAAACTTGTCTTTGACATAGCACACTTGAGCAGAAGTCAAGTCTGCAAGTGGTTTAGCACACGAGTGTCTCCGAGCAGTGATCTCAACCTTTGCTTCGGTAGACTTCAAGTGCCAGCCTAAGGAGGGAGTTTCATCCTTTTCTGATTCTTCCACGCAGTGGTAATGAGATTTTGCATGCAACAGACACTAGCAGCACCACAAGGACTGTGTAGTGCTTGGAGAAGACACACTTGGGAGTTGAGGAGTGAAGGGAGATTGGGCCTAAAACTTGAGGTGGGATCCTAGGAAGTGTTTTGGGGCCTTTTCCAGCATTTTGGCAAAGCAGCAAATGCAGCATTTGCTACAGGTTACATCTTCTGCTTGTGGAGGAGGGCCAAACATTTGGGGTCAATTTTGAAGTGTCAAAACTAGGACAACCCCTTTCTGGGTTTTTTTGGGTTTTTGACAAGGACCTTAGAAATACTTTAGAAAAATTTCCTGGGTAGACTTGAGGGGTCAAACAAGGGTCCCAATTTAGCCAACAGCTAGAGCTAGGGTAAATTTGGGCCAAAATTCGGAGGTCAACATTTGGCCAATTCCTTTATGGGTTTTTGTGGGTTATTGGTGGATAGGTCGGGGTTAATTTCCCGGTATTTTCTAAGCACCAGAGGAGGCCCTAGAGACTATTATTTGCAGCCAGTAGTGCAACTTTCACTGAGACAGCGCAGAGTTTGTTGGAGATAGCCATATAGTATGTTAGAGCAATTGATTTCATCGCCTGGATATTGTTAGCTTGCCTTGAGCAAGCCCAAGTACATGCTTTCTGATTTTACCTTTGTACTCAACAATTATATTGATAAAATTGCTCAGCACAGCACAGCTTATGGAGATTTCTGGTTGTTTGATGTGCTGAAAATTTTTGTATATGTTTTTACTATGTTTTCTTTGTTTAACATTGTAAATTTCCATAAGGAATATTACACCAGTACAACAAATAATCAAAGGAAATCGAGTTAAAGAGCTCACAAGCCATGGACAACAAGTGGGCACTTCATAATGGCATGCCCTTCCATAGTGGGTTTTGACATGTGCTAATGTCTCCAAGCTCCAAATGGGGCTAACCAAGTATCCTATTAGGTGGTTTCTACCTTTAAAGGGGATAGTATGTCCAAGGTACATCCTTCAAAGAGTGGTGGCATATGATAAAGATATGAATGGAGTAAAGAATGAAAAGAGACAGCCCTGGGCCACATGCTAGGGTACTAGGGTAGCTAGCAAAAAGGAGCCCACACTTGGGTATATAATGTATAGGAGGGGGAAATCGTGGTACATGAGGTGCCCTAGCCTTGATTTTTCCACCCTTCTTTATATGCCTTTTGCCTTTTATGATTTCTTTTTTATTAACTACTCGAAGCTCAAGGGATAAGAGCATGATGTGTAAGGTATAGCAATGGATACCCCCTTTAGGGTAGGGTGATTCATTGCCCACCAAGGGTTGGGACAATCATGGGTTCTTGAATGATAAAGGAGACTCGTGATGGCCATGATAATGGGGGAGAGCTTATGTATTTGCTTTTGCCCACGTGCTAATGTGTTTGTCCTGATCATCTTTTACATTTTGTGGTACATTTTCTTGTTGAATGTGGCCAATTATGCTTTTACGTTTCTTTTCAACTGCATCAACCTCCGGGGCATCGTTCCAGGCCCGATCGGGGGCAAGGGGAAGGGAAAGGCTAAGCCTATGTGGACACAGTGGAGGAATGTCGACCCCGGTGGTAGGAATGTGAATGGGGTTAAAATGAGCAGAAGAGGAGTGATATATGTGGATGAAGGAGCAGGACCACGCAACCAAAATCAGGGTTTCCCATGAAGTACCATCCCTAAAGCCCAAAGGTCAATAAAAGAGATCCCATGGGACTAGGGTCCAAGGTTGACATCCAAAAGAGGTCTAGGGGAAAAGAGCACAAACCTAAGCCCACTCTTCCTGTTGAATCCCCCCATTAATCCATACCTAAAAGTGATAAGTAAACTACAATACTCAATTACCAAATGACAAGGCATACCTTCAGGTTTGGGAGGCCCACCTTCAAACATACGACCATGACAGATGGGTGAGGCACAACATGGCTGGCTCCGGTGGTAGAGAAATGGCACAACGAGCTAGTTTATGGTTGTAAGGTGTTGTTGGATGTCGGTTGAGGACCATCTTCTAGAAAGAAAGAAAAAAATCTAGGGATATTACCCACAAAATGGTGGTTAACACTACCTACTGGTGTTGGGTAATAGTGCCGAAAGGAGAAAATCTAATGGGAAACTTGTTGAGGACAACAAATCTAGGAGAGACAATTGCTTATCTTATGAGCCTAAAAGATTAGGTGGCAGATAAGATTATTTAGCACAGTAACATAGATTGGATTAGAGCTTATGATAAATCAATTACAGACCAGTGCTTTGAATACTCAAATGAAATTGAAATACTTGCACAACAATGAACAAGGTGATCAAGCCACAAGATAAACAATGCTACAAAATGAGAGTTAGCACCAAAGACAAATTAGAGATGAGCAAAGACAATTAAGAGGAAATGAAATTGTTCCTTCAATGGAAGATATTCAAAGATAATGAATTGGAGCAACAAGAATAGAAATGTAAAGCTTGCAATTACAAATTATGCTGACAATCTAAGTTATCAATGGCTAATGTCGAATGCAAGACCTATCTAACGTGAAATACAAGATCTTTGTCAATTTTAGTTAAATGCCTAGTCTAGATGAGAACCTTCTCCTCAATTGTTTTCAAGCAAGTCTCACACAAAGTTGTAGAAAGAAGTTCAGGGGAAGGAGGCTAAGGCCTAATTAGCGATACCTACCTTGGAATTCTAGCAACCCAGATGCCTTCATTCCTACAAGGGATTGCCCACAAGAGAACTGCAAGGTCACCTATTTTAACTATTGAGCAAGGATCAAGAGTCGCAAATAGGATGAAGAAGGTTGCCCTAACTTTCTAGGAACCAAGATTATGCTTGGACGTAAGTTTTAACAATGCAACTCTAGCTCTAGAACGAGGATGCGAACGATGACAATTATATTGCTTAAATGGCATACAATTATGTAAAATGCTCTAATATGAACAAAGTTAAACCACTTGTAACCAAGATTATCAAATATCACTTATCAATGCAAGTTCACATGCACTTCAAGATTTCTTAATGAAACAATAATAGCAATCAATTCAATAAATGTGCTTACTTATGATTCTCTTCCACTTATGTAATGTAGCAATTATAAACAAGAGAGACCTCAAGATTATACAAGCACAATGAGATGAGATTGCTAACAATGATTTTAAATGAGAAAATACAACAAGAACTAAACCATGCAATGCAACCTTTAACAAGAGAGAGAAACAAGAATGAGATGCTTAGTAATATGACTACAAGGCAAGGATATATTTAACACTTAGATGAGATCACAAGAGAAAAATCCAAGACACTGCTAATCTACTATGCCTTTATCTATCCAAATGCCACAATAATGCACAATGTGTTGACACCTAATCCTCTGCGGTTGGGTGAACCTGGAATGTGAACAGTCATCAAAAGATGAACTGAGCAGTCACATTCTTGTATATAACAATAGCTACCTAATGTAATAAATCGAATCAGTTTTTCTGAGTTTTCTGCCAAACTGGAGTTACTCCTGGCCTGACATGGTATCAGAGCCAGTTCTAAAAATAGTTGTAACTCCTGATCATTTCTGCCACTGCCTCTGTCCTGATCATTGCTGCCACTGCCTTTGTCCAGAGCGCTACTCTGCCTCTGCCTCTGTCGCTCTCTGAGCAGTCAGACCATGCCATAATTTCTTCCTCGCCCTCTCTGGTTAAGGTGGCACGCAGGCTTTGTATTTCATTCGGAATTACTTCTCGTTTGTTGCGGTATGAGAGGCCACCCCATTTTTGACATTTTCTGTGTTGTAACTCCTCTCTACTACCATTATTCTCTGTCAAATCTCTGTCATTCTTCTCTGTCCTAATTGATCGAACACTGAACGTTGTCTACCTAACGCTGAGGCCGATATACCTGTGCGTTGAACGTTGTTCTATGGGGGATTGTCGTGCCTTGATTCAAGCCAGTTGGTCAAATATAACTGTGCGTTGAATTACCGTGGTGTGTTGTGCATTTGAAGGGCCATGACTGTCATGAATGGTGGAAGACTGGAGGACTTTGCGTCCCAGGACTAGACGTTGTTTGCATCTCCCTATGTAGTGGAGGGTCGCTTGATCATCTGCCATGATAAAAACCTCGTAGTGTATTAAACCGTGGCCTGACTGTATATTGTGCATAAAACCGTGGACTGTATAATGCATAAACCGTGGACTGTATAATGCATAAACCGTGGAAACGACAGTCTTTCATATATTGTGGTTTGCTCGCACTAATTGTATTGTGGCTCTCAGTGTTACCCAGTGGGAAGGCACTTCTTCAACGTGGGTCTTCATCCACATCCGGGTTCTTTTCGGAGGCTTTGCAGAATTGGAGAGAGAGAAGACAAGCGGTTTGTCCTCGGAGACCATTGGTAGCAACAAGTTGAAACTCCACTCAAAATGCCCCGAGTTCGATTCACCGCAAGGCAGAGGCACATAGTGATTCAGTCCATCGGAGGTTACAGCGATTCGAAGGCCTGAAAGCTCCTGTCAGAGAACTATTGGCACCGCCCGAGTGGTATACGTTTCCATAAAGTTCGGTATTAAACCGCTTGTATATGCCTTGTTGATGATTAACCAGCATATTTATATTGACCAGCTGTTTGAATAAGTTTTGAATGCGTTTTGGGCGCTGTTTCAATAAGTTATTTGAATAAGTTTTGAATGCGTTTTGGACGCTGTTTCAATAAGTTTTGGACGCTGTTTGAATAGTTTGTAGATATGGAATATGGAGGATATTTTATAAAATTTTGGAGACATTTGAAGAAAACTTAGTGCATAAAGAATTTGAAATTTGTTGCCCTTTTGAGTACAACTTCACTGTATATCAGCAGAATGTTTTTTTTTATCAGCAGAAGTTATTTATCAGCAGAACAAAAAAAAAAAAAAAAAAAATTATCAGCAAAAGTATTTTTTACAGAATGCATTCAATCATCTCTATGGTAGGAATAGTTCTCACTGGCAAGGAGAACTATCCTGAATGGTCCCGGATGATAAAACACACCCTCATCTTCAATGAGTTGTGGAAGGGAGTGTGTGTCGGAGAAGGAGACAATGACCCAGTGCAGCCTACATCAAACAAAGAGCTCGTCATTTGGGAAAACAAGAACAGCAAAGCCTATGCATTAATCGCAGCATCTGTAAATGAAGAAGTAAGTCACCATATTTCATCATATTCAACTACCTTTGAAGCTTTACAAAAGCTGAAAGAACTCTATGACTCACATTCTGCACTGGAAGTTGTTTAGCTCATGATTAAACTCTTCACTCTTGAACTGAAAAATAATGATCCTCTTGCTCTTGTATCTGAAGTAAAGTCTATAATGCATGATATTAAATCCACTAAGGTTGAGCTGGATATCCCTCTTATTGTTTTTCTCAAGGCACTCTATCCTACCTACTCCAATTATCTTGAGTCTTTACAAGCAAATGGAAATCTTAAAGATATAACCTTTGACTCTCTTGTGAAAAAGTTTGCTGAAAGAGAGAAAGCCTTTGGAAAGAAGACAGCTCCTGAATCTTCTGAAGAGACTGTGTGCCTTGCTCATAAAGAAAAGCATCCTGCTCAAGATTCTACAAGAGGAAGAGGTGGACGAAGAGGAAGAGGAAGATACTTCAAAGGCAGGGGGGGCAGACATTCTCAAGGAGAAAAGGCAGATCGGCATTGCACTCGCTGCAAACGAAATGGATCACATGATGCTTCTACATGCAAGCTACCATGGGACAAAATTGAGAAGAAAAGAAACCAGCAGAAAGGTAAAACTAATGATACAGACAAAGGTAAAGCACCTGAATCCGCTCACTATATTGAGGCACAATGTAACATTGGAGTAAATGAAGATTTGTTTAATGCTTCACTTGCTTCTTCGAAAAATGATTGGTTGCTTGATTCAGGAGCAACCTGTCATATGACTCATAGAAAAGATTTTTTTGAAGATTTCACTGACAATGTTGATGGAGCAGTATATTTTATAGATCAGTCAAAAATCAAGCCATCAGGGCTTGGCACAATCAGGCTTAAACTGCCTGGTCTTCCAGACTTTCTTTTGGATCATGTTCTATATCTCCCACAGCTCAAGAGAAACTTGCTATCCTTGGTCCACATCCGCCAGCAAGGTCACTCCATTCATATGTTTGATGGCAAGCTTGAGGTAAGAAAAGCATCTGACCACTCACTTGTCATGAGGGGAATAGAAGAAGAAAGACTTCTCAAACTGCAAGGAACCTCTGCTCATGCACAACATTTCTCATATATTTCTCATCATGAAGAAGGTACACTTCCATCAAGTTTATTATGGCATGCTAGATTTGGACATTTAAACTATGACAGTCTCCGCTTATTGAAGAAAAATGGTGTTGTTGGTTTGCCTACAATTCCTAGGAAACATAAGCAATCTGATGCTTGCATTCTAGGAAAGCATAGCAAACAGTCTTTTCATGATTCAAATTCAAGAGCACATAGGAAGATTGAACTCATTCATTCAGATTTATGTGGTCCAATGCCTGTTCCTTCTGCAATGGAAATAAATATATCATGACATTTATTGATGATTACACCAGAATGTGTTGGGTTTATTTATTGAAGAACAAATCTGATGATTTTCAAACATTCAAGAATTTTCATAAATAGATTGAAAATGATGCACAATCTCATATTAGGTCTATTCGCACTGATAATGGAAAAGAATATACATCAAATGAATTTGAAAACTATCTTCGCCAACATGGGATCAAACATCAAACAATTGTGCTAGCTGAATGGTGTAGCTGAAAGAATGGTGTAGCTGAAAGAATGAATAGAACAATCTTGAATATGGTATGATCCATGCTTTTCTTCAAAAATGTAAAGATAATGTTTTGGGCTGATGCTGTTCTATGTGTTGCATATATAAAGAATAGATGTCCATCTAATGCTAGAAGAAACAAGACTCCTTATGAATTGTGGTATGGACATGTTCCTTCGGTAAAACATCTCAGGATCTTTGGTTCCACCTATTATGCTTTGATACCAAAGGTACATAGAAACAAACTTGGTGCTAGAAGTCGTAAGTGTATCTTCCTGGGGTATTCAAACAACTCTAAAGCATACCGCCTCTATGATGAAGTAAATAAAAAGTTTGTTGTATCTAGAGATGTCATTTTTCTTGAATCATCCAAATCTGACAATGTTGTTGAGCGGCAACTTGATCGCTTGGATAGATTCGCAAAAACGAAATCATTTCAAGAATTTGATAATCAGATTCCACATCTTGAAGGGGGGATTCCTATACTAGAACAACATGTGGAATCTTCTTCTGAAGAACAATCTCCTCTGCATGAAACTCCAACAACGGATGATGCTTTAAGTGATGTAATTGATAGAATTGGGAGACTCAATCTTGATTCAGTCCCAACTCAATCAACAGAGCAGCCTGGACCATCTCAAAAAGGTCCCCCAAAGTGGCTGACAAAGAAACTTGAAAGTGTTCATCCTGATGAAATTGGAAAAACAGGAACCAGAAATTCAAACCGACAAGATGGAGGTGATGTAGATGACTCTAATTCACCTGTTGATATGGATGTTACTTATGATTGTGAATTGAACTTGTCTACAGATTTTGAACCAACTTCCTTCAAAGAAGCTGCTTCTCATGATGAATGGAAAGAAGCGATGAAAAAGGAGTATGATGCCCTCATAAAGAATGGCACTTGGAAGCTGGTTGATCCTCCATTTGGAACCAAACCAATTGGCTGCAAGTGGGTCTACAAGAACAAATACAAAGCTGATGGCTCACTTGACAAGCACAAAGCTAGGCTTGTGGCAAAAGGTTTTGCACAGAAGGAAGGGGTCGATTATGAGGAAACTTTTGCCCCCACAGCAAAATGGGCCACCATCCGGACACTCTTTGCACTAGCAGCTCAGAACGGTTGGAAAGTCCATCAAATGGATGTAAAAACTGCATTCTTGAATGGAGATCTAAAAGAGAATGTTTTTATGTCCCAGCCTGAAGGATTTGCTGTGAAAGGACATGAACAAAAAGTATGCAAACTTGTGAAGTCCTTGTATGGCCTCAAACAAGCACCGCGAGCTTGGTATGAAAAACTAACTGAGCATCTTCTGAAACTCAACTTCAATCATTTTGATCTTGATGATGCAACTTTATTTGTCAAGAAAGTTGGCAAAACAGTTGTATATCTTGTGGTATATGTAGATGATCTTTTAATGACAGGGAACAATGAAAGCTACATTGGATCCATAAAGAAGGAATTGGGGAAAAGTTTTGAAATGACTGATTTGGGCTATGTTCATTACTATCTTGGCATTGAAGTAACCCAACATCCAAAATCCATATTTCTTTCTCAAAAGAAATACATTGGAGATTTGTTTAACAGATTTGGCATGACAGAGTGCAATCCTCTTTCTACTCCAATGGAACAAAACTTAAAGCTCACATCTATTGAAGGAAAGGAATTTGAGGATGCAACAAAGTATAGATAGCTTGTAGGAAGTCTCATCTACCTCACTACTACCAGACCAGACATTTCATTTGCTGTTGGAATCCTCTCCAGGTTTATGCAAAAGCCTTGTGAGGAATATTGGTCTGCTGCAAAAAGAGTTCTAAGGTACTTGAAGGGAACTCAAGACCTTGGAATCAAGTATACACAGGTGGACGACTTCAGCTTGATTGGATACTCTGATTCAAACTTCGATGGAGACAAAGAAACTGGGGTATCTACTTCAGGATATGCTATGAGTCTTGGATCAGGAGCTGTCTCTTGGAGATCACACAAACAATCAGTTCCAGCAGATTCCACAACAGAAGCAGAATACGTGGCAGCAGCTGAAGCAACGAAAGAAATTGTGTCGCTCAAGAAAATTCTTGAAGATTTGCAGGTAAAACAAGTACAATCAACTCCACTCATGATTGACAACACCTCTGCAATAAAGTTGGCCAAGAATCCAAAGTTCCATGATCATACAAAGCACATCAATACTAAATATCATCTGATCCGACATCATGCTGAGGCCAAAACAATCCATCTCCGTCATTGTTCCACAAATGAGCAAATTGCAGACATCTTCACCAAAACGCTTGCAAGAGAAAAGCTTGAAAGATTCAGAATGATGCTTGGACTCACCAACATCCCTTCAGATTAAGGGGGGGAATGTTGACACCTAATCCTTTGCGGTTGGGTGAACCTGGAATGTGAACAGTCATCAGAAGATGAACTGAGCAGTCACATTCTTGTATATAACAATAGCTACCTAATGTAATAAATCGAATCAGTTTTTCTGAGTTTTCTGCCAAACTGGAGTTAGTCCTGGCCTGACACAATGATTACTTCAGAGATAGAAAGAATGCACCAGACCTCAAAAGACCTCATTTCCAAGTGATTTTAGTCCAATCTCAACAAGATCAGTCATCAAGAAGTTCATAGTTAAGTGTTAGGATGATTATTAAGCTTCTTGAGATTAATAAGTGACAAATTTTAATTGTTTTTAGGGCTTATTATTATTAGCCTTCTTGTGATTAGCTACTAAATGCAATACTTCAAATCTGATATTTCATGACAGCCTACAATACAGGACTATGAAGGAGGATCAAGGCCACAAGGCTTTACGGCCGTACTTCAACAATTGATAAGTCAAATGTAGGAGCCCAAATGCCAATGTTTTGGCTTTAAGCAAGCAATGAAACCCTTCCAATCGTGTGCACTAACCTGCAATCACAA
The DNA here is from genome assembly GCA_031772625.1 of Pinus tabuliformis. Taxonomy (NCBI): domain Eukaryota; kingdom Viridiplantae; phylum Streptophyta; class Pinopsida; order Pinales; family Pinaceae; genus Pinus; species Pinus tabuliformis. The sequence continues at coordinate 1,330,816,615 of CM062818.1, forward strand.
ATTTGTTAGCCCTAGACTATATGCAACAAGGAATAAACCTCAATATACTTGTGGCTAAGTTAGAAAAGGACTCTAGGCCTTATGGCTAGGGCTAGAGAGAAAAATTAGATGGACCAATGAACACCCAAGCCCAAAGAAAAAATTAAAATGATTTCCAAGAGGACACTAGGCATGCAATCAACCATAATCAGTTTGTAAATCAAATACAATGAGTTTCATGAGCCTTCTAATGGATCAAAATTTTAATGGCAATTTTCCAAGTCAAAATCAATATCAAACCCTTGCAAAAATATTGATTAGGTCTGCAACAAGATTAGATTAGCATATGATCAAATGCAACAATTTTGTGAGCCCTCCAGTGCTTGCAGCTAGGGATAAATAGGCATCACAAGCTTGCAGCCAAGCCAAAATGGCTCAATGCCCTTACTGGCCACCAAAAGAGGTTAGTAATTAGACTTTCAACCATCAAAAAAAAATTCAATAAGCCTGCAACAAGCAACCAAGCCAGATTTTAGCAAGAGAATGATGAAGATAGCCACAAATTTTATTTGCAAAGTTTTTTAAATAATAAGCCCTTGTGAAACATTCAAATTTGCATGAATTTATCCCTAGTAGGGCTTGCGGCTTCCTTATAAAAATTCGTTGAAGGAGAAAAGAGCCACAATATTGAATATTGAACCCTTTGTATGCCTAGTTAGGCCTTGAACCCCTCACGGCTTTGACAAAATGCTAGACGAGCATCAAGAAATGGTGATCTTAGGCCCAAACCCTAGTCGTCTAAGCTAGTTTAGGGTTGAAACCCTCTAGGAATCGATCTCTTCTTTGATCTCTTGAATATCTACTTGCAAAATAATTTCAAGAAAAACCATATTCGTCCCTCTAGATTTACAAGAAAATGAAAAATAAAAACCCCAAGATGGTTATATATACAAGGAGAAATAAAATACAAGGGTTAGAAAATAATATACAAATTATTTACAATATTCACAAATAAAAAAAATTGCTCTAATTAGCATATCTATCTTTCATTGCACGAATAGATTGAAGATAAATCAATAAAGTAAGCTTTTTATATTAGATCCATGGCCAAGATCTCTACAAAACAATTGTTAGGTAAGTCCTGGAAGTGTAACACAATGGGCTCTTAAGCTTCTTATCTTGGGAGTTGGCTGGTCCAACTGAAGACTTGCCCTCACACCCAAGATCTGAATATTAATGAGATCTCTACACAACTAAGATCAAGCTATTAGATCAATAGAGGCTAGATCACACAATAAACCTTCAAAATCTAGAGATACCTGCTAGCTAGATCAAATTTTATGTGTTACTCTAAACCCAGTAACTAATGCAATATACTTGCGCAAATAGTTAATCCAACCACTGGCTAATGAAATAATAACTTATAGAATTTTACTTCAGTAGAGCATTAGGAACATGATTCAAAAAAATATTACCAATAAGCAGAAGAGGAACACCATCATGAATAAACCCCGAAAGACTTCTAATTTATTATTCCAAAAGAAAGATTACATCCAGCAGAACTTGACTCAAATCTTGCTCAAGATTTTTTAATGAGTACATGATACAATGAGAAGCATAATAGCTTCCTTATATAGAAAATGAGAGCATCAAACCCCTCCAAGTGGAAATAACGGCTAGTTTCCTTGATCCATGGCTTGATCCTTGTCAAATTAATTTGATCCCTTGATAACTGGTGCACAGATCTCCAAAAGAATTTGACTTCCTTGATTGTTGGGCTGGATGGACCAAATTTTGACTTTTGGGTGGTTTTGGACCACTGGAGAATCTTCAAAAAATAGAATTATCATAATTCTCGCATTCAGAAAACCACCTTGACCCAAAAATTCGATTTTCTTGAGAAAATATTCCTTTTGGCCCAATGAATTTTTGAACTGCGACTTTTTGCCTTGGAAATGAGTCCTTTCTAATTTTTTACTTTGAAAAAGGACCTCAATAATTTTTTGATAATTTTTCCACTTGGAGAGAATTTAATTTTCTCTCATTTTAATTTTTTGACATTTTTCCAATTTAATTATTTTGACATTTTCACTGGAAAATAAAATAAAAGACTCAAGAGGGGATTACACATATTTTCCACCCTCAAAGTGGGTCTAAAAATATTTAGGCGATGATGTCTAATTATGAGTAATCATCCACCTAAAATATTCCTAAACAACACTTTTTACATCAAGATATTACATAGACATCCCTTTAGAAGGGGAAATTTACAATAGACACATGACCTCTTAGACTCGACCAAATTCTCCAACACAAGACAGATGATATAGTATGATAAAAATACATAGACTCGATAACACTAGGACTCACCTAAGACCTTACCATCGAGCCCCACTCTAGCTTAGGGGGATGCTTGGGAGAAAAATCTGCCAATTACTTGGGTTCGGAAACACAAATAATTGGTAGAGGGTAAAATACTCCCTAGAGTGAAACTCTTTGCTAAGGATCAAAGGCTTACCTAGATGTTTTTAAATGGCTTCATAGTCATACTAGAATAATTTTTACAATAGAGGCCCAAAGGGTAGCAAAAGCAAAGGATCAAAGGCTTACCTAGATGTTTTTAAATGGCTTCATAGTCATACTAGAATCATTTTTACAATAGAGGCCCAAAGGGTAGCAAAATTTGGGATTACAATGACAAATTTGAAGTTGTGTGATGACGATGACTTTGAAAATATTTATCCACTGATATGTACTCTGCTTCTTGGGGTAGTTTACACATGTGGTCAACATGTCCGTAGCCACCCTTTGCATTTTGATTTTTCTTTCCTTTATTTTGTTGTGGCCATGATATACTCTTCTATTTCTTTTAGCTACATCAGCCTCCCAAGGAAAAAAATTTGAGCCCTACCCAGGGATGTGGACATGTGATTGCTAAATCTCAAAGAACCAATGATAAGTTGAACCCAAAGAATGGAAGTGAAATATGGGTTTGCAGTGTAAGATGGAAGGTGTTAATTACGACATAGGGGCAAATGGAACTATGTTATCTCAATCAGAGCTTCCCAAGTAGTGCCCCTCATATACCCAAAGGGCCTTAAGGGAGGTCCAACTGGACTAGGATCAAAGATTAACCCCCCAAGTAAGGTGAGAGAACAAGATCACAATCAAAGTTTGTCAATCTTCTAGATCACCCAATAATCCAAACCAAATGCCCAAAAACAAACAAGTATAAGCACTCAAAATTACAAAATGATCAAAGGACCTTTTGAATTGTAGCCCACCTTCATCCAGGTGATCAAGTTGGATGGGTGAGAAGCAAATCGTTGATGCAAGTGGTGGAGATATATGGCATATCATCATCTAATGGAAGCTATAAGGGGCTATTGGATGTCTAGGTAGATATCCAATGTAGCAGAAAAGCTTTCTCCTACGGGGTTACCCATCTTGGTGGGTAACAGTCCTTTTCTCCATACAAATGTAAACAAAAACTGGACTACCAAAGGTGCGTAGATGACTTAATTTTAGCTTCACTCCAATGAACACCTCCTCGGGAGTCATATCCTCCAACAGCATGTGAGGACTTCTACTCTATAGATACATAATTGTATTGCACGCCTCTGCCCAAAAAAACAAAGGCAATGCCTGGTTATACATCATTGCCCTCATTGTGTCCATTATGGTACTATTTTTCCTCTTTGTGACCCCATTTTGTTGAGGGTTCTAAGGTATCGCTAGCTCCTTCTTAATCCCTGTTGCTCGACACAAATCTTAGAACTCATTACAAGTATACACGCCACCATAATTCAATCTCAACACCTTAATCTGCTTCCTAGTCTGGTTTTCCACAAGAGCTTTAAACTATTGAAACCGACTGAAAACCTCACCCTTGGTCTTCAAAACGTAGATCCAAGTCTTCCTGGAAAAATCATCTATGAATGTCACAAAGTACAAAGACCCAATTATTGATTCTACTAACATAGAACCACAAATGTTTGAATGCACCAAGTACAACACAACCTTGGACTTGTTCTTGCTGTGAGGAAATGCAACCTTGACCCCCTTGCCAAGCGCACACTCCCTCTTGCTCCAACTTGATCTCCAGAAAACTTGTAACCATTCTTTGTAGAATAGGATGAGTCCTATAGTGTAGGTGTCTCATCTTCCTATACCAATTTTCGCTCTAGTTGTCACACTCATGTGCAAAAGCCTTCACCAGTTGTCCTCTCAACATATACAGATTCTTCTGCCTTTTCCCAATTACTCACCTCCTGTTGGGATCAAGGCCTTTCATCCCATTAGACACTTCACCTCCCATGAAACTGACCTAGTCCTTTATCCTCCATGGTTGAAACCGGTAGGAGATTCTTGCCCAAACCCGATACAAACATTGAAACAACACTTCATTCACCTCCATGATACCCCCGAAGTCCATTTGAAACTCAATACTGCCAATGTCCTCTACTGCATACTTGGTATTATCACCAAGCTCTATATGCATATCTTTAAGCTCCTTGGTCATGTTGGTGAAAATGTCTGGAGACCCGGTCACGTTACGAGATTCTCCCCTATCTACAAAACAGAGACCTCTCATGAGGATTCTAGAAAGGCATAACACCATGGCAAAGTTCTTCTCAAACTTTTCAACCAACTCATCCATTTGTGCAACGACTATCATGGCTATCTTTCCCTTGCCCTTCTTCGTGTTTGGACATTGACTAGCGAAATGCCTAAACTTGTGACATGAAGAGCAATTGACATTCATCACGTCCTTCGCCCTTTTACCCTATGACGGTCCACCTCCACTCTAGTTTTGCTTGGCCTTCCCTTTGTCCTTTTTCACTTGTGTAGCAAGAGCAAGCTCCTCTTTCGCCTCACCACTCCTTCGTCGTCCTCCGGCTAATGAATTCTCCTAGATCACTGTCTAGCTTAAACATCCTACTACTGACTCCAATCAAGAAATTGTTGCCTAGCTAGGATGCCATCCACAAAGGTGGTTCAATACTAGCCCTTGCACACTCCCTCTTGCTCCACCTTGATTTCCGGAAAACCTGTAACCATTCTTTTGCTCCCCAACACCATCATAACAAAAAAAGGAACCAGCAAGAGAATGCCAAGCCATATAGCTATGATGTTTGGTTGAGTTTTAGTTTCTTGCCTGCAATAAAATGAAGGAGGAATGAGAATGGGAAAGAGAGGAGAACATATTTCATTCAAAATGAACATATAAAAAACACAAATGCTACATGGAAAATAAAAAGAATGGGATTGGACCCTACTGCTTTGGCTCTTCAATGGTGTCTTCAATCCCAAACTCTAATCTCCCTTGCAAGCTCCTCAAGCAACCCTCATAATCTTCCTCTCACTCACCTCCTCAACTCAAGCTCCAAAATCCCTCTCTTGCTCTCTCAAAATGCAAATGATGCATTGTTAGAGGGGGGAGGCCTTTTATTTCTTTTGGCCCTTCCCTTCCCTCCACCACAAAAAAATTGCGCACAATCTTTACCACGGCGAGCAAATTTTTGGAAGGGGCATCGGTCGGGCACGATCACTCCCGTACCTCTCCATGATTTAAAAAATCACTCCGGGACCGAACAAGATTGATCATCCCCGACCGCTACCGCTTTCGCTCACAGAAAGGCATGGAGCAAAATTTTTAAGGGAGCGCGCTCCCAGAATTCTCTCTCGAACAATGTCGATCTGGATCCGCTCCCGAGCAAAGCATGCTTCGAGAGTGGATTCAGGGGGGAGCGCTCCCCCGCGGCCCTGTCTAGAAGACCTATAACCATCCTCCTCAATGCTGCCAAAGCCCTGTAATGTAGGTTAGCAAATCTTCAATGCCATAACTCACATAAACTAACACTGTCATGTACCAATGCCTGGGTTGGACATCCTAACAACTTGTACAGCCCTCCCTCTCGAACACCAATCACTCTTGTCGAGTCTATGCTCAAGCCCTTAGGCCATACAAGAAGTTGACCATCTTCAAATGCAAATTTGTAGCCTCTATCCTCCAACACTGAAATAGAGAGCAAGTTCTTCTTCAATCATGGTACAAACAGTGCATTTATCATGTGTGGAGAGCCTTCAGACTCTAGTTACAATGATGTTGTCCCAACTCCCTTCACTACATACTAGGCATTATCTCCAAGTTCCACTTGCAATGTTGAATCCTTCTCTATCAAATATGAAAGAGAATCTTGTGAGATTGTCATGTGCCTAGAAACACCATTGTCCACCAACCAAATATCACTACTATCTGTAATAGTGCCTGTAAGAGCGAAGAAAAAGGAATATTCTTTTCAAATTTCATCTACAATCTCATCAAGTTTAGATCCCTTTGTCTTCTTCTGTGGTAGATGCCCATCATCATCATCAATATCAGTTGTTGATGCATGTTGCTTTCCCTTTCTTTTGTTTTGAGGACACTACGAGGCATAGTGACCATTGGGGCACCTGATCTTTGAAAGTTCCTTCTTCAATTGGCACTGATCTTCCACATATATTCCTCTTATCAAAGTTTCTCTTCCTTTTCCTTTCCTTGCATGAGCTGCAAGGGCCTGAGTTTTTTCATCCCGAGGTCTCTGCAAGATGTTCTTGTACAACGATCTAGGCTCCTCTTCGACATAATCAGTGCAAAGTTGATCAAACTTGGGCAGCTCAGCCCGTGCACAAATACCTTGAACAAATGGATCCCATGAAGAAGGAAATCCATTAAGAGCCATTGTAGCAAGCTTTGAATCATCAATGATATCTCCAATGACTATATGTTGATCTCTCAACTGGGAGACTCTCATGAGATAAGTGGCAACTGAATCTGATCTGGACATCATGATACTATCGAGTTGATGCCTCAAGGCTAACTTCCTACTAGTGTTCTTACTCGCAAACAATCCCAGCAAGGAATCTAACTTCCTACTAGTGTTCTTACTCTCAAACAATCCCAACAAGGCATCATACATCTCGTTGGCAATCTTCAACTCGGCAACATGTGGAATCAAATGGTCCTTTACAGAATATATCAAGATCCCTTTAGCCTTTGCTTCATTCTTCTTATGCTTGGCTCTGTCCTCAACATCCGCTAGTTCTGAGAAACTTTCCTTCGCATAATTCTAAATATCATTTTCATCCAAGACAAGGAGTATCCTGGTCTTCCAAGACCCGAAATTTGTAGTACCACCCAACCTATCCTCTACTCTGAAACTAGCCACCATCTTGACAAGAGATAAAAATATGAACAAATTGTTGAATACTAAAATGCAAGGCTTGTTCAATGGTTGATCTTCAACAAAGCTTTGAAACCATGTTGCAATTCTATGGCAAGTGTAGTAGAATACAATTTTTTGATCTGATAATTACTTCCTAATTATTTTCAAACATTTTTTCTCATGCCACTAATATCATTAAATAATTATACATGGAAAATATCAACAACAAATGCAATCGAAACAGTAAAGATTATAGAATGACGTCCATGCACAATAGAAACAATATTTTTCACCTGGATACCCAACATCGAGAGGAAACACAACAGTCCTTTCTTAAGGGTAAATTGTCTTTCAACAAGGTTTACAAATCAAAAATTTGTCTAGAAATTTGTGCCAATAATACAAGTCAAAACATCATTAAACCTGGTCAATCAGATGTAGGTCAAACTAGTCAAAAAAATCAAAAGTCAATGCTAACCAACAGCCTGGTCAAACTACCCTACAGTCAAGCATCGGCCTTACGATCAATTCTTGGCCCTATTCAAAGTCTGTTGTCAAACTTGCAGTTTGCAGTCAATGATCTGCGCATGCGAATTTTCTTCTTTATTCAATTAACTCACACGTTTAGTCAAACTATGCAGTCAAATCTCAATCAAACAATGGTCAAATAGATGTGGTCAACTTCGATCAAGCAATTGTAGTCAAAAAAAGTTTCCCTCTTACACATGTGACCTCCAAAAGAGAGAGAATGATGAAGAAAAGGTAAAAATGATCTCCAGCAACATATTTCTCCTTGGTAGAATTTCTCCTCCACTATAAAAGATTCAATGAACTTGCTATATTGATGATCTTCCTCTCACATGCTTGTTTATTTACATAGAGCTCTAGTGTTGAGTGGAGACCCATCAAGGTGGCTTCTCATCACAATAAACCCCTTCACTAATGGAGCCACTACTGGGTGAAAAACCCTATTCAATAAACAATTCAAACCCTCTCCATAAAAGATAGATCACTCCATCAAGAAGCACAATGTGAGCATCGTGGGCCAATCTCCCCTAGCCAAAATAGCATGGGCCCATGCGAGTAAGACTGCCCCTAGGCCATTCAACCCTAGCCAAATCATCATGGCCCCATTCGTGAATATATCATTACCCCTAGTCAAATCAACATGACCACATGGGAGAATGTTTGCCTAATATTGGAAAAACATCAACACTCATTAACTTCTTCCTTAAGTAGCTTCCAAACCAAATATGTCAAGCTCTTTTCATGAGGGATGTATTAGTACATGAAATAAATCTCACCAAGACCTCCCAAAATAAACCCCATTAGGTGGATCACTTCCTTTTTTCTTATCATGTTTGTTACAGGAAACAAGTGGCATTTAAAGACACAAGATACATCTTAAGACTCATTACCCACCATTTTGTGGGTGATATCCCTAGGAGAAAAAATTTCTCCATGATGGTCCTCAATCGGCAACCCCTCGCAACCACCAACTAGCTCGATGTGCCATTTCTCTGCCACCTGAGCCAACCATGTGGTCCCTCACCCATCTGTCATGATCGTATGTCTGAAGATGGGTTTCCCAAACCTAAAGGTATGCCTTGTTATTTGGTAGTTGAGTATTCTAGTTTATTTATCATGGAAACTTTGGGCATGGATTAATGGGGAATTCGGCAAAAAGAATGGTCTAGGTTTGTGCTCTGGTCCCCCAAGTCTCTTTTGGGATGTTAACCTTGCACCCTAGTCCTATGGTATCCCTTTTACTGACCTATTGGTTTTAGGTATGGTACTACATGGTAGACCCTACTTTTGGTTGCGTGGTCCTGCTCCCCGATTCGCGTATATTACTACCCTTCTGATCATTACACCCCCAATCATCTCTCCTCCCACCTGGGTCCACATTCCTCCACTGGGTCCACATAGGGTCAGCCACCCCCTCCCCTTGCCCCACATCTTGGGTCAAGCCTGGAATGATGCCCGGAGGTTAATGCAGCTAAAAGAAAAAGAAAAAGCATAATTGGCCACATTCAATAGGAAATTGTACCACAAAATGCAAAAGATGGTCGAGACAAAAGCATTTAGCACGTGGGCAAAAGCCATGACATGAGCTCTACCCCATTCCATGGCCATCACCCTAGTTCCTACATGGCCCTTGATGAGCCTCCTTTATCATTCAGGAACCCATGATTGTCCCAACCCCCGGTGGTTGATGAACTGCGTCACCTTATAAGGGGGTATCCACTACTATATTTTACGCATCATGCTCTCATCACCTAGAGCCCCGAGCAGTTAACCAAAGAAAATCGTAAAAAGGAAAAAGGCATATGAACAGTGGAAAAATCAAAGTCGAGGTAACTCATGCACCACTTGCTCCCTCCTACACATTATTTACCCAAGTGTGGGCTTCCCTTTTATTAGTTACACTTGTACCATGGCACGTGATCCAGGTTGCCCTTTTTCATTCCCTACTCCATATCATTAGTATGCCAGATGCCACCACCATTTGAAGGACGTACCACAGACATACCACCCCCTTTAGAGGTAGAAACCACCTGATAGGATGTTTGGTTAACCCTATTTGGAGTTGGGAGACATTAGCACATGCCAAAGCCCACTATGGAAGGGCATACCATTATGAAGTGCTCACTTGTTATCCACGGTTTATAAACTCTTTTACTTGATTTCTTTAATAACTTGGTGTGCTGGAAGGCACGGGGATGCATTGGATCTTATGTAGGATCGCAGTTGGTTTCCATTTGGGTTTGGTCTCCCTCTACAGGTTCCTGACCCAAGAGGGCTACATTGGCACATGTAGGGTGTGTGTGGAGAGCCATGGCCCTCCACAGCAGTAGACAACACTCCATGGATCCCCACAGCCATTCAGAGATTGCTCGTGGTTTACTTATTCAACGAGGAAGATGCACCTAATACATATGCCCAGTTGGCCCCAAAGTTGTCCCATGCACTTCACAGATGATCCAGGACTTGCACGATGATGTGGCATCACCTACACCATCATCCTAGCCCTTGCAAGTGATCTACAGGCATCTTCGATTTGTTAGGAGACCCATGAGGACACTTGTGTGCCCCACACGTCATTTGGAACTCCACAGGTTATTACAAGGGACCAACCCCTTGTCCACTACTTTTGGGAGTTCGACTACACATTATGGCACATATGGACTCCATTAGGCCTCCTCCAAGGCCCAACAACATGCATTATCCATTATTCGATGACTTGAGAGACTTATTCTTTTGTTTATGAGCTAGTTTGGTGGGCTTGTCACCAAAAGTTAGTTATTTTGCACATTATTTTATTGTAGGGCCTAATGTAGATACTAGACCTAATTAGTTAAATTAAACTCATTAGAAGTGTATATATACAAGTGATGTGAATTCATTTTAGCATCATCACTTGGTTGGACTTGTATCTCTTTAGAGAACTTCGCTATCCTTCTTGGTGGACGAAATTTTGGAGCATGGAATGAATTTTGATCTTTGGATCATTTTCTCTTGTCTTGGAGCTTCTTGTTTGGCAATTTTTTTATGGTTGGATATACTCTAATACATGTAAGTGCAATTTTAATGCTATTCTTTGCTCTAGGATTTCGCTATTCTAGGGCTAATTAGCTGCATCTATTATTATGAAGTTGAGGAAATTTGTTTCTAGACAGTGATGCTTCATGTATGGGCCATGTATGATGAGTGAATGTTCCTAGGGATATTTCATAGTTGAAATTTATCTTGATAAGCCATCTATTTTGCAAAACGAAGTATAAAGTCTTTGACATTGCTCTCCTTTGCCTTGATGCTAAGTGAAGCTACATTTAAGGCCTCCTTGACCAAGAAAATCAAATCTGAATTCATAACCATTCTTGACTCCAATCTCCCCAAAGGATTAGGCACTGGTCTACCATAGGTGATCACCCTAAAACTTATTTTCTTCACCTTCTCCTCTTCTTTCTAGGTCTAGCCCCATAGGTCACTTAGGGCATCGAATATCTAACAATCTGGACATCCAAATACTTCGATTTTTGGTCCACAACTGCGTCAATGTGTCCTCAAAAAGTCCTCCAAATTTCATGAGATTCCGACAGTGGAATCTTGAGATATCGCAAGCCCTAGCTCAAAGACCAACTCTTGCCCTTGGTTTCCCTTAGGCTAGAAACCTCACTGGGATCCTTGCACTGCCTTTCATTGAAAATCCATTCCTTGATCCCTTTCCCGTCCTTCATTAGGTCAAGCATATCATTGGTTGCTAAATCCTATCCCCTTGACCTACCCTGGGTCCACTTGGTCCCATGTGGTCCCATATCTTATCAAAGTCAACTCTTCAAAAACCACTTTGGAAACCAAATTCCACAAGGATTTTAGGGTTTAAAAAGCTCCTTTACAAGTCACATTCCCTATGACAAGCCCTCAAATCCCTACTCCCCTACCCTAGAGAATCGTGTACCTTGTTTAAGAAGCAAGCAAGTCCCACTCTTGAGTCTCTCCTAGGAAAGGGTTATCCAGATCACTTCACATCCATCTGAGTTGATCTATCCTTGATAAGTGATTCTCTATATATCAGGTTTCCTCCCATCGGTGAAAGTTCGTAAATAGTAGGAAGCTTTAGTTGTGGTGACAGTGGGCTTTAGCTTCAATGTTGCTCTTGACCTAGCAAGTGCCCCTCTAGGACCCCCTACTAGTTTGAAACTTTGAGCAGTAACAAGACCAAATCAATGGGACAACACACCTCCTCTTGATCTTCAACTAGCATGGCCATCCCCATCAAGCTTTTGAGGAGTTCCTAGTTCTTAGTATAGATCAATTGTTCTCCATCCACCCCTTTAGTAGACTAGTATTTCATTAGTAGGTTCTTTTAAGAGGCCTTGATTGTTAAAGAGTCTCAATGGATAAATCATTCCCAACTCACTCCTAGTGTTGCAAAATGAAGTACTCTTAGTCCTTGACTCTCCCCTTAGGGCCTCATAGGGTAGTGTATTAGATCCTTGTCTGTGGTTGATATATAATAGGACACCCTCATCTTCCTCCTTTGCTCCCTCCACTTTTACCTCTTTTTTCTGATGTGGTTATTAAGGCTTCCTCTTCGCCCTCTCACTCTTCACCTAGTTATGATGATCTCTAGCCCATTATCATGTTGTACCTATGCTTACGCTTTTGGTTACTTCTCTAATTTAAAAGTTTAGCTTATTTTATTTTGTACTTTATCTTTTAGGTTCTAGGAGTTGCTTGGGCACTCCCATAATTGGCCACTACTAGATTGCACTTTTGAGTCTTTTGACCTACTTATTTGTGGTCATTATTGGACATTAATAAAACCCTCTTATCTTACCTTATATGTTTTTCTCATCTTCTAATGATAACAAGGAATATGTTTCTGAATTTCAGTTGTATACACTAATTGATTCTAATATGCATATGCGAGTAGTGAGAAGAATTAAGTGAATTCTTTAGAGATTGTACTTTTAAGTCTCTTAGACGGAGCCCTACTTAATTTTGGTCATTCATGGACGTTAATAAAACATCTTATCTTATCATATATGTTTTTATCATCTTCAAATGATAGCAAGGCATATGTTTAAATAAATTTCAGTTGTATATACTAACTAATTTTAATAGGCATCCACAAGTAGTGAGATGAATTAAGTGGATTCTTTACATAATTACCAATATAATAAAATGACAGATTCTAATCATACCTTGGTTAGGTTCACTACCATTTTATTGTAGAACAAGTATCAAATATCCTGCAACAAAGTGTGATGATTTTAAACTAGAAAATAACAAGGATCAATGGATCTGTCCCGGCCATCTTGCATTGGATCATTGTGCACTAACCCACGTTAGCAATGGATTATTACATATTATTACATAGAGAGGAGTCCCACGTGAATAAGGAAGAAGTGCAACTAGCAAAATGCAAATATTTTTGCTGACAATCATGTGCGCAATCCTACAAAAAGTTTCCATGTTTAACAATTGAAGGGTCAAACCTAAAGATTACACTGTCGTGCTTTTTAGATTAATAAACCTACAACTAGAACATTTTGGCTTTCAAAACATTTTCCAAAGAATATAGCTACTTCTTGTGTCATATAAGCTTTCATAAAATTATCATCAAAGAACATATGCCTTGAAGGGTGCAAGTATTGTCCTATTATAGAAAAAACATTTACATAATATATAGAGCAGGTAAAAAGCCTAGCAAGGCCATAATTCTAGACCTTTACATTTTTCATCTATGGTCTGTAAGTAACATAAAGCAATGTAATTCACAAGATACCAAAAAGGTCAACTTCAAATTATATGTGGTGTGATAATCAAATTCATCCATTCCATTGAGTAACTACCGAAGGACATTGCAATTTTACAATAGAAGCATAACTTTATATAATCTACCATTCTTATTATTAAGTAACAGTGAAGACGTTGTCAAATAACCTATTGCACTTCTTGTATGCTGATGAAGTGAAAATTAAACTCAAAAAAATAGATATTTATGCATATTATACATATAAATTACCTTCTTGGAAGCGATGAAGGTCCTCAAAGTTGACATACTCTGGTTATCCAAAGATGGCTGGATCGATTCAAGTTGTTCAGTAAGACTGAAAGATACAACAAAGCCATTTTAAAAAATCATCAATTTGTATCAACTACATGTAGAAAATTCCGTTTAACTATTCAAAGATAGAGAAGCAACAATTTTGCATCTCCACAAAGTTATACATGAACTAGATTCTGTGATAAAATACTTTTCTTACTTTTGGCAAATGTAAATCAAATCACAATGAATTAATGTGCAATACTACTTCACTATTTACACAAGACAATTACAAATTATGTACAAAAAGGAAGCTCCTAAATATCATCTAGATAGAAGAAAGATAGCATAGAATCATCATAGGGTAATGCAAATCCAAGATGTTGTGACCCTTGCAAAAATTAGTATTATAAGTGTGCCAGCAAAGATAAGTGAACAGTATTCCAATATTTAGAATCATAGTAAGGAAACCAATGCTAATATAGGACAAAGGTGATGAAAATTGGAAATAATACCTTCAAAATTTAAAAAGAAAATTAATTAATTGACAAAAAAATTCAAGATTTAAACATTTAATAGCTCGAGTTCCATGCAGAACATATGTGACAAGGAAAAGTGTAAAGTCACTAATCAGTAAGAACATGATGTAGGAAAAGAAAATTAAGAACTAAAAATCACAACAATAACAAGAGACATGACTAGACTATCGAACACTCCTAATGAATACAATTATTTTGAGCTTATACTCTACGGATTATGGTTGCATCAAATGATCAAACTAGAGTGAATTGGACCATGCAATGAGAATTTAGAGAAAGGAAACGTAAGAATGGGAATTTTCACAATAATATGAACCAAAGGTAGTAGGGGTTTGTGTCCACTACTATAAGCAAAACAATCACTGGGCAGAGAAGCATCCTCTGTTCCCAACTTTAGACAATGAATGGCCTCTCACAATAAGATGAAATCCTTGCATGCATGGGAGTGCACATAAACAAAACAAAAAAAACATCAATAAAGGAAACGAAGCATTAAAACTTTAAAAAGAAGAGAGAAAGGGTCACTTGACCTCTTTATCATAAAAAGTCAGCATAAAAGAAAGATTTTCTAAGATGGGATCAATTCATACATGATGTTGTCTGTGTGAATAAAGAGATTGAACCAAATGGCCTTGTTAAGTGGCCTATAATTACAAAAGCTACAAATAAGCAAAGCTTCAAAGTGATGGGCATCTAGAGAGTATCTTCCAAGTTCATATGTTGGTTGGTAAATGTAGTGTGTTTTGCAATTCGATTATCTCAGAGTATTTATGTCCACTACACTGTTCAATAGATCAAGTTGTCTCTTTAACCTTCCTTCAAATTTTGTATCAGAAATCAATTTGTATTTGCGCATTAGCTATCAGATCAAAGCAAGCACTCCTATTATGGCTTTGATCCCTATAAGGTTAAACATTGTTTACATCGTTGTTGATCTCGCCCTCCATGCATCTTCAACAATTAATGTTAGTTCATTGCTTTTTATCTCAAACTTCTTTGTATTCTTCTCGAATCTTTCTACAATATGATTTACAGGATTACACTAATTCAACATTAAATTTAGTTCCCCTATGTAAAACGTCATCCTCTCATATGATGGCTTTGATCCCTATAAGGTTAAACATTGTTTAATGCA
The DNA here is from genome assembly GCA_031772625.1 of Pinus tabuliformis. Taxonomy (NCBI): domain Eukaryota; kingdom Viridiplantae; phylum Streptophyta; class Pinopsida; order Pinales; family Pinaceae; genus Pinus; species Pinus tabuliformis. The sequence goes on from CM062818.1 coordinate 1,330,832,032, forward strand.
TCTTCAACAATTAATGTTAGTTCATTTCTTTTTATCTCAAACTTCTTTATATTCTTCTCAAAACTTTCTACAATATGGTTTATGGGATCACACTAATTCAACATTAAATTCAGTTCCCCTATGTAAAACGTCATCCTCTCCACATACAATCAAACTACTAAGCTAAATGTCTTCAAGCCTCTCCAACATTTTTCTGTGTCTTCCACACACCTCGCTATCTCAATATAATATGCCCATTTTATCTGTTAAGGCCTTCTTTAACTATTTTGCAAACTACCTTGCTTGGATGCTAGAATACAACACTAGAACAATGGTGAACGCAGCTTTTTTTAAGCTTTCTTCAACTTATTCAAAAGTAGACATGCCTATTGTATAGTGACTTCCAAAATAGCACAATGCATGACGCCTTATAGCCTTTCAACTTGCTCTTTCAAGTAGCCAATCTCCATGTCCTTTTCTTTCATCTCTTTATAGTCATGGCCTTACGAAACACTTCAAAGAGCTCAACAACATCTATCCTCAAGAGATTGTCTATACCCTTTTGAAGTTGTAATCCTACATGGACGTTAGTCTTGTAAGATATCCCTTTTATCCTAGGGACAACTCCTAGCACTATCAATGCTTTATTTCTTTGAATGCAATCAAATTGTATATTTGGTCTATACTTGAACTTATGTGCTTTACCTCCTAATTGCATAATTTCTTCCACAATCATGTTCCATGCCTATGCTTTGTCTATTGCAGTTTGCAAGCTCTGTTACTCATAAATTTCCAATGTTGTCAATAGTGGCTTGTTGGATCAGCGAAAGCAAGGCATTAATATTGACCCACCAGGGTCAAGTCTCACCAATGACATAATCGTGCTTGTGCTTGTGCTTGTGAATGCACCAACACAAACAATAATGAATGTGGCCAAATGCATGTCTTGGGTATCTTTGGCAAGAATAAACAATCCCCACTCATAGCTTCTTAATCAAAGAAATCTAATTTGAAAGTTGTTAGTCACACTCTATCCCAAATGGGGTAAGGTGCACGAGTTGTATCATAATAATAGGAATCCAATCACCAAAAAAATATTCCAACATTTACTAGTTGGATCTATCACATGTTAAACCCATAGTTTCAATGAAGCCTCCTATAGATCTTCTATGTTCTCAATGAATTGTCCTCTATCTCACTAAGGGGTTCTGTCAACATCTATATCTCTTCTCAATCCATCCTTACTAGGATCAAGTCTCCCATCTAACCTGTCCTTGTTTCTTTACTTTAGATATATCCCTACTCAAATTTGTTTTTTATCCTACTGCCTCCTTCCTTGTTTCTTTTCAGCTTCTTCCTTTGCCTTGGCCTCTTTCACTCACTCTTTTCTTGTCTCTTGCCATTTTGGTTCTATTGTATTCATGTGTGCTCATATGCCATTCTCTTTCATCTTTCAACATTTCTTCATTCTTTATTTTGCTCTATTTTTACCTTGCTCAAATATTCCCTTCTTTCACTAGTTCTAGTCTTATTCCTCCCATTTTCTCCTCTAGCTTCTTATGTCTTATCTCTTCTCTGCACCATTTCTTCTACAATCTTTCTTTTCTCTTCTAAATGTGTTTGGTGTCTTCTATATTGCATCACTCTAGGTAGTCTCTTGTAGCTTCAAGGTTACCTCTCTCCTTTTTTTCTCAATAAGCAAGTTGGGGTTTTGTTTTGTGTGATTCGCCTTTTGTACCCATGTCCCTTGGCCTTGGCTTTTTCACAGGATTGAGTTTTGCTTCAAGTAAACCAACAAGGGGAAAAATTGTTGGAAGGAGTGGACTTCTCGTGGAATGCATAATATAGGAAGGGCTAGTCTCTTGACATATGATGGAACTCGTCATTTGGGTCCACATAGGCATCTGTCTCTTGGTTATTACAACATCATGTCATTGCTATTACCAAGGTTGAAAGAAGTAGCTTTGTTGTTCCCATGGATGGTGTTGTAACAAAGATAATTTCAAAATATCTTATCAGAGGGAAGGAATTGCTTGAAGAGGACACCACATGAGAAGAAGAACATACCTAGCAACAACCGAAATTGCAATTGCTTGAGGGCAAGCAATGTGGGAAGTGGGGACTATAATGACTTCCTCTAATTAATTTTCCCAAGGCAGGATGAAGTAGCCTATCCAACCCCGTAGGCTATAATCATTTGTAAAGGGAAAACCCATTATTTAATGTTATTGGAGTAACATTGGCTAAATTGGGGGAATTGGAGGAAAAGTTCTGGAAAAATCTAAATTTGGGGCAAAATGGAGGGAAACTTGTTAACCCCTCAAATTAAAATTAGGAGGGAAGACCCCAAAGGGAATCTATAAAAAGAAGATAGGAGAATCATTTTTCTCATCATGGTTGGTGGATCTTTTCGAGTTTTGAGTTGAGGCTCTTGGAGGATTTTAAGACCCCTTTCTTTCTAATTACTTTCAATGGCGAAATATTCCACTCTAGCGAATCCCATCTCTCTACTCTGTTAGCATAATTTTTGAAGCATCATCCATTTGTTTATGGCTATCAAGGGTCTCTAAGGAAGCAAATATGTGGCAACAATGTTTTATGATTGTCTAGGAAGCAAAAAAGGCCTAATCTATGACAAAGTGAGCTTGTTCTAGGCTTTCAAGGGCCGCAATCTAGAAAACGGCCCTATCTGAGGCTTGTGGCCAACTTGAAGGAGATTTTTTGTGGTAGTGAAGTTGATTAAGGGAGGGTAAATCTTACCAGTGAAGTCCTTGAGGTTGTGGCTAGGTTGGAGGAGTATTTACAGTGATAGCGAAGCACCAACAGGGCAGTAAACCCTATCTGAGGCAACAAAAGTGTATTATCATTTATGTGGTTGTAGGGCACTAATTGGCAACAAAATAACCTTGATTCTTTCTCCTTAAGGTTGTGGCCCATCTTGGATGTGTTTTCCTGTGGCAACACATTCACCTGATTAACTTTGGGAAGCGAATAGCATCGATTCTTCACCTGAGGCTACGACCCACCTTAATGGCATTTCCTAAGGCAGCATAGGGTTCTGAAGGACTAATATTTGTGGAAGCAAGTGTATCTGGCATCTATTTGGGCAACAAATTATCATCCAGACGTCTTTTGAAGTAGTGAAGGTTCTTGTGTTCATATTTGAGGTAGTGGCCAATTATAAGGGCATCTTCTTGTGGCAACGCAATTGCTGTAGGGTAAAATTTCCAGATCTGACAATGGAGGAGAGTTCACTTCCAGAGATTTCATTGACTTTTGCAAAGAAGTTGGAATCAGAAAAGAGACCATTGTACCATATAACCCAAAACAAAATGGTGTGGCCAAGAGAAAGAATAGAACTATCATGGAAGCGGTCAAAGCTATGTTGCATGATCAAAAACTGCCAAAGTTTCTATGGGGAGAAGTTGTGAACACAATTGTCTATGTCCAAAATAGATCTCCTCACCATGCCCTAAACAACAAGACTCCTAAAGAAGTCTTCACTGGTGAGAAGCCCGAAGTTGGGCACCTGAGGATCTTTGGTTGTCCTGTCTACTTCCATGTCCCAAAAGAGAAAAGGAACAAGTTGGAAGCTTAAGGTAAGAAAGTTATGTTTGTAACTTTGTTGGTTATTGTGAGAATTCTAAAGCTTACAGAATATACGTACCTAGTCAAAGAAATATAGAATTTAGCAAGGATGTAACATTTGATGAAGATGCAACTCTTGGAAAAGCAAGAGACACTCCTCTTCCTCATGCTAATGTTGATAGTCAAGATGATGTATTTGAAATACAAGAAGATCCTGAAGCTAAAACTGATCTTGTCGATGACCCATGGAGCCCATGGATCCTCCACCATGTGATCCTCCTTCTAAAAGGAGACCTTTATGGCTTCATGACACTCTTCAAGATGTTGATAAACATGTTGCCCCCAAAGATACTTTCAGAGAAAGCAAGAAACCTTGTTGGTTCCAAGGATCAACATTATTCAAGCTGAACCGGGCACTTTTGAAGAAGTTGTAAAGACCCAAGTGGTTCCAAGACCCCAAGGTAAATATGTTGTATCTTCTAAATGGCAGTATAAAATTAAACATGGTGTTGATGGCGGTATTGAAAAATATAAAGCTAGATTTGTGGCTAGAGGTTTCTCTCAGAAAGAGGGAATAAACTATGACAAAAAATTTGAACTTGTTGCCCGTTACACCACCATCTGATTTATTGTAGCTCTAACTACTAGCTAAGGATGGTCTCTTCACCAAATGGATGTGAAGACTGCTTTTCTGCATGGCTTCTTAAATAATAAGTATGTGTGGAGAAACCACAAGGCTTTGAAGTACATAAACCAAAAACTCACGTGTGTAGGCTGAAGAAAGCCCTCTATGGTTTGAAGCAAGCTCCAGTAGCTTGGTACGCTCACATAGATAGCTTCTTGATGAAGCTTGGTTTTACAGTCCGAGGTATGCCTTCGATTTTGGTATTTTATGTTGATGATTTATTTCTGACTGATAGTGAACCTCTTATTCTCCAGTGTAAGAGGGAGTTAACTTCTGAATTTGAAATGAAAGATCTTGGTTTGATGCACTACTTCTGAGCCTGGAGGTATGGCAGAAATCTGGTGAGATTTTCCTTTCTCAAAGAAAATATTTTTTCAAACTTCTAGAAAGCTTTGGCATGATTGAGTGTAAGTCCATGAATACGCCAATGGAAATGAATTTCAAGAAGCTTTGCGGTAAAACAGGACCTGATTTAGCTAATCCTTCTAAGTACCATCAACTGAATGGGGCATTGATGTTCTTAGTGAACAATAGACTAGATATATGCTTTGCAGTCAATACATGATTAAGCATGCTCATGCACACTAGGTTGTTGCAAAGCATGTGTTGAGGTACCTGCATGGGAACATCAATCTTGGATCGAGATATCTTGTCGAAGATGTAAGGCTATATGGATACTCTGATGTTGATTGGGTTGGTAACTCTACTAACAGAAAGAGCACATCAGGCTGTTGCTTCAGCTTAGGATCTACCATGATATCTTGGATGAGAAGAAAGCAAAAGTTTGTTGCCCTTAGCACGGCTGAAGCAAAATACATTGCTGCTAGCATGGCTAGCTATGAGGCAGTATGGCTATGGAAGCTCTTTGGAGAGTTGTTTGATAAAGTATTGGATACTACAGTAGTTTACTGAGACAATAAGAGTGGAATTTGACTTGTTGAAAATCCTATGTTCCATGACAAGTCCAAACACATTGAGATCAAATATCACTATATCCGAGATATAGTGCAAAGAGGAGCAGTAAGACTCGATCGATGACCAGATCACCGGCATTCTTACCAAGCCCTTGTCAGAGGGAAAGTTCTTGGTTTTCAAAGAGCAACTTGGATTGAAGATGTGACCCTTCCCAAAGAGGGTATTCATGGATGATAAGCCTTGGATGTGCGAGATCCTTGTCATGTATTGACAAGTGGACCCCCCGCAGTGATGAGCCTTGGATGAGCGAGATCCTTGTCAAATGTTGATAAGTGGATCCCCCCACGCAGTGATGAACCTTGGATGTGTGAGATCCTTGTCATGTGTTGACAAGTGGATCCCCCCAAGCAGTGATGAGCCTTGGATGACTGAGATCCTTGTCATGTGTGGACAAGTGGATCCTCCCAAGCAGTGATGAGCATTGGATGTGTGAGATCCTTGTCATGTGTTGACAAGTGGATTCCCCCAAGCAACGATGAGCCTTGGATGAGCGAGATCCTTGTCATGTGTTGACAAGTGGATCCCCCCAAGCAGTGATGAGCCTTGGATGAGCGAGATCCTTGTCATGTGTTGACAAGTGGATCTCCCCAAGGGTGTATAGGGTGATGGACGTATCTCCCCTATGATGATGATTCTTCATTAGATTATAACATCATTGTTCCAAAGCAGAGATAACAGAGATCCTTGTATCAGAAAGAAATTTCTCCCTAGCTGAGAGGGAGTGTTGAAAATTGGCAGCTATGGGATGAATTTCTAAGATTTCGAAAGCAACTTTCTAAAAATAGAAAGTCATGTCTATCTTTGCAACCATGACTTTCCAAAAATAGTAAATCACCTTCCATCAATTCGTAATCATATATATATGATGGAAAATCACTTAACTTGTCCTTAATCAATCTCAATTGTTTAATTTTTAATTTAATCATCAATATTATTATTTTAATTACTATTATCCTCTTTATGATATTATTATATTATTATTGAAAAGAATTTCAAGTCTCTCAATCATATCATATATAACTCCCCACAATTAATGCATATGTTACTCTCTCTCTCTTAATGGATTCATTCCTCTCTTTAATGCTCTTATGCACATCTTACGCTCTCTTACACACTTTAATGACTCGTCATAAAAGATTCCTCTTACACCTCTTTAGTGCATAAGTTACACTTCTCTCATAAATGCATGAGTTACACTCCTATCGTTTATGGCATAAGTTACACATATTTTGGCATATGTAATTCCTCATCAAGGCATAGGAGTTACTCCCTCATGAATTTGACCTCCTTGCTCTTCCTATATATTTGTGCCTCTCATCCTCACTTTATACACACATGTGCTTGTGAAAGGAGAGTTTGAAATTGAGAAAGAGAGAGTTGGAGAATCTAGAGGAAGATTGAGAGAGAGAGAAAGAGAGTATCTTGAAGAGCAAGAGCAAATCTTGGAGAACCAAAGTGATTCAATGTTTCCATCAGCCACTGTTATCAGAGATCTTCTTCAGATTTGGGTGAACTTCTTCACTCTCTCATTGTACTTTGTATCTGTGTTGAACAATTGATTTCTAATAAGAGAAGAATCCAGTTAGGTTTTCCCCTTGTGGGTTTTCCCTTGTCATTGACCTAACTTCTCTGTATCTCATTGAGTTCTTGATTGTCTTCCATTTTGCATATGGTTTATATGGTTTATGTTCTATCTACAATTACTTAACTTATTTTGCCGCATAAAGAAGTTATGGTGTTAAGTGATTGTAACATAGAACATCAAAACAAGGGACAAAGCAAGGAGAGCGAACCTCAAGATAACCAATCCAAATCACTAGAAAAGAAGGGTAATGGGAAGTCGAAGGAAGGCACCGAAAAGTGGCGTGAGTTCCACAAAAGCCCACTAGCACAACACTAATGAATGCAGCTTCAAACAATCATTGTTGGTTGAGCTTAAAGAGAAACAAGCATACTCTAGCTCATATTCTGATTCAAAACAAGATATAGAAAAGATGATCATCAAAAAGAATCAGAGAAGCCTAAGGAGGGCGAGCACCTCTTTTATTCACAGATGTGGGTGAAGGGGACTACATTGCATTTCATTGTTGACAGTGGGAAACAAAACAACCTAATCTCATCCATGATCATCAAGAGATTGAAGTTGACGACAATGCCACACCCCAAACCATAAAACATTAGCTGGTTGAGCCATGGACAAGACATTCGTATCAACCAACAATATTACTACAGCAGCAAGCCCTTCAAAGATGATGTATTGTGTGATGTTCCCCACTTGAAGTTTGTAATGTTCATTTAATACAACCTTATATGTGGAAATGTCATGCTATCTTGTCCATGTAGTGTCATTGCTACTCTAGGAGATCAGCTCTATAGGATACCAAAGGTAGTTTCAACTATAGAAAATTTATTAATATTGGAAAAACAATGCCAAAAAGTAGTCTTTCATACTTCCAAGTTTGTCCTCTTCATGGTTCAGCTAGAAGGAGAACAAAAGGTCACCACAACCACCACAGCTTCGATGCAAGATCTCTCTACAAAACATAAACATGTGGACAAGCTTGTAAAAGGGTCCAAAGACATATTCACCTCATCTACAAGGGTGACTCTACACTTCCGACTCAAACATCCACATGCATGGGACCGCATCCTTCCATATGCTCAACATTGTTATAACAAAGCTCTCCACAACTCTATTGGTCACAACTATTTTCAGACTTGTTCGAGCTTCCATCTAGCAGCCCCCATGGATGTCACTCTTTTGATTGCATCTTCACTAACAAAATCCTTGCGTGCTCAGGACAAAACAAATCAAGTAGCCAAAATAGTTGAACAGACCCAACATCTCAACAATAGCTTCATTATGTCCTGCAAAAAGCGACCAACCTCAGGTTCCACACAAGATTCAGGCTACAGTGGATCAAATCATGAACACCAAGACGAAGGATATACACCACCAGAATATACAACTCTACCAATTGTCAAAGTAAGGCAACTTCTTCGCCAAGGCAAGTGGCTCACTAAGAGCCAAATTCAGTAGAAGTTTCCCCATCTAATGAGGGAACTTGATACAATGGAGATTATTGCCTCCGAAGGGGGGAGAATTTATCCAAATGGATGTTGATGAATCACCATGGTTAATAATTGTTTTCTATTGTTGGTGGTTTACAAGCCCATAGTTTTGGTAAACCATGGTATCCACCCATGGTATTTGAAAGGTGGAAGAAAACAAAATAAAAATCTAATTGTACAATTAGCTTTTACCATATACAACCATTCATTAGTTTTTACCATAGTGATTTATGGTATTCACCCATGTTTTTTGTAACCCGTGGTATTTATTCATAACGGAAGTGCATGACCATAGGTGAAAAGGTACCTATAAATAATATAAATATGGGCCTTCACCCCTTCACCATCGTAAAAGTTACGAAGTTTCTCGTGATGTAGTCTCGTGACACTTTTACCATTTAATAAAAATAATTAAGCTCTTTTCATATTATTTTTTCCTCTATATTATTTCTTTTATGCACTTGTGACGTTTTCTATTGTCAATATTTTGTCTCATTTCTCAAACAGCCTAGATCACAACCTCCACCAATATTTTAACTTTTGGAAGGCTACAATCATCACACCAACCTACACAAAAGCAAGTTTACCTCTCATACAATATGAGGGGTGTTGTCGCACAAAGTGTCTAGGCACTGCGACAACACTCAGAGTAAGGGTTGTCACTCTTGATCCTTGCTCACTCCATTTAGACTCTCTCCTAGGCAAGTCAAGGGGGGTAGTCCCTAAGGTAAATGGATGGGAAACCCTGTGGATCACAGGCTCTAAGAGATTTTAATGATGGACAACCTGATGAATCTAAATGAATCTCGATTAATTCAGATGAATAGATTAAACGCTAATGTAACCAAGACACGACCACAAGATAGAAACAATTATAGACCAATGCCTTTATGTTTAATTAACCGTATAATAAGTAAAACAAGTTATCCAGAACAATTTTCCAATATGTGACGAATAATGACAATCATGAATGATCGATATAAATGCCCAAAACTGTATCACGCAAGATGATTCAAGATTTAAAATGATTTTTGCTGATAACCCAGATCTAGAAATAATTAATTTTCTCCAACAATCAACATGATTTAATACATTTATCGCACCTTGACCACAGAAGAATCATGAAAATTTTAGATTTTGCTCTTAACACCAGGAACACCAAGCAATTCAATCATTCCTTAGGCAAAATATGAAGAAGTAAAACAAATCAACGGGTTAATAAATCGAATCTTTAATGGGCCATAGGCCACATTAAAAAAAATTAATGTTTAAGCAAAAACCCCTTAATTTATTTCATTTTTAATTCTCAAGTCACCAAAAATTTAAGGTTTTAGAAAAAATTTAATGTTTTAATGTTTTTTTAAGAGTTTTTTAGATTTTTATATTTTTTAAATATTTTAGATTTTTTAAATGTTTTAAAATGAATTTAAATGTTTTAGATTTTTTTTAAGTCTTTCTTTATTGCTCATAAAAAGATTACAAGAGAGCTTTTCGCTTAGTACACGATCAAAAGATCAGATGAACTGACTGACAAATGACCTCCTATTTAAAGATAAATCCTCCAACGACTAGTTTGAGCGATCCTCGTCAAAACAATCTTGACCGTTGATGAGGATTAAAATTTCTTTTAATTTCATCTGTCGAAATTTTAAATTCTTGAGGAAATTCGAATTTTTCAATTAAATGAATTTTAATTAATTCAAAAATTAAACTTTTGAATTAATTTCCTCAAAATTTTGACTTTGACTTTACCCCAGGGACCAAAGGCTTAAAATTTAGCAAAATAATTAATTTGCCTTACTCCCTGGACCTCTTAACATTTAATTTTTTAGGGCCGACGAATTTTGCCTTCGGAGAATTTAAATTTACCTAGGATCTAAAATTAATTAAATTTCTAACTTAGGATTTAATTAATTTTGGCCAGAAAATTTAATTAACTAACCTATGAGGGGATAAATTTTTTTCCAACCTTCAAAAGACTTTACATCCTGATTTTACATTTTTTACATCTCAAGGGGGAAAACCCATTTGCAAAAGACCCTCACAGACTACCCAGTTCTGCGACACAAATATAATCTAGCAAATCAAGTGATTTGTAATAAAATAACCTAACCAAATAGTTAAGATTATTCCCAAATCACTTTTACATAAACTCGATCTAGAACACTAGGACTCCCCTAAGATCCCAATGACAAAATCCATTTCGGCTTTGGGATAAGGCTAAAGGAAAACTCTGCTAACCATCCGAGAATGGATCAGTGAGACAAAAAAACTCTCGAAATGCAGATTGTCACCAGAAAAGTAGGTTTACCTAGGTAGTTACATACACGACCCGGATTTGCTGAGATTATTTACATTATACACACGCAGAATGGGTTTACATTATAACATGATCCTCAGGCTGATGATGATAGTTGGATGGCATGAACACATCGATCAGAAGCTATCCCTTTTGCGAAAAAAGGGGGTGTACTGCTATGGGTCATTGACACGTAGTGGTCAACAAGGGGTAACACTTCCAAGTCACGTTTAAAGTATGGGGTCTCTCATGTAAAAAAGTGAAGTGGGTGAATTGTCTCCAGAGAATGTGGCCTTTCAAATTCTCCTAAAGTTGAGGGTGTTTACATGGCTGCTAATCTACTAGGATTTTCCCTCTAAGGAATGATCACGGCAGTCATGCTTAGAAGATGCAACATGCCTACATTTTGGATGGGTTGAAATTATTCACCACATCTTCTAGAGCTAAAAGTGTGCTAAAAAATGTTGGGACCTTGTATGAGACACTTGGCATCATCTCCTTTGTAGTAAGATTTTTTAGAAATCTTCTCTATTAAGTGATGTTGACTCCATTGGCCCTTTGCACTCGCAAGATACTTCGAGTTGTTGCATTGTATACTTCATAGAAACTTTGTTGTGAGAATACTTTTAGTTGTTCTATGTTCTCTATCTCTACAAACATCTTTTTTGATGACTTAGATGTACAGTTTAAAGCTAGAGGCATTCTCCTTAGAATATATGTGAGAGGTTGTGTGGATGAGGTACAGTCGATTAGAAAATCAAAAAGGCAGAAAGATTTTCTTATGTTGTTAATTACTTGTGATATTATCATGTTCTTATTAGCTTCTTTACGTTCTTGGTTCATCTTTTTCTCATTAAGCAATCATCAAAGCAAAAGCATGAAGATCATAGACACCATATGTAGGCACTCAACCAAGGCTAAAACCCCTTTATAGGGTAAAACCCAATCAGAACTCTTCCTTTAGTAGACTCAAATTGAGATAGACCAATACCCTATACCAAAATACCTTCCTCCTCCAGCAAGTCATCTCTTCCTTCTGATAGATGATCTACAATTTCGATCTAGCAACTTCAGTAGTTCTAGCCTAGCAACTTCACAAATTCGACCTTGATGCAGCTTCACGACTTCAATGTAGTTTCCCATCTTCAATGCAGCTTCAAAATTTTGTTACACATGAGAAAGAGAGAGAAAGACCCAAAAACTTTGATTCCAGTGTCCTTATTGAACTTCGCACTATTTCTGCTCCTAGCTACTGTAATTCGAACTTGTGAGAGATGTGCTTCCAAATTAGTCGAGTTGCTACAATATATAGTGAGTTTGTGAGGTCAAACTTCCTCGTTGAGCCCAACTTGTCCTTTCTTTGAGGCCGACTTGGTGAAGGAGGCCTAGAAGACTGGTTTTACAATAAAATAAATTTGTTTCTTAACAAATAAATCCCAAGAAGGGTTCTTTAGGTTATGGCATGGACAAGGACACTTGGCATAAACACTAGAAACCTGAAATGGAGGCTTTGACCTATAAACAATTGACCCAAGCATGAAACCCATGCTTTAATAAGTCAATTTATTTAATAATAAAAATTATTTTCTTTCTTTTGACAAATACATGACTTGAACACGATTATGAAGACCAACACTTGTTACATTCTTCAACACTGCCTCTTAACTAGGGAGGTATTTATAATTACATATATATAGAGGTACATGAAAGATCTCCAAAATGAACTACAGAGAGTTCTAGCACACTCAGTGTTGTGGAATAGAAACCTGACCAAGGTGTTCTATCCGAGTGGGACTAAGATGGACTCAAGCTTTCAACCAATCTAGGTACCATTAGGCTTACTTGCTAACCATCAACCTAGGGATCTAGGTGCGTATCCAAGGTCAGATCTCCATGACCAATGCCACCCTCCCTCTTCAGGGTCTAGACAACAACACTTAGGTCGGTCAGATGGCCTCCCAAGCATCTGCCATTAGATGCTTCATCTCTCCCTAAGAAACTAAACCAGATATATCCATTTGTCCAAACATGCTTCCAAAGTCTTCAATCTTCTTGTGGAGAGATTTACCTGTACAAACACAATCCCAATCAGTGATAAACTTTCAAATATATATACAAGCAAACACACACCTTTGGGGTCCTCAATAATCATGTTGTTGCTTTCATCATCAAGTTATTCATATATAATTTGTCGGAAGCTTCTTCCTTCTTTCATTTCTTCTGCAGCACTAAATACATCCTCATATCTTCTCAAGTCTTTTGTTTGCAACTTCATGAATATTTATTGATAGCACTTTGTTTACTTCAAAGTATTCATTGTCATAATATGCCCTCCCTCTCAACAAGGAAATATACTTTTTCTAGGCTCCCTCTCAACTTAGGGAGATCAACCTCTTCTTTTTTCTATAACATCAGAGAACCTTTCACGGCTTTATTCCTTCTTATGGCATCAAGTTCATCCTGATTACCATCATTCATATAACTTCCTTCATCATGCTTATTAGTTATTAACACCATACGAGCATCTTCACCATCTTGAAAATTATGTACCTGCAAAAACTTGAATAGCAAGTACAACCAAAATACATATATAGAAGCATGAAGTTAACTATATCAAAATTATGTCAATATAATGGAAGCATCAAAACAATCAAATACTTTAGATATCAAATACCTAAACCTAGTTAGGTTCATAATCAGCAAGAGACACATACCAAACTTCAACCTCTTCCTAGGGTTTTGTCACAAACCCTTAGACTCCATCGTCAAGACACAAAGCCTTAGATATCAACAATTCAATCAAGTAACAATCTTACTATGCATCTAAGGTTTCAACAATTTTCATAATTTACATGTTAGATTCTACTAGGGTTTGTTACAAACTCTAGATTTCACAAACTAAAAATATGAGCATCAGCTTACTCACATATACATATCTAGGATTTTATGTACTAGCATCTCATATCAATATCCATATCTATTAGGTGAACCCAAGACACAAACATTAATACATCAAAATTAAGATACAACAATTTTCTCCAAACTAGGGTTTTGATTGAACATACACCTAGGGCTTCATTCCTAGAATCTTACTTGGGCTTTGTTCACAAACCCTAATTCACCAAACCTTAAAGATCTGGGGATTCAATACATAATTTAGACATTAACAGTGAACCTTAAAAAACTAGGGTTTCTATCATAACAATACCAAAACCCTAAACATCAAAAGAATAGGATTTCTAGATTTCATCAACAACCCTAAGTAGACTAGTGTTTCATAATATTAACATAGACTTAGGAACAAGAGGCTAGGGTTTTATAGTGAACCCTAAAGGTTAGGGTTACACAAGAATGATCAAATGATAGTATATCGAGGGTAGATTTAATCTAATGATTAATCACCCTAACAAGAATCTTTAAGATTCAAAACCCTAGACATAACGATGTCAGTAATGTAAAGCAAAATTTCAAAAGAGAATGAATATACCTTTTACGTGAAGATAACTTTATAACAAAGCTTATAGTCTAAAACATACCTTGAGTTGTTTCTTAACAAACCTTGTAGGACATTAATTCTTGAAGGGCTTCCTTTGCAATAGAACTTCTACCATGCTTCAAGTCTATCCTTTGAAGTCTCCTCCATAACCCTTGAGCATTCAGCAAGCTTTCCTAATCAAGGAAAATATAAAGAAAAAGGTTATTAGCATATAATATAAACAAGTCTTGATGTAAGGAGGAAACTAAACATGAAGGGATGAAACAAAGAACAAAATACATATCTTTGGTAACATGGTGGAGGTTCCCTCTTAACCCAATCCTTTTGAGGGATACCTACAACCTATCAAAATAATTCAAAAATGTTCTACCAAGACATGTCAGACCTACAAATTTTAAAAATAAAAAAAATAAAGGAAAACAATTCAAAACTTAAAAACGAAGACTAAGAGGGATATGTGAGAGAAAGGACTTAGTAGTATAAGTCTTTGACTTCTGATTTTTCAGTTTTGCTCTTCTTAGGTGGAGCTTCATTGGTAACATTTGCTTGATCCCTATCTCTCTTATTATTCTTTGGATTCTCCGGACATTGATTTTTGTAGTGACCCATCTTGTGACAATTGTAACATTCAATCTTGGTTAGGTCAACTTTCTTCTTTTGTCCTTTGAACTTTTTGAAAGATCCCTTCTTCTTGTGATAAGCAGAATAGGCATTAGAGGTGTTTTCTTCTTCATCCTCCTTGTTGTTTACTAACGATATTCGAGCTTCTTCTTGACCGCATGCACTCCACATTTGTTCAAATGATGTAGTATCCTTCCAACTGTTAAGTCCTGAAGGAAAAGCACTCCAAGATTTTGGTAGTCCTAGAAAAGCAGTGATTACGATCTCTTTTTCTAGTACAAATTCATCTATCGCTTGGAGATCATCTCTAATCCTAGATATCCTTATAAATTAGGATGATACAGTATCGTCTTTTGTTATCTTAAATTTTAATAGTCCTTAATTCATTCTTGAGGCTTGTTATTTGACCAATGTTCTTGATGGTGAATAATTTGTTGAGAGCCTCATACATTTTTGAGAAGAATTTATGTTGGATATGTATGGAATTAGGTTGTTCTTAACTCTATCCACTATTTGGTTCATAACCAATATTTTTGTTTCTCTGAACTTTGCTTTATTTGCTTCACTTGATTCATCTATAAGATTCTTGATTTTTCCTTGAAGATTCAAAACTTTGTTCTTTTAGAGAATAAGATCTATCATCTTTTTCTAGGCCCTATAGTTAGAAGCTCCTTCTAGTTTGTTTTTTGCCTTTGTTGAGCTTGACATAGTTCCTATAGATAGTAGGCATATCCCTTTATATGATCCTCTTTAATTACCTTTCCTTGATCTCCTTTTCTTCAATAGATCTTCTACATGTCTTTTTCTTCCTTCTTCACCTTAGCTTTGATACCATGTTAGACAATCGAAAAGGTCGAAAGATTTTCTTATGTTGATAATTACTTGTGATATTATTATGTTCTTATTAGCTTCTTTATGTTCTTGCCTTATATTTTTCTCATCAAGCAATCATCAAAGCAAAAACATGAAGATCGTGGACACCAAATGTAGTCACTCGGCCAGGGCTAGAACCCCTTTATAGGGGAAAGTCCAATCAGAACTCTTCGTTCAGTAGATTCAAATTAAGATAGATCTATACCCTAGACCAAAAGATCCTCCTCCTCCACCAAGCCATCTCTTCCTTCTGATAGATGATCTCTTCCAAAGTTACCAAGTGCCAGCTTCTCAAATACAGCTTCAACCCAGAATTTCGAACCCCTACTTCAGAACTTCGCCCCAACTTTAGGACTACAGTTTCAATCTAGCAACTTGAGTAGCTCAAACCTAGAAGCTTCACAACCTCGACCTTGATGCAACTTCACAGCTTCAACGTAGCTTCACATCTTTGATGCAGTTTCCCAACTTCAGAATTCCGTTGCACATGAGAAAGAGAGAGAGAGACAAAAAGACTTTGATTCCAGCTTCCTTCTTGAACTTCGCGCTTTTTCTGCTCCCAGCTACTGTAATTCGAACTTGTGAGAGATGTGCTTCCAAATGAGTTGAGTTGCTCCAATATATAGTGAGTTTGTGAGGTTGAATTTCCTTGTTGAGGCCGACTTGTCATTTCTTTGAGGCCGACTTTGTGGAGGAGGTCTAGAAGACTTGTTTTACGATAAAATAAATTTGTTTCTTAACAAATTAAACCCAAGAAGGGTTCTTTACATTATGACATGGACAAGGACACTTGACATAAACACTAGAAGCCTGCAATGGAGGCTTTGACCTATAAACAATTGACCCAAGCATGAAACCCATGCTTTGATAAGTCAATTTATTTAATAATAAAATATATTTTTCTTTCTTTTGACAAATACATGACTTAAATACAATTATGAAGACCGACACTAGTTACATTCTTCAACACAATCTAACCTAAAGACCTTTCTCTTGTCCTTTAGGTAGACTTTACTTTGAGGAAACTTCAATGTGAGGCTGTTTTTAGTGGTTCCTTGTTCTCTATCTCTATATTTAGAGGCATCAATTTGATGAGTTGGATGTACAGTTTAAAGCTAGACCGACTCTCCATGGGAGAGACGTGTGAGATTGTGCAATTTAGGTGCAGTCTGACGTAAAGGCTCTCTGTTGTCCTTCAGGTAGACTCATGCCTGTTTGTATATCACCTCTGTACTATATTTTTAGTTTATTGAAGTAGCATTTTTTACAAAGAAGAAGAAAAGAAGATAAGAAAAGCTCACACAAAAGAGAAAGGAAGACAGAAAGGTCCATCGAATGTTTGTTTGAATGTCAGAGGCAAAATCTTGACTGACAGGAACCTCCAGCAATTAGAAAAATAAGTATTTACTGCATAAATTATCCAGACTGAATGTCCTATTCGATGCATCAAACAACAGTGCAGATGATATGGTATTCATCCTCAAAAACAGCCGTAAAGAGCATCCGTATATCAAATTAATACACTGTAGGCTAGTAATGACCTTGCTGCATTGAAGAAATCTTTAAGTTCATTATAGAAGATCTTTAGTTGCTCCACAAATGCTTCACTATATTCTCCAGGGTTCCTAGTGACCCTTGTAAGCATTAACTCTGTTGCAATCAAATCTTCTGGACCCGCATTACGATGGAGTTTGTTTTGTATTGTATGCTTGATTTCTTGCTGCGAGCAAATGCAAGTCAGATGAGTAACACATAGCTAAGACAATTAAAAAATGATCTAAAGAAACATAATAATCACCAACCTTCAGATCATGAGGAATGTCATTCCGGTGGGCAATATCTCTTATACGTGTCAATGGAACTGAAGCAGTAAATTCAGACTTGAATGAAGGCAAGCAAGGATGTATCTTCCGAATCACAAGAACCTCCTACATATCATAGATAATCTTGTAAGTTCGTTAGTAAAAAAATGAACCCAAAAAATGATAACAAAAAAAAAAATTAAAGATAATAAGCTATTGGATAATAGAAGAGATGTATTTGTATGGACAAAACAAGTGCACAGAGATCTGCAAAATTCCTTAACTGGTGGCTTATAAACATACCCAAAATCAAATTGATATAAGTTAGGTGTTAACTTTCAGAGATATAAAGAACTTCAATTACAAGTTACTAATCTCTAATAACCAGCCAATAGTTGGAATATTAAGTATTAACACTCCAAGAATATTTAGCCAGCGGAAAAAAATCAGGCTGCATGTATTCATAGTCACCTTAGCACTTTACGGAGATTATAAAATATGATAGGACATGCTGTAAGTGTGTAGGAAAATGTGTTGTCACAAAATTAAAAATAAGTCAATTCTTTTACTTTTCTCTCTTTAGTATGGTCTCTATGAATATATGCACCCTAAATTTTTACACCAATAACGTGTCCCCCGCAACTTTTCTCTAGAAACTTACAAATTGTCCTCACAATTCAATGATCAGAAATCAAAATGGAAATCCTACCACAAATTCTAGCAGCCTAGTGCAAAGCCTCACTAGGCGCTCTAGGTCTGCGGGCAACAATGGGATTAGCCACCACTATCACCTCAGTGGCTTCTCCCTTATTGTTTTGTGGTTGGGTATTATCCCCACAAGGGAAGCTTCCCCGACAAAATTTAAAGGTTAGATGACCTAGGAATCAAAGCCAAGTAGCTTTCTAAGGGACTCGCAACTAAATACCCCAAATAATTTTCAATAAAGACAGGTTCATGAATGGACAGAGCTGATGAGATAGAAGAAATCACTGGCAAGGCCTTGGAGGCAAAGACATGATCTATAGATGTTCAAGTAAGATTTCCCACTAGCCACCATCAAATAAAGAATGCTGTTGTAAGTTACGATTTTATAGGTAAGCAGATTTACAGGATGCAAAGCAGTGAACAGCAATAAAAATAGCCTAGGTCAACAACAGCTTGAGGCTATTCAAGGATGTAAACAAGTGATAGGTTAACCAATAGTTTTAATGGCTGAAAATGCACAAAACAGCAAAAGAAACCAAGACATCAGCCCTAAAATCAAAAGTAAAACATGCATAAATTGATATATTTATTTTTCAAAAGTTAATAGATGCAATTCCTACCTAAAGGACTATAACATATAGGGCAAAATTGCTACAAAATGCAGTTTTAACCAAACCCTGACACTAGTTACCATAAATTAAATTAAAAAGAGGAAATTTAAGGTTGATCGACACACCAAGACCAGTGCCTCTAATCAATCGGGCAATGCAGTCAATTAGGGCGAGGTCAAGATAAGAGGACCTTGGATAGAGAGGGTGGAAGATAATTCACTTCACTTTAGAAACCCTAGCAACTCTCTTGTATAGAAGACTTAAGGTCAAAGGATACAAGAAAACTAATTCCTTTCATGGATACCGTTACCCACCAAAAGTGGGTGACCCCATAGGAGAAATTTTTCTCCTAGATATCTCTTCAACCAGCAGCTAGCAGCCCCTGATAGCCATCGATGTAGCCGATACATTGTGCCATTTGATCTTTTCTCCCTACATCAGTCATAAGTCCCCTCACCCATCTGTCCAGGGCATATGTTAGAAGGTGGGCAATCCAATCCAAAAGGTATGTTTTTCATTGTGCAATCAGGTGTTTATGCTCTATGTTACTAGGAGGTGGGCAATCCAATCCAAAAGGTATGTTTTTCATTGTGCAATCAGGTGTTTATGCTCTATGTTACTTGGGAGCGGGAGCGGAAGCGGGGAGCGGAAGCGAGGAGCGGGAGCGAAAACGGGAGCGGGAGCAACCATTTTCAGAAGCTCCCGGTTTGGGAGAAAATCCCGGAGCGATTTTTTAAAAATATATATATTTTTTAATTTTGATACATATATGTCAACAAAAATATGTAGAATGATGAATTAGACATAAAAAACATAGAAAAACATAGATTGATCATTGATCATTGAACCATATCACATCAATGATCAATCATCTAGAAATTATAATCTTCATCA
Source organism: Pinus tabuliformis (assembly GCA_031772625.1). Lineage (NCBI taxonomy): Eukaryota > Viridiplantae > Streptophyta > Pinopsida > Pinales > Pinaceae > Pinus > Pinus tabuliformis. Next base: position 1,330,851,632 of record CM062818.1, read on the forward strand.
ACCATGTCCACAAGTTAGTAAAATACATATTACAACTGCAACATATTGAGTCTCGTGAATCATGATTCATCAAATTCAATCTTAAATTTTCAACTTCAAGCTTTCAAAATTGAAAATTCAATATATAACATTTATCATCGTTGATCACCAAGGTTGTACTTGCAAGCTAAGTTTAACCATTACAAGAAGTAATATCTTAGATATTTCTAAGTCCTAACTTCTAACTGTTAACATGAAATGAAATGTTATAAAATGAAACATGAATAATGAAATGAAATGAAACAACTTTAGTCTTTCACGAAGCATCATATTCATAATTCACAATCATTACCAATGAGTTATAATTGCCAACTTCAAACTTCAAATTTTCATTGTCACAGTCATATATTGTTTACAAAAAATATCATTATGATATGAAAGAGTCAAGAGTCAAGGACTCAAAACTCAACAGTTATGAAAACTAAAGTCTAATAGAAACTAGAAAAGACAAGTAAATTGTAAATCTACATGTCGCCCTTGCCATGAGAGTCTCCAGGTGTATAAGCAGGTCGTGGTGGTCTTCTAGGAGTCTCCTGCACAGACCGACGACCAAAACTAGAAGGCACATGCCCTCCACGTGAGGGTGTAGATGGAGGTGGCGACAGCAAAGGAACAAGACTCGGACCTCGAGCACTGCTACTAGATGGTGGAGGTGGAGGTGGCATGGCTGTTGCAGCTGCTTCATCTTCATCCCTTATAAGTTCCTCTTCTAGTTCTTCAAGATGTACAATGCCATCCTCCCAATTGTCATCCTCTGGATGATTGTCCCAAATTTTATATGTAGGATCCTCATAAGCCCGATCACAGTAATGACTCAACAACCTCAAGTTGTAGTGCACATAAACCAAGCTTTCTGCTCGGTTTTCATTGAGTCTGTTTCTTTTCACATTATGTATGTAGTTGTAGGTGCTCCAACACCTCTCTGCAGAAGAAGTATTTACAACCTGTGAAAGAACTTTTTTTGCCAATTTTGGCAAAAGTCCGTGGTCGTCATATGTTTCTTATATGAATTTGAAACTACTTGAAATTTGTTTGCAAGGTATTCAATTCAGAAATAAACATGTTTAAAAGACTTCCATGTCTTGCAGAAAGGAAACACATGAAATTTTCAGCTGTTTATGACCCATCTAAGCATAGCAGAATTATTTCCTTTTACTGTTTAACACATTAAAACGAATTTGTTCTGCAAAATAAACCAACCACAGATGCAAAAGAAGTTGATAAAGCAGTTCACCCCCTCCAGGGCTACGTCTGCTGGGTCCAAAGCCCCCAAATGGGCTTGTCCTTGTTTTTATAAAATGCTCAAATTGAAAATACAGCTGAATAGAAGCATCTACAGGAGAAATAGATGGTAGAAATGGATTCAGAACACTTGAATCCTTCAAGATTGACTATTGGATCACCTCCAATGGATACCTGCAACCCTGTACAGTCTTCCCAATACTGGCCCCTAGTGGCTCCTAGAACTTTCACGGCTTCAAAACGTATGCAAATGACCTCTGATGGCTGTAAGACCTGCACCAATGGCTTCATAAGGTCGAAAATACCCAAAATCAAAAAAAAAATCGTCCAAAACCGACTTTCTGGGCCAAAGTTATGGCCATTTACTCCTGACTGCCAGTTTGGCCTAACAAAACCCCAGTTACATTTAGTGACGGCCAGTTAAGCCCGCCAAATATGGCGGGACCGCCAAATTTGGCGCTCCGCCAATTCTGCCGCCATCTTACTGCAGTTAAATTTAATGCTGGCCTCGAATTGCGCGCCGGCTGTTTGGCTAGGATTCCGCGTCGGGTGGTTAAGGGTTTAGCTCCTGCTTCTGGGCGCTGGTCGTATGGTGTTGGGGGGCTGGCCCCCTACTCATGATTCACATCAACCTTGGGCTTAATCATAAGAAGAACAAAATTCTTACTTGAATTGACCAGCCTTTTTACCTGTCCTGCATTCACCATCGCTATATTTGTCTTCTTGTGATGAGCTCTAACAATGAACTCCTTGCCATCTTTGAACAGATGATATTTGTTTTCATGGCGATGAAAGATAGCTTTCCTGTCAAACAAATAAGGACTTCCCAAAACAATTCCTGCTATATCAAAAGGTACCACATCAAGTTCAACTGTATCAATAAAATGTGCAGTAATTGCAAAGCGCAATGTGCACTTTCTTGAAACTTGTAAATTTGCATCCTTGCAAATCCATCCAAGTGGATATGGCTTCGGATGTGGAACGGTCTCAAGTTTAAGCTGCTTGACCAAGTCCTCTGATATAAGGTTTGCTTGTGACCCACTATCAAAAAGTGTGTCAATCTTAGTATGTTTTGAAATCACACTCACATGAAACAGTTCAATTCTTTCTTCCTCGTTAGGAGCTTGTACATGGCAGTTTGAGGTACTAGTGTTGGCTTGAGTTTCAACTTCTTTTCCCTTCAAGTTTTTCAAACCCATGGCTGTAATTTTGGTTTCATCACCTGAATCTTCCCCTAAATCTTGTGGTGTAGATGTAGTAGCAGCAGTTTTCTGTTTCCCTTTGGATTTGTTAGATTGAGGTCTTTTTTCAGGATGTAATTTCCAACAGTTTTTCTCCTCATGGCCTGGTTTAGAACAGTGTTTACATATCACTTTCTCACTCTCCTGTTTGACAGATGCATTCTTTTTGCCCTTTCCCTTGGAGGTTTTCTCTTTGCTTTTCCCCTTGGGGGGCTTGTTTCTACCCTCTTCAAATGTGTTTTTTCCCCTTACCTCTAAATGGGTAGCTTGGACACAAACCTCGTCCAGGCTAGTAGGGTTAAACATCAAGATGGTGTGTCTAAGGTAGCTATGCAAGCCTCCAATATATTTCAGCAAGGTTTCTTGGGTCTGTAAATCTACCCCTAACAAGAGAGCTCTTCTCCTGAATTCTTGGGTGTAGTCTTGGACACTCTGACCCTTAAGTTGTCTGAAATTTTGCCAGTTCATAATGGCTTTCTGCATGTGAGCAAGAGGGTAAAACTGTTTTTTAATGGCTAACAGAAATTCAGGCCATGTTAAGGTAACCTTACCAAATTTCTTGATCTCTTCTTTAGTCTTGGCCTCCCACCAGACCAAGGCTGCTCCATCCATTCTCAAAGAAGCCAACTGAATCTTTGTGGCATCATCATGCATATTTTGGATCCTCAGGTAAACTTCCAACTGCCTAATCCAGTTGTCAAGCTTTTCTGCATTCACTTCACCATTAAACATAGGTAATTCGAATTTTACATCAAGCTTCAAAAAAGGACTTTTTCCAGAGGATCTATGCTTATGAACAGAAGAAGACGAGGATGAAGAGGAAGAAGGTGAAGATGGGGGTGGTGGATCACCATTACCTCCATGTCCTTTCTTGGAATGATCATCATCCTTCTTACCTCCTGAAGAGCCCTCTCCTTCATGTGGATGTTTGGACGCTTCTCCAGCCAATTTCTCATTTCTTTCTTGGTACAATATCCTCACCATTTCAGTGAGATCTAAGAAAGCCTTTCTGAAGACTCTTTCTTCTTCTCTTGGATCTGTCTCTATAGGAATTTCTCCTTCATGTTCAGACATCCTTGAAGCTTCTGCTGAGACTCTTGAGGGTGAAATTGAAGGTGGAGGTGATGGCTCTCTGGCCTTCCTTGACTGAGGATTCTCTCGTTCTCTAGTCAACTGTCCTTCCCCTCTTTTAAGTTTCAACCTGGTAAGCATCAATACTTGCAAGACAATTAGAAGATCTTTGCACAAAAACAATCAAAAGACAACTACACTAGAGATTGACTGAAAAGAGCATTTATCTACTTTGCAATTGTATAACAAGAGCATTTCGAAGGCTTCCTGGCTCATTTCAGGCTCTGTCTATAGCTTATTTGACTGATTTTGATACAAAGAAGCAACAATCTAGCTCTGATACCAACTTGATCTGAATTTGAAACTACTTGAAATTGGTTTGCAAGGTATTCAATTCAGAAATAAACATGTTTAAAAGACTTCCATGTCTTGCAGAAAGGAAACACATGAAATTTTCAGCTGTTTATGACCCATCTAAGCATAGCAGAATTATTTCCTTTTACTGTTTAACACATTAAAACGAATTTGTTCTGCAAAATAAACCAACCACAGATGCAAAAGAAGTTGATAAAGCAGTTCACCCCCTCCAGGGCTACGTCTGCTGAGTCCAAAGCCCCCAAATGGGCTTGTCCTTGTTTATATAAAATGCTCAAATTGAAAATACAGCTGAATAGAAGCATCGACAGGAGAAATAGATGGTAGAAATGGATTCAGAACACTTGAATCCTTCAGGATTGACTATTGGATCACCTCCAATGGATACCTGCAACCCTGTACAGTCTTCCCAATACTAGCCCCTAGTGTCTCCTAGAACTTTCACGGCTTCAAAACGTATGCAAATGACCTCTGATGGCTGTAATACCTGCACCAATGGCTTCAGAAGGTCGAAAATACCCAAAATCAAAAAAAAATTCGTCCAAAACCGACTTTCTGGGGCCAAAGTTATGGCCATTTACTCCTGGCTGCCAGTTTGGCCTAACAAAACCCCAGTTACATTTAGTGAAGGCCAGTTAAGCCCGCCAAATATGGCGGGACCGCCAAATTTGGCGCTCCGCCAATTCTGCCGCCATCTTACTGCAGTTAAATTTAATGCTGGCCTCGGATTGCGCGCTGGCTGTTTGGCTAGGATTCTGCGTCGGGTGGTTAAGGGTTTAGCTCCTGGTTCTAGGCGCTGGTCGTATGGTGTTGGGGGGCTGGCCCCCTACTTTCCCGCCTGTAGCATATTTTAAAATTTAAAATAATTTCCTCCATGCATAACACAATGGTCGTTGGTGGCGTGCTGGTCAAAACGTTGAGTTAATATGTGGTAGGTCGGGGGTTCGACTCCCCATCCGGCCAAAATAACCTTTTTAACATCCGCCCAACAAAAGTCTGCTGACGTCATCTGGGGCCACGTGGCGCCCTCTGATTGGTGGCTGGAAAGGGAATATTCCTTGGAATATTCCAAGGAATATTCCGCAAAATATTCCTTTTTCAATTTTTTTAAAAAAAATCAAATTTCTAATGTTTTGGGCAAAATATTCTTTTGGCCATATCTTCCTCATACGGTGACCGTTTTTCGAACCGTTTGCGGCGCCGGAATCGGGAGGACGAGCACTTTCCAGTCGTTCAGCTTTGAACCAGTTCTGAGCACTTTGAATTTTGAGCATTTTTACGACACTTAGGACATGAACACCTGATCAATTTCCCACCATGTGAGAGAATCAAATCTATCTCTGTCGTCCATTGCATGGAAGTTACCATACAAACCAGTGCCACTGAAGTATTTTCCTATTTCAAGGCGCACAGCTGCACATTCCTCCCTATCAGGTATCAACTTTTCTAATGCTTGAAAATATCCACTGGTTACCTCTGGATCTAAATGGGGTTTGGTCCTAATCCTACCCCCTGGTGCAGGTTGGCCCAACCAAGATGTAGAGGAGTATTTTGGCGTAAGGATATACGCCAAGCAATGTAGTGGAAGATTAAGTCTATTCCACCATTTACACACACAATCATGAATTAGTTTGTACAAGTTGGGATCTCTGTTATGAACAATATCTTTTATTTGCCCCAACATGGTATCCATTTGCTCATACACCTCGCCAATCACTGGTTTGTCTGTATCTGCAAACCGAATCATGTGATAAATGGGCTTGGTGAAATCCAATACTTGCCTCACACTTGTCCAAAACTGACCATCAAGAGCGGCCTCCTCCACCAGTTCAAAACCTTCCCTGTCAGCTGCATTTGTAGCCCTTTCCTTTAATACCTGCCAATGTGGACTTGATACCATGCTAGCCAATGACTCTCTTACCTTCAAAAGGCACCTGAAGGTGAGGTAATAGCTACCAAATCTGGTCTTCGCAATCTTCAACAACTCCAATCTCGAGTGATTGCGGAAAAGGCCATGGGTATTGCTATGATTTGTAATAAATTTTATCATTTGTTTGCCTTTCTTGTACAAATCACCAATCCATTGGTATTGTGCATTTTTGTTCTTGACAACATCATGCATCAGAAGGTTCAATGTGTGAACCAAACATCTAGACCAAAATATGTTGGGGTATTTATCCTCAATAATTGCTCCCGCTGCCTTACAATTAGCAGCATTATCAGTGATGACTTGGATGACAATGTACGGCCCAATACGGTCAATTGTTTCAAGTAATGCTTCTACAATGTTGATAGCGGTCCTGAACTTGTCTGAGTAATCATGTGCAGTTAGAAAGATGGCACCACTAACAGACACAGCAAGAACATTTATCAATGGCTTGCCTTTTACATTTGTCCATCCATCAGATACAATGGACACCCCATGGTCAGTCCAAGAACTTGTCATTCTATTCAAAGAATGTGATATTTTTGCTTTTTCATGATCAAGTCCAACGGTTCTTGCCTTGTCATACCCAGGGCTCTTGTATCCTTTAGGCGCATCATTTATGGCAAAAACCATTTCGTGCCAATAAGGTGAGTGAAGAACATTGAATGGTATCCCACATGCATAGAGAAACCTGTAAACCTTTGAATCCACATCATTCCTACACCCCTCACCAAGGAAATCTGATATGGTTCTACGCCTTAAAGATGATGACCCTGTGCTTCTGTATCCACTGCCTTGGGAGGATACTGAAGGAGTTCTTTGTGCTTGTGGTTGTGAGCTTGGTTCAAAGAAACCCCTTGATTTTTTTATTTGTATTGGGCTTCCTCCTCTTCCCTTATGTATTTGGCTCTATCCGATGCTGACACCGCTAGACAAGTTTTGATTCCTATTTGTTTGTCTCCATCCCATGGCCTTTTCCCGCAGAGGTGTTTTCTGGCATGGGTGTATGAACCTGTGTAATCATTGTTGCAATGGGGGCAATGAAATTTAGTGGTTCCACCCCTCTCCCTGTTTCAACCTTGTTAACATATTTCCACAATGGGGTTTGGTCTTGTTTTGTTTTTCGAGAGTCATGTTCACCCTCCTCCAGCTCTTCCTCACCGGGGTTCTCATCAATTCGACTTTCTCCAGCTTCTTCATCTCCCTCTTCATTTTTTGGCCCCTCCGTTTCCTACTCTCCAGCACCATAATAACCATAAAAGGGACCAAGAAGAGGAAAATGCCAAGAAATATAGCCAGGTCCATGGTGTTTGATATTTGTAGGCTTTTGAATCTGCAAATTAATTTAATTTATTTAGATTAATTAATTTAATTTAGATTCATGATTTTTAAAATAAATAAAATTAATAAACTAGATTAAACTAACTAAATTACTACCTAACTAAATTAAACTAACTAAACTAACTAAATTACTAAGTTACTTACCTCTTTGCAGGCTTGCTCCTTGCTCCTCGCTCTCCTCGCTCCTTTGCTCTTGCTCTCCAGCTCTAACTCAACTCATTCAAGTGATAATGAAATATTTTTAGCCCCATTGGGCTTTTAAAACAATTTTTTTTTTTAAATTTGATTTTTTTTCGGGTCCGCGGATTTTGTCTTCCGCCAGATCGCTCCCGGCGCCGCGCGATTCACTCCCGGATCGAAAAATTATAATTCGGGAGCAGACGGGAGTGATCGCTCCCGGGCTGTAATTTTCGCTCCGGGAGCGACGGGGGCGACGCTCCCGACAGCAATTCCTAAATTGGTAGGGAGTGAAAAAATTTTATTCGGGAGCACGCTCCCGACCCACTCCCGAGCCGCTCCCGCCCGGAGCGCAGATTGGGAGCGGGTTCGAAGGGGGGGGCGCTCCCCCGCAACATAGTTTATGCTTGTTTTTATTGGACATCTTGGGCTAGAAATGTTGCCTCAGAGGTTGACACGGCTAAAAGAAAGTTAAAAGCATATCATGGCCACAAGCAAGAAACAAAGAAAAAGAATAGTATAAAATGCAAAAGATGGTCGAGACATTTAATATAGCACGTGGGCAAAAGCCAAAGATGAGTTCTACCGCTTACCATTATGGTCGTCAAATTGGTTCCTAGGGCTTATAAGTGCCCCCACATCATTAAAGGAACCCATGCACGTCCCAACCCCTAATGGGCAATGCACTGCCCATACATAGCATGCTCTCATTTCCTGAAGCCACAAGCAGTAATATAAAGAAAAATCAAGAAAAGGAAAAAAGGCAAATAAAGAAGGGTGGAAAAGAGAAGGTCGAGGTAACTCATGTATCCACGATTGCTCCCTCCTACATCTATACATCCAATATGTGGACATCCCTCATCATTTCCACCCTTGAACCCATGACATTTGGCCTTGAGACCCCTGTATCCCCATCCATTCATCATCATTCACATGACACCTATCAATTGAAGGATGTACTAGGAACTTTTGTTTCCCCTTAGGGGTTGGGAACACCTGATAGGGTTGTTTATTAACCACTCCTACCTAGGGAGGTAACACTACTTCGAGATCAAAGCCCCAACTTTATAAGGGAAGTCCCCTATGAAGTCTCAATGTGCCCTTGATTAACAAGCTTAGTTCACTTAGATGCACTAATGAATTATTGTACCTAATGGTGAAGTTGCAATAATGGGCATTATATGTAATTGGCAAGTGGTTTCATCATGGGTTGGGCAACTTCAATGGGGCCCAACTTCCAAGAGCACTGGAGGATCATATTGACACCCGTGAGTGAAGCGTTGAGAGCCATGGGACTCCCATCATGTGCAAAGCATCATTTCATGCCTGGGCACCTTCGGCACCCACAACACTATGCTCATTACCCCACATTATTCACGAGGTGATGCACTTGGACCAATGTGCCCCAATCGGCTTATCATTTACCACATGGTGTTGTAGTTGATCCAAGGCCCAAAGGGGTTCGTCTCCTTGAGACATGGGAGGGCAAGCACCATCGTCAAAGCCCTCAGTATTGGAGCATTACAGGCTATTTTATCATTAGGAGACCCATGCGACCAATTTTTGTTCCCCAAGCACAAATTGGGGCCCTGCATTATAAGTTACTTAGAGAGTCAGGGGCCATCCTCTAGTTCGAGATTTATGGTCCCTCTCACGCATTTTGGCACAAAGAGGACTCAATGTGACCTTCCAATGGCCTTACATCAGCATGACATCATCATTTCAGCTAGCATTTGGATGGTTAACTCATATTTTTACAAAGCTACTTGGTCAGCTTGTGATCAAAGGATGTATCTTGCCTAGTTTCATAATGTTGTGGGGCTTCTAGGCTTAATTTGACTCAATAGATCATGTATAAATAGTTGAGAGCTCATTTGAGCTACTCGTCATCATCACACTTGGATTCTTTCTCTTGTAAAGAACTCACATTTGTTTCTTTGGCTATTAGAGACTCTTTGGATGCATTCGATGTATGGAGATGGTTCGAACTTCTTTGGAGCTATTTCTTGAGTAATGGATGGATATATTGCATGTCTTGTTGTAAGTGCCTAATGTTGATGAAACTTTTCTCTTGAATTTGTTTAATGTATGAATTGTGGCTCTAGAATATGCTAAATTTGTGCCCTAATTGTTGAAGATTGATTTTGGAAAGATGGAGTATTGCATATATTATCCAAAGTATGGCATGTAATGAATGTTCCTAGTGGATTATTATCTGTTAATTCTCCATGAAACTCCATTATCTCTTGAAGTAGGTAAATGTTTGAAATTGGTACCTAAGGCATCAATTTTAATTTTTGAGCCTCCTTAGGGACGTTTTATCTCATCTTGAACATCCTAAGATTCCATATGCCCAAGTCCTTGGTTGTCATCTCTACTTTTCATCCATAATTTTTCCTCTTAAAATTTGGTCCTTTAAGGCTAGGGCGAAAATCTAGGTCTTGCAGCGAAATTTTAGGGAGGTGATTTTTCAAAAATTCGAAGGCCTGAGCATCAAGCTTAGGGCCTAGGCTACCTATGCTCCAAGTTTGGTGGGAATCCACTCGGGTTTCATCCATAAAATCTCTTTTCCTAGTGTTGCTCCAAGAGGGAAACCCTAGGTTCTTTTCCCTCAACTTGAAGAGTTCCTTGAAGGCTATATGAGATCAGTACGTGTTGAAGTATATCATAAGAAGCCTTTTCTTTTGGGCCTTGACCTTGTAAATACCAATTACCATCGAAAAACCTCAAAACCCTATGTCTTGTGCCTTCTTTTCTAGGGATTTTCTTAGAGAGCGATTCGCTTTTTTCAAGCCTTGTACCTTTATTTAGCCTCTCTTTCAAATGAGCTCTAGCTTGATCACTTCATGCCCTGTACATAGCATATCTATTCTAAGTGATCTCCTTCTCACTAGGACTCCTCCCATCAATGAAAGTCCATAAAGAGCAAGGGACTTTGGTCATGGTGAAAGTGGGTCACTGTCCTTTTTTTATCATTTAGTCTAGCTCTTTTCCCTATAGGTTTTCCCTCATTGACTTGCTAGATTGTGCGGTAACAAATACTTGATAACAAATTTGCACAAATACATACAAATAAGAGTTCACGAAAGATATTGCACATTTTTATATGGCATATGGAAAATGTAATTTCACAAATTTCATGCAAAAAGAAAGAAAATAGCATTAAACTTACACATTCAACCAAGCATCACTTCATCAATCCAAAGAAAGCCACTCCATGCAAAACATATCCTCCCCAAAACAATTTGCACTCTACTTAGCCATTGCGTCAATGAGAAAATAGAAATTCACTAATGTGAATTCTTTCAAGAGAGAAATGTTGAGTGTGTGTGACAATAATCCAAAGGAATTTGACTCCCATTTATTTATATGAGGTTGACCAAGTCAAGTTTCGTTAATTTACAATTTACGTTTAGAAGTTTGCTTAAAGCATCCAACAAGTCTAATAGGTTACAAGCTTACCTAAAGATAGCTCGACAAATTGATAAATCATAATAAAATGACATATTTTCTTCACATGGAAAAAAATCTCTCCAAGATGATGTTATCCTCATTAAACAAACATCTCCATTAAGTGACAAATTGGGTCCAAAAGTGTTCCTCGCTCCAAGATACCGCACCAATGTGAATGGGTGCATCTCCAAGCGACACCTCCTCATCCAAGACATCATAATCAAGAAGCTTTACATCACCTTCCTAAGTTGCATCGGTGACGTGGCAACACTAGGGCATGTTGTTGGCATCAAAAAGAGGTGTTCCAACCATCCCAAAGTGTCTCAAGTGATCACCATCCTTTTTTGGACTCTAGAACAAGGCAACACCTAACATGTAGGTACAAGGCTAACCAAGGGGTATCCTAGGTCCTCTAGGGCACATCTAGGTACTCGTTGGTTCAATGTTTTAGCATCCAATGGTGCAAAAGGGGCCATACATCAATGAGGAAGCTCCTCAAGGGCCAATGCTCATCTCTAGAGCGGCAACATTGGACTTGCAAGGTCACAAGTGATCTCATGATGTACTAGAAAGTTGTCAAGCCACCACTCAAGTGTTAATTTTAGGCATGTTCTATGCTTAGAGCAATTTACTTCAATTTTCACAATTAGCTCAATATCTTTTCCAGATTAGCAATCACATCAGCATTAAAGTAAACTATAGATAGAACATAAACATAAATAGCAGAAGACAAGCCAAGACAAGAGGACACAAGATGTGGCGCTAGCCAGGGACAAATCCCAATGTGGGGAAACCCTTGATCAATTCTTCTTATATGCTCTTCAATAGTTCAGCAGAGAGAGAGAGATAGTACATTTACAACAGAAGTCAACACTTTGACTTATCTAGATAACAGCATAGATCATCTCTAAGAAGATGATACATGAGATCAGTTGAAGACATGCTGCTTCAACTGATTCTCCAAGGTGACTCCTTCACCTATCGTTGTGCTGCATTTTGTCATCATGTTGCACCTCACCGCACTACACCATGTTGCACCCATCATCACTATGTTGCATCTCATCACGCTTCATTAATTAATCATGACTGTACCCATCATTGTATTGTATTATGTGGCATTGTTGCACCATGTTGCCATACTGACCTATGTGTTGGTTGCATCTTGCTTGCTTTGTTGTCCCTAGAATGCTTGTTGTCCTTATCATGCTTGTTGTTGCATGCTAGTTGTCCCTTGCATGCTTGGTGTATAAGCTGCTAAGTACCATACAACTGTCCCAGTGTTAGTTAGTTGTCCCTTGCATGCTGCTCTCCTTCGGCAGTTCTGACAGTTCCAGTTGTTCCCGGCAGTTCCGGCTGTTCCCGGTAGTTCTGGCGATTCCAGATGTTCCCGACAGTTCCGGCTGTTCCCGGTAGTTCCGGCGATTCCAGTTGTTCCCGACAGTTCTGGTAATTCCGGCAGTTCCGGCTTCTACCCTCTACGTCAGCTTTCCAGCAGTTCCGACAGTGCCGACAATTCTCGACAGTTCAGACAGTGCTGACAATTCTCGGCAGTTCTGACAATTCCCAGCAGTTCCCGCAATTCCCGACAGTTCCGACTATTCCCCGCAGTTCCAGCGTTTCCTTGCAGTTTCGACTATTCCTAGCAATCTCGGCAGTTCTGGCTTTTCCCGATAGTTCCGACAGTTCTCGGAAGTTCTGGCAATTCCGACTGTTCCCAACAATTTCAGCTTCTGCCCTCTGCGTCAGCTTTCCCGCCAGTTCCGGCTATTCCCAACAAATCGGGCAATTCCCAGCAGTTCTGGCTATCCCTGGCAGTTCCGGCAATTTCGGCTATTCCCGGCAATTCCAGCTATTCCCGGCAATTCCTGGCAATTCTGACTGTTACCGGTAGTTGCAGCTTCTGCCCTCTACGTCAGCTTTCCCGCCTGTTCTAGCAATTCCGGCTATTCCAACAGTTCCCGGCAATTCCGGCTTTTGCCCTCTGAATTAGGGCAGCGTTATCCCTTCGAACCTCTCCTCCTACTAAAACCCAAAGACAAGTAGAGAGGAAGAGATCCCAAGTGTGTTGAAATGACTTGAAGGCCACCCCTATTTATACTAAAACGTTGAGCACAAGTGGGGTTTATTTGGTTGTTGGCCGACCTTGACGAATTGTCCCATAACACAAATAAATTCATATCTCCATGAATACTTATCGGAATCGGATAATCTTTAGATCAATCCTACACCTCTCAATGAGAGGGATCCAAGAAAAATATCAGCTTCCATTAATAAGATGACCCACATGGATTTTGGCCCTAGTTGTCAATTTTAACATCAAGGGACATCCAATGCATCTATGAGAAATTCCCTGAAACATAACCTCAAGATCAAGAGAAATCAACATCACTAGGTAAAGAAACCATTAAAGTATCATAGTGAACCATATTCAACACTAGGGGCAAAAAAAATTCTCACAAGCCTTGCCTTCGAATGTATTTCTAGTTGATGATTTGCAAGAAAGTTACCACACGTGTTACGGATGATTATACAATTTGCCCTATTAGATGCTTCTAGGAAAATGGGGAAGGATAGTTACTAGGTAGGTCCATCAATCCATAGGTGTATGTGATAAATGAGTTCATGGAATGGGAAAGACTTTAGGGAAGATGCCACTATCTTGGTGCCCAGCCTCCCAAAGTGTCTCAAGTGATCACCCTCTGTAAGATACCCCTTTGGAGTACTTTAGAATTCCCTTTCAAATTTCTGAGTTTGGTCTGAGTTTTCAGTGTGTCATTCGTCAAACAATTTGTGTATGTCGCTGGAAAATACATTAGGGCAGTGTTTAATTCACTTTTCTTTACATTACATTTACTTGTGATATTATATTCTTATTGTTCTTGATTATGTTTATGTTCTTATTATCAAATAAATGCCAAAACAATAAAGATAACAACCATAGAAAAATGAACACAAGATATAGGCTCCAAGCCATGGCAAATCCCCTCAAAGCGGAAAACCCATAAAGAACTTCTCTTCTTATAGAATCAACTTCAAAGGAGACTTCCAAGACCAAATCCTAAACCAACGCTTCCACCAAGAACCAAGCCAACCAACCTTCCTCCTTCAATGCAAACGAAGCATAATAGCCTTTACATCTCATCAACAAAGTCTACAACGCCTTCCTAAAGTTTTCATATGTTGAGAAATTGAAAGGGCTAGTGATGTTTATGATTTCTCTATCTAGATAACTGCTTGTGAAGTAACCTTTGTTCTTTAGACAATTCAAACAAGATCTTTTATATGTTAGAGATTATTAACTTCATCAACCAGCTACCATGCATAATAAACAAAAGAACATAAACACAAGATATAGGCAGCAACCAGGGCAAAACCTCTCCAAACCTGAGAGGAAAACCCACGTAATTCTTCTTATAGTTTCTTCTCTTGACAAAATTTCCAAGATCAATACAAAGACCCTTGAAATCAAGTGACTCCAAGATCAAGGCTAGAATCTCTTCTTACTGCTGCAACATGGATCTGAACTGCTACCAACCATGAAGGATTTTGCTTCCTTCTCCCTTCCTCTCCTTCTTCCAAACTTCTCTTGCTTAAGGTAGTTCATTGGCCGAGAAGATCACTTCAATACATGCATTCAACAAGGGTGATCTGATCCCTTCAATTGACTGTCTAGAAACCCTTACTGCAGTCCTGAAGCTACTGTAGGTTCTCCACGTGTAAGTGAACAATTTGCTCTTATAATCCTTCTCTTACTTCGCTATGATAGTGGCTCCTTCCTAGCCCAATATCCGAACCTTTTTGGATCTGGAATCAACCCTTATTACAGAAATATTCTAGGACTGTATCACAACCCTAACAAGGATCAGATTCTCCGCACATGTGACAGAATCATGGCCTTTCTAGCTTGCTAGATCCTCGATCTAGAAGTTTTTATTCTTCAAACGTATCTGCCCTTCAAGTAGACTTGAGATCAAATACTATACTTCGTGGTGATGGCTTGTATGATGATGCCCTAGCCTCACACAACAATCCCTGTGGTTAAGGACAGCAGAACAATCCTTATGCTTCTCGACCTGCGGCTACTTGAATAGACCCTTTCCTCACACTGTTGATAGGCTCCTTCGCATAGGAAGCAGATCCTTCCTTCACCCTTCTTCACATAGACATAGACCCAATCCAAGTGTGTGTCCAAATGCATGAGGAGGGGGTCTATTTATAGTGTATAAGGCCTCCATGACCCATTCCTTAGCCGACTTGAAGCCGACATGATACTTCAATTATAAATATATTTTATGCCGAAAAATACATTGATCCTATTGTATGTGTTTGGAAGGATCATTTAGTAGCCCTTTTGATCTTCCCTTTGAAGGAGACTTTGCCACATGATTCTGCCATTGATCTTGGAGTCATACTTGTACATTTCAAGTGTAAACATTAATGACACAACCTATTACCTAGAGCTCATAATGAGAGCTACAAAGACAAATACATTTTTGATCATTAAACCCATTATTCAAATTTACAAAATACTTTGCCAGATACAATTTACATCATTTGTATTGACTTGTGTCATTATGAAGACCGAACCTAGTTACACTTTCTTCAACATCATACTTGTTGCATGACCAAAAACCTAGCCCTCTTGCACATGTGCGCTGCTACAGAGAGAATACAAATTTCTTAACAGAATAGAGCTCGACTCTTTCTTCACTAGGCTCTTCTAGCCTTCCTAAGACTTTTGAATGTCTCCTTCAATTGCGGATCAAAACCAAGAGATGCTTGCTTATTTTTTTATTTTTTTTAAATGAGGTCGGAGCTCTTCTTTTTATAGCCTTTCCAAAAGGCTCCATTAGCCCTCTTCACGTTGACTTCTTCCTAGTTAGCTGACTTGGTCTTGGGAGCCTTCTAGACACTTCCAAATACAAAATATTTTTTTTAATACAAATGCCCAGAAGAGTCTTTTACATTATGACAAGGACACTTTGACACATGTAAACACTACGAGACCTAATGACAAATATTTTAAGCATGTAACCCATGCTTTTACAAAAAATAATTTTTTCTTCTATTCTTACATCATTTTCTTTCTCCATTTGATAAAACACATGAGTCAAATGACAATTATGAAGACCAAAACTAGTTACATTTTCCAACACTTCCTCTTAACTAGGGAGGTGTTCATAATTGTCCAACCGGTACAAGGACAGTACTCCCTTTGAAAAGTTCTCATAAGAAGAGTTGGATTGGTAAGTCATTTGTAAGCATCAACATCATGATCAACCAAAACTGTCTATGAGGCCTAACTAGACAAGCTCAACTTTATTTGAGAGTATTATGTTGGGAGGCTTTACATGTGATACAGCTCTACCTTAAGGTACATACCCCATCCGGATGTTCACCTGGTATGTCCTTGACTATTATTATCTTGGATTTCCAGACCTGAATCCTCATAGAATATCGGTCCTCCAACCACTCTTATCTTGGACACTTGTCCTATCCTCAAAGAGTGTCAATCCCTTTCCTTTCTTGGATATTCTATCCTCAAAGAAACCACAAATGTTTATCCAATTCCCCACCATTCTCTCTCCAAGGCCTTCACTTAGACTTATGGTTGTTAGTCATGGTCAAGTGCATGACACATGAAGAAGAAAATGCTTACGTGATGTTCAACATCACTCCCTCTCTCCCAAAGAGGATATCCCTATTCTCCTTTTAATCAGAGAATAGATCCATGCTCCTATCAAGGAGACTCCTTTACTCCCTCTCGAATTCAAAGGGGATTCCTAACTTCCTTTTCTACCTGAGAAGTCATACAAGGAGACTCCTTTACTCCCTCTCGAATTCAGAGGGGATTCCTAACTTCCTTTTCTACCTGAGAAGTCATACAAGCTTTCCATCTTGCTTCCATCAGAGTATCAACTACATGTTCTTAATAGTTGAATAGCTCCTTCCTTCCTTCCTTCACATCTCATTATATCGAACTTGCTTCCTTTCTAGTTATCATGGAGCCATCTTCCTCCTTAATCTGTGGCAAGTTCCAGGTCATCAGTTTTGCACATCACTTTCATCTTGTCATCATCAATGAAGGTATTATATTGAGTCTTCCCAAACTTCAAGTTGATTATAGCTTTCTCATGAAAGTGATCTCCTTTGACCTTCATGTTCTCTTCTTGCACTACTACCTTTCAATCCCAAGATGAAAACATCTTTTATAGTTGCCAAGTATCAGATATTGAGCTTCCCTCAACATTCTCCATAAAGTTGAACTTGCCTCAACTGTCATCATGCATTCTTGCAACATCTTGCCTAGTAGAAAAACAATATGTTAACTAGATAACCAACAAAAATATTAACATCAGAGTTACCTCATCATGGCAACTTTCTCATCATCAGCATACTCATGGTCCATCTCCACTCAAATCTTCCTTCTTGCATCATAGTGCCCAAGGATTGAACTTGATTACCAAGTTACCATTTGCTTCCGGAGATTGTACTAGATGTTGATCATTAATAAATATATCCTAATGAGAAAGTCTTAGCATTTTATTCACTCTACAATAGGTCAAATTTATCTTCTTAGGCATCATATAGCCAACTAAAAGATTCACTATGCATATGACCAAGGGTCACATGCTTTCATGGTGGGGCTGACTTGACCATTTGGGGCCTCCAAGAATCCCAAAAATACAAATTATAATTTCTCACTTTCATATTTTTTCTTGGCCAACTTGGAAGGCCTTTTGGCATGTGGGAATACCTATGATGCTACACAAAAATCAACAAAGAGGTGTCAAGCCACTCCTCAACGGACATCCATTGCATCTATGAGAAACCACCTGAAACGTAACCTCAAGATCAAGTGAGCTCAACATCATTAGTTAAAGAAACCATTAGCATATCATAGAGAACCATATTCAATGCTACAAACACAAAAATACTTCTCATGAGCCTTGTTTTCAAATGTCTTTTGTGCAAGTTATCACACTTGTGTTAGGGATTATTATACAATTATCCCTATTAGCCTCTTCTAGCCCCAAGGGGAAGGATAGTTGCTAGATAGGCCATCAATTCATAGGTGCATATGATAAATGAGTACACGGAATGGTTAAAACTTATGACTTTTGAGGAAGATGCCGCTGTCATGATGCCAGCTAAAAAAGGTCCAACATCTTGAGTGTAATGATGATAAGAGGGAGCAAACGCAGAGGCTTGAGCTATAACTTTCCTCCACCTACTTTTTCCACCCGTCTAGTGCGCCTTTTACTTCAAAGATTTTTTTTGTTTCTTGTATAGCTTGGGTAACCATCTTGCTTGAAACTTGTTCAATACTCCTTAAAGATGTAGTGTTTAATTACTCATCGGGGTTGGGCCAATTATGACTTCCTTCAATTTATAAATTGCATGATATACTTAGGAACTGGGTGATGGCTAATGGGGGGATTAGAGCTTAGGCTAGGCTTTTGACCACATTCTTATTATTATACTTGGACATCTTTTGCAATTTTTTTCATTTTCTTTTAGTTGTGGCCATATATTATTTTATCATTCTTTCAGTTGCATCAACCTCCTAACACCATGTTTTTGGACCCTGACTTCAGGATGTGGATAAAGGGTGTCAGTACCGATGACAAATGACAACCAACCCAAAGAATGGAAGTAGATACAAGGATAGATGGAAAGTGGCAAGCATGGATTACTTTGGGCATGCTACATCAATTAGTGCCTCCTATTATTGTCCCTCTTGAACAGTGGAAAGAAAAGGCCTCATGGGAGGTCACACTAGATTAGGGACAAAGGATAACCTCCTAGGTGACATGTGGGAACAAGGGTACAATCAAGAGCGGTCAATTATTGTTAAATTATGGTATGTTCTATGCTTAGAGCAATTTACTTCAATTTCTTCTTATTAGCCCAATGTCAATTCTCAGTATAACAATCACATTAACATATAAGTAAAATGTTGATAGAACATAAATAAAATCGACAGAAGACGAGCCAAGACAAGAGACACAAGATGTGTCAGCTAGCCAGGGAAAAACCCCAATGCGGGGAAACTGTAACGAATAAAATATATATAAATAATGTCAAATAATTGTAAACAATAATAATCATAAATAATGATTAGTTAAACTAGTAATTAGATTGAAGAGGCATGTCTAAATGAAACATGACCCTTCATGAAGATACACTTGCTTGATATGTAAGCAAGCCTCTCATTCTCATTGTAAATCATTCTTATCATTCTTATTCTTATTCATTTTAATATAATATTTGTATCTTTATGGATGTTTTGATATTCCAAGTCTTTTGGAGTAATTAATCTATCGAAGGAACTTTGTTCGCTTCATTTGGTATCAGAGCAATTCGGTCCTCTAGGTTGTTTGACCTGTGCACAAAGCTCGTTCTCCAATCCAAGTCTTTGGCTATCAAAATTTGTCAACCTTGCTGCCGTATAATTGAAGCATTTGGCTCAATATTTGGGAGTTTCTCATTTTCTCCGTTTTTCTAGGCCTTTGGCCATTAAAATTAAAATTAAAAGAAAATTCACTAGTTGACCTTTGGCCATCAATAAAAAAAAATTAATTAATTAATTAATCAATCAAACAAAAAAAAAGCAAATAAATTAAAAGAGAAAAAAAAAAAAAAAGATTTAAAATCACCTGGTAGAAGCTCGTGGTTTTAGAAACAACCCATGGTAATTGCCCATGGTATTTTAAAAGTAAAACAAAACAAAAAAGGAATACGTTTTACTTTTTACGTGGAGAACATTTTAACGGAGGTTTTAAAAAACAACCCATGGTAATAGCCCATGGTATTTTAACATCGTGACTGTGTCATATGAAAAGACGTGACCTTTATAATTATTAAGTGGGGTGACATTAAAAAGTTATCAAGGGAGTAATTAAGTATATAAAAAAGGGACCAATTTATTATTAAAAATAATAATAATAATAAGTAAAACTATTATTATTTTAAGATAATAAAGTTATTTTGAAAAGGGGTCTTAATATAAAGAAATACATACATATATAGAGGGCAACAACATAAAGGAGTATTTTTTTTAAAAAGGGTATTCAAGTTTTTAACAATCCACATTAAGGGAGAATATTGGAAATATATATATAAAAAAAAGGAAGATAAAAGAAGTGAAAAAAATGGAATTTCTAAGTAATGAACAAAAATAATTCCAAAGAGAGGTAAAACACGAAATCACAATATTTAAGCGACAATATGCTGAATTTGTGGATATGCATCACAAAGAAATAATAGAAAGGACGAAGAAAATTCTCGTCTCAAGGACCACCTCGAAAGATTACTTGTGCAAGTGAAGAAGACTAAGGTCACAAAGAAAGAACTCAAGAAGCACTTATCAGAACAAGAAGATGAAACTTTGCGTTTAAAGAACCTTAATAAAAAATTATTAGAACAAATCAACGATTTAAAAGATGAAAATCTTAAAATTCAAAACACTGAAAATAAGGTTGATAAATCAAAAATCAAAGAACTTTTACGACTGAAAAACCATAATCAAAGTCTACTCACTCAAATGAAGAAACTGAAGGATGATAAAAAAGCATTAAAAGATAAGTTGGAATAATTCACCAAGAAGATCATATCAGTGTGTATCGACGAAGATGACTATTCCAAGACAGAAGGACATTCGAAGCTGAAAAAAAGATCAAGCCTTTTTCATCGACAAGCTTTGAGGACAAAGCTTTTTGAGGAAGAAGGCAATGTAGCGAATAAAATATATATAAATAATGTAAAATAATTGTAAACAATAATAATCATAAATAATGATTAGTTAAACTAGTAATTAGGTTGAAGAGGCATGTCTAAATGAAACATGACTCTTCATGAAGAGACGCTTGATATATAAGCAAGCCTCTCGTTCTCATTGGAAATCATTCTTATCATTCTTATTCTTATTCATTTTAATATAATATTTGTATCCTTATGGATGTTTTGATATTCCAAGTCTTTTGGAGTAATTAATCTATTGAAGGAACTTTGTTTGCTTCAGAAACCCTTCGATCAATTCTTCTCTATTCTTCAATAATTCAGCAGAGAGATAGAGATAGTACAATATCAAAAATTTGTGATTTATAACAGCAGCAACATAAATCAAATCAGCAAGGTCAAAGTTGGTCAAACAACTCACCAACGACCTTAAGATATCCTAGGAGAACTCAGCCTCCAACAACAAGTATGTGCAGCCCAAAACAAGCCAAGTAAGAGGGAGAAGCTACAGCAACCTGCAGCCAACCCTAACCAGTCAATGTTGTCCCAAATCAGCCCTCCAAAAGTCAATGCAGCACTTCATCTAGCATAGGAGAGGCTGCCCACGTAAAGCCGCAGTCAAAGAGGGTAAGACACTAGTCAAAGCATGTTGAAATTTGGTACCGAAGGACAGGTGGTTCCCTAAGGCTTTGATCTTTGGCCTAGGGAAAAGTGTCCAAAAGAATTTAACTTTTCTCCTAAAGTGACTTTATAATTTTTATAAAGTCAAATCTAATTTAAAAGTGACTTTAAGTGATAAAGTTACTAAAATCTAATTTTAAAGTGACTTTAATAAAGTCAATGTAAAATTAGAAAGAAAAAGTGACTTTGGAAATAAATGACTAAGTGGGTCTTTATTAAAGTGGGGTGAATTAAAAAATAAAAAGTGAGATTTAAATGAGCATTTAATCTCAGCCCTAGATCTCAATCTATTTCAGCTATTGGATTTAGGGATTCCCCAAAAGTCACTTAGGGTTAGATTAAAGGAGGGAAAGGAGGAAAAGGTCATTCATTCTTTCATGAGCAAATTGAGAGAAGGAGAGCAAGAGAGCAAGGGAGATTTCTGGACAGAGAGGAGAAGGAAGCAGCAGCTTGGCACACATTCCAAGGCAGCATTTCAGCAAGTCCGTACAGCTGAGTTAGCACACAGTGAAAGGCAGGTTTTGGGCACGATTTTCTAGAAAGGTCGTACAGTGTTTTTGGTTCAGATTCCAAGGAGGCCGTACAGCAAGTTAGCACAGAAATCGAGGAGCGGAAAAACTGAAGTTTGCTAGCACATTTTTCAAGGGACGCCATACAGCAAGTGGCTGTACCTTGGCATGCTTTTCTAGGCAGAAATCCGTACAGTCGTACTGCTGTTTTCTACATAGAAATCGAGAAAAATTGTACAGCAGCATTTATGGCAGTATGCACGCTTTTCTAGGCAGTCCGCACAGCAGCATTTAAGGCTGAAATTTGGGCACAAAAATCGAAGAGGTCGTATAGCATTTATTGTTGTTCTGTTTTGCTGTTTGCAAGTTTTTCCAGTTGGTTGTGAAGCAGGGAAAACGAGATAAATTGTAAAAGTTTGCTTGCTGATTGCTTGCTGAATATTTCTCTTACTGTAAAAGCATTTTCAGAAATAAGAAGGAGCTTTCGAACGAGTTTTCCCCAAGAGTTGTAGGGGGCTTTTCCAGGGTCACCTTGACCAAAAATCACTGTGTTTAAATGAGTTAAATGGTTGTTTGTATGTGCTGATATTTATTTCTGCATTTTCCAGCATTTTGTTATATTTACAGAATTTGTGTTTTCAGCAAAAAAAAATTTCCTGTTGTTGAATATATGGATATGGGAAAGGGCATTTAACTATTTTGGAGAAATAAGGTGAAACTAAAAACCGGGGTGGGAAATGAGAAATTTCTACATGGTATCAGAGCTTGAGTGCTGAAGTGCAGTTTGGGACAGCAAGGAGAAAAATTACAGCCTGTTGATTTTTCACTCAGAAAATTCCAGCAAGCTGATATTTCACAAACAGCAGTTTTATCTTTACTACAGCAGTGCTATTTTTCAGTTTGAGGACAGCAAGATGTCATTGGGATTGAGGGTGGAGGATAGGTTGGATGGGCATACCAATTACAGCGTTTGGAAGGAGAGAATGCAGAGTATCTTTGAGGAGGCAGAAGTCTGGGACATTATGGTGCATACCACACAGAACCCTGTTGTTGTGCCTACTGATGCTACTTAGTTGGCTGCTTATAATAGAAAGAACAACAAGGGTAAGACACTGATTCTAGACGGAGTCAAAGACCATTGCATTCCTCATGTGAGAAGAAAGAGAAATGCCCATGAGATGTGGACAGCATTGTCCAATCTCTACCAGAGTACCAATGAGAACCGGAAAATGGTCCTGAAGGAGAAGCTGAAGACCATTAAGATGGGTAATGATACTGCAGTTGGATATCTCACAAAGATTACTAATGTGAGAGATGAGTTGGCAGCAGTTGAAGAGGTCATTCCACCCACTGAGTTGGTGTGGATTGCAGTGAATGTCCTCCCCCGTTCATGGATGAACTTTGTTGATGGGGTTTGTGCACGTGAGGCCCTTCCCACATCGGAGAGGTTTTGGGATGATTGCATTCAGACAGAGATCAGGAAAGGTCAGCTTGGGGCAACCAAGCCAATTGAGCAGGATGAGGATGTAGCACTGTTGGCAAGAGGCAAGAAAGGCAAAGGGAAGAAGCAGGGTTCCACAAGCAATGGTGAGGGCAAAGGCAAAGGTAAAGGTAAACAGGGTAACACACAAAAGGACTATTCCAAGGTGAAGTGTTGGAATTGTCAAAAGATGGGACATTATGCAATTATGTGTCCGGAGAAGAAGAAGAAAAAGGGGTAGAACCAGAGCTTGGCAGCTTCAACAAAGGTTGAGGACTTTGCAGATTGTTTTGACCGAGAGTTTGGGTTCACTGCATGTGAGTCCTCTAGTGCAAGATCACCTGCCACACAGGTTCAGAGGGAGAATGCTTTTCCCTCGATTAACGGAGCATCTTCAGGTATCTGATATGTGGACAGTGGGGCTTCACGTCACATGACACGAGTCCGTGAGTACTTCTCTGAGCTTTCAAAGAGTGGCACTGATATAGAGGTAGTACTAAGTGATGACAAAGTTGTTAGAGCAGTCGGTGTGGGGATACTGACATTTCAGAGGGAGTCCAAACCTCCCTTGAAGGTGTCAGATGTTCTTTATGTGCCAGGGATGAGGAAGAACCTCATATCCGTCTCAGCTTTGGAGGACAGAGGATATGAGGTACTGTTCAGAGAAGAACAGGTGTTGATGTATCCCAGGGGCACTCCAGCTAATTCATCTAGAGTGATAGGTGTACGCCATGCAAAGGTGTACAAGTTTGCATTCCAGCCCCTTTTGGCATTAAGCAGTAGTACCAACAGCAGAGCTAGCAGTTCTGATTTGTGTGAGATTTGGCACCGCAGGATGAGGCATATGTATCATGGAGCCTTGAGGACCTTGCGGGAGATCACTACAAGTGTGCCAAATTTCAGTACTGATCACTTTGATACTTGCAGAGGATGTGCAATGTGCAAGTTTGCCAAATCCCCTTTTCCCAGCAGTGACAGCAGAGCGACTGGGATACTTGATTTGATTCATTCCGATGTGAGCGGTCGGATGTCTCATGTTTACTTGAGTGGATATGAATACTATGTTTTATTCATTGATGATCACTCCAGGAGGACCTGGATTTATTTCTTGAAGACCAAGAGTGAGGTCTTCAAGCGGTTTCAGGAGTTTAGAGCTCTTGTGGAGACACAAACAGGTCGGAAGATCAAGTCCTTGAGGTCGGACAATGGAGGAGAGTACACCCATGGAGAGTTTGTTGACTATTGTACGAAGGCAGGGATTAGGAGGGAGTTCACTGTTCCTTACAACCCCTAGCAGAACAGGGTTGCGGAGAGGAAGAACAGATCCATCGAAGGGGCTGCCAAAGCAATGTTACATGATCAGGGGTTGCCATTGTTCTTGTGGGCAGAGGCCTGCAACACCACTGTTTATTTGCAGAAGAAGAGTCTGCATCGTGCCTTGGGGCACATGATTCCGGAGGAGGCTTTTTCTGGGAAGAAGCCTGATATTGATCATCTTCGTATATTTGGGTGCATTACATACTCCTACATACCCAGGGAGAAGAGGACCAAACTAGAGCCCACCGCAGAGAAGGGTATCTTTGTGGGCTACAGTGAGACCTCAAAGGCCTTTCGGATTTACATTCTTGCACAGAGGAAAGTTGTTGTCAGGCGGGATGTGAAGTTCGAGGAGGACAGGGCCTTTAGGAGGTCACGGGAGTTAGAGTATCTGGATCAGCCAGACCCTCAGCAGTAGTTGAGTTAGTCGCAGGGATCCAGTGGGCAGGGATCAGGAGGATCCGGAGGTACATCTATGAGGATGTCAAGTCCGTCTGTGAGCAGTGGCTCGCCGAGCCAGAGGGGTGGTGCTTCGGGCAGCATGCAGAGCAGTCCACAGAGTAGTTCACTAGGGAGTCCACTGATGGACAGTTCACACGGTACCTCAGCTTCTACAGGTTCAGGTGCAGGTAGGAGGACAGCAGACAGACAGTCAGGAGTTCAGGGTCCTGATGATGATGAGGAGGAGTTTCATTCTCCAATGGGAGAAGTACGCTCAGGGAAGAGGAAGCCCAAGTGCCTTCAGGACACCTTGAGAGATGCCACATCTGTTGCTGAGCCTAAGAGGCCGGTCAGAGAAAATAGACCACCTGAGAAGTTTTGTAGCTATATGGCAATGGCTACTAGCATCCTTGACTCTGAGCCTTCTAGCTATGACGAGGCAGCTGGCCAGCAGGTCTGGAGAGAGGCCATGCAGGAGGAGTATTCTTCTATCATGAAGAATAATGTTTGGGAGGTGGTGCCAAGGCCTGAGGGCAAATCCGTGGTTACTTCCAGATGGCTTTACAAGGTAAAGCATGCTGCAGATGGCAGCATTGAGAAATTCAAAGCGAGGTTTGTGGCTAGAGGGTTCTCCCAGGTAGAGGAAGTTGATTATGAGGAGACCTTCGCTCCCGTGGCTCGATATACTTCGATCCGCTCCATTATATCGATAGAAGCAGAGATGGGTTGGAAGATCCACCAGATGGATGTGAAGACTGCATTTCTCAATGGCTTCATACAGGAGGAGGTGTACATTTAGCAGCCACAGGGCTTTGAGGTGCATGGGAAGGAATCCCATGTGTGCAGACTAAAGAAGGCCCTTTATGGTCTGAAGCAAGCTCTCAGAGCTTGGTACTCCAGGATAGATACATACTTGCAGGGGATGGGTTTCACAAAGAGTGAGACAGATCCGAACCTTCACTATATTGTGATAAGTGAGGAGCCTCTCATTTTGGTGTTGTATGTGGATGACTTGGTCATTACAGGTGCAGAGAGACTCATAGAGCACTGCAAGAGAGATCTTGCGGCGAAGTTTGAGACGAAGGACATCGGCTTGATGCATTACTTTTTGGGTTTGGAGGTGTGGCAGGAGGAGGGGCATTTCTTCCTAGGGCAGGGGAAGTATATTGTGGACATCCTTGGCAGATTCCACATGGAGGATAGTAAACCCATGTTGACATCGATGATCACCAACTGGAAGAAGCTTCATGCTTCGGATTCCGAGTTGGTGGATCCCACATTGTACAGGCAGCTGATTGGTTCCTTGATGTATTTGGTCAACCCTAGACCAGATATTTGTTTTGCAGTCAACACAATGAGTCAGTTTATGTGTGAGCCTAGGAAGGTTCACTACGTGGTTGCAAAACACATTTTGCGATACCTGCAGGGGACAGTGGATTATGGTCTGGACTACAGGCAGGGGGATGGAGTGAGATTGGCAGGTTATACTGATTCTGATAGGACAAGTTGTGCTTCTGATAGGAATAGTACTTCAGGGTGCTGTTTTGGGTTGGGTTCGGCAATGTCATGGTTCAGCCGGAAGCAGAAGTCAGTAGCATTGAGTTTAGCGGAATATGGCAGCCAATCTAGCTAGTTGTGAGGCCATCTGGCTTCACAAGATGTTGTTTGGCTTATTTGGTCAGCCGTTGAGACCTTCAATGATTTACTTTTATAATCAGAGTTGCATTAAACTCACGGAGAATCCAGTATTTCATGACAGGTCAAAGCATATCGGGATCAAATATCATTTCATCAGAGACTATGTTCAAAACAATATTGCACGAAGCGGGAGCGAAGCGGAAGCGGGAGCGCGGAAGCGTCATTTTCCAAAAATCTAGGAAGCGAAGCGTCCGCGGAAGCGTCTGCTATATATATATATATTTTTTTATATTTTTTTGCATTTATACTCAAAACAAACATCCCAAATACCAAATTAATTGTAGAAGACATGAAAACATGCATATTTTTGCATAAATCAAGATAGATATGGCATCCATGATTCCATTGTAGTTACTAGTATGTACAACAATCATCTATATTCTAGCTATTACAAACATACATCAATTTTTTTGCATATTATAAAACATAAAACATTTAAGCATATTATAAAACATAAACCATAGAGCATATTATGATTTATCTAGCAAGTGAGCAACTGTCAACATTTGTCATGTCCAAAATTCAAATAATAATGTTTACAAAATATGTCACTTGGTCACCGCCAAGCCAAAAAGGTTCAAAATTCAAATTCACAAGTCTACAAGTCTAATGAGTAATCTATGACAAAAAGTAGTAGATTGTGAATATATCTACTAATCTCTCCTCCTTCCACCACGAATAGAACGTGATGGCGGGCCTCCACGTGGTGGCAATGAAGAAGATGGTCCCTGTGTAAGTCGTGGCACTGAAACTGATGAAGAAGAACCCCCTGCCATGGAACCTAGGAACCAAGGGACCAGATGGGGGTGGGGGTGGGGGTGGTGGCATATCAACACGGTCATCATCATCCTAGAATCGCTCAAAAAATTCATGCAAAAAAAAAACACTAGTTAACAAAAAAATTAAAAACATGAATTAGAGAAATGCTTTATAAGGGAAAATTGGAAAATTCATACCACAATGGACATACCTGGATAAGAGCATCCTCTAATTGCTCTAGTCGCAACACTCCATCCTCCAAATTGGGCTCCTCTGGATTCTTGTCCCAAATCAACAAGTCTTTATTAGACTTTGCATCTTCACAGTAATGGGACAACAATCGCAAGTTGTAATGAACATAAACCAAGCTCTCTGCCCGGTCTAAATTCAACCTGTTCCTTTTAACACTGTGGATGAAAGAATAAGAGCTCCAACACCTCTCTACAGAAGAAGTGTTTACCACCTGTGATAGCACCCGCAATGCCAAACTCTGTAGAAGTGGAGTACCCCCTCCATGCATGTTCCACCACTCAAGAGCAGAAAAAGTCGCTCGATCTTGAATTGCATGCATGCTCCCAAATAGACCAGTGTTGAGCGTATAGTTGCTCACCTGTCTCCGTACCAATGCAGCCTCCTCCTCATCAAGGATTAATTTACTCAATGCAGCCATATATTTTTCGTGAACCTCTCTATCTTGGTGTGGTTTTTTCCTGCTTCCCCCCCAGGTGCTGGTGTTGAAAGCCATGATGGATGATAGTATTTAGGTGTCAAAACATATGCTAATGCATGCAATGGAATATTTAGCATTTCCCATCGGTTTTGCACCTCTACACGAATATAATTGTACAAGGTGGTATCTCTAGGCTCAACAATGTCTTTAATCTGCCCCAACATGCTATCCATTTGCTCATACACCTCCCCAATTACTGGTCGATCTGAATCTGCAAACTTGATCATGTAATAAATTGGTTTGGTGAATTGCAAAACATATTTAACCTGTGACCAAAAGTAACTGTCAAGAACAGTGTCCTTGACTACATTAGCACCATCTGAGTTAGTGTTAATTTCATCCCATGTTTCAGCACACACCAGATTAGTTAAAGCTTGTCTCACCCTCACTAGCCGCCTAAAGGTGAGGTAATAACTAGCAAATCTTGTCTTTGCAATTTTAAGCAATTGCAACTTGGAGTAAGTGCCATAGAAGTAGTTTACCCTTGTATGCCCTGTGATGAATTTAATGAGCTGCTTCCCTTTCCTGTAAACCTTAGCAATCCACCCACAATCTTTGTGTTTCACAATATCATGCATCAAAAGGTTCAATGTGTGAACCAGGCACCCAGACCAAAAGATGTGTGGATGAGTATGCTCAATAATTTTTCCTGCTGCCTTACAATTTGCTGCATTATCTGTGATCACTTGAACCACATTATTCGGACCAACATCTTTGATTGATTTAAATAGGAGATCTGCAATGTTTTGTGCAGTTGCACTGATGGAGGAGGAGTCATGACATGCAATAAATACTGCACCACTAGAAGAAACACCAAGAACATTTATCAAATGTTGGTTTCTAATATTTGTCCACCCATCTGATACAATGGATACCCCAGAATCCACCCACTCATGTGTAAAACGTGTCAAAGCTCTTTGAACCTTAGCTTTTTCTCTTTCTAATAACACTGTTCTAGCTTTCTCATAGTTGGGGGCCTTGTATCCTTTTGGGGCTTCATTGATGGCCTTTACCATGTCATGCCAATAGGGAGAGCGAAGCACATTGAATGGTACACCGCAAGCACAAAGAAAACGGACTATCTTTCCATCCACATCATCCCTCCCAGCAACATTAAGGAAATCCCCTATTGTTCTTCTACCTCCAGAAGTTGCAGAAGTACCATGAGGAGATGGGCAACTACCAAATTTAGAGGTTGCACTTGATTCAAAATGAGTTTTTTGTTTCTTGTTTTTTTGTTGTGCAGCCATCTCTATTTGGATGTATTTTCTTCTTTCTTCAGTTGAAATGTTTGGGCAAATTTGTACCCCCACAGAACCCTTTTTTTCATCACTGTCCAGCACCCCACAAAGATGCCTCCTCAGACAGGTATATGAACCCGTATATGGTTTTCCTCCATGACAACCATGAGGGCACACAAATTTGTAAGATCCACCACCCTTTCCCCCATCAAGTTTGGTCACATAGTTCCACAAGGGTGTTGATGTACCTTTCCCATCTTGTGCTTCAGTGTCCCCTTCAAGTTCATCCCCTTCCTCTTCATCATACATTGGGTCACTACTATTAGGACCAAGTTCATCCCCTTCCTCTTCCCCTCTATTCCTCACCCTTGCCATCATTAAAACCAAGAGTGGAATGATACATAGAAGCCAAAAGAACACCATCTTGGAATATGGATATAGGTGGTGGACAACCTGTAAATAAAGGAGCAAGTAGAAACAATGGGAAAGAGTAGGAGAGGGAGGAGAAAAATACAATTTTTTTTTCAAAAAAACAAGGGAGTTTGGGGTTTGAACTTACCTCTTTAGCTCTTGTAGATGAAGTCCTCCAAGCTCTTGCTCCAAGCTCCTCCTCCTTCTCCTAGCTCCTCCTCCTTCACTCCTCCAAGCTCTCCTCTCTTCTCCTCTCCTTTCCTCTCTTCTCTTCTCCTCTCCTCTCTTCTCTTCTCCAACTCTCATAAACTCAAAGTGAGAAAATGAGGAATGAATGGGAGCTTTATGCTTTTCATTCCTCACCTAAACTCACCCTAACCCACCCCCTCATGCTAAGTTAAGTTAACTTTTAAAAGAAATTAAAAAAAATTTAAGTTTCCTTGGCTGCCCGCGCGGAAATTTCCGGAAGCGCTCCGAAGCGCTCGGGAACCGTGCGCTTCCGGGCCCGAAGCGTGGCGCTTCCGGATGCCCGAAGCGCCCTCCGAACCGCGGATCCGGGGCAACGCAACCCAATTTCCAGGAATCGTTTCAAAAAATAGGAATCGCGCTTCAGAAAAACCGGAATCGCGCTTCGCCTGGAGGTTCCGGAACGCTTCCGTACGGGACGCGATTCCGGCTTAGGATCCGGGGGGGGGCGATTCCTGCAACTATGGTTCAGAAGGGAGCTGTGAAGCTTGAATATATTCCCACTGATGAGCAGGTTGCAGATATTCTTACCAAAGCCTTACCACGGAGCAAGCATGTCTACTTTAGAGACAAGATGGGTGTGGTGAGGAACACCTTCCTCGGTAAGAGGGAGTGTTGAAATTTGGTACCGGAGGACAAGGGTTCCCTAAGGCTTTGATCTTTGGCCTAGGGAAAAGTGTCCAAAAGAATTTAACTTTTCTCCTAAAGTGACTTTATAATTTTTATAAAGTCAAATCTAATTTAAAAGTGACTTTTAAGTGATAAAGTTACTAAAGTCTAATTTTAAAGTGACTTTAATAAAGTCAATGTAAAATTGGAAAGAAAAAGTGACTTTGGAAATAAATGACTAAGTGGGTCTTTATTAAAGTGGGGTGAATTAAAAAATAGAAAGTGAGATTTAAATGAGCATTTAAACTCAGCCCTAGATCTCAATCTATTTCAGCCATTGGATTTAGGGATTCCCCAAAAGTCACTTAGGGTTAGATTAAAGGAGGGAAAGGAGGAAAAGGTCATTCATTCTTTCATGAGCAGATTGAGAGAAGGAGAGCAAGAGAGCAAGGGAGATTTTTGAACAGTGAGAAGAAGGAGGCACCAGCTTGGCACACATTCCAAGGCAGCGTTTCAGCAAGTTCGTACAGTTGAGTTAGCACACAGTGAAAGGCAGGTTTTGGGCACGATTTTCTAAAAAGGTTGTACATCGTTTTTGGTTCAGATTCCAAGGAGGCCGTACAACAAGTTAGCACAGAAGTCGAGGAGCAGAAAAACTGAAGTTTGCTAGCACATTTTTCGAGGGAGGCCATACAGCGAGTGGCTGTACCTTGGCACACTTTTCTAGGCAGAAATTCGTACATCCATACCACTGTTTTCTGCACATAAATAAAGGAAAATTGTACAACAGCATGCACGCTTTTCTAGGCAGTCCGTACAGCAGCATTTAAGGCTGAAATTTGGGCACAAAAATCGAGGAGGTCGTACAACATTTATTGTTGTTCTGTTTTGCTGTTTGCAAGTTTTTCCAGTTGGTTGTGAGGCACGGAAAACGAGATAAGTTGTAAAAGTTTGCTTGCTGATTTTTTGCTGAATATTTCTCTTACTGTAAAAGCATTTTCCAGAAATAAGAAGGAGCTTTCGAACTGGTTTTCCCCAAGAGTTGTAGGGGGTTTTTCCAGGGTCACCTTGACCAAAAATCACTGTGTTTAAATGTGTTAAATGGTTGTTTGTATGTGCTGATATTTATTTCTGCATTTTCCAGCATTCTGTTATATTTCCAGAATTTGTGTTTTCAACAAAATTTATTTTCCTGTTGTTGAATGTATGGATATGGGAAAGGGCATTTAACTATTTTGGAGAAATAAGGTGAAACTGAAAACCGGGGTGGAAATGAGAAATTTCTACAAAGCAACCCTAAATCACCCCAAACAAATGGTTGTACCCTCCTGCGTCCTCGCTGCCCTAATCTGTGTCCTCACAATGATGCCCTAGAGATCTGCGTCCTTCTTCAAAGTTGCCCAAGAGATCTGCGTCCTCCTTCCTTGTGTATACCCAAGAGACAAGGATAAGAGTGAGTGAAATGAGACACAATGTCTCCTCCTTTTATATGCAATGTTGAGGTTAGTTGGGGGTGTGCAACACAACTTAACTTGTTGGCCGACCTTAACAAATTGTTAAGAAATACAAATAAATTCATATCTCCATGAATACATGTCGGAATTGGATGATCGTTAGATCAATCCTACACCTCTCGATGAGAGGAATCCAAGAAAAATATAAGCTGCCATAAATAAGATGACCCACATGGAGTTTGGCCCTAGTTGCCAATTTTAATAATTATCCATCTTACCCTGTGATCCATATTACAATTAACATTAAATGAAAGCACATGATTACAAAAATGGTTAGTGTACCTTCTAATAGATGACCCACCTTCCTTAAGACGTATGCCAGATGGGAGGGAGCACTGACCAAAACATACGTGGAGAGATCTAAAGTAAAGCCATTTGTGGATCACCATAGGGCTACTTATTGGCTAGTTGACCAAAGACGAGAAAAAAATTTCTCGAAGGGGTTAACCACTTTGGTGGAAACATCTAGCTCCAAGTCGGTGACATGTGTTCACCATAGAGTGCATAATCCATGCGCTTGAACTATAAGTGCATGAGATTCCTAGCAATCACTAGTGCTTGTAGACCTATTACTTGTACACTCAAAGCAACTTGTTGATAGCAACTAAATGATGTGATTGTCACCCTTGTGACAGAGAAGAAGTAATAAATAAACTATTACCTAAAATAAAATGTAAAATCTATCTAATTATGCATGGAAAATCAGCATGAAGACAATCAAAGAAAGCAAAAACAATAACGCAAAGCAAACAATCCTTTTCCTACCTACTCCAACATGCCACGAACAAGAATTAAGTATAGTCATATAACCAATGAAGAAAACATATTATCATATCAAAATCAAGCATTCTATCCTTGTGCTTAATCATGAGTTTAAACAAGGAAATGTCAATGATCATTATCTCATAATGCCCAAGGACAGGACCAAAGCCACAAGGGTGGGTTGCAGAAGGTTTGTGATAAAATAATGATGGATCATCCTTGCTACAAGCAGGTATCTCCTAAGGCATCCCAAACATACTAGGAAGGTGACCAATAAGACTCTTTTGACTTCCCTCATTATCATCCTCAGTAGATTGAAAAGGGATCATCAGGATTTTGGAAAGAGATATGAGGTTTCACAAACAAAGCAAGGATGAAAAGGGAAAGACAAACACAAGAGAAAAAATTTGCTCAAATTTCAAGGCGTGTTTCTTCTTT
This sequence comes from Pinus tabuliformis, assembly GCA_031772625.1. NCBI lineage: Eukaryota > Viridiplantae > Streptophyta > Pinopsida > Pinales > Pinaceae > Pinus > Pinus tabuliformis. The sequence goes on from CM062818.1 coordinate 1,330,885,075, forward strand.
CCTTTCAACTTGAAATTTGTGCAACAAACTACCCATTGAAAACAATCTTGTTCAATACTCATTTCAACACCAGACATACAACTCTCAATTTTGTCCTTAGGGGCAAGTTGAGGATGGCAAGAAGGAAGAAATGATTGACGGACCTTATTTTGAAAAACTTGTTGTGTTTCACAAATATCAAATTCAATAGCAACCAACCTTCATCTAAGCGTCAATGCCAAGAGGTGAGAGGCACATGGCTAATGCAAATGGCAGAGACACATGGCATATCATGGTCAAATAGTGTCTTGCAGGGCTTGTTGGCTGGCTAGCTATCCGACTAGTTGTCAAAAGTAGGAGAAAAGTTTTATCCTATGGAATTACCCATTTTGGTGGGTAACCTCTAGCTCCAACTCGGGGACATGAGCTCACCATAGAGCACATGATCCATATGCTCGAACAGGGAGTTCATGGGAACTCCACCAATCCCTAGGCTCGCAAACTTGTAACCTACACATCCAAGTCAACTTGTTTAAGAGCATGTGCAATGGGTGTAGGGTATCACCCATGTTTTATATGATGTTAAAAACTCGTCTAGAAAATAAAAGCTATTTTAAATGCAAGCTAACCTATAATGAAACATAATATGGATATGCAAGATGTTAGAATGCTCACACAATATGAAATGCAACTAGCTACTATGCAATAAGATGGGTCCACCAAATCAAAAATTAAATCAATAGATAACTTCAAATTGTTGCTATTACCACAAAATCTAGCAAGCCTAGTGCAAAGTTCCACCAGGAAAAATAGATCTTATGGCAACAAGATATCGGCCACCATTGTCACCCTAGTGGCTTCTCTCTAGATATTTAGTGGCGAATTAAATCACAAAAGGGAGGCTTCCCTTTAAAGATCACCCACGGATATTCAATCAAGAAAGGCTAAACGATGATGCAAGGTCTAATGATTGGACGAACTTAGAAAGGCTAAGATAATATTTACCAAAGTTCAAGTACACTTCCTCAAGGCCCATGTAATTTAAGACCGATGTTATAAGTTAAGGTTTGTAAGGTATGTAGATCTAGGGCACGCAATATCATATGGCAGCTCTACAAGATAGCTTAACAATGATGGATCAACAAAGGGACGAGGCTATCTAAAGGGTAGACTAGGTTGAAGGCAAACAATGTAGTTTTATCACTAAAGCATGCATAAAACAGCAATATATATGATGACATCAACCCTATTTTAAGGTTTTAATATGCAAATAATGCTAGATTTGTCTTTTTCAAGTTATTAAATGCAAGCCCTTTAATAGGCGAAATAACGCAAACATTAAATTGTTGAAAAGCAAATTTAACCTAACCCTAGCCCTAGCTACCAAGAAAAAGACAAAAAGTAGAGGAATTAGGGTTTGATCAACACTCACTAGACTAGTGCCTTGATTTAATTGGCCAATGGAGTTATTTCAGGCAAAATCTATGAAGAGTGTGAGAGAAAGATTATCTCTACTTAGAAACCCTAGAGACTTCCTTCAGTGGGATATTTTAAATTCAAGAGATGCATATATCAAAGTTCCCTTGAAGGATTCAAGGACACAAATTTTACATAGCATGAAGAATCAACAGTTCAAGAAAAAATTTGCAGTATTAAACATAGCACAAATAAAAATCCTAATTCACATACTATAGCATGCAAAATGGAAGAAAATCAGCAATTAGATTACACTATTCCAGAAGAATCTCTTCAATCAATCCCAAAGAAGTTTCTCCATGCAAACTTTTCCTTCAAAAGACAATTTGCTCCATCAAATCACATTGTGTCCAAGTACAAAGAGAATAGCTAGTGCACAGTTCTTAAGAGAGAAAAGCATGATGAATCACAATGATCAAAATGAAAACTGACCCCCCTCTATTTGTATGAGGGTAACTAGGTCAATTTTTCATAATTTTACAAGTAAATCGCTAAGAAAGCTTATTTGAGCTTTCAACTAGGTCAAAGGTCATAATCGAACCTTGAGATAGCTCTAAAACATAATAAAATGCCCAAAAAAACCCATGCGTGTGTGAATAAATGTTCTCCACCATGACAACATCCTTCGAGAATGATTAATAATGCATCAATCAAGTGATGAAATGGTCCAAGAGTAATCCTAACTCAAAGAAATCGTCAAAATGAATGCGTACATATCAAAAGGCATGTAATGTTCCAAACTTAAACAAACAGAGATATACAAAAGCAAATACGATTCATACACAGAAAAATTAAATGATCAGCAAATACTCAGTACACGTCAGAAATGAGAACCAACTGAGCCATTTTATTAATGGAATGGAGCAAGTACAGAACCCAGGTGTCAAACAGTAATCTCAATGCTGGAAAGTAACTGCTCCTCTAATGCTCTGCGTTGTCTCCCAGTAACTACAACTGCTGGCTGGAAAGGAACTGCTAGAAACCCCGCCTCTGGTGCTCAAAAAATGATGAAACTTCAACCACAAGCTCCTTGGCCAAAACCCACAAAAACCCAAAAAGGGTTTGGCTTGAATCCAACCTCCCAAATTCGACCTCCTCTATGGCCCACGCCCTCCAAACAGCTCCAGAAATACGGCCTGCAAGGAATGGCCACAAAGTCCTCCTCCAAGCTCTAAAAGGGAAGCAAACACCACTCCAAATATCTCCTCTAACCTCCACAGCAAAGCTAAGCCTCCAGGACTGATACTCTACCCACCAAGTGAGCTCCCAATACTGCCTCTATGCTTGGCCCAAGTAGTGCAAAAGTCACACTGCCGAGCAAGAAGCTCAATTAGCTCCCAAACTCTCTCAAACGTTGACAATCCTCCCTAGCCTTCTCTCTAGAAAATCTCACATCCAAACTCCACTACTAAGCATCACCAACAAACTCGGCCTCCTCTCCACTGCGTCCTCCAGAAATACGCACCACCTGGAAGTGAATGCTACTGCTGGAAATCACAATGTGATCCTCCTCCTGAAGAAATGAAGAAAACCTTCCTAAGGTGGCACTCGAAGTCCCTCGAAGAAAGGATGAGCTCTCTGCTTAAAGAACTCGTGCTAACAGCCAGTGACTCGGCTAAGAAACTTGAGCAACCAAAGAGAAATCGATATACTCCAATGATGAATGAGATGCGGAGAGTTGCCTTCCTTAAATAGAATTTGTGGAGCACTTTTCCCTCCATTTCATCCTCCATCGTGGGCCCTCACTTAACCATCATCATGCAAAAGTTAACCCCCTCCATGCAAATCGAACTAGGGAGTGCGTAATTCCCTCATGAGGGTGGCCCCCATGTATAACTTAACTACAAAACAAACAACTTCTCCTAAGTCTCCCTGGTCTCCAAGATGGCCTCTGGCTTTAGGATCAAATGCCCCTCATCATCAAGCGGAGGCAACTCCATGATTGTTGTAATCAGCTGCCCCAACACCCTCTTGAGGCATGACACATGAAAGATGTTATGAATCCTGCTCCCTAGTGGTAGCTCCAACTCATAAGTCACCTCTCTAACCCTCATGATCACTCTGTATGGTCCAAAGAATCTCGGTTGCAGCTTTTCGTCCCCCCTCTGCTTTAGTATGGACTGTCGGTATGGCTGCAATCATAGGTAGACCAAGTCCCCCTCCTCAAAATGCCTCTCTACTCGATGCCAATCAACATACATCTTCTGTTGGTTCTGGGTTTTCTGTAAGTTATCCTTAAGAGCCTTGAGAATATCTTGGCTCTCTAGGATACAATCATTGGGCTTTGGGACCCTGCTGTCTCCAAAAACAATATCAGCAAAAGACAAAGCATCATAACCATATAAAGCACAGAAAGGAGTCATACCAATGGACATATAATGGGCGGTGTTGTAACAATACTCTCCTAGGTGCAAACATTGAATCCAAGCTCTTTGCTGCCCTATCACATAATTCCTGAGATAGCCCTCTAACCACTGGTTCACCCTCTTTGTCTGATCATCGGTTTGTGGATGATAGCTAGTGCTCGGGGTGAGCTCAACGCTGATTAGTCTGAAGGGCTCCGACCAAAATCCTCCCATGAATCTACTATCCCTGTCACTGACTATGGTCTTAGGGAGACCGTGCAGACAAAGACCTCCTTGAAGAACAACTCTGCCACCTGTGAGGTTGAATATCGTGTCGGTATGTCAAAGAGGTGTGCAAACTTGGTCAGCCTGTCAACCACAACAAAAATACAATCCTTCCCTTGCACCAAGGGAAGTCCAGTGATGAAATCCATAGAAATGCTCTCCCATTTCCCGTCAGGGATGGCAGGAGGTTGCAACAATCCTGTTGGATGGGTGCACTCCCCTTTGTTCCTCTGGCAAGCTTCGCACTCCAGCACATGCCTCAACACATCTCCCTTGAGTCCCTTCCAAGTGAAGCACTCTCTCACCGCCATATACGTCTTCCTAAACCCCTAGTGCCCGGACAAAGGAGAATCATGAGCTACTCGAAGGATGCGCTCTCTCAACTGTGATCCTGAAACCAAAAATATGTGCCCCTTATAATAAATAACCTCATCCATCACTTGGTAGCGCTCATTTGCATAGCTGCCCTCCAAGATCTCGCACACCTGACAATCCTTGGAGTACTCTACCAATAACTGAGCCTTCCAGTCATGACAAATACTCATGAGTGAAAGCCCGGCTGGTCTCCTGGATAGTGCATCCGCCACTACATTGTGCTACCCCCGCACATACTCAATATCAAAATCATAGGCCTGCACTTTGCTAACATATCTCTATTGTCTGACATTGAGGCCCTGTTGTTCCATGAAATGGCAAAGACTGTTGTGATCCGTCTTCACCCGAAATCGATTCCCCACCAAATACTATCTAAATTTGGCCAATGCATGCATTATGGCCAACATCTCCTTGTCATAAATGGAATACGACAACTCATGAGGTAGAAGCTTCCAACTCTCGAAAGCAATGGGGTGCCCTCCTTGGGACAAGACTGCCTCGATCCCTACACCTGATGCATCACACTCCAATGTGAAAGGCTGAGTAAAATCTGGGAGTGCTAATACCGGACAACAACTCATCACCTCCTTGAGGCGATCAAATGTTGCCTGAGCTCCCTCCATCCACGCAAAGGCCCCTTTCTTAGTCAGATCAGTAAGGGGTGCTGCCAACTGTGAGAAGCCCTTCACAAACTTCCGATAATAGGTAGAGATGCCCAAAAATCCTCTTAACGCTGTCACATCTCAAGGCTCTAGCCAATCCCGAATCTTCTCCTCATGCACCTTGACCCCATCTGCACCTATGGTGTGTCCCAAGTAAATCATCTTTGTCAGCCCAAACTCGTACTTGGACATCTTGTTGTAGAAGTTGTTGCTTCCCCAATATACGCAAGATTGTCTCTAAGTGTTGCAGGGGCTCCTCCCACGTCCTATTGTGAATCAAGATGTCATCAAAGAATACCAGTACAAACCTCCTCAACTGGCCTCGGAATACATGGTTCATGCATGACTGGAAAGTAGTTGGTGCATTGGTCAACCCAAAAGGCATGACCAAGAACTCGAAATGCCCATAATGACACCTGAAGGTTGTCTTCGGAATGTCCTGCTCTCTCACCCAAATCTGATGATACCCTAACCACAAATCTATCTTAGAGAAGTACTTGGCTCCTCTAAGCTCATCCATCAACTCATCAATGCGCGGAATGGGATACTTGTTCTTTAGCGTCTTCTTGTTGAGGGCCCTATAGTCAATACACATGTGGAGAGTCTCGTCCTTCTTCTTCACCAGCACAATTGAAGAAGCAAATGGACTAGAGCTCGGTCTGATGTAACCCAACGCCAATAACTTCCTTATGGATCTCTTGATCTCATCCTTATAGGCTTTGGGATGCCTATAGGCTATAGTGATGACTGCCTGCATAACAGGCTCCAACTCTATAGCGTGCTCGAATCCCCTATCAGGTGGTTACCCCAGCGGTATATCTCCAAAGACTATCGGATATCTATCCAGTACCGCCTGTATGTCTAGATGTGGTGGTGTAGTCTTTCCCCCAGCCTTTGAAATCCTGATCTCTATTGCCCATGCTATGTCTCCATGCCTCAAATCACCCTCCATCCGGTGGGCCGAAACTGTCTGAGGAGGGTATGAATGCATACCCCTAAGTACCACTAGCTTGCCATCCGGTCCAGTAAACTCCATCACCAACTGTTTCCACTTGGTGGTAACTCAACCAAGTGAATACAACCATTAGACACCAACGCCACATTGGTGTCTAGTACATCCACCATGAAAAAGTGGTCTGTCATCGAATAGTTCCCCATAGTCACTGTCAGAGCGGGAACATATCGAGTGCACTGCATAGTCTTGTCTCCTGGTATTAGGACTGAAAACCCCTCAAACTCTACAGTGGTGATGCCCCTCCTCTAGACCATCTGAGCATCAATAAAATTGTGGGTGGCCCCACTGTCTACCAAAACTGAGACACGTTGCCCTTACACCGTACCTCTAATCCTCATGGTCAAAAATTTGGGAATCCCGCACAAAGAAGCTAGGACTCCCCCTATTGGTGCGAAAGATACTCCTCCCTGAGGTGGTGGTGGTGGTGGTCCTCTCCCTGTTGGATCCTCGTTGTCTCTGCCACCAAACTCCAACTCCTCACCATCCTCCTGATCACTATCTGAGAAGACCTCGATGTAATGGGCCTTGCCTGTTGTGCATCGATGACCAGGTGGCCAAGGATCTCAGCATGTAAAACATAACTTCCTCCTATTAGATCTAAGACTTTTGTGATCCATAATGTAGATAGATGTCTTTCGGATTAATCACATTATCAGGATTTGGTCGACGTTTCGAACCAACTAATGTGGTCCATCCTCAGGACAAGGTGAAGAATCAATCGATCTTAAGGAATAAATAGCATGGATGCATCATTGCCCAGAGTCAGCTCTTGAAAACTAGTCGTTGGTAGATTAGTTAAATTAGTTAATTAGGTAGGTAAAATATTATTGATAATAAGAGTTGTTTATTAAAATAATAATATATATTAGTTAGAAAACTAGTTGTTAGGAGTCCAAATAAATAAAATGTATTGAAATATTATCTATTTAAAAACTAGTTGTTAGGAATAAATTAATATTCTATATTTTTAATAATAATTGACTTGTTTAAGAAAAACGGGATCCTCTGAGCGCGCCCTGCTAGGTCAAGCCAACTTGATCGCGCCTCGGCCTTCGGCTCTCTGCCGTGGCCCTTCGGAGGCTTCACCGGAGGCGGCCGCTTCTCAACAGGCCTTCTCAGCTCTAGTTAAGTCCTTACCTCCCCAGTAGCCTCGCCCAACAATCTCCAAGTTCATGAAGAAGCTCGATGTTTTTCAGGGAGTCAATCTCCCCCAGCTCTGCCTCGTATGGCTGCTCTTGCACTAGCAGAACAAGGTCTCATTGGGCAATTTACTGGGCTCTAGCCATCGCCGAAAAAAGTTCAAAGATGGGTTGAAAGGAATTGGTTTGATAAAATACAAGGCAAAATCTCCATTCGATTTTGTTATAAGGGTACTTCACCTTTGATTTTGAAACCAAAGAAGACAAAGACTTGATATTCAGGAATGGGCCCTATTTCATGGATTCAAGAGGTCTATATCTCAAGAAATGGACTCCGGAGTTGGATATTCCGAGAGTTGTTCCAGTTTGGGTTCGGCTTCCACATCTCCCTCTCCACTGCTGGGGAGACAAATCGATCCGAGCTATTGGGAATGTTGTGGGCAGATACATTGACCGCAGTGAACCAAAAGACAACATGCAGGCTTGTGCCCACATATGCGTAGAAGTAGATCTCGGCAAAGGACTTCCAGAGGCCATCAAGCTCAAGGTGGATGATTGGACCCACATTCAACAATTGGACTACGAACAGATTCCCTTCAAGTGTAAGGTATGTCACGAATATGGACATTTTGCTAACCGTTGTACTAAATTAGTTGATGCAGAGAATACTTCGCAAGATGAACATTGGGAAACAGTTAAGAAAAAGAAAGCAGCCCCCACCCCCAAGTCAAACCCAGAAGCTGGCTCTGCTCGTAATCCTCCCATTCCATCCTCCTCATCCCTCTCTAATTCCTCCCTTCCCCCGCTGGACCAGCCCCATCCCCAACCACCTCCTTCGTCCTCCAACCCTTTCCATATTCTCACTCCCCCAGAGGATAATCCCCCCACCCCCCGCGTGGCTCAAATCGATGCCCTTGAATCTCCTCTCCCTCTGATTATCTCCTCCACCCTCCCTCCTGATCCACCCTCATCTAGAATCACCAGAAGTAACTCAAAGGAGCATGGTGCAACCTTAGACACTCAAAAGAGAAATGGGCCAGGAAGGAAATCCGCCAAGCAGCAGAGAGATGAAAATACCCAGAAGGATATAGCCATGGGCACCCAGAACCCCATAGAGTCCTACATCTTGGGACAAATCGACAAAGATATAGCAAATAAGGAGCAGGGAGGGCGAGCAACTCTCTGTAACCCCCACATGAAATGATGAAAGTCCTCTCCTGGAACAGTAGGGGACTAGGGCACCCCTCCAAAATAACTGCCTTAAAAGATCTAATAAATCAAGAGAAACCAGGAGTTGTATTAGTTCAAGAAACAAAGCAAGGGCAACAAGAAATGAAAAAAATCATAGCACATCATAAACAGTACAAAGGCAGCATTTGTGAATCAAGAGGAGCCTTTGGGGGAATCGCAATGCTTTGGGACCAAAACACTTGGAGTCTCACAGCAGAAACAATCAATCAACACTGGATAAAGACTGCTCTGGAGAGCACTACAAATAATCAAAGGATAGTCATTTATAATGTATACGCTCCAAACCATTATAGAGACAAGGAGCAATGTTGGGGCACTCTCAAAGAAAATATAGATGAAGAAGAAAATAGTAACATTATTCTGGGGGAGATTTAAATCTCATTTTGCACTCCAATGAGAAGCGAGGAGGTTGCTTCTCTTCAGACCCCTACAGAAACCAGTTGGAGACTATCATGCAGGACCGCGACCTTATTGATGTAATCCCAAAAAACTACAGATTCACCTGGAATAATCGCAGGCTAGGGAAAAACAACATTATGGAAAGGTTGGATAGAATCCTGGTGAATGTTTCACTTCTCTCCACTTTCTCTGCAGCTTACGCCTTCATCCATCCCTTCACAGCTTCAGATCACTACCCCACATCTCTGGTTCTTGAAACCCACTGCTCATTGGGACCTATTCCCTTTAAGTACAGTCCTCTGTGGAATGATAACTCAATAGTCAAAAGTATTATTCAAAGCAGTTGGCAGCAGCACATAGAAGGATCGCCAGGATATATCTGGGAAAGCAAAATTAAAAGAGTCAAATATGCTCTAAAAGACTGGGCAAAAAACTGCTACACGGAGCCGGAAAAAAGAGAAAAGAGAGACCAAAGCCAAATTGGAGGATCTCCATAGCACAATTGAGGAGCGCGGATTTCAGCAGGAAGATAAAGATCGTGAAGATAAACTCTATTGTCAGCTATATCGCATCAATAGAGAAGAAGAGCAGAAATGGAGAATTAAGTCTAGGCAGTTATGGCTGAAAGGAGGAGACAAAAATTCGGCTTTTTTCCATAAGCAAACTACAGCTCGGAAAATTAGGAACAGCATTACCTCTATCATTGATAGAGAAGGCAATCTACAAACCAGCCAAGGTGCTATCAAGCAGGCAGCTTCAAATCATTATAGAGAACTCCTAACAGAAACTAAGGAAGAGGAAGACTATTCAGACCTGCTGCAATACCTTCCAAGTGGGATCAGCAAAGAAATCAATGACAACTTGAGTAAGGAGATAGAAGAAGAAGAAATAAGAGGAGCCATCTGGGCTCTCCAACTAGACAAAGCTCCTGGACCGGATGGCTTTCCAATCTGCTTCTACAGAGCTCACTGGGGTATTATTAAAAAGGATCTTATCAAAATGATGAAATGGATCCAGTGCAAAGGGAAAATTGGAGGCTATACCAATTCCACCTACCTAGCCCTCATCCCCAAAGAGAATCACCCCATGACCTTCTCCTGCTTCCAACCCATTTCTCTTTGCAACTCCTCTTACAAAATCCTCACAAAAATCTTAGCTACCCGTCTCAAACCTCTTCTTCCTTCGCTCATATCTGAAAATCAAGGTGGTTTTCTGGCCAACAGGCAAATCTCTGATTCAATCCTCCTTGTTCAAGAAGCAATCCATTCCAGTCATTCCAGAAAAGAAAAAGGGTTCATCCTGAAGCTGGATTTGGCCAACGCCTTCGATAGGGTAAGGCACTCATTTCTAATCGTTGTCCTTAAGAAAATGGGTTTTGCTAAGCCCCTCCTTGATCTCATCAAAGCTTGTATCATGGGGCCTTGGATTTCCCCCCTTGTCAATGGTAGGCCTGGACCTCCCTTTCAATCTTCGAGAGGGCTGAGACAAGGTTGCCCTCTCTCCCCTTACCTGTTTATCTTGATGGCGGAATCCTTCAGCAAAGCTTTAGATTACAAGAGACGAACTAGTCTCATCACTGGCATAAAATTCGAGAACAGAGTCAAAAACATAAACCATTCCCAATTTGCGGATGACACTCTGTTAATAGGAGGGGCGTCTGTCACAATAGCTCGTCGTTTCAAAACTCTTCTAGACAAATATATGAGTTATTCAGGAGGCATGATCAACCATTTAAAAAGTTGCATCTTTGGTTGGCATGCAGCAAAGCACAAACCCTCCATAATATAACCAACACTTTTGGGGTCCATTGCAAATTTAATAGGGATTGTTTCACCTATCTGGGAATTCCTGTGAGCATTGGGCCCTTAAAAGCTGAAATCTAGGACACAATTATAGACAAAATGAAGAGGAAAGTGCAGCAATGGCGTTCTACATGGCTTAACCCGGCAGGCCACCTTGTTCTCCTAAAATCAAGGCTCTCATCTCTTCCACTCTATCAATTCACACTAACGCAGGCTTCAGCCATATTCCATAATAAAATGGAAAGTATTCTCCGCCATTTTCTCTGGCAAGGGGGGAAAAATGAAAAAAAGAAGTTCAATCTTGTTAACTGGAAGCAAATAATTCAAGGCCAAGATTGTGGAGGACTCAGAATCAGATCTCCAAAGCTCTCAAATTTGGCTTTTGGAGGCAAGAGCGTGTGGATTGTGGATGCCTCGGAATCAGATCTCCAAAGCTCTCAAATTTGGCTTTTGGAGGCAAGAGCGTGTGGAGACTGATCAGTGAGCAACCAGCATGGTGGAAAAGAGTACTAGAAGTCAAATATCTAAGCTACCCAAGACAGCAGCTTTCGTACTTCAAAATACCCACTAGGAACAGCGTGGAAACTATGCAAAAAATAATCCCTTTTTTGGCCCAAAACACCTCCAAAGTCCCCAAGGGAGGCCGCAGTATCAAAATTGGTGCAAACAAAATTATGGGGAATCAATCTATCAGCAGTCAACCAGGTACGGATAAAATCCTTTCCTTTCTTTACAATAAAGGAATTCATTATCTGGACCAAATCTCGCAATGGGACACCCACTCGCAGATATGGATGGGATGGACTTTTCCACCCATACCCTTAGATCTTAAGGAGAGCTTTGACATCCTTCAAGCTCATCTCCACAGCATTGCCCCCATAATAAAAAACGACATCGACAGTTTTCGATGGGATCCTACAGGCTCTAACTATAGAATTCAAGCTGGCCACCAATACTTATGCAACAAAGATTATCCTGCCCCTGCTTGGACACATTGGAAAATTGTCTAGAAGTCTGAGGCCATCCCCAAAATCAAATTCTTCATCTGGACCCTCTTGAAAGGGAAAATACTCACTACCGATAATCTACAAAAGAGAGGTATAGCATGACCTTCTCGATGCCCAAATTGTAAAGAAGCAGAAGAAACCATCCAGCATCTCTTTATCACCTATCCTTTTGCAATTTTTTGCTAGAAAGGAATATTTCCCAACAATCATCTCCCATGGAATTCCCAAAACTCCATTGGCGAGATTCCAGATCTATGGAAGAAGAGTTACCCTTGGCAGCATAAGAAGAACAATATAGCCAAACGGGTTTGGGATGCCCTCCCCTATGCCCTTCTGTGGAAAATCTGGTTGGCAAGGAACCGTATGATCTTCCAAGACAAGGAAACCATCATAAGGCATCTCTGCAGCAAGGCAAAAAGTTTAACGTTAGAAACCATTTCTGCCAAAAATCTGAAGAAAATTGATGTCGTTGGCCTCTGTGTTCGGGAAAGGGATTTCATTGGCTATTTGTTAGATAATAGCAATAGTAATCAGATTGAAAGTAATTCCAGCATCCAATCTAGCATCCCCAATCATAGTTGGAAAATAAGAAACAAAGAAGAAGAATTCTTAAGCTGGCTTCGAGGCAGCAATCTCCACTATCTCTTCTTCGATGGAGCTTCTAAATCCCAACCCAGGAACAGCATGTGCAAGCGGAGTCATCCAGTGGTAGCACTATAGCCACTTATGAATGGGGATTGGGTTCCTTATCCAACAACAGGGCAGAAGCTCTTGCCCTCTATCAAGGACTAAATCAACTCCAAAAATTTGGAATTAGCAAAGCGATGATTTTTGGAGACTCAGCCACTATCATCAGTCTCATGGTTTGCAATTGAAAGGCATCCAATATCTTCCTTCAGCAAATGATTAACAGGTGTCAAGCACTAACCCGTCAAAATATGGAACTTCGATTTTTCCATGTGCTCTATTCTCTCAACAAAGAAGCTGACATTCGTGCCAATAGAGCTTGTTGCAAACCCAAAGGCAATCTTCTCTGCAATAATATAGAATCCCATCATCATCTCCTGTAATCTTTTCCCTCATCATGATCTGTGGCAATTCATCTGACCCTGTCCTCCGCAGCATCTTCATGGGATTCTCTAACAGACATCTGCATCTCTCTTCCTCCGTCAAATCTTTGATTGAGATCTTCTCTCCTCCCAACAGTCCCGTCGCCCCTTCCGCTCCGCCCCGTTTGACTCGATTCCCTCACTCTCGTCTCTGATCTGCGCTCTGTCCTCATCCCTTCTCCACGGCACCTTCCTCTTTTCTCCCTTTCTTTGACTCAGAAGGGTTATCCCCTCAGTTCTTCTGCTCACCAGGGCGATCTCTTTTCTAGTCCTTCTTCATCTTTATCTTCATCGACAAGACAGGACTCCTTAAACATTCTAGGTCTTTCTCAACCCAAGCAGAGCACTAAGACAGCACCCAGCATCCACGATATGGCAAGAACTGAAGATTGTCTGCATTGCGCTGATCTACAGGCGGAACTGGAACAAATCCGCGCGCATCAAGGACTTCTGGACACAAAAATAGATTCCCATGTCAGACTGACCAGTGAGAAATATGAAGCAGATATCAGTCTTTTTTCACAGAGTCTCCTCGCTCCAAGAACAGTTTAATGATCTGGCCAATAAATCCAGTCAGGTCCAGGAATCAATCGAAATCCTGAAGTACATGATGGAGAAAAGGAATGCACCCAACACCAGTTCTTCAAGTCTCAGGAATGCTGAAGTCGACAGCAAACCAGAAGATTCAACAGCATGCCAGATCAGCCATATTAGCATAGATTAAAGATGTGTTGCAGATATTGCTTACTTCTGTCTCAGTTTGTTAGAATTCATACTTACTCTTGTTTCCCAAGAGTCAAAAATGACAAAAGAAAAGGGGAATTTTGTCTTCCCAATCATCTCCTAGCTTCGCCTTCGGGCTTAAAACTTTGCATCGCAGGAGCTTAGTCTCCCAATCTTTTTTTGGAATATAAATAACAACTGATTATGTGTCAACAAAAAAAAAAAAAAAAAATTGACTTGTTTAAATATTAAATAAATTTATTTAAAAATTAGTTGTTATAAAATATTCTAACGAAATATTAAAGTCTAAAATCTATTTTCGAAGAAAGTATTTTATCTTAATGTTATAATAACTAATAAGAAAGGTTCATTAAATTAAAATAACAAGTGAGGAAAAGGGGTCCCTTATTAATATTGAATATAAAAAGGTTATATACAAATTATAAATAAAATAACACTTAAAAATAACCTAGAAATAAAAATAACCAGGGAAAAGAGAGGAATCAAGAGGTGAGAGTCGGAATCCAACTCTTACTTAATTTCCAACCGTCATCCCTATTAAGATTTTTGGCATGCCTTTCAATCTCAATGGCTTCCCTAAGTTTCCTATGGTGGAAGTGATCCACCCTGGCAATGACTTTGGCTTCTTCAATGCAAACATGGTGATTTGTTTTCTCTGCATGCTCAGCTAGGGCTAAAGAGCGGGACCGACTGTGCCTAATATCTGCAGCATGCTCATGGATTCTTTGTTTGATCGACCTGCCTGTCTCCCCAATATAGGGAATACCACAGAAGCAGGGAATAAGATAGACGCCCTTTGTATTCTTAGGGTCACTAGCGTCTTTAATTGATCCCATAGATTTTTTAATGGCATTGAGAGCCCTGAATGAGGAAGTGACATTAATCTTCCTTAGGATATGGGCAATCCTATCTGTGGTTCCTTGGATATACGGGAGGTGAAACTTAGAGGCAGGATCAACGCAAGCAAGTTTAACTTTGGGCGCTTTACCTGCTTTGTGAAAGGCCTTGAGGCTTTGAGACATGCTATACCCATTCTTTCTAAAGACCTCAAGAAGATGAGATTTCTCTTGATCGAGGTGGCTATCATCAGAGATTCTTAGAGCACGGGTAGCATGTTATATACCTAGGGGGGATAATATGGAGTACCAAGGGAGGTACCCAAGGTAATAATGTAATAATGGGATGGGCCATAGTAATAAATAAGGTGGTTAACCCATGTCATGTAAGGGACCACAAGTAGTTAATAATAATGTAATGGGCCCATGGTATTAGTTGATGGTATGAGGGAACCATGGTAATGATGCATGGTATTGTATGTATTAGGCCTATATAGAGGCTAGAGACTCCACATGGATGAATATGAAGAGAAGTATTCTTGTATGAACAGGCATATGGCTTGTGGAGTGTTCTCCTTCCTTAAGGAGTGAATGTATGGTGTTGCCCTACCTTAAGGGTTTTGATCAATAAAGAAGCATTTCTATCCATTTTGATCTTGTTATTCTTGGGTTATTTTCTATTCTTATATATCTTTGGGTCAGATCTACAACAATTGGTATCAGAGCTCTTTCTTGGGCAAACCGTGGAGAATTTTTTTTCCATTTTTGCAGGGTTTCTAGGGCAGCGAGTTTGCAGATCAGATCTAGACGTCTTGGTACAAGATCTGCAAAATCTAATTGCAGATCTGGATTCTTTGGGAAAAAATACCCAATTTCAAAAAAAAAATTAGTTGAATCGGAGTCCGGATAAAGGAGATATTGCTGATTTAAAAATCAGAAGGGTTGCAGACAATTTTCAAGGCAGCGAGTTTGCGGCGCAGATCTAGAAGCCCTGGTGCAAGATCTGCAAAATCTAATTGTAGATCTGTATTCTTTGGGAAAAAACACCCGATTTCAAAAAAAAAATCGGTCGAATCGGAGTCCGGATGAGGGAGATATCGCTGATTTAAAATCAGCTCTTTTTGCAGACATTTTGGGTGACAGCGGGAAAGTAGCAGAGTAGATCTGGAATTCTAGTGCCTAGATCAAGATTTTTATCACATGGGCAAATGCAGAATGATTGTTCCATTTCTAAAAACAGGTTATAATAGGGATTCTGAGCAATATTGACGGATTTGTGGCCATTTCAAATTTTCGTCGAGTTTTTTCAAAACTCTCTTCATGGCTTCTAGCAAGGTTCTATATTTTACAGGAAAAGATGATGGTCCTACTATTGAAGAATTCATACAAAGATACAAGTCCACACAGGGGACATATTGGAAGCTTCCAATGGTGCTTAAATTGAAAGATGAGGCTATACAATGGTATTATTCTCTTGACTACCAGCGGATGATCAAACTTCCAGATGCAGAATTTGAAAAAGTCTTTTTGGACAAATGGTCTCGGGCTAGAAAAAAGGAGAATGAGACACATAAGGGGTTAATTGCTATGGGTGTCTCCTTATTGCAGGTTCATGGATTGATTCAGAAGGAGAAAATCGTTGTGACTATAAATCCTAGTTGCAAGCAAAATCTTATAAGTGTTAATTTGGCAAAAAGATTGCAAGTTCCAGAAAAACTCATTGAAACTGCACAAGTTGATAATGAGGATGTTCAAGTGTACAAGGATTTGAAGATTTCTATGGATAAATATGTGTTGCATGGTGATTTTTATGCTTCAGATATGGATAACATGGATGTTGTTTTGGGATACCCTTGGATGGAATCAGTGGGTACCATAAATATTAATGTGCAGAAGAAATTCCTGAAGCTCTGGTATAAAAAAAAGAAAATTACATTACAGAATATTTCCATTAATAAGCAGGTAGAGTCCAAGGAGGCTGAAGCAGAAGATGTTCCAGAATCGGATGATGAGCTAGTAATGATAGATAATCAAACACAAACAGAGGCTGAAGTAGAAAAGGCTACAGGTGCTGATACATCAGAGGACGGCTCAGTGGTTGAAGTCATATTGGACAAGAAGACACGACAACAAGCACCACAGCAGGGTGAATTAAAGAAAAAGACACCTTGGGTTAAAACTTCAACATATCATCACCCACATCACCCAGCGAGACAACCATCAAGATGGAAACCAAGTCGTCACATGACGGATCGCGAGGAGAGAAGATCCACCCACTGCACATCAACACAGAACAGCTACCACGATCAACTTCCATCTCAAGCGAGCGAGGCACCAGCGAGATCGAGGGTTCACCTTTCTCTTGGATGGCTAGATGCACGTGCATGGTATCAATGGACTACTCTTTTGAGTAGATCTTATTATTTGTGTTCTTCCCATGTTTCGGGGACGAAACATGCTTAGGGGGGTGGAATGTTATATACCTAGGGGGGATAATATGGGGTACCAAGGGAGGTACCCAAGGTAATAATGTAATAATGGGATGGGCCATAGTAATAAATAAGGTGGTTAACCCATGTCATGTAAGGGACCACAAGTAGTTAATAATAATGTAATGGGCCCATGGTATTAGTTGATGGTATGAGGGAACCATGGTAATGATGCATGGTATTGTATGTATTAGGCCTATATAGAGGCTAGAGACTCCACATGGATGAATATGAAGAGAAGTATTCTTGTATGAACAGGCATATGGCTTGTGGAGTGTTCTCCTTCCTTAAGGAGTGAATGTATGGTGTTGCCCTACCTTAAGGGTTTTGATCAATAAAGAAGCATTTCTATCCATTTTGATCTTGTTATTCTTGGGTTATTTTCTATTCTTATATATCTTTGGGTCAGATCTACAACATAGCAAAAGTGCTTAGAACCCTAAATTTTTGATCCAGAAAGTGATGAGCGTTGGCATGGAGATTTTGTTCCGTGTGAGTTTTATTTCGAAACACCTAGTGACAGACAGAACCATCATATTATAAACCAGCTCACAAAAAGATAGAAAAGATAGATCAACGCCTTAGAAATAAGTCTCTTCGAGGGGGCAACCTCCTTTACATTACACAAATGAACAATTCTTAGATGATTCAAATGACAAAACCTCCTTTTTGTATATAAGAGTCTAAGGGGTCACAATATAACCAAAGCCGACCTAACAATAATAATATAAAGGCACAATAATAACAATATGGGGACAATAGGGGCACAACAATAACAATAATGGATACAACGACAATAGTAATGGGGGAATCACTAGTATTATAGGGACCTAACATGCCCCTCTCCTTCAAAAAAGTGTTGCCCTCAACGCTTGAGTAGTTCTGGATGCTTCTGTATAAAATTCTCATCCTCCCATGTGGAACCTTCAACGGGTAAGTTCTTCCACTTTATGAGATACTCTGAAATTGACCGATTTTGTAGGTGTCGAGTTCTTGTTTCTTTGACTGCTTCAGGTTTCAATATGATTTTTCCTTCCTCATCAAGTTCTGGCAATATTGTTTGAACTGGAAGCTTGTCACCTATAACCTTCTTTAAGCATGAAAAATGGAAAACTGGGTGCACTCGGGACGCTGCAAGAAGCTCCAATTTGTATGTCATAGTACCTATATTTTGCAACACCTTGTACGGACCATAATACTTTGGTGATAATTTATTATCCTTCTTAGCTTGCTTGAGGGACATTTATTTATATGGTTGTAGCTGTAGCAATACCCAATCACCTACATCAAAACTTCTTTCCCTGCGATGTTGATTTGCCTGCTGTTTCATTCTATTCTGCACCAACGTCTGGTTATCCTTTAAGAGTTGGAGGTCTTGTTGTTGATGCTTGATGTGATCTTCCACTGCTTGAACCTTAGAATTTTCTCTTAAATATGATGTGATGGATGGTGGATGATATCCATAAAGTGCCATAAATGGGGTCATTTTTGTTGCAGTATGGAAAGAAGCGCTATACCACCATTCAGCCAGAGGCAACCATTTGACCCATTGTGTCTGTTTATCAGATACAAAGCAACGAAGATATCCTTCCAAACATTTGTTTACTATCTTAGTTTGCCCATCAAATTGAGGATGATAAGATGAGCTATGAGCTAACTGAGTAGCAAGACAAGAAAATAATTCTATCCAAAAAATTTCCAGTGAAAATGGGATCTCTGTCGCTTACAATAATTTTTGGCTTTCCATGTAGCTTTTGAAATGTTTCCATAAATGCAGTAGAAATTGTACTCCCTTTAAATGGATGAGATAATGCACAAAAGTGTGCATACTTGGTAAGTTTGTCAACTACCACCATGATAACACTCTTTCCTTCGAACTTAGGTAAACCTATGATAAAATCCATTAATACCTCCTCCCAACGTTGGCTTGGAATGGATAAAAGTTGTAATAGTCCTGGGGTCTTAATTGTTTCAACTTTATTTTGTTGGCAAACCAAACATTCCGCCACAAACTTTTGAATATTTGATTTAAGGCCATCCCAAAAAAAAAATCCTTCTTAAACCTGTGGTAGGTTTTTAGAAATCCTGAGTGCCCTCCTAAGGGAGAGATGTGCAATTCCCTAAGAATCTTTTGTTTGAGTTGTGAATTCTTACATAGATATAACCGATCCTTGTACCATAACGAATCATTTTTCCAGCTAAATGTATCAGATGTACTAGGATCTTGTTGTATCTTTTGAATGAGTGCCCACACTTCCTCATCATTCTTCCATTCATCCCTTGCTTCGTTTATCCAATCTGGTTGGATAATAGAAATGGCGCAAAGAAATACTTCCACATCCTCATCTTTTCTTGAGAGTGCATCTGCCACAATATTTTGCTTCCCTTTTTTGTAGATAATTTCAAAGTCATAGCCCAACATATTTGTGACCCATTTTTGTTGCTCTTATGAATATAATCTTTGTTCTAAAAAGTATTTAAGACTATCATGATCTGTTTTTACCTTGAAATGTGTCTTCCCATTAGGTAGGTTCGCCATTTCTTAAGTGCATGTAGTATTTCCAACATTTCCTTCTCATAAATAGCTTTGTGTAAATACTTTCCTTTAATTGGATGGCTTTCCAAAGCAATGGGTCTTTCTTCTTGCATTAAAACAGCACCAATTCCATTTCCTGAGGCATCACATTCCACAATAAACATTTTTGTGAAGTCTGGTGTAGCTAAGACTGGTTCTTGGCACATTGCCTCTTTAAGATGTTCAAAGGCCTTCATTGCTTTTGGAATCCATGAAAATGCATCTTTCTTCAATAATGTTGTTAGAGTTGTTGTTATTCTCACATAGTTCTTAACAAATTTGCGATAATACCCCATCAACCTGAGAAATCTCCGTGGATGCTTTATGGATGTGGGAATTTTCCATATTCCTTAATGGTTTTAATTTTGCTAGGGTCTACCTTAACACCTTCATGAGATACAATATGACCTAGATATTCCACCTCTTGTACTCCAAGGAAACATTTGGAGATTTTTGTATATAATTGTTTCTCCTCCAATAGTTTGAGCACCATATCATCAAAAAATACTAACACAAATTTTCTAAGGAAAGGTTTGAAAATGGAATTCATCAAACCTTGAAATCTAGAAGGTGCATTAGTAAGGCGAAAAGGCATGACCAAAAATTCATAATGACCCTCATGAGTTCTAAATGTTGTTTTTGGAATGTCTTCAGTCTTCATTCTGAATTGATGATATCCTAAACGACAATCCAACTTGGTGAAGTAAATTGATCCATGCAATTCATCCAATAATTCATCAATGATGGGAATGGGAAATTTATCTTTAATAGTGAGCTTGTTGAGCTCCTTATAATCTGGACACATGCGCCATGATCCATCCTTTTTGTGAACCAATACTACTGGAGCAAAGAAAGAACTTTGACTAGGTTGAATTATACCAGCCTCTAGCATTTCTGCAACCATACATTCAATTTCACTCTTTTGGACATAGGGATATCCGTAAGCCCTGATGTTTGGAGGAACACTTCCTGGAATCAAATTAATAGCATGATCATGATCACGAATAGGTGGGAGGCCTTTGGGAGTCTCAAATACCTTGGAATGATTGTCCAAGACTTTTTGGAGATCTGGAAAAATGGATGATTTCGATGTGGGAGCCTCTAATGAACATAATTGTGCAATTATGCCTCGTTGTTCTTTCTTTAGAAGCTTTGTCATTCCGTTAGAGCTGATTATCTTTCCCGGTTTCCCTGCGATACCCCTTAATTCAATTTCCTTTCCTTCTGAAGAGAATTTCATGAAAAGTTCTTGAAAATTAAAAGCTATTGTAACCATTGGACTCCAAGTACAACATCAGCACCACCCATTGGAATGGAAAGCATTGGGCTATTCAATACATATTCTCCCATGGATAGCTTGATATTATGGCACTTTCCTGAGCAATTTATGGTTCCTCCACTTGCAACCATCACTCGACACTTTGGTGCTCGATATAGGAAGCAATTCAATTCTTTGGCTATCTTACAATGAACAAAATTATGGGTACTTCCCGAATCAATCAGCACTATTACCTTTTTCTTCTTGATATGCCCTTTTGTCTTGATAGTTTGAGAAGTGGTAATTCCATCCAATGCATTACAAGATATGGTCGGATTCATTTCTTCTTTTTCTAGGGTTTGTTTCTGGTGTATATCCTTTTCTTTTGACGTTTCTTGTTCCTTTCTTTTTCCTCTTCACAATCTATGTAAAATGATTTCTTCTCGGCACACTTATGACCTTTAGTGTATTTGCTATCACAACTGTAACAAAGCCCTTTTGCTCTTTTTTCTTCCAATTGTTGTGGTGTCAACCTTATAGGTTGTGGATGGCTAGGGGCAGCAACACTTCCATCTTTATGATTGTGAGTGGTAGACTTCCTTGTTGCATTAATTTTGCTTTCCATTTTTTTTGCCAACCTGAATGCCTTCTCCAATGAATCTGGTTCCCAAAGGCGAACCTCATGTTGGATGTTATCTTTTAAAGTCCTATGAACACATCAATCCTATGCTCCTCTGGAATATCTTTTACCCTTATATTCAATTTTTGTAAGTCCTCAATGTGCTCCATCATTGAACCCTTTTGTTTGAGATTTATCAATTGGCTAAAAAAAGTGTTGCTTTTTGTATCCTCATAATGTGCTATCATTTCATCTGTAAATATAGCCCAAGTGACAATTTGTTTACAAGAGCAAAGCAATCGATACCATACAAACTGATTTGGTTCCAAATATAAAGTTGCAATGGTATCTTTTGTGTTTTGCACATTATAGAAATCGAAAAATTGTTCCATCTGTAGTATCCATGTTCTGGGATCCTTGCCATCAAACTTCCTCATATTGATCTTTGGAACATGGTGGTTCTTCAATCCAACATTAGAGTCTATGAAATCATGATTAACATTTATTTTAGACTTTTGTTCTCATCATAAGTTTCCTTTACTACATTTTCGCCATTAGTAAGCATTTCTTATAGAAACTTTGTCTTATCTGTCTTCAAATCTTCTATGTGTTTCTTTAAATCATCCATCATAGCTTCCATGCCATCCATATTAGCTTCCACGCCATCCATCTTAGCTTCCACGTCATTCATCTTAGCTTCTACGTCTTTCTTTAAACCATCCATCTTAGCTTCCACGTCATTCATCTTTAGCTTCTACGTCTTTCTTTAAACCATCCATCTTAGCTTCTATTACTTTTTGTGTGAGTGAAATTTGTTGCACTTGGTCTCGTAATTTTGATCTATCATGTTACATTTCTTCCTCTTCTTCATGAGTCATGCTAGAGCTCTCAGGTTGCTTACTAGGTGTTTCCATTTTCTTTCTTCGGGGCATCAATTACCAACAATAATGCTTCACTATGCCCTTTGAATTCCTTCAAATATTCAAACCAAGCTTATGCAAAAATTTAGAAAAAACTACACACATTTTTTCACTTTGTAGAAGCTCAATATTGAATCTGATGTATCTCTGTAATTTTGGATCTCCAAGGTCTGAAATTTCTTCCTGCGGTAACCCTCTAAGTAATCTTTCTAACCCCACAAGTCTGATCAAGATTGGATTCTCCAATGAAGAGTTATGCCAAATATCCCACAATGACCTGAGTATAGACTGGTTCAGTAGAGCGAACTTGTACGACGTGTCACGGGTCACTGTTTCAACCTTAGGTTCTGAAAATGATACCCAAAAAACTACAGTCCGTCCTCTTTTTGTAACTTCTTACGAAACTTCAATCTGATGCTCAGAGCGAAAGTTATGACGATTTTCCCAAGGTCACCTGTTTGGAATGTAATTCGGGGCTTTGCAAAAACCCTAACTTCCTCAGATTATAGCTCCGAAAATATAGCGAGTCGAGATCTGAAATTCGGGGGCAAGGTTCAGTAAGATTTCGTCTCAAATGGTTTTTTTTAGCTTCTAAAACGTCGCCGAAAAAAAGTTATAGCGAAAATTTCACATAGACCTGTTTGGAGCAGGGAAACCCTAGAATCCAAACCTCTGATACCTAATGTTACAAAACCAGCTCACAAAAAGATAGAAAAGATAGATCAACGCCTTAGAAATAAGCCTCTTCGAAGGGTCAACTTCCTTTACATTACACAAATGAACAATTCTTAGATGTTTCAAATGACAAAACCTCCTTTCTATATATAGGAGTCTAAGGGGTCACAATATAACCAAAGCCGACCTAACAATAATAATATAAAGACACAATAATAACAATATGGAGACAATAGGGGCACAATAATAACAATAAGGGATATAACGACAATAGTAATGGGGGAATCACTAGTATTATAGGGACCTAACACATCATCCAACCTGGAAAGGTGAATGTCAAGGAAGGGAAGGCACCCATTCTCTTCAACCTGCATCGTGAACTTGATGGAGTCCGATTGGGAATTAAGGTGATTAATTATGATAATGTGATTAATCTGAAAGACATCTATCTACAACTTCCTCTTCCTAAGGTCTCTCTTGGTCACGTCATCCAACTGACCACGCCCTTGGGCTACTCTCTGCGTCGTGGGTGCTCTAGTGTCACTTCCCTTCTGAGGGTAGGGAGTGCGTGGAGGAAATGGAGCTCGAGCCTTGGGGATGGCCCCCTACAAATCCCAAGTGCAAGATACTGCCTCCAAAAGAGTAGATGGTTTGCAAGACCTCACCATTCCCCGCAATGGCTCTGTCAACCCCTCTACAAATGTGTACACTCTCCTCGCATCTAACAAATCAGGCACCATGACTGAGACCCTCAAAAACTTTGAGATATAATGCTTCGGATGCCCTATCTGTCGAAGTTGGGTTAACCCCCTAAAGTGAGACTCTGGATCCGTCCGATCAAAGCACTCCACTACTCTCCATGTGAAGTCCTCATAGGAGGTCAAGATCGCATGCCCCAGAGTGGACAAACCATGAAACCACCAATCGTGTGTCTCCCCCTCCAGGTGCAATGTGGCCATCTTGATGGTCTCTACCTCTGTCATCTAATTTAGCTGGAAGTATGTGTTCAACTTCTCTACCCAAGCATGTGTTGTGCACTTGGAAGTGCCATCATATGTAGGGAAATGTATTTTCCCAATAGAACGATGTAGCTCATAGTTTTGCATTCTCATTCTGCTTGAGCTTGCAAAAGTTTCTGAAAGTTAGAGCCTCTTTGAAGTCTGCCCCTATGGATTGCCACTCTCGGAAATGCTCCCCCATCAACGATGGATCCTCACCTCCACCAATCTCTCCCTGTGCCAAAGGTATAAAAGAGGGTAAAGTAGCTCGAGTTGGCTCACTCGAGGATGGCCACTATGCGGTGGGTGAAAGGTGATCGAACTGTTGAGAGGCCCCTGAAGTCTCTCCAACTACGAACTCCCAGTGAGTGCTTCGCTCCTGGTTCTGCATTTTGATCTCGTCCAGCATCTCCTTCTACCCCTTCACCAAATCACTCAAAGCCTTCAAGAGGCTATCAAAGGCCATCTCTTCCCTGCTCTTGGGCTCACCCATATATTCTGCTACTACAGTCTTTCCCACGATCCTCTGTGTCTAGATTAATCTCCAACTCCCTTTCCCTGCTTCGGTACCTCTGTCTTCTGTAAGTTGTATTCTGTCTTCTGTAAGCCGTATTCTGTCTTCTATAAGCCATATTCTGTCGGTCCTCCTCACTCATAGAAAAGTTTCCCCACGGTTGAGCCAGAATCTAAGCTTTGATACCACTGTAATGTTCCAAACATAAACAAATAGTGATATACAAAAGAAAATACGACTCATACACAGAAAAATTAACCAATCAGCAAATACTAAGTACACATGAAAAATGAGAACCAACTGAGCCATTTTAGTAATGGAATGGAGCAAGTACAATAGTGTGGGAAATGCACCTAGCCTTGCCTCAAGTGCAAGCTTGACAAAACCCAAGTGTCAAACAGTAATCTCAATGTTGGAAAGTAACTGCTCCTCTAATGCTTTGCGCTGTCTCGTAGTAACTACAACTATTGGCTGGCAAGGCACTACTAGAAACCCCGCCTTTGGTGCAAAATCATGAAACTTCAGCCACAAGCTCCTTGGCCAAAACCCACAAAAACCCAAAAAGGGTTTGGCCTGAATCCAACCCCCCAGATTCGACCTCCTCTATGGCCAACACCCTCCAAACAGCTCCAAAAATATGGCGTGCAAGGAATGGCCACAAAGTCCTCCTCCAAGCTCTAAAAGGGAAGCAAATGTTGATTTTGGGTAGCATTGGAGGAGCTCTAGCTCCAAAAAATTGTGGAGGCGCTAGAATACATAAAATCTCCAAGACCCAAAAACCATTTGGTGAAATTCTACCCGGTTTGTAAGTTATTAAAATAATTAATATTTTTAATGGGGTTCCTAAGTCTAAACTTAGGAAAATAAAAATATTAATGGGTATTAATAAAAATATGGGTGAGAAGCTTCTAAGAGACGAGGATCAAGTCTGTTTTAATCTTAGCCGTTGATTAGGGACTTAATCTCAATCATTGATTCATCAACAAGAAAAGTATAAGAGGAGGCTTGAGGGTTAGTTGGAGATACACCAAGTAATCAAATCAGTTCGATTTTTCTAGGGCGTGGTTTGCTGAGAAAATCGAACATGTGATATGAGTTGTAGTGGGAGGGGCAAAAGCAAAGATTTGGATCGGAAAGGAGTTCCAAGCCAAAGAGTACATGGCAGAGAGGCAACAGTAGCATTAGAGAGGTAGCGCAGAGGCCTACGCAGCCCAGGAAGGGGCTCACGCAGTGCTGACGCAAGCCAGGAGGGTCTCTTGCAGTGGCAGTGTAAAGTATTTGTCAGAAGTCCGAGATTTTGCCTGAGAAGCAAGGTTCTGAGTCGGGAGGGCTGAACAATAGTCTTCCTCCAGCAAATCGACCCAACAGAAGGGGTGACGTAATCTCCTAGAGGCAAGACGTTGGCCCAAGCAGTGACTACGCTAGGATTTCACAGTGTTTGTCGGAGTCAAGCACTCAATGGATCAGTTGTGACTTGGAGAACAAGGTAAACCCTTGTATGTATTTCTTTCTGTCGTGATTTCTCTGAAAGGTTAGCCAATGTGAGAGGCAACTTGTTGTCCTCAGATTCTACTTGCTTAATAATACACACCCTCTATCTGTTGCACCAGTTTTCCCACATTGGGTTTTTTCGGGGAAGTGTTGTCCAAAAATAACGGTGTCCCTTGTATGTTTGTCTCATCTATTATTTCAGTTTATGATCTGTATGTCAATGTAGTCTGCAGTAGTGTTTACATCATTGTTTATCTAATTAAATAACTTGTTGAATGAAACAAGAAGTAGGAGATGTTAAACCAGTAGCTGCAATAGGATTTCTATTTGTAAAGATTCATGAATTTTCACATGGTAATTGCAGATCATAGGATACTGAAGCCATCAGCCGGGAGATCCAGCGAATCTGCTGCAGAGACGCAGTTGTCCCAAGTGACAGCGTTGTTGCAGAGCCAAGGAACACAGAGGAAGGGTGACATAGTGCAGAAAAGGTGACGCAAAGACTCACGTAGTGCCTGCGTCAGCTTTCTAAGCCAGGAGGAGACGCAGTGACCGAGAGGAGCTCACGCAGTGACTGCATCAGCTCTCTGGGCCAACGGAGAGCCTGAGAGGCTCAGATCAGTCAGTTGTCGGGGCGGAAGGAACAGTGCAGATTCGATCTGTGGTGCTGGTGGGACGTTGTTGTTGTTTTTGCATAACAGCGTCTGTGGAGACGAAGTCGAGGTAGAGGGAGTCACTTCCTCAACGGTTTTCTTGCCAAAGAAGTCTAGGTCTGGGTTGCTGAGCAGCAGCAAAGGAGGATTGGAGAAGGGGTGATTCGACATTATTTTGCAGAAGGATTTCTGTGAAGGAAATCAAGACTCAGAGGGAGTCTAGAAGGAACTTGTTCCTTAGAAGATTTCTAGTGCCAAAGAAATCCAGAACTGAGTCTTGCTAGGGCAATTGCGAGAGAGGGAGAAGAGAACTTGTTCTCTACTTGTTTGAGTAGAGATGGCAGTTAATGGACTGAGGGATCAGGAGAGATTGGATGGAGCATCCAACTTTGTCATCTAGAAGGCCAGGATCCTGGCAATCTTGGACAAGAATCACATCAAGGATTATGCCTTGAAAGTGGTGGTTGTACCAGTCGATGTTGATCCTCTCAAGAAATACGAGGAGGCTCAAGCAAAGGCGAAGTGCATGATCTTGGACAGGGTCAAGGATCATGTGGTCCCACATATTGCTGAAAAGGAAACAACAAGGGAGATGTGGGAGGCCTTGACCACCTTGTATGAGGGAACTTCCGTCCAACGGAAGATGTTGCTTGAGAACCAACTAAGACAGTATCAAATGCAGAAGGGAGAAGAAATCGATCCCTTCCTTCTCAGGTTGCAAAGGATTCAAAACCAGCTCACTTCCGTGGGGTCTACATCAGATCCTAAGTTCATGGTCAAGACTCCCATGAATGCAGTCACTGAAGACTGGGAGACCTTTTTCCAGATCATCTTGGGCAGGGCTTCTCTCCCCAGCTGGGAGTAGATGTGCGCAGCTCTTCGACGGGAAGAAATCAGGCGGTTAACCAAGGGAGGAAATACCGACAAAGGAGTCGGAGTCAAGAAGGAGGAAGAGGAGGATGCAGCTCTCGCATCAGCGGGACAGCCATGGCAGCAGAAGAGGAAAAAGAAAGACATAACCAAAGTTAGATGCTTCAGATGTGGGGAACTAGGAAATTTCGCCACTCAGTGCCCTAAGACGAAGGGCAAGGAAGAGAAGTCTGACTCAAAGGTTGCTCCAGGGAAAGCTAACAAGGAGGACAATGACGAGGATTGCGCCATGAGTGCTCATGCACCTCTGGAGAAGAGGTGGGGCGACATAGAGTAGTAGTCGGGAGAACTACACTAGGGCAAGATCCCTGAGGTGACCAAACTCTTGGATCACATACGGCTACGGGAACCCTTAACGACAGTAGTATAATGACGGGAGTCAGCTGATGCGAGGGACGATGGAGTGATAGTGGCAGAGCTAGAGTGCCAAAGTCTAAAGCAGCGCAGTAGAATGTTGAGCAATGTGGGAGGCACAAAGCAGATACAACAGCAGTGCAGTAGCATCAAAGGGTCAGCCAGATTAGCAGCAAAGGTAGCTTCAGCATCACAGGGTATCCAGACTAACCAGTATGTCAAACTTTGGGAAGCTTTTTAGTTGCTTACTTCTTAGCAACTAAGTTGCAGTGCAACAATTAGCAGTGGCAGTGCTATGGGCAGCATGATGCAGCATATTGAGAGGGAGTTGCAGTACAGATGTAGTAGTGACAGTGGCAGTGTCATGGGCAACAGTACAGGATGCAGCAGTGCAGTGGATGAAGGGCAGCAGGCCAAGCATCAGCAGCACAGAGGACCGATGCCATGGATCAGTGTGATGCTTCTATTGGGAAGTATTGCTAGAGCACATTCCTCGCTAAGAGGGAGTGTTGATTTTGGGTAGCATCGAATGTGCTCTAGCTCCGAAATTTTGTGGAGGGGCTAGAATACATGAGATCTCCAAGACCCAGAAATCGTTTGGTGAAATTCCACCCGATTTGTAAGTTATTAAAATAGTTAATATTTTTAATGGGGTTCCTAAGTCTAAACTTAGGAAAATAAAAATATTAATGGGTATTAATAAAAATATGGGTAAGAAGCTTCTAAGAGACGAGGATCAAGTCTATTTTAATCTTAGTCATTGATTAGGGAATTAATCTCGACTATTGATTCATCAACGGGAAAAGTATAAGAGAAGGCTTGAGGGTCAGTTGGAGATACACCAAGTGATCAAATCAGTTCGATTTTTCAAGGGCGTGGTTTGCTGAGAAAATCGAACCTGTGATCTGAGTTGAAGTGAGAGGGGCAAAAGCAGATATTTGGATCGGAAAGGAGTTTAGAAAGGCAGCAGTAGCATCAGAGAGGCAGCACAAAGGCCTACGCAGCCCAGGAAGGGGCTCACGTAGTGTTGACGCAGGCCAGGAGGGTCTCTTGCAGTGGCAGTGCAAAGTATTCATTAGAAGTCCAATATTTTGCCAGAGAAGCGAGGTTCTGAACCAAGAGGGCTGAACAACAGTCTTCCTCCAGCAAATTGATCCAACAGAAGGGGTGGCGCAATCTCCTAGAGTCAAGACACTGGCCCAAGCAGTGACGTGCATTGGGATTTCACATTGTTTGTCAGAGTCAAGCACTAAGTGAATTAGTAGTGACTTGGAGAACGAGGTAAACCCTTGTATGTATTTTTGTTGTCGTGATTTCTCTTAAAGGTTTGCCAATGTGAGAGGCAACCTGTTTTACTCAGATTTTACTTGCTTAATATACAAACCCTCTATATGTTGCACCGGTTTTCCCGCATTGGGTTTTTCTGGGGACGCGTTGTCCAAAATAACAGTGTCCCTTGTGTGTTTGTCTCATCTATTGTTTTAGTTTATGATCTCTATGTCACTGTAGTCTGCAGTAGTGTTTACATCATTGTTTATCTAATTAAATAACTTGTTGAATGAAATAACAAGTAGGAAATGTAGGCTTTCTGTTTGTAAAGATTCAGAAAGTTTCACAACAAACACCATTCTAAATATCTCCTCTAGGCTCTAACCTCCACGACAAAGCTCAACCTCCAAGACTGATACTCTACCCACCAAGTCAGCTCCCAATATTGCCTCTACGCTAGCCCAGGTAGTGCGAAAGTCACACTGCCCAGCAAGAAGCTCAATCAGCTCCCAAACTCTCCCAAATGTTGACAATCCTCCTCCTCTCCGGAAAATCTCACATCCAAACTCCACTGCTAAGCATCACCAACAAGCTTGACCTCCTCTCCACTATGTCCTCCAGAAATACACACCATCTGGAAGTGAATGCTACTGCTGGAAATCACAATGTGATCCTACTCCTGAAGAAATGAAGAAAACCTTCCTATGGTGGCACTCAAAGTGCCCCGAAGAAAGGATGAGCTCTCCGCCTGAAGAACTCGTGCTAAATAGCCAGTGACTCGACTAAGCAACTCGAGCAACCAAAGAGAAATCGGTATACTCCAATGATGAATGAGATGAAGAGAGTTTCCTTCCTTATATAGATTTCGTGGAGAACTTTTCCCTCCATTTCGTCCTCCATCGTGGGCCCTCACTTAACCATCATCATGCAAAAGTTAACCCCCTCCATGCAAATCGAACTAGGGAGTGTGTAATTCCCTAGTGAGGGTGGCCCCCATGTGTAACTTAACTACAAAACAAACAACTTCTCCCAAGTCTAATCTCCTAATAAAATTGAATGGGGTCTAGTATATGTTGCTAGGTTCTCCTATTGTGCATTCTTGGAAATCCCTGCTCCATAAAGTTTGGATTTTAAAATGATCGTCAAAATTGTTAATGGAATGTCGTTGTGCAGCAGCTCTCCCGAACACAGAATTCCCTCTTCCTAATGTTAAATAATGTTCACGTACTATATGCGTTCTATAATGCTCTATAATGTTTATTGCTTTTTATATTTTTAAATTTCCTTAATTTATCATATTTAATATGTTTACATTTCCAACCTTACAATTTGTCCATAACTTTTATATAATATTGTATTGTATAGGTATGGTATACAATGGGTTTCTAAAAAATTTTAATTTAATTATCAATAATTATTAAGTGGATGGTAGGGAATTAACTCGGTGGAATATTTTTTCAGTAATATTTAAGT
Source organism: Pinus tabuliformis (assembly GCA_031772625.1). Taxonomy (NCBI): domain Eukaryota; kingdom Viridiplantae; phylum Streptophyta; class Pinopsida; order Pinales; family Pinaceae; genus Pinus; species Pinus tabuliformis. The sequence continues at coordinate 1,330,915,717 of CM062818.1, forward strand.
GAATAGTAAAGATTTAACTCGGTGGAATATTTTCAGTAATATTTAAGTAAATAGTAAAGATTTAACCTCTATGAAATATTTTAGAATATTTTCATAAATATTCGCAAATTAAAGGTTGAAATTTATTTCCAAAATAATCGCGTCTTTTTTGCTCTTTTGATCAATTAAAAAATATATATGATATGAATAAGTACAGTATGAAATAAGCTATGGTTTTTTGGGCATGTGGTATTTATAGACCATGGTATTGTCCCATAATATTTTAACAAACCTATTTATAGATTTAAATTTTCCATGATAAATAGTAGCAAGTCTCCATAGCTAAGAATCTATTAGATGTTGTTTTTAATATATATATATATATGTGTGTGTGTGTGTGTGTGTGTGTGTGTGTGTGTAAATTTTTATTTTAATTATGTCCATAAGTGTGTCTAATATGGAATAAGACTCCCAAAAATTAATTTAATTATCAATAATTATTAGGTGGATAGTAGGGATTTAACATGCACTAAATATTTTAGAATATTTTTTGTAGTATTCACAAATCAACAATTGAGATTTATCTCAAAAGCACTTATGCCCTTTTTGCAAAGTTTGAGATTTATCTCAAAAATACTTAAAATAATTAATTTTTGCTCTTTTAATTAAATTGGTTAATTGAAAAAATGTCATTTGCACATGTATTATGAACACTAGGTTATGGTTTTTTGGGCATGTGGTATTTGTGACCTATAGTGATCACCCATAGTATTATAACAAAACCATGATAAAGTGGGGATGAATATCCTTGAATAAAAATTTTATTACATTTTTTTAAATGTATATATATGCTTAATTTATATATTCATTTTTTTATAATTAATAATAAAAAAAAAAAATTATAATTTAATTAATTTTTATGATTTTTTAAATTTTGGTAACTTGAGATATATATGAGATAGGTGTTTTGATGCCTAGCATTCTTCACCGGCCATTTAATTTATATAGTTGTGCTAGTAGTTATGCTCATAGGGATGTCTAAATGGGAAAGAGGATACCAAACTTTAGAGTTTTTTTAATTACAAATATTAGGTGTATGTTCAATATTTTTAATAAAAAGGAATATTCTTTGCCGTTTTAGTGAAAGGTTGTGATTAAACTTATCAAGTTACTTATCTTTTATAAATGGGATTTGTGATTATTTGCATTATTAAAAAGATTTGTAGCCAGATAGATAGTTGACTTCTAATCCTAAAATTTGAATTCTTATCAACCATGTTGCTCATCTTTCTTACTTGCATTGATATCCCAAGCCTAATGGCATTCTTCAGGGATTTAACTTACATGGCTCGCCTACTGAAATAATGAATTACAATATATTTACTATTTTGATTTACATTATACACTACTGGACCTTATATTATATTTATATATATATAATTTCATGGCTTATATTGATATTTTTATAATATATTAATTTTTTTCTTCATTTTTTTCATATATTAATATATATTATCGCATTTCCAACCTACTTCATAGGTGAAACTTCTATCTGTACCAGATACTTTGTATCCCTACTCCCAATGCTCCCATTTTCTCGAAACTCATGCAACATAAGATAAAGATTACCTTAGCATATCTTTGATGGTATGCAGAAGATGATTTATATTGCTTTTTCTTATGATGATTGATAGATATGAGAAGATATATTAATTGAAGTGGCATGTTTGTTTTTCAACTAGTGCTGTGTTGCGGCAAATGTTTATGTGATGTGTGAATGACATCACAATCAGTAGATATACAAGTCCCTAGAATGGTAATTGAGCCTGAAATGCAATGACGACCTGGATAGTCATGGTGGATTCATGCTACACATTGATAGCTTGATTTTGATATCTAAACCATTATGACATAAGAGCAATATATGTATGAGATATATGCATTGGGTGTCAAGGACACCATGGTTGCTTGCCTTAGACAATAAAGGAGTAAGAATTCCGCTGTCCCTAATCGGTTAAAGATTCCATGTCATTGTGCTGGAGTAACGGTTTCCTTGGCACCAAAAGAGGCATCCTGTGCTTGACATCAGATGGATAAGAATGAAGTGAGCTATTCTCATGTGTTGAGAGAGGAAAAAGTACATGTTGTAACCTATGGAATTGGGTATTCAGGATACCATAGGAAATTTGTCCTCTACAGAAACAATGCATAAGTTAATTGTTGCATTCTCTTGGTGCTTGAGTAGGGCTGCATAGCATGCTAACCTATATGAATAATTACATACGTCTACCAAAACAAGCATTTAAGAAAACTAGACCCATTACTTGATTCATTCGTTGTATGCTCTATTTACAAGGGAGGGGATCATTCACCAATGTGTATTTAAATTTTCAACCAATACAAACGAACTGGAGGCAAACAGATAATCTATTCTTAAAATAATATATAAATAACTAGTGTCAAGTACTACAGTAACCACAACACATCAAGTACTCCAATCTACATATCATCGCGTAAGTAAATCTTCACAAATTTTCAGAGCATTCTAGACAGATCAATGCTGACAAATAAACATTTTCAGACATTATATGTTAAATAAAGAAATAAATTATATTTATCTCCATGAATGACCAAAGTAGGTCAAAGGAACTAGAAAGTATGTCATGAAATAACACCAATAAGGGAGTGCCCAGAGCATCCCCAAACCCTAGGTACTGTAGTAGAGACAAAAATCTATAAGGGAAGCCAAGAGACACAAATCTATAATGGAAGCCAACAAAGTCATGTCAAAATCCTATCCAATGTCTGTAACAAAGGTGTTAGAATTTCAATCAATTATTGTGAGAGCACCAATTCTACACCTGATAATGTCCTTTGGAGAGTGACTTGGTCTGAGAGGGCCCAGTTGTGAAAACCTGTAATGGTGTCAGGAACTTGCAGTGACCTTCCTAGCATCCAAGGCCAACTAAGTCTCTTGGGAAAGAAAGAAAACCGGTGATGTACAAATACCCATGAAGTCTGAGCTGGGTATGAAGAATGGTAGTTACCCTTCTACAATGAAGGAGGCAAACATTAAGCCCAGGTGGCCACATGGTCAACCATGCAAGAAAGCTCCGCCTCAGATATGCCATTATCTCAATCTGTAACTGCAGTATTTGCCAGGCACTTGATGACTGCAGTGGCTGATATAGTCTAGACTCTAGAAAATGAGGTGATCAATCTCAAAGACCTAAGGGCCCCTACAAGATCCACCATTTAAAAGTAACAGCTCCCAAAATATGTAAGACCAAGCATCTTCTGCATAGGAGATTAAACAGATATATACAGAAGGTTGCAAATTGAAGAAACCCAAGAAAAGATGCCAATTTCATGATTCCAAGCTCACAAACATCATGTTTGATCATGTTAACTTTGGAAAGTATAAATAATAATATGTGTTGTGCATTGTGTAACTTACTACTGATTCAATTAAAGGCCTAATCCTATAAACCAAGTATGAAACTAGAAGAAGTGTATATATCTGACATGACGAAAATATCTAAACTGGAGATTATTGGGAACAATAGGAACCATGTTTTTGCACAAATATGATGAACATGTACCAAAACAATAGAACAACCTTGGCTGATGTGGCTGTTTCTGATGAAATCCTCTCCACTTCACGGAAAATAAGTCTAGATATCTCAGCATGTTTGCTTGGTCTGTGATGGCCTCCACCCTCATAGCAGGGAATTTGACCTGTGTTAATCCACTGATGATAATGACATGTCAGAGAATAAAATATTTCAAGCTAATGCACCATCAACAACATTTTAAGAAGAAACAACTTTCTATTTTCTTCCTCTCTACTTTTTATAGTATTTCCTACTGAAAATTCCAGTATGCACATAAGTAAATAAACTATTTTAAGAAGAAACAACTTTCTATTTTCTTCCTCTCTACTTTTTATAGAATTTCCTACTGAAAATTCCAGTATGCACATAAGTAAATAAAGTAGTGAATAATCTTGAACTTGAAAACCAAAAAGGTATTTTAAAAGATGGAAGCACCTTCAGGTAAATTGCAGTATTAACAAGTGCCTCTAAGCGATTAGTTTTTCCCATTTCACTCATCAAAAGTTCTCGCACAACTTCTAGCTGCAACAAGAAAAACAACCACAGTAAAATATGCTATGAAGGAATAAGTAGAGAGGTAGTATCTGTTTCTCCTAAAAAAGAAATACAATAACATTTCAAACTGTCAATCTTGTAGAACCATGTAGGCTGTAACGCAAAAGCTTATCACATTTTATGCAAGAAAAAAAATTCAGGACAAAAATCAAGGATCGAGAGAGGAAATGATGATACTTTCAAAAATAATGCAATTGCTACATAGAAATCCAAAATGAATGGCTGATAATCAATAATGATCACTGTAATCATGGAAAATAAATGGTTAAAAAATATGGATAGACAGTTTTCCTTTCTAAACTCTGAATTAAATAATGGCCCCTATGTTACTGTAGAATTAAAACATAAGAGAGCCAAGAGACATCGAATCCATTTTAAACAGCAAAGGATAAGTAAAAATGTTATATGATTCAGAGCCTCGGACTAACATAGCCAAGGAAAATGCCCCATGGTTTTTCCTCGACAACAATTAGATAGCTTAACTTGATGATCATTACAACTGTTGGAAATGTTTGGCATAGAGAATAGGATCTATGACTATGTTGGTCATTGCATTGACCATGTCACCATGTTACCCACCAAAAGTGGATGAACCCATAGGAGAAATTTTCTCCCATCATCTCTTCCAGCCAGCCAGCCCCAGCCGGCAGCCACTACTGGCAGATGACAACGTGACATTCATATCTCCACCAGCTGCATCAGTCATATGTTTCCTCACCCATTTGACAAGAAAATGTTGGAAGGTAGGATTCCAATCAAAAATCACTTTCTTCATTTTGCAATCGGATGCTTATGCTTGTTTGTATTTGGGCCTTTGACATAGATTATTGGGTAACCTGGAAGGAAGAGGGGTTTTGACTATGATCTTGTTCCCTCACCTTAAATGGGGGGGTAATCTTTCATCCTAGTCCAATGGGACCTCCTCTAATGCCCGAATGGGTATAGGAGGGGCACTACTTGGGAAACCTCGATTGAAATAGCGCAGTCCCACCTCTCCCTATTCTTACAACTTTCCATCTTACATCATAAACCCTATATTCCACCTCCCTTCTTCGGGTTCAACTAACCATTGGTTCTCTAGGATTTGGTATCATACATCCTCATACCTGGGTAGGGCCCAAAACTTTGCCCTGGGAGGTTGATGCAGCTAAAAGAACAAGAAAAAGCATATGATGGCCACAAGCAAAAACAAAAGAAGATCAAAATGCAAAAGATAGTCGAGACATACACATTAGCACGTGTGCAATAGCCTAGCATGAGCTCTACCTCGCTCATTATTGTTAATTTGGGGTAGCATCGGATGTGCTCTAGGCCACAAATTTTGCAGGGAGGCTTGGGCACATGCAATCCAAAGAACCCAAAAACCGTTTTGGGAAATTCCACCCAAAAACGATTTTATTAAAATAATTAATATTTTTAATGGAGTTCCTAAGTCTAAACTTGAGAAAATTAAAATATTAATGGGTATTAATCTAATTGTGGATGTAACTTCTAGAAAAAGACAGAGATCAAGTCAAAACAATTTGAGCCTTTGATTAGGAGTTAATCTAGGTCTTTGGTTGTCGAACAAGAAGATATAAGAAGGGGCTTGAGGGTCATTTGGAAAACACACCAAGAGAGATCAAGAAATCGATTTTCTGAAGTGAGAAGTTCTCAGGAGGAAAATTCGATTGAGGAGATTTCTTGCAGTTGAGGGGCAGGGATAGCATCCGGAGAGAGAGTGATTTTCTCAGACGAAGAATCATCAACAGAAAGAGGCCGAGAGTAATCCAACAGTGGCAGCGCTGAGCCAAAGCGGCTAACACAAAGCCACATAGAGGCAGCATAGAAGCCAATGAGGAGTCTGAAATTTGCAAAGGGAATTCGAGTTTCAGAAACTAGGAGCCGGAGTGTGAGATGTGGGATGCCTTAGCCACGTTATATCAGGGATCTTCCGAGCAATGGAAGATGTACTTGGAGCAGAAGCTGAGATCTGCTCAAATGCAGAAGGGAGAGCGTGTGGATCCATTCCTCACGAAGTTGAAGGAAACCCGTGATGAGTTGTTTGTTGTGGGGCATACACCTCAGGATTCAGAGTTAGTTAAACTGGCCCTCAATTCTATCTCAGATGAGTGGCAAGTCTTTGTCCAGAGTATCTTGGGCAGAGCAACATTGCCGAATTGGGATGAGATGTGGGCAGCTCTAAAACAAGAGGAGCTGAGGAGAGACCTGGTCAAGGTCAAACTTGACGGAAACAGCAGTAGCAGTGGATCGAAGCCCAAGGAGGAGGAGGAAAATGCTGCCCTTGCATCGAAGGGGCAACCGAGGCAACAGAGACGAAAGAAGGACGTCTCCCAAGGAGGAGGAGGACAATGCTGCCCTTGCATCGAAGGGGCAACCGAGGCAACAGAGACGAAAGAAGGATGTCTCCAAGGTGAAGTGTTTCAGATGTGGCAAGATGGGTCACTATGCATCCCAGTGTCCTTTGAAGAAAAAGGATAAGGAAGAGTTTCAGATGTGGCGAGATGGGCCACGATCCTAAGCTTGCAGCCATGAAGATCGAAGAGGAAGAGTGCCATGATAGCCGAGATACCTCCAGGAGGGAGGTGGGCTGATTTGGAGTTGTAATTCGAAAGAGCTATACATGGGCAGGATCCTTGAGAAGTCCACCTTTTGGATCAATACCTTGCTACGGGAGCCCAATTTTGCAGTAGCAAAATGGACTAGTGTCGAATGGTGTTGAGGAGTGTCGGGGAGACAGTTGCAGTGGCTAGAAGTGCCATAGATTGAACAGCACAAAGCAGAGTTGGCAGCAGTGCAAATGGCACAAAGCAGAGGTCAGCAATAGCGCAGCAAATTCAGAGGGTCAGCGTAAAGACTAGCAGCAATCAGTTCCAACATTCATGTGGTATCATAATGAACACAGTTAGCTCAGTAATTTTGGATTTTTTTCAGTTGCTTCTCTCAACAACTGAGTTGCAGTACAGATGCAATGTTAGCAGTCGCAGTGTTAGCAGCATAGCAGATGCAGCATTTGAGAGGGAGTTGTAGTACAGAATATAGATGTAGCATTGGCAGTGGCAGCGTCAAAGGCAGTAGTATAGTTACAGCTACAGCGCAGTGATTGGTGGACAGCATGCCAGACATCAACAGCGCAGAGGACAATGCTTCAGAGTCAGAGCAGTATGCAGCAGCAGTATATTGCTAGAGCACATTCATCGCTAAGAGGGAGTGTTGATTTGGGGTAGCATCAGATGTGCTCTAGGCCTCAAATTTTGCAGGGAGGCTTGGGCACATGCATTCCAAAGAACCCAGAAACTGTTTTGGGAAATTCCACCCAGAAACAATTTTATTAAAATAATTAATATTTTTAATGGAGTTCCTAAGTCTAAACTTAGGAAAATTAAAATATTAATGGGTATTAATCTAATTGTGGGTGTAACTTCTAGAAAAAGACAAAGATCAAGTCAAAACGATCTGAGCCTTTGATTAGGAGTTAATCTAGGTCGTTGGTTGTCCAACAGGAAGATATAAGAAGGGGTTTGAGGGTCATTTGGAAAACACACCAAGAGAGATCAAGAAATTGATTTTCTGAAGTGAGAAGTTCTCAAGAGGAAAATTTGATTGAAGAGATTTCTTGCAGTTGAGGGGTAGGGATAACATCTAGAGAGAGAGTTATTTTCTCAACCAGAGAATCATCAATAGAGAGAGGCAGAGAGTAATCCACCAATGGCAGCGCTGAGCCAGAGGGGCTGACGAGGAGCCAGGCAGAGGCAGCGCTGAGCCAGAGGGGCTGACGCAGAGCCAGGCAGAGGCAGCGCTGAAGCCAATGAGGAGTCTGAAATTTGCAGAGGGAATTCAAGTTTTAGAAGCCGGGAGCCATGGTGTGAGACCGGGAGGCAGAAATCAAATCTCCTGGGCAACAAATCGACCAACCATAGGATTGACGTTGTCCCCAGAGAGGTTGACGTTGGGCTGACGCAGATACTAAGCAGAGGCAACCAGAAAAGTCGGGGGCAATCAGTCTGGGGCTAGATTAGACAAGATTTCCAGTGATAGTGTGAGGTAATCTCACAATTCTTTCTATCGGTATTTCTCTCTGTAACTGAATAACCCTGTGAGGCATTCAGAGATGTATTCAGAATTTGCCACTGCTTAATAATAATAAACCCTCAGAGTTGCTGCACCGATTTTCCCGCATTGGGTTTTTTCGAGGACATTTGTCCAAAAATAACGGTGTCTATTGTGTTGTATTTTCTTTCTTGCTCAGTCTCTTGTTTCTGCATAATATTTAATTAAGTGAAGGTTGCAATGTATGTATTACGATATTTGTCGTAGGAAACTGCAAGTAATTTGTTTAAAGGAATTAACAAATAGGAGTAATATCATCAGTAGCTGCAGTAGGGGTTCCTCTTGTGGAATTTTCACAATTATGGCCATCAACTGGTTCCTAAGCACATGTTGCTCTTCATATTATGAGAAGGAACTCTTGCATGTCCCAACCCCTAATGGATGAGTTGCTTCATCATTAAGAGGGTAATAATTGTTATACATCATACAAAGCAAGCTCTAACCTTTTGATCTACGAGTAGTGATACAAAGAAAAATCAAGAAGTAAAAGGCGCACAAGAGGGATGGAAAAGCAAAGGCCAAGTTGGTAGCTCATGCATCCATGATTGCTCCCTCGCCACATTTGTACACTTAGGATGAGGAGCCCATCATTGTTGGTACCTTTGACCATGGCACTTGGCCATGGATGGAGTCTTGTCCCCTCCATCCATCATTATTCACATGACAAGTTACAACTATCAATAGAAGTGTGGACCAAGGACATGCCACTTCCCCTTGGGGGATGGAAACACCGAATAGGGTGGTCTATTAACCACTCCTACCTAGGGAGGTAACACCATAGTGAGTTCAAAGCCTTAATTTTTGGAAGGGTGAGTTGCCCATTAGTTTCAAGCTTGGTCCACTTGGATGCAAAAATGATTAAATGTACCTAATGATGTAGTTGTTAGCAATGGATATAATGTGTAATAGTCAGATGGTTCCACAGCCATGGCTTGGCCAACTTAACCAGGTCCCAAGTCTTCCAAAGGAGCATATTGACACCCACAGGTGAGGTGTTGAAAGCCATGGGAGTCCAAATAGCACCAGAGCATCATACATACCCATGGGCACTTCCAACACCCATAGCATTCCAACACTTTGCCTTGATGACTTTTATGGGATGATGCACCTGGACCCAACATGCCCCTAGCCAGCTTAGCACTATTAGAGGGATGGCAGTTGATCTAGGGCCCAGAGGAGGATGGTCTCATGCTTTGAGACATGGGAGGGCTAGCACCACCTTGAAAGCCCCCAACATTGGAGCAGAGACAAGCATTTTGGCCACCTAGAGACCCATGAGACCACATTTTGACCCCAAGATGCAATTTGGGGGCCCACAAAGAGAGATTGACAGAAATGTGAAGGCCAACCTTCACATCCTGATTTTAGAGGGCTTCTACACTTCACTTGGCACCCTTAGCCCTCAACGCATGCCCTAAAAGGGCCTACGCATGGATGACGTTAGCACATTCTTCCCTACAGCTCACACGTGTGGGCAATCATTTGTGTTTTGTCATTGGCTATTAGGTCGGCTTGTGACCTAACTTGTTGCATCATTATTTTATTGTTTTAGGGGGCATTAGGCTAAAATTAACTTTGTGACTCCTCATATAAGTAGAGGAGAGATCATTTGTTGTAAATCATCATCACACACTTAGAGAATTCAACCTCTTGAGCTAATTCGACCTTCTTATCTTGTGGAGAATTCAAATCTATGAATGCATTTTGACATTTGGAGTTGATTTTTTATCTTTGGAGCTATTCTTTGGATCAAATGGATGGAATCTCTTCGCATGTTATCTTGTAAGTGTACCTATTGTTGAATATTTATTTTCTATATGCCTAATGTATGGATTCAATATGTTGAATCTAGGGTTTGCAATTGTGCTCTACTATGTTGAAAATTTATTGAATGCTATCTAGATGTCACTATTGCATGCATTACTCATGAATAACATGTGAATGAATATCCTAGTGGTGAACTTTTACTAGCTCTCCCATGAAAATTCCTTGATCCATTGCATAGATAATTGCTTGAGTTTTGGTGCTAGGGCATCAAGAATTCGGCCTCCTTAGAAACTTTTTAGCTATCCTATCAAATCATAGACTCCATACTCCCAAGGGACAAGGCATTGGTCCATTTTGTTGGTGATCAAACACACTTCTTATCCATAAACTCTTCTTTCCTTAATTTGGCCCCTTTAAGGCCAAGCACACTAACTAGGGCTTGGTGCGAATCCCTAAGCAAGGTGTATTTTTGGAATTGAAGAGCCTAAACATCAAGAGGATTGTATTTGCCACAAAATCTCTTCTTTTGGCGGGCATCCACTTCAATTTTGTCCATAAATTCCTTTGCCCTAGTTGTTTGCCCTAGGGTAAACCCTAGTTTGGTCTTGCTTCAACTTAGGGGCTTGTTTGAGGGTTTCATGTGCTTTGATCTTGTTCATATACATTGTTGGAAACCCTTTCTCCTTGCCTTGACCTTTGGCCATCCCAACACTCAACATACTAATCAAGCCCTAGGTCTTGTGCCTCATCTAATAAGTGTCCATCAAGAAAGTGAATTGCCTCCTATTGGAGCCTTCACCCTAAATTGTGATTTTCTTATAGAAGGCCTCATTGTGTCACCTTGTACCCTAACCTTAGAATACCCATTAAGTGACCTCCTCACATACCGAGACTCCTCCCATCAATGAAAATCCGTAAAGCGAAGGGGGTTTTAGCTGCGGTGATAGAGGGCCATCACCCCATTGTTGTCACTTGGTCTAGAGTTAGCCTTGTAGGGTGCCCCTCTCTAAGGTTTGCTAGATTTTGCAACAACAAACCACATAACAACCCGTTAAATTTTTTTGGTTTCCACAAAAGTAGGCAGCTACTACAAAACCAAAGCAATCTTACTTTATTACAAGGAACACTCTAACCTTGACTAATCTCTATTTCATTAGGCATACCTTCTAGCCCCATTGACCTTCTTTTGTGTTTGTGCCCCTCATGTCAGTAGGAGTACATACAGAGGTTTGCAGCATATTTCACTACCATTGTAAGCCCAAGGTCACAAGCCAAAAGCTTTGTAACAACCATGCAAGGTCTTGTATTAGGTGTCCTAGACATTATGTTGATCGAGACATGGTCAAACCCTTTGGGTTCATCTCTTGCTCCTTTTGTCCTAGATAGAATTGGAGGGCCCTCTTGCTCCTTTTGTCCTAGATAGAATTGGAGGGCCTTGAATGGGCTTACTAGAGGAGTCATGGTTCTAGCAAAGCTTGTTTTATGTAGGGGTGCAAAGTTTGGGGCATGCATTACATCAAAAGTGGTCTATAGAAGAACAAAACCCAAGTCTCAGAATCCTCAGATTCCTTAAGGTGTTAGAGAACTAGCACAACAGCATGATGATGTGGACAACACAATGGTGATGTGGCAATGCTAGCCAAGATATAAAAAAATTGAAGGATAGTGAATTCAAATCAAGGTAGGTTTCAACAAACTTAAGTGTTAGAATAGTCAAAATCATCAAGGCATTAGAGATCTATAGCACACAAGTGGCCAAGTCAAGTTTACTAAAGAGGAAAAGTCGATTGAACTAGTTACTTTGAAAGTCTACTAGCCAATTGAAGGGTAGGGAAAATTTTAGGGACTAAATTTTGCAGATGGGCTAATTTTCCATACTTTTTCGAAAAAAATATTTGCTAATTTCCTTTTTTCCTAAAAATTGTTCACCCAAATTTTATATGATGCAATTATTTTACCTTGAAAATCGCCAAAATTTTATAGAGACTATATAAATCAGAGTTGCGGGGGAGCCCCCCCCCCTTCAAACCTGCTCCCAATTCGCACTCCAGGCGGGAGCGGGTCGGGAGCGTCGCTCCCAAAATAGGGAGTGACTTCGGGAGCGTCGCTCCCAAAGCGAAAATTAAAGCCCGGGAGAGATCAGGGAGCAATCGCTCCTAGGCTTTTAATTTTCGCTCCAGGAGTGATGCGCGCGCCGTCGGGAGCGAAAAGCGCGGAAAAATATATATATATATATATATATATATATAATCGCGGACGCCCCAAAAGATTAAAAAATAAATAAATAAATAAAAATAAAAATTTGTTTTATAAGGCCTTGGGGGGCATTTTGTATTTCATTGTGACTTGAATGAGTTGAGGAGAGCCAAGGAGATTGTGCAAAGGAGCGAGGAGCGAGGAGCGAGCGCCGAGGAGCAGGGAACCATTTATGGCGGAAACCACCTCCACCATCCAGTAGCAGTGCTCGAGTTCCGAGTCTTGTTCCTTTGCTGTCGCCACCTCCATCTACACCCTCACGTGGAGGGCATGTGCCTTCTAGTTCTGGTCGTCAGTCTGCGCGGGAGACTCCTAGAAGACCACCACGACCTACTCATACAGGAGACTCTCATGGCAAGGGCCACATGTAGATTTACAGTTTACTTGTCTTTTCTAGTTTCTATTAGTTTTTATAACTGTTGAGCCTTGAGTCCTTTACTCTTGACTCTTGACTCTTTCATATCATAATGATATTTTTTGTAAACAATATATGACTGTGACAATGGAAGTTTGAAGTTTGAAGTTGGCAATTATAACTCATTGGTAATGATTGTGAATTATGAATATGATGCTTCGTGAAAGACTAAAGTTGTTTCATTTCATATCATTATTCATAATTCATTTTATAACATTTCATTTCATGTTAACAGTTAGAACTTAGAAATATCTAAGATATTATTTCCTGTAATGGTTAAACTTAGCTTACAAGTACAACTTTGGTGATCAATGATGATAAATGTTATATATTGAATTTTCAATTTTGAAAGCTTGAAGTTGAAACTTTAAGATTGAATTTGATGAATCATGATTCACGAGACTCAATATGTTGCAGTTGTAATATGTATGTTACTAACTTGTGGACATGGTTGATGAAGATTATAACTTCTAGATGATTGATGTGATATTGCTCAATGATCAATCTATGTTTTTTTATGTTTTTTATATCTAATTCATCATTCTGCATGTTTTTGTTGACATATATGTATCAAAATATAAATATATATATATATATATAGATATATATATATATATATAGATATATATATATATATATAGATATAGATATATATATATATATATATATATATATATATTTTTAAATCGCTCCGGGATTCGCTCCCAAACTAGGAGCTTCTGAAAATGTCGCTCCCGCTCCCGCTCCCAAGTAACACTGATATAAATCATTAATAATTCAAATATTTTTACAAAAATATTGCCAAACATTTTATAGTTTGCATATTAGGTACCCGCAAAGTTCACCAAGGTTTCTATACTTTGAGATATATTTTCATCCTTAAAATTTTCCTTGTTGAAGGGTCAAATTAGCCATTGGAGGTATTTTGGATTGGGAAGTTAAAGAAAGGACCATCCACTGGTAGTTATGAAGCCAAAGAATCAACTCAGGGACTCGAACCACCTAAATACCAAGTTGAACTATTATGCACCAAGTCGAGTTTCCTCAAGGATGTTGAGATGGGATGTTGAGCTACTTATGATTACTATTCTTCATAATTTACTCATTCAAACCACAAGCAAAGGGAATCTTTGGGCTCTGTGAACTAATTCAACCCCTTAGTGGGAAAAATTATTCTTGTAATGTAATCTTTATGAAATTACTAAGTCTCCGACATGTGGATGACTAGTAAAAAAATAATTTTCTACAAGAGTCAAACTAGCCATTAAAAAGTTTTTATAAAAGGCTAGTCTCCTCTCTAGCAAATGTTGTTGTTGTCTTGTGAGATTAGTACCATTCATAAAGAGCTAATTTGCAAGCTTGTGTAATAATTTAACATTTGTGGGTTGGATCTTACTATCTTTTTTCTTCTCGGTTATTTGTTGTAATTGTTTCGCATCTAGGTTATTTTCCAGCTAGTAAAATCACACAAAAGTTAAAGGATCGAGGCATTAAGGGGCTACATAACCATGTGGAAGGGGCAAACTAAAAAGAAATTTCTTTTTATTCTTTTGTTGCAGGTGGGTCGTTCCAACCAGGGTTGAACCATTCTAGCAGGAAGCTTCAACTAGGAAGGGAAGTTTGCATTTTACCGCATACTCGAACTGAACGCTAGAGAGTGCCATGCTAAGGGCCACAGTTGAGTCAGAAAAGCGGAGAGTACCTTAAGTCACACAAGTGGTTGTAACTTGTACACCAATTCAACTTCCCTGATCAAGTGCAAAACCAACTTAGAGAGGAGTGTGTGTCACAACCTCAGCACTTGAGGAAAGTACTGAAGGCATAAGGGAAGAAAATCCAACAACCATCTATTTCAAAAAACATAAAACTTTTCATTTTTTTGTTTTAGTTTAGGATATTACTTATCGGTTTTTCAAGTTTCATCTCAAAATAGCAAGTTAATTTACCTTGGATTGTTTAAAATTGAATAATATTTTAGTCAAGGATGTTATACAGTTAATTCGGACTGTGTTGCATATTTTTCAACCTATGTACCAAGTTATTTTATCGCAAAATGAGCATTTACGTGGTCATTACAGTAGAAATCTAAAAGTATTTCAAGGTAGCCTACACATACCAAGAACCTTTTAAAATCTTCGATTTAAGACTTTAATAACAGTTTACATTGATGAATTATCAATTTTAGGGTCTAAAAATAGAAGCTTTTCAGTTGATTTTATTAAATATTTGTTGCTGGAATTTTCTGGGCAAAGCACCCAATGGAAATTGATCCCAGGAACATAGAAATACAAATTTTGGCTTGCTAAGAATTGGGATTTATTGTTGTTCATACGCTTGGAAGTGATCTTTCAAGATCAAACTCATGCATCTCAACTTCCCCACCCCTAGATCACTGATATTGGAGTGTTTTAGCACCCACTGGGTGGTCTGTGTGAGTGAGACTGGTTGTTGTCCCTATAGTTAACTGCAAATTTTGCAGCCTGTTTTGACAGGGCAACAAGCAGATTTGCCCTATAACCCCTCGAACCAGTAACCGTAACTAAAAAATAACTTTGTAACTATCAAGTATATTTTTTTCTACATCAATTTGTGTATTCACATTCCATATCTAACATCATTTGGTGTCGTTTTTGTTGTCTTTTGTTTTCTACTTCATATTTACATACAAAAATCAGCCAAAATATTGCATTAACTCCTTCACCTCCCCTTTTGACCCTATTTAAGGCACTAATCTTACCTGCATTGATAACTTGATAGAGGTATTGAATAAGAATCCTCCCTTGGCCCTTTAGGAGAAAATTGAACCTAAAGAGAGTGGGCTTGGGCTGAGGTGACAATGGGCCCTTACCCTGTGTGTATCCATCCTAGCAGGTTGCATGGACCTTTGCAATCCTGCTAATCTGATTAGTAGTAGTGCTCACTTATTGGACATTAAAAAAATTATATCATCTTATCTCATCACACCAGCCCCACCATGATGGTTGATTTGGTTGTCACCGACCAAGAGATCAAGCTAGTCCAAGTCTCAAAATTAAAAGATAAAAACTAGTGGCTTTCCCACACTCTTGTGAGGAGGAATGAGAGATAATGGAGTGATGAAATTGCAATATAGCATGCAAAAGTAAGAAAGAGTATTTTTAAGGTACTGTTACCCATCATTTTAACAAGGGTACATATGGTTTTTCACTTTAGATAACATCATCGTAAGCCCAAGGATGCAAGTTAAAGCCTTGTAGGCGATGTGAGGTTTTGGATTAAGGTGTCCAAGGCCTATTATGGTCAGCCATGGCCAGTTCCTTTGGTTCCTTTTCTTAGCTCCTTTCATCCCACATAAGATTGGAGGACTAGGAATGGATCACATTGGGACTCGCGGTAAAGGAATCTTTGACTATGTAGGTGTGCAACTAAGTCGCCTGACAAGTGCCCCCCCTTCATGTTTCGAATCCTTCGTGTCGAACACAACATGTGGGTGACACATGTCTGACACGAGTTTAACTCGTGTCCTATTCATAGGGCACGAGTTTGAATGGTGTTGTGTCAAACATGACATGTGGGTGACACATGTCTAACACGAGTTTGACTCGTGTCCTATTCATAGGGCACGAGTTTGAATGGTGTTGGACACGAGCCCTATTGGTGTCCCAAAATTTGGACATGTGTCTTGTGGAAAAACATCCTGAAATCGATTTATTACCTCATTCTCACGCAATTTAGTCACAGTTTAGGAGCTCTCAAAGGTTTTGGAGTGCAGCTAAGGGCAATTAAGCAATGTTAGAAGGGATTCCAAGTGTTGGGAAATGAATTTGCCCAGTTCCTACTGATGCTATTAATGGTAATGTTAAATGCTTAAAGTAAAAGTGACATTTTCTTTATATTTCATTTTAATCCTTTTATTTAAATTTTTAACATTACCTTTAACTGACTCAGGATGTTTGAGCATGGTTTCGACCTCATCGAATTTCATATGGAAACATTAGAATTTTAGATCCCACTCATAATCCAGCAGACTTAACAGTTTTTAGGAGTTTGTCATGTATAAGGGTATGGAACTAACATTAAATTAAGAGGACCAAGCCCTTTATGTACCTCGATGTTGGTGGCATTGATTGTTGAACTCCTCTGTCATGACCCTAGTAAAAATGCACCCATCACTCAAACAGAATCTCGATTTGACATGTTAAGTTTTTTCTATCTTATTTTAATGCTTAGAGGATGATATTAATGATGAGGATCCCAATATAGGCAATGATTTTGATGATATATAGTACTAGTTATTTGTTGTAGCATGATTTTTTTGGGACTATATAGGCCATTTAGGGCCTCTTTGTTGATGTATTTTTGGTTCAGAGATGGATTGCATTTGCACTCAATGCTATTTTGGTTATATGCATTAGTTGTGTGATTGAATTTGTATCATCATCATGTAAATGTTTTATATATTTCATATTTTATTTGTAATTCACTAATTTTTATATTTTTTAATATATAATAAATTAACGTGTCCATGTCATGTTCCGGGGGGTTGTCGTGTCATATTTTAGACCCTCTCTTCATCCTAGACCCCATTTAAGGCACTAGTCTACTAATCTCTTAGGTGAAGTAATTTATATAGGAAATCCCCCCATAGCCATTTAAGTAGGAGTTGGGCTTAAAGAGTGGGGACTTGTACCAAGGTGATAGTGGCACTCATCCCGTATGTGTCATCTTAGCATCTTGTATGGGTCTTGACAAGATTGCTAGTTTGGGTGGCAACAAGTACCTAAAATCATTTGATAAAGAGAAATATGTTTAATAAGTGAATGATTTCATGAAACAAATACAACAGAGATTAACTTTCCTAAGATAAGGAAACCATATCCCCCTGACAAGCAGATGTTTTCTATAGAGGAGAAAATTGGAGAAAAATTGTTTTCCATGCTATCAATCCAAGGATGACTACAAAAGTACATTAGATTAGTGTCAAGATATAGTCTTGAATCTCAATAATAACTTATTTTGCACCTTTGTAGGAAACATGTGAACATGCATTTTGCCAACCCACATAAAAATGAAACAATTGACGTCACATGGCCAGGCAATACAAAAAGTAGTCAGTATAGTAAGAAAACATATGTGACTAGTTTGTACAAAAAACAAATTGTCCATTTAACTCTCGTAACAAAATTTACTGAAATCGAACCCTTTTAGGATTGTGATTATGATATATAACCAAAATTTCCATTAGGTGCATGAATCAAAAGAAAAGTATCAAAGCACATTTTGCAAAAAAAACAACGCAAAGGAATAGTGCAACTTTTTCCCTAAAAGAGTGGGACCTAATGCTTAAGAACATGTGCTTTCTCATAAGAGGTCGCAGGTTCAAATCCAGAGGAGGTTAAAGTATGTACGCCTCTGTAGACTTTAGCAGTCAAATCATTATGTAGAGGAAGGTCCCTTGTCCCACAAAAAAGGGCATCTCATATACCAATTTAGTGTTTGGCTTGGTTGTGACTTTAAAAATAAATTATTATTATTACTATTATCCTATATATTTTTTTCCACGAGCAAGGTGAAAAGTCTTTGTGAGAATTAATTCAAAGGCATCTGAATAATATTTTGCGTATGGAAAATTGATTGGCATAGAATGGAGACAGTTAAGGACAGAACTGTGCTTAGGACAAGCCTCGCAAATGACCAAAAAATAGGTCAATGGGACTAGAAAATACAACCAGCTAAAATCGGAATATGGGAGTGTTGACATAGCTCCTACATGCTAAAGGAAGAAAAGATAAAAATGAAAGCATTAGAGAAGAACGGAAGTACATGAGAAAAGAAAAGCCATAAAGGTAAACCCTACAAAAGAGAGGAAAACAATACTCAACATCAGAGACAGATATAGAAGTAGAAGAGGAAGTACAAACTCCCAGGTCATCAATCACTTTGAACTTTGAAGGCACCAATGCCCATCTTGATAATGTGCTTGTTGAGAATTATAGCTTAAACAGGAAATACCACACAAGTTCAATGTGAATGTGTGCAAAGTAATATAAGATATTTTTGAAAAATAATTCTATTAATTGAATTTAGGTTTTTGTAATCCATATCTAGATTCTAAGAAAAAATTTCGACAATAATCACATCAAGAAACATTTGTCGACTCGTTTCGAAACGCCCAGTGTGGTTCATCGTCAGGACAAGATGAAGAATCAGAGCTTGGCAACAGGAAGCCAGATCTGATTTCATCTTGGAGACCTGCAAGCGTGCCCGTTCAAATTGATGAACCTTAATCGTAATGGCCCTTTCGTGCAGGGTTGTAATAATCGAGTTTAGGCTTATGTGATCCATATCTAGATTCTAAGAAAAAAAATCAAAAATAATCACATCAAGAAACATTTGTCGACACGTTTCGAACCAACCAGTGTGGTTCATCGTCAGGACAAGATGAAGAATCAAATCTTGGAAACAAGAAACCAGATCTGATTTCATCTTGGAGATCTGCAAGCATGCTCATTCAAATTGATGAACCTTCATCGCAATGGCCCTTCCATGCAGGGTTATAATAATCGAGTTTAGGCTTCTGTGATCCATATCTAATCACATCAAGAAACATTTGTCAACATGTTTCGAACCAACCAATGTGGTTCATCGTCAGCACGAGATGAAGAATCAGATCTCAGCAATAGGAAGCCAGATCTGATTTCATCTTGGAGCCCTGCAAGCGTGCCCGTTCAAATTGATGAACCTTAATCGCAATGGCCCTTCCGCGTAGGGTTGTAATAATCAAGTTTAGGCTTTTGTGATCCATATCTAGATTTTAAGAAAAAATCGGCAATAATCACATCAAGAAACATTTTTCAATGTGTTTCGAACCAACCAGTGTGGTTCATCGTCAAGACAAAATGAAGAATCAGATCTTGGCAACAAGAAGCCAGATCTAATTTCATCTTAGAGACCTGCAAGCGTGCCCGTTCAAATTGATGAACCTAAACTCGATTATTACAACCCTGCACAGAAGGGCCATTGCGACTAAGGTTCATCAATTTGAACGGGCATGCTTGCAGGTCTCTAAGATGAAATCAGATCTGGCTTCCTATTGCCGAGATCTGATTTTTCATCTTGTCCTAACGATGAACCACAATGGTTGGTTCGAAACACGTCGACAAATGTTTCTTGATGTGATTATTGCCGAAAAATGATGTTTCCAGAATTCATTTTGTCTTCCATCAAATAATAATTGACGGAACAACTTCTAGAAATTTGTATCAATGTATATTTTAGATTTTCGAACTTATGTCAAGTGTCTTTACAAAATCCTAAATGATGGAAGGATACTTTTAAGGTAATTACAACCTATCTCTTTCATCTACTTAGTTGCTTTAGTTTGTATTTTATCACTATTGTCTTTCCATTTTCTTAGAATCTAGATATGGATCACAGAAGCCTAAACTCGATTATTACAACCTTGCACGGAAAGGCCATTGCGATGAACATTCATCAATTTAAACGGGCATGCTTGCAGGTCTCCAAGATGAAATCAGATCTGGCTTCCTGATGCCAAGATCTGATTCTTCATCTTGTCCTGACGATGAACCACACTGGTTGGTTCGAAACGCATCAACAAATACTTCTTGATGTGATTATAGAGGAAAAAAATTCTTAGAATAATTCTACTTTCAAAAAAATAATTATATTTTTGAAAAGTCATTCTATTTTGTAATTCACATTAGTAGAAAAAGTGAAGAGTCTTATATTTAGCTGTTAAGTCAAAAAATAAATCCTGCATATACTTAGACTAGGAGTGAACTCAAAAATAGATTATACTTAGACTAGGAGTGAACTCAAAAATAGATTCGAGTTTCAGTCTCAACAAAAAGTATAAAGACAGGTCAAGATAGAAGTTTTTAACACACACTTGAAAAATTAATCCTATTGAGCAACCAAGAGAGGGAGAGCATGGATTCAGGCAGAGGCAAATCTGGGCAGCATGCAGTTCTATATAGGTTGTTGTACAGTTTTGTACAGTCATATGAATGTCCGTACGGCGTACAGTCTACAAAAGTCCATACAGTCCATATAGTGGGCCATACTCTCAATAGATCCATACAACACAGTTTGAGGTAGTTTTGTAACTGTGCAACTGTTGTCTTTGGCAGCTTGTGGAGGTTTCCTTTTAAGTTTTTTGATGGAATGAAGAGCTTATTTGTAAGGAGAAATTACCCATGTATGTGTAAAACTGAATTTATGCTTTCGCTATTCAATTTCCAGCTAAGAGGACTCCAAAACTAATTTCAGATTTGGGAATTTGTGCAACTGCAGTGATTCTCATAGATGGCATCAGCAAGCCTCAAATTTGAGGATAGAATGGATGGTGAAGGTGAAAGTTACAATCTTACTAGAAGAGAATGATTTCCAAAATATTGTGATTCTGCCTATATAGATCCATGGTAGTTGGCAACTCAGAACAAGAGGCAAGTGAAGGCCAAGCAGATGATCTCGGATGCTACAAAGGATCAACTGATCCCTCATATATCTGAGAAGAAGACAACAAAGGAGATGTTTGATGCCCTCGTTAGTTTCTACCATAGTGAGAACATAAACAATAAGCTAATGTTATGGAATAAACTCAGATCCATAGAGATGACCAGATTAGACACTGCAAAAAAAGCAGAATCTCTATCTCAATGACGGTTATGATATATTTTATATGCTCAGAATACAGTTACACCATGGTGGTTACATGCAGATATGCCAGTTACAGTCAACCAGGTCTCCAAGTTGCTGGACTTCACATGACTGAGCATCAGTCGCCAAACTGATGATGCAATGTTCTGTTCCTTAGCATCAACCGCAATCTCCTCAGGCCACAGTCAGTTAGTCACTATATCCCAGGCTGCTGAGTCTCAAGTCATCAAGTCTCAAGTAGCAAGGCAGAATCACCTAGAGAACTTTCCACCACATTTCACAAAATAAACTGCATATGCTCTATCATTTAACACTGTAGGTGGACACAAATAATGATAGCGAACCTGAACGGTTATCATCTTGGGGGTTCAGTTTACCATGGTTCTTTATGGTTGAATCGCCTTTCATGTTCATATTGCAATCCATGCCAGTTAAGAAAAACTAAAATCAAACTACACAGTATATGTTAATCTTCAGAACTAAGAATGGAGATGGGAGAGATGCTCAACGCAAATAGGTTAAAAGTTATTGAATAAATGTACGCAAATACAATGACAATTTAGTCAACAAACAAAATCATGGAAATGTGGCCATTCCATTGCCCACCTAGTCCTAGACTGAAGTTTGCAGCAAAGACAGTTACTGTGTGATCAGAAAATCTGTGGCTTGATGCTTCCATCAAAGAGCCATGAAAAATATAAATAACACTAATTTAGTTCTTCACTTATAGAGAAAGAATATGATTGGAGCAGTCTACAAAAACGCTTTAGAAATGCCACCAAATGCATGACTTTTTACAAAACAGTGTGGAGTTATAGCAACAGGATTTACTTTGTTGTATACCCTGCCATGAACTTTATGATGTATTCTGGTAGAGCATATTTTAAGCAAGTGAAATTATGGATTAAAGAAAGATCTAGATAAACTATAAAGGTAGCAGAGAAGTGCCACTGTAAATTGCTTCCTGGGTATCTAAAAATCTCACATGAAGGCCAAGAGTATGCTGAACTCATAATCCTATTTTAAAAAAAAAATAGCAACAGATGAAACTTACCTTCTGCCACCAATTTCTTGCATTTCTATCACCTTCAACCAGCTTTGCTGCTGGTCCTTCTAGACCTGATATATTCCAGCTCCTTTCCCTTTCTCTGGTTGAATGCTCATTAGATCTCATAAAACTGATATCCTTGCCTTGCCATCCTTGAACAAAAGGACTTGCCTCAGCTACATTCCCATGTGACTCTACTAGAGGCTTACCATTTGATGAGGTCGCATCCTTCTTAATATCCAAAGTCTCTGATGTCGCAAGTGCCCCATCCATTCCTTGCAAATTCAGGGCTTCTTGTGTCTTGTCCCAATGGCAGACAATTTCAAAATTCCCTTCTTTAGGGAGTTCCAAAACCCGGTTACGGCCTCCCTCCCATATTATCTTTCCATCTCTAGTAACAATCATAAACTTGTACTCAACCTTTTCCCCACCTCTCGTTTCCAGATCCAAAATCCATCCAGACTTGGTCCATGACATCATCAGCTTCTTCTTCCACGACCCAAAATCTTTTGATGATCCTAAAATAGCATGGTTCTCCCCAAAACTCACTTGATGATCCAGCCTGAAATGAAGCTTTACTTTTCCTTCCGCAGAGCGTATCCCCATTTTCTCAGATCTGTAGAAAATTCACGAGTAAGAGAACACAAGATTATATTCCTTTATCAACTTATATATCAATACAATAAAATGTACCCAGTTATGCCACCAGATCATAATGGCCTGTAACAAAAAGCGGTTTACCTTCATCGACTTAACATGTTAGATTCTATTATGTATGGCATCTTGAACAACACAAATAAAATATGGGGTAGCTATTCTCAATTGACTTGAGTAATATCAAGAGTTACTATAATAGTTCTCTTAGATGTAATAGCGATGGTTGGAAAAAGGTATTTTCTGCAGGATAGCAATAGCCAAAATTCTGTGCGGGCAGACTATGCCCATGAGCTACTTGTGCAATAGGAAAGCCCTAATGTTCACTAGGGTGTTGATCAAGACCTTAAAAAGAAATGAATTACTTCACTTTCAGGTTGAGGCTGCAGAGAACAGTGAACAATAATCATTTTATTTACCAAACTATAGATCACAGAAGTCAATTTTATCCCCAAGTACCTCATAGAAAGCAACGGTCTTAAGTGCGGTATAATACTCCTAAAGGATATGCAAATAGAAGAAAAATATTTAAACAGTATATCGCTCCAAATAAACTAAGCCTGCCACTTAGTTTCTTCGTTCAGTTGAAGCTATACATAAATTAACAGTAAATACTGAATCAATTTTGTCTTCCTCCACATCACCAATAAAATTAACGAGGCTTTGGGAACATTCTGATACCGCACTGGGGAGCACCCCATGGGTAGTAAAAAGATCAAATCTCGTAAGAGTCCACCCCTATGTAAAAGGTGTGTTAATGTGTTAATGCAAAAGCTGGCGTTCATAGCTCCCCACAACTCAAACAAAAGCATTTACCTATAAAATAAAATGTACATTCCGACACCACGGGATTGCCTTTAAGTATCAGATAATCTGTTCTCCAAATGAAATATAAAATACGGAAACGAAATTGGATTCTTCTTGGTGATCCTTAGTCACAATATGTCCTGCCTGCGTAGAAAGCTATATCTGTATAAACGAAAATATAATTCTTCTCCCCCTTTAAGAGAGATTTAATCAAAGACAGGGGAGATGGAGAGCTCGGAAGGTTTAAAAATATTTCGAATCCAGCGGGACAATAAGAAGCAAGATTTCATACGCAACTTACAACTCAAGCTAAAACTGGACCGGAACCAGAGATCTCTGTCTAATTTCAGAAATTGAGACATATTTAAGTGAAAACATGGTCTGGATAGGGGAAGGGAAAATAAAGAACTTGTGAAAGATGCAAATTTGGTGTTTGATTAGAAAAATAAAGCTACCTTTGATCTTCAAATGACAGTTAGACACAAAGCCTTCAGCAAAGCTTTTATTTTTTTCACTGAGAAAACAGGGGAACGAAAGGACTATGGGAGCTATTTATGCAATGAGCATAGCGCCGGAGCTAGCAATTGCATCAGCACCATATTCTACGTACTGAATAATTTGTAAAGAACTTATTCTTTCCAGCTATAAATATCCAAACCTTTGATTTCTATTAACGATGAGATTAACAGTACCGAGAAAAGGCCGTAGAAAAGTAAAAGCAGAAACCTTTGAGTAGATGCGATGCCGGCACTCGAACAAAGAATCGAACCGCGATTAGCAGAGAAGCTCGTATTTAGCGGCCTGAAGGCCCCGTAGGGCAAAAAGATGAGCTTCTTTCCAGAGAATTTGCGTCCTAATTCCGTGCAAGTGGCTTTCACGCAGTAAGTACTATGTCTTAATACGTCATTGTTGCACTCAATTGCGAGACGATTCGAGCATTGGATGAAGCTATCGGCGGCCATTTCAAAAGCAGAAGCCGATTCCACAGTCAATTCATCCGAAATTACAGCATTCAAGACTATTGAGATGGCTCCTAACAGCTAAAATTGCCCCATTTACTGGAGATTTTAGGTATGGATTTGGGCCTAGATCACCGATCGCTAAGAAGATGTAAAGAAGTGAAGCTGCTGCTTCACATTTGCTCTCCCGTCTTTCCTATGCACATTTTTTATATATTTTTTTATTCATTTTTGTTTCTGCCATTACAATTTTGTCCTCTTTGCCTTGTTGTGCGGCGTCGACTGGTTTAGACTTTTAAGATGATATCACGTTTTGCTTTCAAAGGAAGAATCGGGATTCGGGAGGCCAAAAAATCAGTGCTCTAGTCGATATAAAATTATTAAATTGAGATATTTGACTTTAATTAAGATCAACTTTTGCTTCGACGGTTATTGTAGATTGTGTAGTAGCTCTCTCAGCTTTTTCTGCGACACGAGATTCGAGTTGGGCCAGATGTGACTCGTGAAATAGTCACAGACGTTAAGTTGATATTTAAAGAACCGCCTTAATCCTTAATCCACGAGCTTAATGTCTCCCGAGAGCCCTGAATGGCAAAACAGTAAGCATGCCGTTGCATTAATGGCAATGTCGCCGCATATTTTGGTATTCTCAACGAACAAAGTAACAATATGCCTCGAGGAAATTTTTAATAGTTAAGGTTGTTCAACATTTGGCTTCAAGGTTTTCAACTTTTCAGTACGACATAACTTAAGGTTTGTTCCAACTTAATCTCAATTAAACAATTGATGGCACAACCTCCATCACTAAGTTTCCAAGGGTTTCAAAGTTGTAGTCTAATTTCCATCTATTGTTCTCATCTACCTCATAAGTTTCTTCTTGATTTCATTGCTATCGTTGTTCTCATCTACCTCATAAGTTTCTTCTTGATTTCATTGCTATCGTTGGTTGACATTTTCATTTTGAATGTTAATAAATCTCATCTTGTGTGGATTCAACCTTCCTAGGGTTTTTGTTTTTAAGGATTTATGTTTCCTTATTTCTAGGGGTCAATTCTTATGATTTTTTGTAATTAAAATTTTTATTTAACTTTTTATTATTGAACTTTGGGGAGGCATAAGGCCTCATAATGTGGTTTAACTTTCACATTGTTAAAAGAGGTGTTTAAGTTTTATGGTGATTTAATACTTTTAAGTTAGAATTATAGAGAGATTGTTTTAGAGTATTTTAGATGAACTAGTGTTGAGGTGACATTACTTATGTAATTCATTTTGTTAATCTTAATTCCACCTTTTTACCTTTGTCATTTACATGGACTATTAAAGATCATGAGAAATTGATTAATGATGAATAATTCTCATGGAAGATGGGTGGTAGATGAATGACCTTAATAATTGTAACACCCTTCTCCCACATCTACCCAAGTAACCATGTCAACTAAGGTAAACATGTGACAAGAGGCTACTATTATGATTGGATTCGACCTCCTATGTGACCTTAAGGAAGTGGAATCGACAGAAACATAACACACATACATTCAGCATAAGCTTCAAGGCCCTCAGGAACCAATCCAACACTTCAGACAGCTTGCCCTTGGGTCCTACTGAAGTTTTGAAGAACTTAAGACTCAGTTGCTCTCATGTTATAGGCATGACAGCGTCAAGAAACCCATAGTCACTCTCACAAGCTTGGTTGTCGGCGTCGAGAGACTCATTTTGCCAATTATGTGCCAGCATCCCCAAGATTTGAACCACTTTTTCAGGCTCAGATTCCAGGCCACTGCCCAGAATGGAATGATAACTTAGGAGCAATAAAATAACATGGAGACAATGAGGCAAAAGCAATAAGTTAAACAATACCTTAATCAGACCCCTACTAGTCATGACAAGCATTTCGTCAAACATATCATAAACATGTAATCTACAGGTGTAACCAACAGAATTAAACATAAAGATTTCGTACTTATCTGAGAATCGCTAAGAACCATTGTTCCCTCATGTCATTTGTTGCATTATCATCTATTAGATCATAGATATATATTCCATTCATTTACAAGTAAAAACATGTTGAGATCCATACATAGCTGGTGCCATAAAACACACATGTAACCAACATAGTAACAACAGAAATGCCATAAATATATCAGTCATAAAATCCACATATACATTAGTACATTTACACATGGTGTAGAAAATCTTGTAGATACACAAGCTAATGCAATTTGCTAAAGCAATAGACAAGAATCTACTTCTACTCTTTATAGCGGAAGCCGATAAACATCGAGCAAACAATAATCAATAGAGGAAGAGAATCAAAGGCACATAACACAATAAATATCCGGGAAATCCGTAGCTCAAAACCCCACTATCTGTTTTGTATTAATCTGGAAAATCAAGATGAAATTACAATGCTTGTTCTCTCTAGAACAATCCCTGCACTCAGTAAAATTCAATCTCCAACTCATAAGCAAGCTCAAGGCCAAAGCTTAGCCTCTTCACAAGCTCTCCAAGTCTATATTCCAATGTGTAATTCCTATGAAGGATAGCTTGTATTTAAAGGGAAATAAAGCCTCTAAAAATTGCGCAATCCCTTAAGGATCAGTTCCTGATTGCATGCACTATCAGTGCAACTTAGAAAAATCTAAAACAAATAGTACATTGTCCCTGCACTCTAGTCTCAACTGGGTCTTTCTCAGAATCGACATGCATGAGTTTCTGATGAGTAAATATTCAGTTAACTAGAGTAGCACTAGTGGAGTTCATTAGTGACACCACTGACAGTGAACTCACTATTAGTTCTCTCAATCAGTTTGAGAACTAATTTAATTGTGCTGACTTATGAAACTGAGTCTTCTATTTTACAACTCACAATTAACTCATACTGGACTCCTACAAAGTAGGGATAACATACACATGACGACAGAAAGACTTCCAACTCGAGTTTCCTAAGTTAAGTAAGTTTAATAAACTTAATTAACTAATTTTAAGTCGCTATGAGAATAGAATTCGTATTTAATTTCCTGTTTAATTCAAGGACAAATTAAATTGGACTCTCTTGTTGCCATTTCTCAACACATGGAAACCAAGGGAATGAATTTCTCATTAATGAAGGCAATAAACCAATCGGAGATGAGACTTCCACATTCCACCCGACCGTAGATTGGCTGAGCCAAGTCTCTCTTCAGCTAATCACCCCCGTGCCATATTCCAAGCATGAATGTGGTACTCATAGAACACACCAAACAAGCACGGATGCCACCAGAGTTCTCCACCTACACCGTGAATAATTTGAGAGCCTCCTAATCTCTCTAGATTTAATGTAATCCATAGTCTGATCCAGGGATCACTAGGCCCTACATCGAGACACACTCTTCAGGATTTACCGTAAATCCTATCCCGGGACTACTAGGACCAACGGAGATAAATCCACCTCTTGGATTTATCGTATGTCCTGCCATTCACCAGCAAGGATTCCTAGGCCCACCGAGGCACACAATCCTGGCTTTACCGCAACCCATAGTCTACCTCAAGGGTTATTAGGCCATTGGCTTTACCGTGATCCACAGTCCGGTCTAGGAACCACTAGGCCATTTGTTTGTCATTTTGTAGATCCACCCCACTCAACTTCGAACCCATCCGACCATCCCACTTCAACTGATCATCTCATCAAGGTTATCTGGAAATGGCAAGGTTGGGTTGAAGAACACTGTCACACCTGGAAAAAGCCATGCCATGATAGAAAATAACCACATGCAATACCATTCATGCCAAATCTAGTAAGGAAAATACACGTGCAAGTCGATACCTGCAATGAAGCTTGTTGTAGCTGGTTGATCCTGCATTTCCCTGCTTGATCTTTACTTCCTCTTTCCTTCTTTGCTTTTCTTGCTCCAATGCCAAAGTGCTCCGAGAAACTCTGAGTGTCCAAGAGTGAGAGAGAGAGGGAGAGAATAATGAGATAGCTCTAAAACTCAACTGACAAAAGGTTACCAACTGATCCTCATAAGCCTTTTTATCAATGAGGCCTATATTTTCTTCATTTTCCATTATTTTCCTTCATTTTCCTCCTCACTTGCAACGTGTGACCTTTCACCTCATTTTTCTCCTAATTTCCATTATTTTCATAAATAAATGTGCCAAAAATGTCATTTTGCCTTTCAAAAGCCTTAGTCATTGCCTTTTTCAATTTCTTATTTCAGTTCTGTGGCAGTCTAATCATACTTCGGTCATATGGCAGCCTTCTCGTGCTTCAGTTTTGTGATATTCTTGTCATGCTTCGATCTTGTGGCAGCGTATTCTTGTATCCCTCATCATGCTTCTATCATACTTCATTAGTGTTCTACTTTTGTATTGCAGTAGTGTCATAATTCGGTCCTGAAATGATCTTGTAACAAAGTAATATTTCAGTCCTTTAATGGTGTTGTTATTTTGTCAATCTTTGGTTCTGTGATAGCACAAAGAATCAGTTTTGTGGTAGCCCAAAAATATTTATACTTCAGTTCTATCACCTGTGGTAGCCTTCGGCCTGAAATGATTAGATCACCGAATTTATACTTCACTGTAACCACCGTACTTCTTCTCTGAAATTTATACCGAACTTATATCTCTACAATTTGAGCGAAGTTTACCCTTCTATTTATAGTTGTCTCCCACTGTAAAATAAGTCGACCTGATCTTTTTGTGAAGCCGACTTTTGGAGGATTTGTTTGGAGGCTGACTTTGCAAGGTGACTTGATGGAGGAGTCTTTTGACAAAATAAATTTGACTTTGACTTCTATAAAGATCCTAAAAGCCTACAATGGAGGCTTGACCTATGACAATTGACCCAAGCATGAAACCCGTGCTTTAACAAGTCAATTTAATTAATAATAAAATTTATTTTGCCTTCTTTTGATAAATATATTTCATTTTGACTCAAGTACAATTATGAAGACCGAACCTAGTTACATTCTTCAACAGTTATTTCATTAGCTAGTGGTTGGATTAACTATTTGCACAAGTATCTTGCATTAGTTATTGGGTTTAGAGAAACATTCTATCTTGATTGATCTAGCAGGTATCTCTAGATCTTGAGGGTTTTTATGTGTATCTAGCCTCTATTGATCTAATAACTTGATCTTAAGTGTGCAGATACTTTATGGTATTTAGATCTTGGGCGTGAGGGGAAGTCTTCGGTTGGACCAACCAACTCCCAAGACAAGAAGTTTAAGAGCCCATTGTGTTAAATTTCAAGGCTTATCTAATGATTGGATTTGCAAAGATCTTGGCTATTACTCACCTATAAAATTATTTCACTCATCTACTTCTATTTATTTGTGCATTAACTAGATAATCTACTTGTAAGAGCCATAATTATTGTAAATTTGTAAATTATTTTTTTTTGTAAATAATTTCTTCTAACCCTTGTACATATTTCTCTAATTTGTATATAGTTTTTGGGGTTTCTAGTTTGATTTTCTTGCGGTCTGAAGAGGACGTTTATGGTTTCTTCTTCAAATTGTTTTGCAAGTGGATATTCAAGGAGTCAAAGGAGAAATCGAATTTTAGAGGGTTATAGCTCTCACCTAGCCTAGACGGGTAGGGTTTGGGATCAACGTCTCACATTTTGGAGGGTCGTCTAGCCTCTCTTTAAGATCCCAAGGGTTTCTAGGCCTATTTAAGCCTTTGGAGGCTTCAATTAATATTTCTGTGGCTTCCCATCTTCAACCAAAATTTTCTAAAGGAGTCGCTAGGGTTTAAGCCCTTGATCCTATTTTAAATTTGAATTTTTCGCAAGGGTTTGAACTTGAAGAATTTTGTAAATTATTTGTTCCATTTTTCCATCTAACTAGTGTTTGGTTTTGTAGGCATATAAACTCATTTTTGGCTCACGTTTTGATTTGTAGGGCTTGTTGTGGCTAGCCGCGGGCCTTTTGAGGTCTATTTCCTTGGTTGCGGACCTATTAGGGTCTCATTCTTGCTACATATGATTTAGAGACTAATCCTTGGGGTTTTGCAAGTCTATATCCACTGATTGCAAGGGTTTTGTCACTTGGTTTTGGGACTTATTACTTGGAAGTTGCTTTGAGGGCTAGCTGCAAGGCCTAGAGGCCTCATCTAGCCTAGCCGCAAGGATTTTCATTGTCTACTCCTAGCCTCATTCATAACTAACACATTGTGATTGCAGAGGTATTGCTCATTCATTTGAGGAGTTTTATCATTGGTTTGTTCCTAGGGCCTAGTCCTCTCACATTTCATTATGACTTATTATTATTCAAGTGTAGGTCGTAGGCCTAGGAGGCCTTATTCCTCCTAGTCGAGAGCCTTAAAGGAGGTTGTGAGCATTTCTGATCTGAAGCATATATTGATTAAGGGTTTTAACATAAAAATCTAAAGATAAAAGGCTTAAAATAATTCATCACACATAACTCATAAATTTTAATTTAATTTTCTAGCCTTTTATTGCTTGGCCGTGGGCTTGGTTGACTGATTCATCTAGGCCGTGAGGGTTTTCTGAGATCTAGTGCTACTCGTTGATCATTTGATAGCTTGAGCAGTGGTTTTTGTTGTTAAAGTACTCATCTTCTTGTGATATCCTCAAGGTATTAGGAGGAGCTCCTCCTCCTTTTTCTTTGGATACTAACCTCTTTTTCTCTCATTGATTAGATAGCCATTCATTGATATCATAGTTAGATCTAGCCTTTGAGTTGTTTCTCTCATTAAATCATTGTTAGCAATCTCATTTGTCATTGGTTACTTGTGTTGGCATCATTAAATTTTCACTTGTTTTCATTATAATATCATAAAGTGAAGAGCATCTCAAGTAACACTATAACTAAGGCATTTGAAATTGTTATTAATTGTTGTTAATTATTGTTTCATTGAGTGATCCTAAATTGCTTCATTGGTTTAATATTGCAATCTTGTAACCTTGTGCTCTAAGTGATAGTAAATACTCTTGGTTATAAGTGTTTTATATCTCTCACATTGAAGCATATTGCCATTGTTGTAACTCTTTGAAACTATCTAGTTTAGTCTAGTCTAGCTTTACACTCCTAAAATTCACCTCCAAGCATAAACTTGGTTGATAGAAAGTTAGGACCACCTTCTTCATCCAATTTGTAAAGCTTGACCCTTGCTCAACGGTTAAAACAGGAGAACCTTGTAGTTCTCTTGTGGGCAATCCCTTGTAGGAATGGAGGCATCTGGGTCGTTACAACTCCTGGGTAGGTATTGTTAATGAGGCCTTAGCCTCCTTCCCCAGGACTTCTTTCTACAAACTTGTGTGAGACTTGCTTCAAAACAATTGAGGAGAAGGTTCTCATCTAGATTAGCCATCTTAATTAAAATTTACCAAGATTTTGCATTTCACATTAGGTAGATCTTGCATCCATTCACCATTTGATCATTGGTAATTGGAATCGTGAAGTCAACCTATAACTGCAAGTTTTACACTACTGTTCTTGTCATTTAAAGCTTATTGTCTTGGAATATCTTTACTTGAAAGCACAAGTTGATTTTCCTTGCAATTGTCCTTGAATAATTTCTTGCTCATATCTCTAGTTGCCTTGATCCATTTCTTGTACTAACGCTTCCTTGCAGCATTGCTTATCTTGTAGCTTGAAGTATCTTTCATTATTGTGCAAGTTCTTTAATTTAATTGAGCATTGTTATTAAAGCACTGATCTCTTATTGTTTCATCTGGAGTGTCATTGAATCCATCTACCTCACATTGCTCAAACTCTATAACTTACTTGCCATCTAATCTTAACTCAAGTTACTAAGAGAAGTGATTGTCTTGCCTCTTCATCTCCTAGACTTGTTGATTTCAACAAGTTTCCCCTTAGTTTTCTATCTTTCAGGGACTACCCCCCTTAGCTTGCCTAGGAGAGAGTAGGGATCAGAGTGACAAACCCTATTCTGAGCATTGCACCTTTAAAATATACTTTGTGGGGTTGGAAACTTTTCCCACACTTAGGTGTACACTTTGAGCGACAACACTCCTCAAGCCCACGCACACCACAAGCAAAGAGGTCTCTCTCTCACTAACGTATGAGGCTTGCTTTGTCTCACAACCTTGTGCACAAAACAATTATGAATACATGTTCCTTCATCCTCTTTTATTGATTCAATCCATGCTAGAAATTGGCAGGTCACAAATTTAAAGCTCGTGGTTAACAAGTTAACTAAGTCGAACTGGTTCTTCTCTCTATAATCATAACTTGGAGTTACAACTCGTGTTTCCTTCAATCAAGGACTGAAGCTCCACTCATCCTATTCTAAATTTATAACTGCCACTCGATCTGTAGTCAAACTGAAGAAGGTCCACATAACTAGTCCTCCAACACTACGGATGAATTCACCATTTCCACAAACTCATCCATAGTCAAAGGAAAGACAAATTCTGTCTTTCAGGCTAAAGCACGAGCCAGAGAAGATCTTCTCTTGCTACACTTTTCAACACAGATCAAGATATTAGCCCTTTAACAACTAGGGTTTGGCCTTGTACTGTCCAATGTTATTCACCCAAACTTAGGAAGAAGTCGTTGCCCAATTGGGACCTCTAGTGTTAAGTTTTAACTCGTTGCTACAGCCAGGTCTCAATTGCCTGCAAATCTTTGCACTGTCACAAGGGGGCTTGATTTACTATTCACAGACTTCCTGGAGGTGAATCAGCAGTACTAATTTAGCCTAAAAGGCTTCCTTGCTGCCATAGAAATAATTAGGGGGGCTTATGTTGTCAAAAATAGGGTTCCACTACCCTAGAACAGCCCTAACCAGTCCTTAAAGCCACATAACAGTCTCTCTGTTGCTCAGTTAATGGCTTTGCTACCCTAGAGGTGACACAGATTAACCTTCGCTACCCTCGTTTTTCCCTCAATCAGGCTGCAGTGCCACAGACAAGGTTAGAATGAAATCCACTGCCTCAAATAAGTGTTTGCACTTAGTTCGTTGCTTCCTCAATTGCCTCCAACTACCTCGCTGCCCTAGGCTTATACCACAGAAAGGCCTTTCTAAGCCAATAGCCCACAGAATTCTCCCTTGCTTGCCAAAAACCAAATGAAAGTGCCTCAGAAAACTATGCCAAACAGTTGAGACTCGAGAGAAAGAGAGGGGATTGGCTAGGGTGGAAACTTTCACTGTCGAATCCAATCAAAGGAGAAAGGGGTCTTAAAACCCTTAGAGCCTTAGCTCAAAAAAACAAAAATATCCAATTCAACCATGATGGGAATAATGATCCTCCTCTCTCTTATTTATAGACTCCCTTGGGGTCTCTTCTCCTTATTTTAATTTGAGGAGTTACAAGTTTCCCTCCACTTAGCCCCAATTTTGGCTTCCTTTACAAGTTTTACTCCAATTACCCCAATTTACCTAATGTTGCCCCAAAAGCATTGGATAATGGGTTTCCCCCTTTATCATTGGGTAGGCTACTTAGTCCTCCCTTGGGCAATTAATTAGCAGGGAACATTACAGTCCCCCCTTCCTGATATTACTTGTCCTCAAGCAATTGCAAATTTGGGTGCTACAAAATTTGTCCACTTGCTTTCAAGAATGGCGACCTCTCAATTGACTCATATCCCTTCCTCTGATCACTCACAAACCATTCGTCTTCATCCAGATAAGTGATATAACAGTCCCTATCTCTTCTTCATGTTTCAATATATGCTTTAAATCAACATGAATAGATATAAAGCAATACTTTGATAGTTTAGGCATTTTCAAATTGATGCCTAGTAGAAAGTTAGGTATGCAAATTAATGCCTAATAGAAAGTTAGGTATGAAAATTACACGCTGCATAGCAGGGCAATCATCAAACCAACGTGTCATTCTGTCCACCAAAATTTTGTTCCCCTTGTCAGATACCCGAAAAAGCACTTCATCAGGTAGGCACATATACTTTCTATATATTGTACAGGTTTTGCCATCCTATGTCCAAATGGGGTCTCAAATGAAACTCCAAATTTATTGCTGCCTGCCACATCTAGTATGCACAAAACTGAATCCCCTGGAATTGCTATAATTCCATACTCAGGCATGCTCAACATTCCATGCACTCCTCCAATGGCTTCCACAGTACTGGGCGAAGGACAATCCCAGAGAACACAGAACACAAAACTGCCATTTGCAATCAGTTCATATTGTGCTTCAAAGTTATCAATAAGTTTTTGGAGAGGAAGCATCTCCTTCTTGCCTTTGAAACCTTGAGGAAGAGTAGTGAGATCACAATAAAAGAGCCTGTTCACAGGGTCACAGCCTTCTATCATAGATAAAAGAACATACTTTCTGTCATCCTTTTTTTCAGAGTCAACTGTCCACTTGGGCTGTTTTGAATCTTTCCAGCAACGAATATTTTTAGATTGATTGGTGCCTAAGAAATGGTAAAATATTTGATGACCAAGATTGATAGCCGAATCTGTTTGTGTGTTTGTCCCATCTCCTTTATTGGGGCTGGATAACAGCTGTAAGAAAACCCTTTGTTGTCATCAGTCCAAGTAATTGAAGAAAATTTCACCCATGTAAGGGCATCAGGTTCTATACTCTTATCTTCCATCCTGATAATCTTGTTGTTCACCCAGTCACTGCCACTGGTACTTAAGCCAACAGCCAAGAATTCCACATTTTCACTGACTTCAGAGATACTTAATGCTACTGTTCCATCTTCCCTCAACATATTAGGGTCAAACAAGACCTGTGCTTCTGCTTCCAATGTATCCTGATTATAAAGAACACTTTGATCTTGAAGCCCAATGTTGGAAAAATAAAAGTACTTATCCCTAAATTTGAATCGACAGTCACATCTAGGGAGGTCAAATAAGGCTGTGATGGACTTACTCAGTTCACCAATCTTCAATAAAGATTCAGTTAAGGCCACTTGTTTCTCGACACAATCTTTGACTTCCTTCAAGCCAGGATCTTCCAGCCTCCTGTAAAATTCATTTGCAAACTTACTTCTCCCCGCTCTGGGGTAATCGAAGCATGGCCTACCCCCTTTGTGGTTCTCATCATGTTGTACTAGTCCTGCAGGGGTGCGCCTAGGCTTATTCTGCTGACACATTATGCATCCCTTCACGTGCCTCAACACATCACCCTTGAGGCCCTCCCAAGAAAACTTTTGTCTGATCTACCTATATGTCTCAAAGAGTCTTTGGTGTCTTGCTAATTATGGGTCATGTACAACGTTCAAAATTTCCTTCTTGAGTGTAGAATCAGGAGTCAAATATACCATGTCCTTGTAGAAAATGACCTCATCCTCTATCCCGTACCTGTCACCTTGGATGAGTCTATCCATCAATTCGCAAGCAAACTTATCTTTGGAATTTTCTACCAGCAGGTGGGCTTTCAAATCTCTGGTGATATCCCTAAGTGAGCATGCAGTTGATCTCCTAGAAAGTGCACTAGCCTCCACATTCTTCTTGTACTTAGTACCAAAATACTGTTGGAATTTGCTTGTCGATTCCTAATTCGTGATTAAATATTCTGCTATGCAATCTCCATGCTTATATACTACCTCCATTTGCTTACCTGATATAGTTCGAGGGCCACCATTGGACATACCTCTCAACACTACCTTGTTGCATTTGAGTCTGGAACTCCATTTTCATCACCTAGTAGTTCATTGTGAATTTTCCTATCGAATATAACCAATGACCATTGTACTCCTAACACAACATTGGTATCTGCGAGTTTTATTACATAAAAATCATCAGTGAACGTGTAATTACCCAATGTCACGCACAAACAAGAAACCACCTGCGTGCATGTCATGTTATACCCATCAGCTGCCCTCACTTAGAAGCCCTCAAATTCTTTTGTGGGAATACCTCTCCTTGCCACCACAGCTAGATCAATGAAATTGTACATAGCTCCACCAGCAACCAAGGCTATGATTCGTTATCCCCGTATGACACCCTTGATCTTGAAGGTGTAGTATTTAGGAACTCCAAAGAGAGAGGTGATAGTACCCCCTTTGATTCTTGTACGTGACTTCTCATCTCCTTTAGCCTCCTCAAGGGACTGTTCTCTGGAGGTACTATGCTCCTTGCTTGGCGCCAATGTTGTATCATCTTCATTGTCACTATCGAAAACCACTTCAATGTAATGAATCTTCCTCTTTCCCAAACATCTATGACCAGGTTCCCATGGTTCTTTGCAAGTGAAGCAGAGTTTCTTCTTCCTCAAGTCATTCCCAACCTTCTCATGTTAGAAAAATAGAGAGAGCAGTTAAACACACAACAAATCACACACTTCAATATCTTTATTGATCACAACAATTACACATATATAGGGCATAAATATCTGACTTCCACACTTCTAGATCACAACTACAACTCATACATAGGAAACAACAATTTCTAGATTGATGCTTGGGAACTCTCAATGACAACACATGGAAGCATTATTTCCAATACCCTCCCTTAATTCTTACATGGAAAACATTGAAAACACATATTACGACAACAAGGATAATCTATGTCTGACTGGTCTTCATCAGCACTCACATGGTCTTTCACCACCACATCTTCGAGTTGTCACTTGACCTCCATTTAAAATGTAACTACCTTTGACCATCGTTGATGAACATTGCAAGATCAACAATATTGACACCTCGGCTCGTCGGGGCTTCCGCAATAAGAGTCGTCAAGTAATGAACCATCCTATGGACCAACCACCATCTGTCGGATATTTCGCTTTCGGCTATCCGTCAGTTGCTAGGATGGAGGTCTGGATACTAAATGTGTTCAAAAGTCTATCAAACTTAATCCTACTAGCACACAAGAATTGATGTTTCGTACACTGGGGCTTCCAGTTTAAGAACCACCAACCCTTTATATAACCAAAATTGAAAGATATAGAAAACTACTTCAACTCACACCACAACTTAATTTCACGCTCCATAAAAACTTTTTCACCACTCACAAACTTCTGCTAAACAAAAATATTTAACTATTTTTAACAAAACAACCTCATAAATTCCTTTCCCCATAAAAATTTACCATAAAAAAAAACTTTAATCCCTTATATCTCCTTTAAGCCATGCACACTTTATACTCTTCATAAAACGCAAGCTTATGGATTGCCTTTCTTTAAATAAAATAAAACCTTTGAAGTCAACGAATGCACCATGAAGGAGACTAAGTGGTGAATAAAATATTTAACTATTTCATTCACTCTAACACCCATTGCAATGAATCTTTTACGCGGAGGCACAATTCTTAGTGTTCACACCAACCCTATGTTTAGCGAAATTAATCAAACTGCAAACAATGCACGCACAACCCTCATCTTTTAAAAATTTCTGCAAATCACTGATCCGCGATGTTTAATGCAACTGGCAGCGATGATCCACGACCCTATGCAATGTAGGTTTGTGCACTTAGGGCTTAGACCTTCACAACAACAACAGTCAACAAAAGTTTGGAGATAAAGAGTTAAAGGCCTCTTTAAAACGAACAAAAGAACCACTCTGACAAAACCACGTGTGCGATCTTTAATAACTCAGATCTAGATCAGGCCTCCCAGATCTCAACCTTTGTATGCACCAAATTCTTTGTTGTGCGCAGATTTTTCTTAGCTGGGGATAGGAAAAAAACATTGCAAACAAATTCACCAAAAGGAAACAAACAGATTTGCAAATCTACAAGACACGCACAACACTTCAACATATAAAACGCAAGAATTTCACACTAAATTAATCCCATTTCACACACTCTATCCAAATCTATTTACAAATCAATAAAACTCAGGGCTCTCTCACACCTTCCTGGCCTCCCCTTGAGGAAGTCAGGCCAGAACAGGCTCTAATACCATGTTAGAAAAATAGAGAGAGAGCAGGGAGAGCAATTAAACACATAACAAATCACACACTTCAATATCTTTATTGATCACAATAGTTACACATATATAGGACATAAATATCTGACTTCCACACTTCTAGATCATGACAACAATTCATACATAGGAAACAACAACTTCTAGATTGACGTTTGGGAACTCTCAATGACAACTCATGACAACACATGGAAGCATTACTTCCAATATCTCATCCAGCCTATCCTTCTTGGGTCCCATCTATTTGAAATGGCTTTTTGTCTTTGTCCTTCGGAGAGATTAGTGGTTTGGATGGAAATTTCACCTTTGGTATTGCATCTCCCATATCTCATGTCTTGGTGATGGCATCATGCAATGTGGTAGGTTTGAAAGCCTTTACCCACCCATGCAGTGGTTCGGTTAGACCTTCCACGAAGAGCATGACCAACTTTGCTTCGATATGTTTGTCACCATGTCTTCCAACTACTAGAATTTTGAAATGTAGGATCCTAGTGTCCCGGTTTGCTTGAGTTGTGCTAGCTCGCTAAAGTGTATATCAAGATCCTTCTAGTCAAAACAATCTATCACTCTTTGAGTGAAGTCCACGTAAGAGGTTATGTTGGAGTGCCCCAAGGTGACCAGTCCATGGTACCACCATTCATGTGCTTCCCCCTCTAAATGCAACATGGCAAATTTGATAGCATATGCTTTCAAAATTGGATTAAGTTGGAAGTAGGTGTCCAACTTTTGTACCCAAGCCCTTGTTGAGCACTTGTATGATCCATCAAAAGAGGGTATGGACAACTTTCCCATCTTGCGCATAAGATCATGATTTTGTTTTGTCCTATGCCTATTTTTGTACTTTTTGCTACTAAACTCATGAAAAGTCATGGACGCCCACAAATCTTCACTTAGCGTTGCATACTTCTAAAAGTATTCAATAAAGTTTTCATTTTGTTATGTTACTCCTTGGGTCACTACCCCCTGATCACTTAGAAACTAGGGTTGTAGAGGCCTTCTACTAGTTCCCCCCGTGTTGGCTTGTGCAAAGATATTGAAAGAGCCAGGATTATGGTTATTTCTCCCTCCTATAGAGTGTGTTACCAACATTAGGTCCATTAGCAACATTGTTACCTGTGGTGTTTAGATTTCCCATGACTTGGTCAAAAAACTTAGTCATTTGTTGCGATCCTTAGGCTATTTGTTGTTGGCCTTGTGATAGCAGTTGGGCTATTTGTCGTTGCCCTTGGATGATCTGTTGTTTCCCCCTATATAACTCATTCAAGAGGTCACCAAGGGGGTTCTCTTGTTCTTCCCTGTCCTCCATGACTGAGTTATGGGTAACCCCTTTTCTCCTGATTGTAATGTTTTCTCTATCTTTTGGAAGCATATAGAGTTCATATGCTCACAGGCTGGCAGGATGCACAACTCTTATACCACCACAATATCACTTAGGGTAAAATTGCCCTAGGGTTTGATAGAGTAAATGACAAAATTCGTATTTTGCTAGGATCACATGACTGTTTTCAATTCTTACAAATAGAAATAATATTAATTCCAATAGATAGAGTAACCAGTGTTCACTTTCATCAATAACTCAAGCACATGCTACCAATTCAACAATACAAAATGGGTTATAAACCCAATCCTTCACACTAAAAATTTGGATCCACAACACTCACTAACAACCTTACTGCCCCAATTCTGACTTTCAACCAACTTCAATACCAGACCTTGATGCCGCTTTGTTGCTTCTCAAATGCCCTAGTCAAATGAGTCCAACCACTATCACAAATCAAGATATTAGCGCTTTAACAACCAAGGTTTGGCTTTGCACTGTCCAATGTTGTTCACCCAAACTTAGGAAGAAGTCACTTCCCAATGGGGACCTCTAGTGCTAACTCGCTACTACAGCCAAGTCTCAATTGGCTGCAAATCTCTATGTTGTCACAAGGGGGCCTAATTTGCTAATAACGAACTTCCTAGAGGTGAATCCGCAATCCTAATTTATCCTAAAAGGCTTCCTTACTTCCACAGAAATAATTTAGAGGACTTATGTTATCAAAAGGAGGGTTTCGCTACCCTAACCAATCCTTAATGCCACATAACATTCTCTCTATTGCTCAATTAAGGGCT
This sequence comes from Pinus tabuliformis, assembly GCA_031772625.1. NCBI lineage: Eukaryota > Viridiplantae > Streptophyta > Pinopsida > Pinales > Pinaceae > Pinus > Pinus tabuliformis. Next base: position 1,330,956,464 of record CM062818.1, read on the forward strand.
TATTTTCCCTAGAGATGACACAAATTGGCCATCGCTGCCTTCATTTTACCCTCAGTCAAGCTACAGTGCAACACACGAGGTTAGAATGAAGTTTCCTACCTCAAATAAGAGTTTGCACTTAGTTTGTTGCTTCCTCAATTGCCTCTAATTGCCTCACTGCCCTAGGCTTATGCCTCAGAAACTACAAAAATATCTTTCCAAGCCAATAGCCCACAAAATTCCCCCTTGCTTGCCAAAAACCACATGAAAGTGCCTCAAAAAACTCTGCCAAACAATTGAGGGAAAGAGAGGGATTGGCTAGGGTGGAATCTTTCACCACCAAAACCAATCAAAGGAAAAAGGGGTTTTAAAACCCTCAAACCCTTAGCTTACAAAAACAGAAATATCCAATTCAGCCATGATGAGAATAATGATTCTCCTCTCTCTTATTTATAGACTCCCTTTGGGATCTCCTCTCCTTATTTTGATTTGAGGGGTTACAAGTTTCCCTCTACTTAGCCCCAATTTTGGTTTCCTTTACAAGTTTTACGTGAATTTACCCAATGTTGCCCCAGAAGCATTGGATAATGGGTTCCCCCCTTTATCATTGACTATAGCCTATGGGGTTGGATAGGCTACTTCGTCCTCCCTTGGGAAATTAATTAGTAGGGAACATTACATTGTTAGTCATATTTTGAAGTGCATGTGCACAAGAAAAAACCTTGCTCTATTTCCATCTACTTTCCCAATTGCTATTAAAGGCGATTATAGGCATCAGGCAATAACCTTTTTTTTGTAAGTCAAAATTTTCTATTACTGCATCAAATTACATCGTTTTAAGCATAGTTTTAAAAACCGGAAACGGTGACCGGACCATTCCACCTAATAAACCAGGTTTCAAACCGGAACCAGTCAAACTGGGACAAGTCAGATCTCAATGAAACCGGTTTTAAAAAAAATACATGAAATAATTAATTTTTAATGAAAAATAACTATTTTTTAAGATTTAAAACCATGATTCCAAGCCAATAGAGATAAAATATGCAAAGTTTGCTCATCTACATACCATGTAAAGGTGAATATATCAAAATGGCACCGAGTGCAATACATATCATCGACAAAATACATAAGCAATGAGGCTCTAAATGGCCTATAAAGTCCAAAAACAATGCTACAAGCTATGAGGCCATTGGCCTACTACAAGTCTACACATGATCAATCATCAAATTCATCACCACTACTAGACACAAGATCATCAACAGGAGCTACATAGACATCATTTGGTTCAGAGTCTGAGGATGCCTCAGCCTCATCTACAACCTCAGTAGTAACACTGCCACCAATAACAATAGAAGTGGACCTAATGGAAGCACGAGTTGGTCGAGTTGCACGACTAGTGCCTTCCATTGGTTGTTTGCCTTTGCTTGATGCGGCTACTAATCCTGGTTCTAATGGCGCTACCAAATCTGCTTCATCCCCCCCTAATGCCATGTCAATATCAAAATCAGCATCAAACACAGGATCTTCAATCTCCTCCACCCATTTTGATATTAGATCAATATCATCCAACACAATGGGATCTAGATCAGGTGTTTTGTTCATCATTTGGTTCCGCCTTAGTCAAGGTTGTATTGCATGAAGACAAGATCATTTAATCGTTTTTGTTCCAAACGGTTTCTCTTCTTCATGTGTATGCACTCAAAAACAAACCAATTGCACTCACAACCTGAAGCACTGCAAGTTTGGCTGAGGACTCTAATTGCAAACTTTTTCAATTGAGGACATTGGCCGCCAAATGACTCCCAGCAATGTGCTGCAAAGAAAAAAACATTAATTAGTAACTTAGTTCATTTCATTACTTATTTACAAATTACAAGTATTTATAGATAATTCGAATTGTAAATTTGTAAACAGTTTAACTTGAAAAGAAAAACAAATTGGAATTGCTTACCTTGTTGATCCACATCTCTTGCCATCTTTGCCAAAAGTACCAACTACCATACTAAAAAGAGTAAGTTGTTTATGTATTTCCAACTGGTCTACACAGATAGCGACCATGCGCTCCAAGCAATCAATCAATCCATCTCTGACCTTCCCGTCCTGCAGATCTCCTAGCCAAGCTTTATAATGATACTTTGGGTTCAAAAAATACCCAGTTGTATCTATAGGACAATGGGGTTGATCGTTTCATCTGTTATCAATGATCTCCCATATACGACCATATTTAGCTAACCTATCCTTGTAAATTGCCTGTATCTACTCCTTTGCGCGATCCATAGCCTGATAAATGTAGCCCATGGCCAATTTTTCCCCATCCACCATCCTTAGCACCTTAACAAGGGGTTGGGTAATTTTGACAAGCTCCGCAGACCTTTTCCAAAAATAATTGTCAAAAACTTTTTTTTGGTGTCTTTGCCATCTTGTCTATGAGCCCACCGAGATTCAATCCAATCATCAGAAGAAAACATTTTTTTCAGGTTTTTTTGTTGAGAATTAAGACATTGCAACGTGAGGAAGTGAGTTGCAAATCTCGCAATTGCAGGCCTAACAAGCTCTTTGCCCCCATTTTTTTTCCTCATTACGCTCAATACCCATGACTGGTTGTAGATGTATTTTGTAATGCACTTGGCATGCTCTACAGTGTTTTTTACCCACTCCACTTTGCCTATGTCCTCAAGCATGCAATCTATGCAATGTGCAACACATGGAGTCCAAAATATGGTCTTATATTTGGACTCAAGCATCTTTCCAACAAGAACATAGTTTGAGGCATTATCTGTGATGACCTGCACAACATTCTGCTCCCCCACTACCTGAATAATCTCATCCAAAAGCTCAAATAGAAGGTTTGCATCCTTCACCTTATCAGATGCATCAACTGATCTCAAAAACATGGTTCCTTGAGGGCAAGAAACAAGGAAATTAATGATAGTGTGGTTCTTTCCATTGGTCCATCCATATGACATGATGGAACAACCTATTTTGAGCCATGACTCTCTATACTCAGCCAAATACTCATCAATGGAAGAAATCTATTTTTTCAAAAGAGCTCCCCTTAAGTCATGCATAGTAGGGCCTTTGAAGCCCTTTCCTGCAGCTATAACAGAGCCTCACATAGCTTGGTAATAAGGTGAGCGAGCAACATTAAATGGGATACCTGCATCATACCACCATGTAGCAATGTATTAATAAGAAGTTTCTTTGCATTGTTTTTTCCAATGTTCATCCAAATTGGGTTGACAACTTGGTTGGAAGTGTTAGCGTCAGTCTTTGAAACCTTCCACCAGTGATCAAATATTCTCTTACAAAATGATTTTAAAGTTTCAAGGTCAAATTTGTCATTTCAGTGAGTCTTCAAATAAAATTTGGTCACTAGGTATTAGGTCTAGCGTTTGTTTTCACTCCTTCCAAAGTTTTCCAAATGTCGGTCCATGTCACCATTCCGCTGAGTGTACCATGATTCAAAGGGTGGTCATCATCATTTCAGGTTCCAATGGGTCATTTTACACCTTGTTCGTGCTTCAGTTGTAATTGGGTAAGGCTCATTTCCCTCTCCTAGGGTTTTGAAGGTAATTTATCTTGGATTGTCAAATCATCAGCAAAACTTGTATCCTGATGTTCATACACCTTCCCCTATCCTTAATGTACCTTATTAAACACTTCCCGTCACTGATATCCCTCAAATTCCTCATTTTCCCACAAACCCTAGCTTATTGCTACAATTTGACAATTTGCTAGGCTAGCCCTGTGTTTCGCCTTTTTGGACCCCTTCCCCTCACTCAATATTTGAACCACTTTCCCCTGTTTCCTAACATCCCTCCCTACTTCCCAAAATTTTCTCAAGAATTTAGAAGCCCCTTATCCCCTTTATTTCACTTCATTTCGACAAATACCCTGTTCCACACATCGGGATATGTTTTACTCAAATGTTGTTTCTGAGCAAGGAAAAATGAATTTGGAAAAAGTGAGAGAGGTTTTTGTCCACAATAGGCCAAGGAAGAAAAACCTCCTTCACTTTTTACATAGGTGTCACGGTTTTAGAGAAATGTCAAAAATACAAGTTGCCTCAGGAGAGTTAATGCACCTCTGAAGTGACCTTGGGAAAATCAAGATTTCTCCTAGCTTGGTTGGCCAAATGACTTTCTTGATGAATGAAATGATAACTAGACACAAAGAGCTTTCCAGTGAGCTATCATGAGCTCAATTTGGAGTTGAGAAAGACCTTCAAAAAGGAAATGACTAAGGCTTTTGAAAGGCAAAATGAGGAATTTGATATTGATTGTGTGATATTGATTGTGAGGAATTTGATATTGATTCAGTACTTTTTGTGTGTCTCTTTATGCTGTATGCCCTCCGCTATGTTGGGGTTCTCAACCCAAGACCCTAGGGTGATTATACTTGAAACAATAGGCAAACTACAAAACTCAATTACCAAATGACAAGGCATACCTTTAGGTTCGGGAGGCCCACCTTCAAACATACGATCATGGCAGATGGGCGAGGGACCACATGGCTGGCTCAGGTGGCAAAGAAATGGCACAATGAGCTAGCTGGTGGCTGCAAGGGGTTGTTGGCTATCGGCTGAGGACCATCTTGGAGAAAAAAATTATCCTAAGGATATCACCCACAAAATATTGGGTAACATTTGGCTCCAACTGGGACGTGATCTCTCGAAGAAGTGGGCGAAGTTACTCGAACGGGAGGTCACGAGATATCCAGCAATCTCTTGGTTACTGTAGACCTGTTATTTGCACATTTAATAGATGAAGAACACGGGGCAGCATTCTTTCGCGGCGTCTCATGGTCGCACATGCTTAATGTTAGGCCATAAAATCAACTGAAAATAATGCAAATTTAATCTAAGTGCATCTAATCTACCATGAGAAATATCATATGATGTTAGTTCTAATGAGAAAATGAGCATGCAATGCATCCTATCCTAACATGCATGTAGTAAGGCTAACACTAAGTGTAATCATAAAGCCAGTGCAACCAACATATCATCAAGTCAATATAAATATGTCTATCATGCAGCAAATCCCAAAGTGAATGCAAACCCAAACACATGGAGGATATTGTGGGCGGGAGGTGGGAAAATATGATGCCCACACATGGATGATTATGTGAGAAGCGGTGAGAAAAGGGTGTAATCTAGTCCGTGAGATCTTCTCTTGCAACCAAAATATAGAGATGTCAACAACCAAGCTCATAAACTTTTGATGGATTGCAACCTCTGGCATATCACTTCCACCATTTTCCTTATTATTTACGTCATGGATTATGGCCTTCATTGGGTTATGATTAGTAGGAAAGGGAGGCCGACGAGATGGAGAAACACAAGTAGGTTACACATGATGATTACACTGGAGAGGGGAGACTATGGAGTGATCAAAACCTTGAGGGTACATCCAAGGAGGAAAAGTATAATCAATGAAGGGCTTCTCCTTGACACTATACTTGAGAGGGGGGAACGGCTCACAGTTACATGAGATCATATGACCAGGGGTGAGGGAATCACTTGATGAAGACTCAAGAAGATTACCAATAGGAAAAAGGGAGAAAGAAATATTATATTCAATGAGCTGTGCTTTCCTAAAATCATAATCTAAAGGCACAAGTGATTTGAACATAGAATCATACTCAAGAGAAGTGGGAGCCTTATCAATTTCCTTAGTATCAAAGATTGGGTCTCTCCTAAAAGGAAACTTGATCACTTCCAACTGCCCCTCTTTATGCAAAGGAAAATGAAGATACTCCTTCCCAATAGTTACAATGGGTATGTCATCATAAATAGTGCCTGAGGGGAAGGGAAGACCAATCTCATAATTTTCATCATGTGGACCCCAAGAGGACTCGTCTTCTTGCTCATTACCTAGATTTTTAATGTTTTGATGATGCTCAATGAAGGCTTCCTCTTGGATGCTTAATGCAAGGTGTACTTGAAAATGTCTATGAAAGTCGTCAACGAACTCTTCAATAGATGAGATGCTCCAAGGTTCATGATCATGCAGCCATGAGTTATTACCACCGAGAGATCCCATGAACAATAACATAAGGACATCTCGGTGGACAACCCTCTCCCTTGAAGCATGTGCATTAAATCTTTCTACGTGGTCAATTACGAAGAGTGGATTACCATCAAACATGGGCACCCCACGTACCATCCTTCCTGTGACATGATTAGGATGCCCATGGATGCTAGTAATGTCCAAAAGCAGGAAATTTATCAAAGAATGACAACCTATTTGAGGTATACATGAAAAATATGTAGGAGTCGCCAGGGTGAAATTAAAGATGCCTAGAAAAATGCTTTCTTCACCCTACAAGCATCGACCTTAAAGTTCAATTAAGAACTAGGGTTTCGTTCTTCCAATGGAGTCACCAATAATGATATGTTAATATGTCGTGTGGGGAACAAAACACACATTTCATGTCCCCGAAAACAACGCCAAAATGTTACCTCTCAAACTAGCAGGGGACCTAAAGGGGCAAATGCTAGACCGAGGGCAACAAATGGAGACTTAGCCCACTATCACCTCAACTAAGGCTCCCTACTATTTACGGACTTTCACCGATGGGAGGAGACTCGGTATATATGGAGTCACAAATGAAAGGATAAATCAACAAATGCATATAGGGTGACCCAAATAATCCATTTCCATAAGAGGTTGAAGAATAGAGCTTGCTTGCTTTCTAAGCAAGGTACAATGTCTTCTAGGAGAAGGATGGGAGGATTTAAGGGTTAGATTTAGGGAATATGACTTGTGAAAGAGTTTCCCAATCCCTAAAATCCTTGTTGAAATTGGTATCCCGGGTGGTTCTTTAATAATTGTCTTTTCAAATAAATGGGACCACACAGGACCAAGTAGACCCATGCTAGGTTAGGAGGTAAGAGTTTAGCAACTAATGATGTTCTTAACCCCAACAAGGAAGGGGAAAGGATCAAAGAAAGAATATTCACTTAAAGGTGTTGAATTAATCCTATGAGGCACTAGCCTTGGGGATACTAGGGCAAAGTTTGATCTCGAAGCTAGGGCTCGGCTTTTCTCACAACTCCACCATCGGAATGGCTTCAAAATTAGAAGCCTTGAGGAAACACCAGCGCAAGAGAGGCCAGGAGATCGAACTTTTTGGAGGGCTATCTTGTCCAGAAAATGATGCCCTAGGTGACCCAACTTGGCTAGACCTAGGAAAAGGTGAAAAAGAATTGATTTTAGGTGACCACCTCTTGGTAGCTCAGTGTCGTAGTCTTGGGAGAATCGAGTCTATGATAAATATGAATGGAGACCTTGGTTCTTAATCAAGGAGGTGTCAAGGCTACCTCGCTAGCCTTCTAGGGAAAAGAGAGGCAATCTTGCAGCTTTTATACTTTGATGTGCAAAAGGTGATGACTTACCAAGATGAATTCGTTGATAGAATTATCCCTAGGAGATTTCATTCAAATTACCTGGCCATACATTGAGAGATGCTATATAGATACAAAACTCTACAATTTAAGCAGTAAATGCATGTAGCAATTAGCCCTAAAAAATAGCGAAAATCCCAATCCAATGTATATGACAAAGTAAAACAGGAATAGCATTAAAAGCATGTACTTACATGTAATAGAACATATCCAACCATCCACAATTTGACAATAGAGAAGCTCCAAGATAAGATAAACCAAATCCACACATCAAAATTCATCCATAAAGCTCTAATTCATCCTCCAAGAAAAAGTGTGAAATTCTCCATAGAGAGAAGAGATCCAATCCAAAGTGATGATGAGAAAATGAACTCATCTCAATTGTATTTATACACTAATGAGGAGTTTGAATTAGTCTCCTTGGCCTACATAAGCCCCAAAAATAAAATAATGTGCTAATAATCTAACTTTTGGTGACAAGCCCACCAAACTAGCTCACAAATGAAAGAATAAGCCTCTTAAGAGGTCAGATGATGAATAATACATGTCATAGGGCCCTCCAAGGGGCTTGATGAGGTCCATAGATGCCATAATGAAGAATAGAACCCTCAAAAGTGATGGACAAGGGGTTGGCCCCTTATTCTCCAAACAATAAACCTGTGGTGCTCTCAGTGGGTGTGGGGGCACAATAACAACCTCATGGGTCTCCAAATGAGTCGAAGATGCCTGTAGATCATCTGCAAGGGCTCTGATGATGGTGTAGGTGATGCCACATCATCCTACAAGTCCTGGGTCAGCTGCCAAGTGTATGGTACATCTGTGAGGCTCGCTGGGCAAAAGTGAACCAAGTGCATCTTCCTCGTCCAATAGGTGAATCTTGAGCAATCTCTGAACATCCTTAGGGATCCATGGAGTATTTTCTACTACTGTGGAGGCCCATAGCTCTCAACACACACCCTACATGTGCCAATGTAACCCTCTGGAGGATTAGGACCCCGTATAGGGAAGCCAAAGCCAAGATGGAGACCATCTACAATTTTGCATAAGATCCAAAGTGTACCCTAGCCTTCCAATACAACAAGTCACTAGAGAAATCGAGTAAATGAGCTTACTAACCATGGACCACAGGTGGGGACTTCATAATGGTCTGCCCTTCCATAATGGGCTTTGGGATGTGCCAATGTCTCCTAAACTCCAAATGGGGTTAACCAAGTATCCTATTACGTGGTTTCCACTTCTAAAGGGGATAATATGTTCAAGGTACATCCTTCAAAAGGTGGTGGCATGTGAAAGATAGGTGAATGAAGCAGGGATGAGCAGGGGCAGCCTTGGGCCACATGGTAGGGTACAAAGGTAGCTAAGAAAAGGAAGCCCACACTTGGGTTTATAATGTATAGGAGGGAGCAATCGTGGTGCATGAGGTGTCCCGACCTTGATTTTTCCACCCTTCTTTATATTCCTTTTGCTTATTTATGATTTTCTTTGATTAATTGCTCGATGCTCAAGGGGTAAAAGCATGATGTATGAGATATAGCAGTGGATACCCCCTTTTAGGGTAGGGCAGTTCATTGCCCAACAGGGGGTTGAGATAATCATGGGTTCCTATATGATGAAGAAGGCTCATAGAACCTGTAGGAACCAGGGTGATGGCCATGATGATGGGGTAGAGCTCATGTATTGGCTTTTGTCCACGTGCTAAATGTGTTTGTCCCGACCATCTTTTGCATTTTGTGGTACATTTTCCTATTGAATGTGGCCAAATATGCTTTTATCTTTCTTTTTAGCTGCATCAACCTCCTAGGCATCATTCCAAGCCTAACCCAAGGTGTGGGCAAGGGGAAGAGGTCAGCTAGCCCTATGTGGACCCAATGGAGGAATGTGGACCCAAGTGGGAGAAATGATGAATGGGGTAATAATGAGTGGAAAGGGGGTAATATATGCGGATAAGGGAGCGGGACCACGTAACCAAAATCAGGGTTTCCCGTGAAATACCATCCCTAAAGCCAAATGGTCAATAAAAGAGATCCCACGGGACTAGAATCCAAGGTTAATATCCAAAAGGGGTCTAGGGGACAAGAGCACAGACCTAGCCGATTATTTTCACTGAACCCCCCCATTAATCCATGCCCAAAAGTGTCCATGATAAGCAAACTACAATACTCAATCACCAAATGACAAGTCATACCTTTAGGTTCAAGAGGCCCACCTTCAAACATACAATCAGGGCAGATGGGCGAGGGACCACATGGTTGGCTCAGGTGGTAGAGAAATGGCACAATGAGATAGCTGGTCACTGCAAGGGGCTGTTGGCTATCAGATGAGGATCATCTTGGAAAAACAAATTCTCCTAGGGATATCACCCACAAAATGGTGGGTAACAGGTCTACTAGGGACTCTTTGTGGTCACGCAACCTTGTCACTTCAATTTCACAAGGATTGCTTAGAAACCTTATTCCTCTAGGACTCTTAGGTCTAGGGAACTTCTTACCAAGAGATACTCCTCAACCCTAGGTCTATGTCTCCTTCTAGCCCTTCTTGGAGAGCCATCTTGTGATATTCCTAATTAGCTATGGCTAATTGGAATATTCGATTTTGTTCAATTTTTGCCTTCTATAGTTATTTGTAAATAAAAAGTGAGGAAGGGGGACATAATTCACTTTCGAATAAAAAGTCACTTCCTAGGTAGCACAACATTGTGACTTAAAGGGAGAGCCAAGGGGGCCAAAAGGGGGATGCAGAAATGAAACCCATGCAGACACATGGAGGGACTGCGCAGGAGGGGAGGAACACGTGGCAAAAGGGGAATCACGCAGGAGAAGGTGAGCATTGGGATTAAGAGAGGCAGAAGCTATAAAAGAGAGAGGAGCCCCCTCATTTTGATCATTCAGTTATGTGCATTTTGAGCTAGTCGTTTCGACTCCTTAACATGTTCGCTGTTTAGCTAGTTTGCAGCACTGTTTAGTGCATCGAATGTCTTCGTTCGGAGATCTCACCCTTAGCCCCATGGGACTTAGAGTGCCTGCTCGAGCAAGGTATTTCCTTTGGTGTTTCAGCAGTAGTTTCATCAGCGTTTCATCCGTAGTTTTGGCAGCGTTTTGGAGGACTGCGCAGCACTGGGAGAGCGACGCAGTTCATTCTGGCAGTTGTTGGGGGCTGGGGTTTGCAGGAGGTTTTATGTTGTATGAGCGAGCAGGGGACCAGCCCTTGCCTATTGGTGGATTTTGGCAGATTTTTCAGGTGGAGTTCCAGGCAAAGTTTAGAGGGGTTTTCAGAGGAAGCGCAGAGCTTTGGAGGAACTGCGCAGATCCCCAGGAGGGTTATTTTCGGGGGTCGGCCATTTCCGGAAAGCTTTCTGGGTTTTTCTGGGTTTCTCGAGTAGAGCCCGAATCCAGAGTTTCAGCTTTTTCCGACGAGGGGAGCAGCCCCAAATTATTATTTGTTTCCTAGCAGCAGCAGCAGCACAACAGCAGCATCCACGCAGAGAGGCCATTCTTGTCATTCTGAGAGTATTTCTTCACTTGCCAGGTGCAAGTCGAGGTGCCATCTGTCTGATCACCTCTTGTACTCATTTTATTGCTCAGTATAATAAAATGGCTTAGTATTTTCTCGCTGCATTTCTTGTATCTGCTTATATTTCCAGTTTACATTATTATATGTTGTTCCATTGTTATTTTATTACTTCTGGGTTATTATATCATTTGCACATATTTGGTTGGAGTTTTTGCTGGGGTTTGTGGTTCATTCCGAGTTAGGAATATTACAGTGGTATCAGAGCATAGATCTAGCTCAGCCTGTGGAGCAAGCAATTTGTGACACCAGGGGAAAAACCCTACATTTGTTACAGAGGTAGGAGGTACAGAGATACTGGACGTAGGTTGGAGAATACCTATGGGGAGGGAGACTGTGTTCCTGTGGTGGACGCAGAACAGGTGGAGCTTGTGGTAGACACAGAACAGAGAGAGCCAGTAGTGGACGCAGAAAAGATGGCCGACGAGGACAAGAAGAGATTTGGGGATATGCTCCTCAAATCAGTGCAGGATCTGTCGAGGTAAATTGAGGTGATGGGGCAAAGATTCACAGCGGTAGAGGCCAAACAGCGTTAGAGCCCACAAGTTTTTCAGATTGGTGAGGGATTAGGTACATCCCACCATTTTCCAGAGGAGCGTGATACTGCGCAGCAGGTGGCCTCACATGCCCCTACACGCTCTACCATGCCCACTTTCTTAGGAGCAGACACGGGGGCCGTAGCCCAGCAGGAGGCAAAGCCTGGACACATGGGTGATTATTTTGCAGAGTACCAGGCCTATGGGCAGGAGTTCAGGGAAGCCCTCTCATTCCGTGATTTTGTTCAGCTCCAGCGGGATAGTAGACCCCGCGACCATCACAGAGGGTACCGACATTATCATGATGGTGACACCCACCGTGCAGCGAGTAGATTCCACTTGCCTACATTTGATGGCTAATCAAACAGTTCGACAAGGTCTTGGGTGGAGAAGCTGGACATTTATTTCCAGCTTAACCAGATGTCGGAGACAGAGGCCATCAAGGTGGCAACATTGCATTTGGATGGTGAGGCCCAGGATTGGTGGTTTCATGGGATGGTTACACTAGGACACTCCATGGTGATGACATATGCCGAGTTCACCAGGAGATTGATGGAGCGATTTGATCGGAGGGATCCAGAGCAACATTTTGTTGAGCTGACAAGGCTCAAACAGACAGGGAGCCCAGAGACCTACATTGTAGATTTCTTGAGGGTCTCAGTGATGGTGCTAGATCTATCCACGGCACGGAGGATCTATATGTATGTTGAGGGGTTAGAAAAGCCACTTCGAGGTCTAGTCAGATCCGCTGGACCGACCACCCTTCAGGATGCTATCAGCAAGACTCTGGACCTACACAATGTCTTACCCAGGACCAGGACACCTTACCCCCAGAGACAGACTTTCCAGTCTAAGGGGAAGGATGTGAGGATTCCACCTCACAAGGGGAATCCAGGACGAGTGCAGATTGACGATGATGTCAAGAGGGAGTTGAAGAAGAAGCAGTTGTGCTTCACATGTCAGGAGCCATGGGCACCAGGACATAGATGTGCTGCTGGCAAGGCATATTTCATTGAGGTTTTCTCCGAGAGCAGTGGAGAAGAGGATGACGAGGATGGTGTGGAGGCAAGAGATAGCCATGATGGACAAGGGCCTTTGCAACCTCCACCGCCAGTAGCAGGTGGTGCATCTTTTGCACCCACCGGAGGGGCCCTTGCCGCATTGCGAGGAGTTCCCAAATATCTGGCGCTACGCATACGAGGGACGGTACGTGGCCAGCGAGTGTCAGTTTTGGTTGACAGTGGGGCGACCCACAACTTCATCGATGCACAGATGGTTGAGCGGAGAGGCATACAGACAGAGAGCTTCGATGGGTTTTCAGTCTTGGTCCCAGGAGATCAGACCATGACGTGTGCTCGATATGTTCCAGAGCTTTTAGTGACGATGGGCACCTACACATTGACTGACCACTTTTTCATGGTCGATATTCCGGACACCAACATGATATTGGGTGTTCAATGGCTCATCACTCTAGGGAAGGTCACGACGGATTGGAAGACCCTAGAGATGGAGTGGGATGATGAGAAGACAGGGAGGCATGAGAAGATACGGGGATAGCATACGTATCCGCCTCAGACTGTTTCGGCTCATCGGATGGAGGCAGTCTTCCGGAAGGGAGACATAGAGTGGGCAGTAGAGCTGCGTGCATCGGAGGCAGGGACTACAGGGCAGACAGTGCACCCGGAGATATAGTCCATCCTTGACCGGTATGCCATAGTATTTGGGGAGATTCCACCAAGTCAACCACCGGACTGGGGGTTTGAGCACACTATTGAGCTTGAGCAGGGCATACAGGCAGTGATTACTACCCCCTATAGGAATCCCAAGGCCTATCGGGACGAGATAGAGTGGGCCATTCAGGAGTTGCTGGCTCTTGGGCACATCCGACCGAGCACGAGTCTTTTTGCTTCTTCTGTGGTGTTGGTGAAGAAGAAGGACAGTACATTAAGGATGTGCATTGACTACAGGGCCCTAAATAAGAGGACACTGAAGAACAGGTACCCCATACCCAGGATCGATGAGTTGATGGATGAGTTGAGAGGAGCACGGTTCTTCTCAAAGCTTGATTTGAGATCAGGGTACCATCAGATTCGCGTGAGGGAGCAGGACATTCCCAAGACCACCTTCAGATGTCACTATGGGCACTTTGAGTTTTTGGTGATGCCCTTTGGGCTAACCAACGCCCCAGCTACATTCCAGTCTTGCATGAATCACATCTTCCGTAGTCACCTGAGGAAGTTTGTGTTGGTGTTCTTTGATGATATACTCATTTACAGCAGGACGTGGGAGGAGCATCTCCAACATATTGAGACAATATTACGCATCTTGGAGGAGCAGCAGTTCTATGCCAAGCTCTCCAAATGTGAGTTCGGGTTGACGGAGATGTTATACTTGGGACACATCATTGGAGTGGATGGAGTGAGGGTCCACGAGGAGAAGATTAGGGCCATCAGAGATTGGCCGGAGCCGAGAAATGTGACGGAACTTCGAGGATTCATTGGCATTTGTACTTACTACCGGAAGTTCGTCAAAGGTTTCTCACAGCTTGCTGCACCCCTGACAGATTTGACGAGGAAAGGGGCATTCAGTTGGTCGGATACAACGCAGCGAGCCTTTGACAGGCTCAAGGAGGTTATGAGCAGCTACCCAGTGCTTGCATTGCCAGATTTTACGCAGCCATTTGTTTTGGAGTGTGATGCGTCGGGAGAGGGGATCGGCGCAGTATTGATGCAAGGAGGTCACCCTATAGCCTTTGAAAGCCGGAAGCTCCTTCCGCACGAGAGATTGTATTCTATATACGACAAGGAGATGTTGGCCATCATGCATGCATTGGCTAAGTACCGGCATTATTTTGTGGGGAACAGGTTCAGGGTGAGGACTGATCACAACAGCCTCACTTAGTGTACAAATTAATCAACAACACGATAGCTCGTGGGAATCTAGTTATGTGGTGTGCACCGGTTCCATGCATGTTACTGGTACAGTCTGCTTTCAAGGAGTTAGACCTTCCTACCGAAAACTCTCTAACAACCTTGGGCTTTTCCCCTGCTCAGACATAACTTCCTTGCATAGATAGACGTAACTTCCTTGCATAGATAATTTTTTTTATATAGATAGAGCATAACTTCTATAGATCAAAGAGTGTTCTATTATCAACTAAATTCAATCAATTCGGCCACTCAACATCCAAACCCCAAGTTATTTTTGTAACACGTGCATTCGGTAATAGAAATTACCTTTAATGAAACTCCACTTCATAGTGCGCTTTCCACTCTAACAAAGACGAGTTTAGGCTACAATTACTGGTTTACTCTAAGAGGGTGCAAATTTAATTGATTCTGAATCCTAATTGTCATAACAAATAGTGGGATACATTCCTTTCCAACGAAAAATGACTTTAATTGGTTATGATGGAGTGAACGTTAAAAAATATCCTATATGGATTCAATAATCTTGTGAATTTGGAAAAATCTCAATGCTCGATATAATCATTGAAGCTCCTCACCTTGATGTAATCTCAATGCTTGAATGTTAAAAATTTGTGATCTCCACCTCACCTGCTGGAGTAGAGGTACTGGAGATCCCTTGGATTTAGAATTAAAACAATACGAGATAAGGATGAATGTGACCTGCATGCATGGAGAATCATTGAAGGAAAGCACGTCAAGAGGAAAAAAATTAAGTCAACCTGAGATGAGGTATCTAGGATATAAGGCAATGAAGTAAAGGAGCGGGCTATCCTTTGGTTGTAGCAGGCAGACATACCGTCAATGTGAACAACAAATGTAACTATATTAAAATCTTTGTATCCCGCGTGTATGCATGTTTTGTGATGTGGCGTTCATCCATGTGTATGATTATATCCATGTTGGCGTTCATCCATGTGTATGATTATATCCATGTTATAATTTTTTTTATTGACGAGTATTCAACTTTTAGTGTTGTGGGCAGAGAATTTAATGTTGTTGGTTCTGTACTTAAAATAAGAATCCAGTAAGAATTTTGTATAAAATTTGTTTGGAATTTGGATATGTCATAGGAATGAGATTATGGCAATTGGGGAATGTTTTGTTTTGTTTTGTTTTTTTTTTTTTTTTTTAATGTTTGGTTGACCTTGTATGAATTGGTGTAAGCCGCGGTCAAAATTGAGGGTATGCCTCTTAGTGTGACCAAGTTTTTGCCTCTCTATGACTGCATATTTCTATGCGAAGTGGAGCAATATTGGTTATTTATTCATAACTACGTTAAGCCATTGCAGTTGGAACTCAATGTTGGAGAGCATCAGGCAAGGAGTCCCCATATTAGCATGGCCCTTTTAACACAATCATCCCTTCGTGGCAAATCTCCTAGTGGAGGACTTGGGAATGGCAGAGGAGATTCAATAAGAGAAAAATGAGAATGGGGTGTTTGTGGTGAAGAGAGAAGAAGTGGAGAGAGCAGCAAAGTTGATAATCAAAGGAGAAAAAGGGAAAGAGATGAGGAAGAGAGCATTGCAACTAAGAGAAGGTCCAAAAAAGTAATAAAGTAGGGTGGGTCTTCTTTGGAAAACTTGGATAGGATTGCAAGTCAATTTGATTATGTAATCACGAGGTCTCAAACTTCTCTCACCTGTGTTCTTTCGCTACATTTGGAGACCAAATAATAAGAATAGGGTTTGAAGAAGGAAAAAATTGAGATATTTGTGATATATTTTGTAATTTTCAACTTTTACATGTTGATTGATGTGTTTACCACTCCATTGTTAAATATTCTGGACAAACCAATCTATGTCGTCATTATGTTAGGCTGTGTGTCAATTTTCGAAGTGTACAATATATATTCCGTGTAATAAAATCTGTATAGTCTATTAATGACAAGACACTTATGCTATTTATGATTCAGGTAGGCTTTAAGCTCATTTTATCATGGTGACACGATATATGCGACTTTACCATCCTAGGACACGTCTCTCCTGTGTTGGGGATGTGGTATTTCTTAGACCTCTAGCATGTGTCCCCTGTAACTACACGAAGCATTAGGTTTATTCATCCGCTCATGTATTTAGCGAGGAATACAGTGAAGTTGCTTTATGCCCTAGAGAGAACGGGTGCTCAACATTTAGAACTATGCCTAGACCCCACCCATCAACCTCCTTCGACAATTTTTGGATCTATCTATAGGGCGTGGGAAGGAAGCAAATGTGTGCTAGAGTTGTACAGTTTGAAAGATATAATAAACCCATGATGGATAAGATTATTGGTTAATAAATACTTACCACAAATACTCATGTATTTTTGTTTGTTTGTGTTTTAGTTTTCCATACATCGTAACCACACACATATACATTGTTCAACAAGTTGTAGTTTGTGAGCTTTATATCTGTTCAACATGTTGTAGTTTGCAAGCTTTAAAAATATAATTGAGAACTTTGATAGGATGCCTATCAAACATCTTGTTGATTAATCGACATTTCACCCATATCATTTATGATTTTATCTTGTAAATAAGTACCAAAGAAATCTCTACACAATAATTTTGAAATAAAGTCAAAAGTACAAAAAAAAGGGTATTGAGTATGAAAGTATATTATGGATAATACATTCAAATAAATAATTCTCTATCAAATATTGAAGATGTCCCTTTATATCTTAAAAAAAAAACATGGAGATATGTGCACTACATGATAATACACAATAAATGTATATTAAAATATATAATTATGTTTAGTGGTGGTAAACTGAGAATGAATCTTCATGAATAAAGATCTTGTTATATATTTCCTTTCTTTTATATATATATATTATTTTAATACCAGAAAGTTTGGATAGAAAGGGATCTCTTACGTGAAATGGGTATTTCAGTTAAAAAAAAATAGTTTATTAGTAACCAACCCTATCATAAATTATTTAGTAAATCAGGATCTAAGGTGAAAACCTCCCTGATGTTTTCTCATTTAATTCCTTGATAAGTTGTTTAAAGTACATGTGTTACATGTTGGTATCAATGTATGATGGAAGTGAAACATTGCTAAGTTAGATGGGATGTTGGGTTCTTATGTATACTACAATAGGCCCTAAAACTTTTGTCTCATTTCAATTGAACAAAGGAAACTTTATGTTGATTTAAAACAAGTATTCATGGTTAGAAGAGGAGCAGGGAGGAGTGGGGCTACTAAAGGGCACAACATGGCATCACCACAACAACCAGCTTCTATCACCTCAACCGATGATGGGGAGCACATCGCAACACAAGATCAAATACATGCCAAAGAAGTTTTAAACTTAATGAGGTCATTCCAACATATGTATGAGGCATTGATAAATCATTTGGAATGGGAGCAGGGAGGACCTACCATGTAAAATGAAGCACCCCAAAGCACCACAAAAAATTATGTACTTCAAGATTTGGAAAAGGTACAATTTCTAGAATTTTGGGGGTCCACATATTGTTAAATTTTATAAGCATTGTTAGAAAACATGGCTATGTACTTTACGTTGAGGGGCTACACCTCAAATCTGAAGGCCAAGATGGGTGTATCCCAGTTAAATGGAAATGCATTACTTTTGTGGAAGACACTATTACCCCAAATAGGGATGGGCATCTCAGAGGTAAGTTGGGAATTATTTGAAGAAAAGTTTAGAGAACGCTACTTGTCAAAAGAATTCATCGAAAGATAGTTGAATGAATTTAATGCACTGAATCAAGGAAGTCGCTCAGTGCCTGAGTATGAGGCTCGTTTCATGGAGCTACTTCGTTATACTCCTCACTTAAACACATAGAAGCTAAAAGTGGAAAAATTTGTGTGTGGACTAAATTTAAACATTTGGGCCAAGGTTAGGATCTTAATGCCTCGTACTCTGCATGACGTAGTTTAACGATCGATCCTAGCAAAGGAGGATATCATGAACAATGGACCTAGTAGGACAAAAAAGCTCATAGGATCAATAGTGTCTAGTGGAAACAATATGGAACACAATTTTTTTCAAAGGGGCCGAGTGCTCAATCATCAAAAGTGGTCAACATGGAATCAAAGAACACCATATAGGAATCTAGATCAACATCCACACAGGTTACCTTAGCAGACTCATAAACCACATCAACACCATCCTATGCAACATAACCAAGCCACATCACCTTAGTACCAATCCCAATAGCCTTCCTTTTACCAACATAGTTCCATGCCAACTCCTAGTTTAGTAGGTAGTAGGAGCCATGCTCCTAAGAGAGGGTGTTGGACTTGTGGAGGTCCACATTATGAGAAGTATTTCCGTCAAAAGACAGGTAATACCAACTCAACTTAGAAAGTAAATATGGCAGGGGATTTAGGGAAGGATCATCACATCCATGTAGTGGCAAACAATCGTGAGGTCGAACACCAGCCCACTGTGTTTGAAACAACAAGTAATATTGATGATATGATTTTTGTCATTTTAATAGATCTAGGAGCTATTGATTATTTTCTTTATCTAAATGCATTATAAAAAATTAGACATGAAGCAATTGCAAAACATGATTTTCGACATGTAGAAATGGCATGTGGTATGAAAAGAAATATTGGAAGGATGATAAGGGATTGTGAGGTGAATTTGGGAGTATGTAAGGCCAAGGTATCATTGTACTCTACAATCTTAGGATTCTATAGTGTAGTCATAGGAATGGATTGGTTAGAACAACATGAGGCAATTTTAGACTACAAAGACAATATACTACATTTCACAGACGATGACAACCAAAGAAAATCCGGTACCTGTAGTAGATGATCTCATTGACCACCCTGTACCTGTCATCTACCACCTGCCTATGCAGAACCTCACATGCAAATCTGTCCTTGGAGTACTCTACTAAGAGTCGAGCCTTCCAATCTGTATCCAAGCTCATAAGAGACAACGTGGCTAGTCTACGTGAAAGGGCATCTGCTACCACGTTGTTCTTACCTTTGACATACTCAATGTCAAAGTCATATGCTTGGATCTTACTGATCCACTTCTGCTGCCTCTCCTGTAGCTGCTTCTGCTCCAAAAAGATCTTGAGGCCGTTGTGATCAGTCCTCACCCTAAACCTATTGCCTACCAAATACTGCCAGTACTTAGCCAATGCATGCATGATGGCCAACATCTCCTTGTCGTATATGGAATACAACCTCTTGTGCGGAAGGAGCTTCCGGCTCTCAAATGCTATAGGGTGACCTCCCTGCATCAACACTGCACTGATCCCCTCTCTCGATGCATCACACTCCAAAACAAATGGCTACGTGAAATCTGGCAATGCAAGTTGTTTAGTCAATTTAGTATGTCCTAAATTGCTACATTAATTATCAATCCGGGAGTCGTAAATTGATGAAGTGTGGCGCACTATATGTGCAAGACAACCTCTTTCTTACTTTTTATTGTTTTCAATTTTTATTTTGTTTTGGGGGTTTTATCTTCGTTTATCTCCTAATGTGAATGGAAATCCTATTCCTGAGTTTTGAGAATACTTTAGAAGGCAAGTATGGATGTAGATTTTAAGGCAATTATGTCCTTTATGATGATTTCCAGAGCTTAACACTTCAGAGGATCTCAAAACATACTAGTGATGAAATTAGTACTTAAACAAGAATGGAAATGTGCTGCTATTCAAATCAAACAAATGATGAACTACTGATCATGAAATCACTATCTCTGCTGCTCATCTAAATACAGAAATAAAAGTTAAGCTATTGCACTCAAACAAATCAAAAAATGCAAACTAAAAAAAGTAAAACCAATTCACTTCACTTATAGTCCGATAGCTCACGAAGTAGCTTTTCGGGGTTAAGCCATGGCTCTGGAGATAATGTCAATAACATGAGGAATTGATATCTAAATTACCTACTTGCAAATGAAAATAAAATCAAGTTACTTCACTTATAGTTTGATAGCTCTCTAAGTAGATTTTCGGGGTTAAGCCATGGCTCTGGAGATAACGTCAATGACATGAAGAACCTGATATCTAATTGCAGAAAAATAAAACTAAAATCAAATCACATCACTCATAATCTGATAGCTCGCCAAGTAGCTTTTTAGGGTTAAGCCATGGCTTTGGAGATAAAGTCAATGACATGAAGAATTTGATATCTAAACTAACTAACAAAGCAAATGAATAAGACTGAAATCAAAGCATAACTGAAATTGAAAAGCTAAGAAAAACAAAGTCAGCAGAAAGGCCAATCTCATGTCACTAGTTATTGCAAAAATTGTATGAAAATTCCTGGGCCTAGCCTATCCTAAAACACACTGATCAGTGTTAGCAAAAATATACAATGCTTGAAAAATCATGTACAGAAATGAAACATTAACATCATAACTAAAATATGAAATATACACAGGTGAACAAACTATGAAATATCTACAATGGAAATAAGACAACAACACATAAAAAATTTACAAAAATAAAGAAGCAAAACCTCAGCCAGCAGGGGCCCTCTGCACAGCCTTGGTTAACACGCTGTCAGTCCAAAATAACGCTCACACAGTCATATAAAACAGAGTCTTGTTATATTGCAAAACAGAGGAAGGATCCTCTCATTACAACAGCAGGACCAATGTCACGACACAGTACATGAACTAACAACAAGATTACATAAAAAAAAACTAACTCTATGTGTTTGCAAACGCGTTATTTATAAAGGAAATTACATAAATGTTTTCCTATGAAACACCTTCATCAGAGGACACGTTAAAAGACAACATCTGTAAGCTTAGCGTGATGGTTGCCATGATCATTCAATCTATCAAAAGGTGGCTGTTGGATTTGCGTCGTGGAGGCAGTCTACAACTGTCAAAATGAATCCATGGATCTAGGAACGGTCTCAGACCCTTCACGTGTTGAAAACAGAGACCTGTTTGCCATAGAACTCCTCGTTTGACCATCGTTTGACCAAGGCTTTCCTCTACGAATTTAGCTGAACCAATAGGACTTGATCCATGTCCAGATCATTCCTGAACTGCCCATGTGCCTCGTTTTGCTTGATGACTCCTGTAACCTAGAGATCAACAAAAACAGCTGCGAAAAGTCGAGTCAACTGCGGAAAGTGGCTGCATTCCGTAGCTGATGAGCAAAATTTAAGTCAAATAGAAAACACAAAAATATAGTTAGAAAACCACTTAAATGCTCTTTTAGAATCAATATGTAATGATCTTTGATAGCTTATGAGGCATTGGTGAGGGAAAAAGGTTTAGGAAAGCATGTAGAAGAGATGTAGTTTCAGGACTCAACACAAGCAACTCCTGGATAGCCCACTCAATCTCATCCCGATAGGCCTTGGGGTGCCTATAGGGGGTGGTAATCATGGCCTGTATGCCCTGCTCAAGCTCGATGGTGTGCTCAAACCCTCGATCTGGTGGCTGTCCTGGTGGAATCTCCCCAAACACTATGGCATACCGATCAAGGATAGACTGTATCTCTGGGTGTACCGTCTGCCCTGTAGTTCCTACCTCTGATGCACGCAGCTCCACTGCCCACTCTATGTCTCCCTTTCGGAAGACTGCCTCCATCCAATGAGCTGAGACAGTCTGAGGCGGGTATGTGTGCTGTCCCCGTATCTTCTCATGCCTCCCTATCTTGTCATCATCCCACTCCATCTCCAGGGTATTCCAATCTATCGTGGCCTTCCCTAGAGTGATAAGCCACTGAACACCCAGTATCATGTTGGTGTCTAGAATATCGACCATGAAAAAGTGGTCAGTCAATGTGTAGGTGCCCATCATCACTGAAAGCTCTAGAACATAACAAGCACACGTCATGGTCTGATCTCCTGGGACCAAGACTGAAAACCCATCGAAGCTCTCTATCTGTATACCTCTCCGCTCAACCATCGGGGTATCGATGAAGTTGTGGGTTGCCCCACTGTCAACCAAAACTGATACGTGCTGGCCACGTACTGTCCCTTGTACGCATAGCGTCAGATACTTGGGAACTCCCCGCAACGCTGCAAGGGCCCCTCCGGTGGGTGCAAAAGATGTACCACCTACTGCTGGTGGTGGAGGTGGCAAAGGTCCCTGTATGGCATGGCTATCTCCTGCCTCCACATCCTCCTTGTCATCCTCTTCTCCACTGCTCTCGGAGAATACCTCAATAAAATGTGCTTTACCAGCAACACATCTATGTCCTGGTGCCCATGGCTCCAGACAAGTGAAGCACGATCGCTTCTTCTTTAGCTCCCTCCTGGCATCATCGTCAAGCTGTACTCGTCCTGGATTCCCCTTTAGGAGGTGGAATCCTCACATCCTTCCCCTTAGACTGGAAAGTCTGTCTCTGGGGGTAAGGTGTCCGGGTCCTAGGTAAGACATCCTGTAAGTCCCGAGTCCTGGGAGCGTATCTGGTCTAGTGGATCTGACTAGACCCTGAAGTGGCTCTGCTAACCCCTCAACATACATATAGACCCTCCGTGCCTTGTATAGGTCTGGCACCATCACGGAGACCCTCAAGAAATCTGCAATGTAGGTCTTTGGGCTCCCTGTCTATTTGAGCCTTGTCAGCTCAACAAAATGCTGCTCTGTATCCCTCCGATCAAATCGCTCCATCAGTCTCTTAGTAAACTCAACATATGTCGTCATTGTGGAGTGCCCCAGTGTAACCATCCCATGAAACCACCAATCCTGGGCCTCGCCATCCAAATGTAATGTTGCCAACTTGATGGCTTCTGCCTCCGACATCTGGTTAAGCTGGAAATAAATGTCCAGCTTCTCCACCCAAGACTTTTCCAAACTGTTTGATGAGCCATCAAACATAGACAAGTGGAATCTGCTCGCTACACGGTGGGTGTCGCCATCATGGTAATGCCGGTACCCTCTGTGATGATCGCGGGGTCTACTATCCTGCTGGCGTTGAACAAAATCTCTGAATGAGAGGGCTTCCTGAACTCCTGCCCATAGGCCTGGTACTTTGCAAAATAATCGCCCATATGCCCGAGCTCTGCCTCCTGCTAGGCTGTAGCCCCCATGTCTGCTCCTAAGAAGGTGGGCATGGTAGAGCGTGTAGGGGCATGTGAGGCCCCTGCTACGCAGTACCACGCTGCTCTGGAAAGTGATGGGATGCACCTGATCCCTCACCGATCTGAAAAACTCGTGGGCTCTCCCACTATTTGGCCTCTACTGCCGTGAATCTCTGCCGCATCACCTCAATCTGCCTCGACAAATCCTGCACTGATTTGAGGAGCATATCCGCAAATCTCTTCCCATCCTCGTTTGCCATCTGCTCTGCGTCCACTACTGGCTCTCTCTGTTCTGCGTCTACCACAGGTTCCTCTTGTTCTGCATCTGCCACAGGAACACAATCTCCCTCTCCGTAGGTATTCTCCAACCTACGCCCAATGTCTCTGTATCTCTGACCTCTGTAACAGATATAGGGTTTTTCCCCCGGTGTCATAGATTTCTAGCTCCACAGGTTGAGCTAGATCTATGCTCTGATACCACTGTAATATTCCTAACCTAGAATATTCCTCAAACCCCAACAAAAACTCCAACCAAATATGTGCAAATGATATAATAACCCATAAGTGATAAAATAGCATTGGAACAACATATAATAATGTAAACCGGAAATATAAATAGATACATAAGAAATGCAGTGAGAAATGCTAAGCCATTTTATTATACAGAGCAATAAATGAGTACAAGAGGTGATTAGACAGATGGCACCTCGACTTGCACATGAAAAGTGAAGAAATACTCTCAGAATGACAAGAATGACCTCTTTGCGTGGATGTTGCTACTGTGCTGCTACTACTGCTAGAAAACAAATGATGATTTGGGGCTGCTCCCCTCCTTGGAAAAAGCTGAAACTCTGGATTTGGGCTCTACTCAAGGAACCCAGAAAAACCCAGAAAGATTTCTTGGAATGGCCTCACATTGATCTACGTCCTAGCTGCTGGAAAACTGCCGTGCTATTGTTGCTCCTGGAAATCGAATGAGGATTTGGGGCTGCTCCCCTCCTCAGAAAACGCTAAAACTTTAGAATTGGACTCTACTCAAGAAACCCAGAAAAACCCAGAAAGATTTTCTGAAATGGCCGACCCCCGAAAATCACCCCCTGCGGTTCTGCGCAGTTCCTCAAAGACGCTGATGAAACTGTTGCTGAAATACTGATGAAACTACTGCTGGAATGCCAATGGAAATACCTTGCCCGAGCAGGCACTCGAAGTCCCCCGGGGCTAAGGGTGAGATCTCCGAACGGAGACACTCAATGCACTAAACAATGCTGCAGACTAAGCTAAACAGCCAGCGTGCTCTAAGTCGAAATGACTATCACAAATG
The DNA here is from genome assembly GCA_031772625.1 of Pinus tabuliformis. Classification (NCBI taxonomy): domain Eukaryota; kingdom Viridiplantae; phylum Streptophyta; class Pinopsida; order Pinales; family Pinaceae; genus Pinus; species Pinus tabuliformis. The sequence goes on from CM062818.1 coordinate 1,330,981,204, forward strand.
CTCATAACCGAAATGATCCCAAATGAGGGGTTCCTCTCTATTTTATAGCCTCTGCCTGTCACAATCCCTAGGCTCACTTTCTCCTGCGTGATCCCCTTCTTGCCATGTGTTCCTTCCCTCCTGCGCAGTCCCTCCAGGTGTCTGCGTGGGCCCCATTTCTCCGTCCCCATTTGGCCCCCTTGGTTCCACCTTAAGTCACAATGTTGTGCTACCTAGGAAGTGACTTTTTATTCTAAAGTGAATTATGTTCCCCCTTCCTCACTTTTTATTTACAAATAACTATAGAAGGCAAAAATCGAACAAAATCGAATATTCCAATTAGCCATAGCTAATTAGGAATATTACAATGGAATATTCCAAGAATACGTAGACAAGTTTGTACAAGTCTTTATCGATGATATTTTGATCTACTTAAGGACACCAGAAGAGCATGATGAATACTTGAGGCCGGTTTTACAATGTCTTAGAGAGAACCAACTGTATGGGAGGTTGTCAAAGTGTTCCTTTTACCAATACAAGATACATTATTTTGGGCACATTATCTCTAGGGAGGGTATCGTAGTAGACCCGCTGAAGATTCAGGCCATCATGGAATGACCAACACCAACCAATGTTCATGAAATACGATGTTTCATGGGCATGGAAAGATATTATCATAGATTTTTCGAGGGTTTTTCAAAGATAACAAACCCCATTATCAAGCTCCAAATAAAGAACAAGAAGTTTTTTTGGACTGAAAAATGTGAAGAGGCAAGCCAAAGGTTAAAGGTATAGCTAACAATGACAATGATTTTGAAAGTACCAGATATAGAACAAGATATTTTGGTTTGCACTGATACCTCCAAGGAAGGATTGGGTTATGTATTGATGAAAGAAGGAAGAGTAATAATATATGCATCAAGAAAACTTAAAACCCACGAAGAGAAATAAGTAACCCATTGTCTAGAAATGGCAGTAATTGTTTACGCCCTAAATATTAGGAGACACTACCTTTTAGGAACTAAGTTTGAATTTAGGACTGATCATCATCAACTACAACACATATTCGCTCAAGAAAAATTAAATGAAAGACAAAGAAGGAAGTCTGACTTAATTAGTGAATATTATTTTGATATTAATTACGTAAAAGGAATGGTAAATAAGGTGGTTTATGCTTTAAGTAGGAGGCATCATATATATTCAACGATTCCCTTAAAGACAAACTTGAGGGTGAAATTTATTGACTTACTAATAGAGGACACCTAGTACTAGGAGGTTGGAAAGTGTTTGAGGGAAGACATAATGATGATCCCAAAGTATGAACGATACTCCCTTGATAGTGATGGACTACTACAATATCAAGGGAGGATATATGTGCCACCAAATGAAGATATATGCCAATTAATCTTGAGTGAAGCACATCGAGAAATATACATGGCACACATAGTTCCATGCCAACTCCTAGTTTAGTAGGTAGTAGGAGCCATGCTCCTAAGAGAGGGTGTTTGACTTGTGGAGGTCCACACTATGAGAAGTATTTCCCTCAGAAGACAGGTAATACCAACTCAACTCAGAAAGTAACTATGGCAGGGGATTTAGGGAAGGATCATCACATCCATGTAGTGGCGAACAATTGTGAGGTTGAACACCAGCCCACTATGTTTGAAACATCAAGTAATATTGATGATATGATTTTTGTCATTTTAATAGATCTAGGAGCTATTGATTATTTTATTTATCAAAATGCGTTATAAAAAATTAGACATGAAGCAATTGTAAAACATGATTTTAGCCATGTAGAAATGGCATGTGGTATGAAAAGAAATATTGGAAGGATGATAAGGGATTGTGAGGTGAATCTGGGAGTATGTAAGGCCAAGGTATCATTGTACTCTACGATCTTAGGATTCTATAATGTAGTCATAGGAATGGATTGGTTAGAACGACATGAGGCAATTTTAGATTACAAAGACAATATACTACATTTCACAGACGATGACAACCAAAGAAAGTCCTTGAGGGGACTTTCTTAACTGAGTCAAGTCCAGTTATAATTGATTTAAACAGTTCGTTTAAATTAAGTAAGTTCAGTTAGTTAACGCATGCTTGCATATAACTTCTGCACTTTAGATAACTGAAGATTCTCTCATGAATAACTCATGCATGTCAGTTCAGACAGAGACCCAGTTGAGATCAAAGAAGGGACAATGTACTATCAGTTGGATGAATATTTTTCCTATAAAGGAAGCTCATCCATGATGAGGATTTATCTCCTTTAGGACTGCGTAGTTGGATCAGAGGTTAGTGAGTGTGTGAAGAGGCCAATTCACACAAGTGGCTGCACTGGACCCCAATCAAAATTTCAGAAAGAAATAGGAGGCTTGGAGGGCAGACTAGAGGTTAGAGAGAGGCCTTTGACTGTCTATGAGTAGCAGAATTTTTGCAGAGAGAGTAGGATAGCTTTTGAGCTGATTCTTTTTGTAATACTGGCTATATTTCCACTTGTATGATAATACAGAGTTGGGGTTTTAGGCTGAGGCTTTCCCCGGGTTATATCTTCTGTGTTATGTGTGATTGATTCCTTCTTATCAGTTATATGTGTTCTTATTGATGTTGCTCATGTTCGATTAAGCTTCTGCTAAATTGTTTGTAGAAGTAGATCAAGTGTTTTGCTTTAGTATATTGCATTACCAGGTGATCTACTGGTGGGAATTTCTACAGTTACTTTCTCTTTGTAGTTGTTGGTCTACTTTTTCTTCCACTTTTGCTCTTTCTCCAACTTTTTCTTTTCTTGCTATGCTAACTTCTATGTTGACTCTTATGCTAACTGCCTCCCTATCAACCTTACCCTCTTTCATGATTGAATCATGACTGTCCAACACTCTTTACGGCAATTTAACATCTTTGTCCCATGGATTGAATTCTTCCACCGAGTCTTCTTCTTTCACCTTTATTTGGATGTTCACTTGTGCCAAATCTCCTCCAACAATTGTAACAAAACCTGCACTCACAAAAGACTTGTTAAAATAAAAAACACAAGACTTATGCACCTTATCTTCCTTTGGCAACAATTCAACTTGCTGCACTATTTCTTTCTCCTCTGTCAACACATCAATATGTTGATTTGAGCTCTCAAAAGAATTGATGAGGTTGTCCATTAGTCTCTCTTCCACATCATCTACTCTAATGATTTCTTCCTTCTGTTGTTCGCTGTAGTGAACTTCTTCTTCTGCAATCACACTGTCATACTCTGAATTTTCCAGCAAATATTCCATCAATGCAATTTCTTTGTGACACTTCACAAGTATTTCATCATCACTTATGTTTCCTGCATTTATACAAAAATTATTAGTTTAGAATTCATAAGGTTCAACAGTCTCAACTGTTGCTTCACATATCAGCTCTTTAGACTGAACTTCATCTCCTTCTTCCACAAGAACTTGTTCCTGTGTTGTCACATCTTCACACATCCATGCATTTTTAAGTTCCTTCTGCTACAATAAGTCACTTCTTCTCTCATTTAAGAGACATTCTCCATCCTCCTTTACTTCAGAGTTTTTATCTTCTGAAAGATACTTTTCCATACTTCTGACATCTTCAAAATATTGTTCACGCTATGCAAAACACTCCTTTGTTAGTGTTCCTTCTCCCAAGGTTAAATCCTTTGCATAGGTTTCTTCCTTCTTAACATCTTTCAATAGATGTCCTTCTTTCTTACTGATTGTCTCAACAGTTTCCATGGCTATTTCCATTGTGCCTATCATCATAGTGAATTTATGATCCTTTACTATGTTTTCAGTTAACATAGTTTTTTCTTCAAGTTTGCCTTCAATCTCTTGTTGTTCATCTTCCCCAAGAGCTATCCTTGTCTCACCATCTGCATTAACATTCTCCTCCATTGTTTTGCATCCATAGACAAACTACCAGTCTCAAAAACATAAGACCCTATGGTCCCACTTGATGCTTCAGGCATCACATCTCCTTGCTGTTCTAAATCCTTCATATGATTCAAAAATTCTTCGGTGGTCTCCCCTTTAATCTCCTCAAGCCCTTCAGTTGGTTGCTTGATATCTTCCCCCAATTGTATATGAGATCTATCTATCTCATCTTCTTCCAGAATAGAATTTAGATTCTTCTTGTCTTCTTTCTCCTTTATGACAATATCAACAAATTGTCCTTCACATGTTTCACCTGCAAACATACACAAATTGTCAGATTTAAAATCATCAGACCTTTTGGTCTCACTTGAAGTTTCAGTCTTCAAGTCTTCATCTTCAGTCAACATCTCCTCATGCTGTTTTGAACTATCCCAATAGTCCATGAGATCTTCACTTGATCTCCATTCTTTATCTTCAATGTAGTCTTCACTTTCTCCCAGAATTTCTCCTTGTTTTGGTTCACAAATGGACTCTTCCATTTCCAACTCAACTTCCTTGAGTTTCCCCTCAGCCTCTTTATTTGCTTTTGCTGTAGCCTTCTCTGTATCTCATGCCATTTTACTGGCTTCTTCCTGAAGACCCAACCTAGTCTCTGGCTTTCCTCAAGTATCCTCCTTAATGCATCGAGTTATTTTTTTAACTTTCCAATCTCTTTGTAAATTTCCTCTTGATTCATCCTCTTGCCATTTGCCTTGGCATCCTCTTTCTTCATCTCTCTTTTGTTGTGGCTTCTCTTTGAACCTCTGCTATGACTATCAGTAGTCATCTTCTTCTCCTCTTCCTTCATGAGCTCCTCACTCATCTGCAATAAGCCTCTGCAACAACTAGTCCTCCTCGCTGCAATCTTACCTCACTAAGCTCTCCTCACTTAGTCTTTTGGTAAGCATGGTCCTCTATTTGGAACCTCCTCTTGAGCAACACCTTTTCTCCTTATAGGCTTCTGCAATCTCTTGAGAACACTTCAGTTGTCCTCTCTCTCTGTCCAACCTCTTGTTGGATTCTTCAGGTTCACTACCACTTCCCCTTCAGAGTGATTTCTTTACCCTACCTTCAAGGACACATCTGGTTCTCCTCTCATAGCTTCTCTTGTTGTCCTTTGTTGAGATACTTCATCTGCAACCACAATATTCAATTTCAATTTGAAACCAAACACACTATCTTACCTCCAAGATCTATGTATGATCTTGTTCTCCCATTCTTCTGCACTTTGAATGGATTGTCCTCTGTTTGGTCTCCAAGTCCTCTTTCCTTCAGAACTTGTACTAAGCAATCTTGCTCTCACTTTTCTTCAAGGAATCCTCTATTCCTGTCTACTCCAAGCCTCTGCTGGAACTGCTACAATCTCCCAAGAACTCCAAAAGTTCCCCTACAATCTTCTGTTGTAGCCTTATGCACATTACTTTCTTCTGTGTGCAACCTCCTTTTCATAGGAAATCTTTCCCCGCTCTGATTACAATTTTGCTCTGATACCAAATGATGCAGGGTTACCCCCGCTTACACCCACAATATGCATAAAATTGCATAAATACATCTGTCCCAAGTATTTGACTCACAAAGAAGTCAAATCTTCAACCACACATGGTTAAGGCCCTTTTAGTCACAATTCCTTTTATATCGAAAAGAGAATGATGCAGGGTTACCCCCGCTTACACCCATAATATGCATAAAATCACATAAATACATCTATCCCATGTATTTGACTCACAAAGAAGTCAAATGTTCAACCACACATGGTTAAGGCCCTTTTAGTCACAGTTCCTTTTATATCGGAACTCAATCACCCTGCCAAAACCTCCTATCGGGACTATTTACAACCTTTGAGCCTTCATATAAGACCTTATTGAAGTCTTTCATTGATCCTTCCTATCAATGCTTAAAACACCCTTCACAACCTTCAATAACCCTTTTATGACCATATATAACTTTTAACTTCCTTGACTTTGACTATATAAGGTTTTAACACATAAAACCCTTTATCGGCGGTTTATTTCCATTCTTAATAGAAATATACCCAAACACGCATAAACTTACCTTTTCCCACCTTTTAAAAGCTTCTTCATAGTTCTTGAGGCTTTCTTTTTATTGCTGATCACAATCGGGGTTTCCTGCGGTCACATTAACACACATCTTCCCACATTCCCAATATGCGATAGCCTTCTGGAACTCAAGTATTTATATAACTACGCTTCAATACTTTATCAGTTCTGCCTTATCGCATTTATTCTGAATTCCACTTTACAAAGGAATTACGTTAAAACTCCGCTCCAACAACCATAAGAGGATCTCAAAAACATTACAACCACGACTATAGTTATCGTCGTGTTTGCCTCCCTTGAGCCTTTCCACTGCTCCGATTGCACGACCTCCGATTCCTTCGATTGCCGATTTTTGCATTATCGCTATTGGCATATCAACCCTTCGTTATACCACTGTAGCCAACCCCTTTGACCTCTCCGATATGTGATCACCAATCATATGGATCGTCGATCTGGAATCTCGATTCGACAGTCCATGTTGCATCAGATTATCGCAATCGCTTTTCTCGATGGTCAGGGTTTGATAACACCCAAAGGGTTCCACCAATGCGATATGATCAGGACTTTTGATCTCACAGATCTAACGGTTCCTGTGCGGCTATACTTTACTTCTTGCCCGTCTCTTTACTTGTGTTTTTTCGCCATTTTCTTCAATCTTCTCCGTGGTTCAAGTTTCAAAGGTTCCTGTTCTTCGTTGTTTCTACTCTGATGCTTCAATTGGACTCGATGATCCATTACGATTCTTGTGAATCATTCTCCTCTCTGTGTTTCGCCTCGACTCTGCCTGCATACAACTATTTCAGAATTCCAATTCACAATAATTTCAACACTTGAAACACACTTATCCAGGGTCGAAACTAACCTCTGTATTTATAATTATACACAACGATTACATAATGAGACTCTCTGTCTCTCATGCAGGCCTGACCCTCAACTATTCGTGGCCTCTGCCCCTGACTCTGCCAGTAGGCTTACATATATGTCAGTGAGTTTTGTTGAACTCATCCTGGTTCGACTCCTAAATCTATTGAACCGACTCCTAGATATACTCTATCCTCTACTTCCACTTCTAATCTCCATTTAATTCCTAAAACCTCTCTCTCGCTCCTAGAATCATGAAACTGCTTAAAGAGTTATATTTGACTTTTAACTCTTTATCGTTATTAACCACTCATGTTCTCATTATTTGAGAGCATTTACAAACAACCTCTCATTATCTAGTTAATTCCTATTCTACGCACTCAAAATCCTAATATTACATTAATTCATCACAACTTCCTAAAAATACATGACCCCTTATGTCTACTTAATTACAATGATTTTCCTTGGGCTAAATGCTCCTGCATCCAGATCCCTTTCCTTTCTTAGGAGCTTTAGATTTACAGTCCCTTTTTTTGCGCCCTTACTTTCCACATTTCCAGCACACCTTTACAGGTTTTCCTGGAGATTTATATCTCCCTATAGGTTTAGATCCCCCACTCGAGGACTTATTTTTGTTTTTGTTCCGGGATTGTCCTTGTATAGACAAGGCATCACTATTCTAGCTCTCCATATTTTTTCTTCTCATCTCCTCCGCCAACAAGGCTGAGACTATTTCATCAAACTGCAAGGCAGTTGCATTTCTACCTATTGCAACAACCAGACTATCCCACGAATCTGGTAGAGAACAAAACAAACTGATGCACTTATCTTCATCTGAAATTTTAATATTAATAGATAATAACTAGCTTACCATAGTATTAAATGTGTTGAGATGATCTGTCACTGAGTCTCCATCTTTCATCCTTAGGTTATACATATTTTTCCATAGGAACAATTTATTCACCAAAGACTTAGATTGGTGCAAAGTCCCTAACTTGTCCCATAAAGCCTTCATCGTAGCTTCCCCTAATACATTCAAAAATACTGAATCTGAGACACACAATCGTATTGTGCTTTTTTCCTTCCGATCCAACTTCTTCCATTCTTCATCGGACACTCGATCTCGTTGGTTTAGTACTTGGATCTACCGCGATCCAATGATCTTTATCCACCGACAGATCCTCTATCTTGTGTTTCCACAGCTCAAAACTTTGACCATTAAATTTCTTCGCTCTCTATATTTCCACTGCTCGCCTTCTTCTTTCACCACCAGAATCGATCCCATAGATCTCCCACTGAATAGGGTCTACCATAGGCTCGAGCAAAACCCCTCAGCAGCAAAGGTGTCCTCTTGAAGCCAAAACAACTCTGATACAAAATGTAGGTTTTAACCCCATACAGAAATTACCTGCATACGAATTCTAAAAAACATAAAATAAACAATGGCGATAGCATAACACATAAAACAAATATACACAGAGATTTTCCTCTGGATCCCAAAATTGGGACGACCAGATTGATTTTTCATTATGTTCCTTTCAATGTTACAATACATATATATACATGCGGAAGCATCCATAAACCCCAATCCATTAACCCCGGATTAGAACATAACTGTAGTTCCCTTGACCGGATCTACAAAATACCATGGAAGGAAAACCATCGCGCCCAAAACCATCTGCGAAAACCAATCACAAAACCATAGGTAGGTCTACCCACCTAATAGAGGGTCCAAAAAAAAAATTCCCTGGGCCGTTGCCCCAGACTCGTAGAGGGGGGCTACCACCCCCCTCTAACCCCCTAGTTTAACCACTGGGGCTAGTCGTGGAAATAATATAACACAACCCAACAATCCCTAGAGTTGGGTTGGACAAATGCTCTAGAGCCTTGAAAGGCTCTGGGTTGAGTTACTAATTCCTAGATCCTTGGACGACTTGCAGGGTAGAGAACGATCTGGTTGTGTTAGTGATGTCCAAACCATGGAGGTGGAATCATAGTGGTTGAGGGTTGAGGTGGTTGGCCTTTGGAAGTCCTCGTTTGTATTTTTTTTGGTTTATTCCATGAGATCACATATTCATTCTTGGAATATGGTGCGGGGGTGCTTGGATGAAAGAGAGATTTGGTTCAACCTAATTTGTGGTCAGGTGGTACGTGGAAGTCCATGACTTACTTGCTATTTTCCTATGTTAATATGAAAAACTTCTTGATTGTCATCTATGAACATTTTTAGTATTATATTGGTGATATTATGGTTGAGTTGCCATGGTTTCTATGTTCGTTATTTTCTGGTTATATGATTTATACCGCCTATGGTTCTTGTCATGAATTGTTTAGTTATTGATTGATTGATGAATGCATCGAATAATAAGTATTGTTGCAAAAATGTTGAGAGGACATAGATCCTTCTTGGTCATTCTCAAATGAATCTTATACTTTTATGATTAGATATGCATGCATGACCTAGAACTCTTATGTTTTCTGTGTGTTTGACGAAATGTATGTCATGGATTAGGAATCTATGGGTTTAGTTCTTGTTCAATTTTTTTATGATTAGATTTGTACTTATTTTATTTATCATTCTAAGGAGTTAAAGGAAGTTTTGGGCAGTGGTCTGGAGGCTCGCCTAGAAAAGTGGCTCAGATCTCGAGATCACACCCTCTAAACTGTATATTTCGGTCTATAACTACATGGAAGTAGTGTCATGCATGCAGTTGGAGCCCTATAACCACACCCTTGCCTTGTTGTGGATGTGGTTGGGGCTTAAGATGTGAGAAAAGAAGCCCCAGCTTCGGGATGTCACCTGGTGTGGTCCTTTGGTCATTGAGTGTCCTGTAGCCTTCAGTGATGTTTGTGAAAAGTCAGTGGTCGGAAGTCATGTCATGTCATTGTAACTCATCATCTCATGTTTAACCTAGCTTGCTTATGTATTGGGTAAATGTGGGAGGGGGTGGTTACAAGGTGGAATTAGAGCGAGTTTCTGTTCACTTTGGGTGATATCTGATACCACAAGTTGGTATCAGAGCTTCAGGTTCAAAAACTTGGCCTGGATGGGCAAAATGTGTTTTTCATGCATGCATGTTAGTTTTCTATGAGTTTTTTTATGCTTGTATTGTGGTAATCATTGTTACAGTTGTGTTTTCATGAAGAGGTTGATGATGTTGGTATGTTGAGATGATTGATATTTTGATGTTATATATATATATATATATATATATTATGTGTTTAGTCAATTTAGTATGTCATAAATTGCTACATAAGTTATCAATCCGGGAGTCGTAAACTGATGAAGTGTAGTGCACTGTATGTGCTAGACAACCCTTTTCTTACCTCACTGTTTTCAGTTTTATCTTGTTTTGAGGTTTTATTTTGTTGGTCTCCTAAAGTGGTTTAGTGCAATGGAAATCCTAATCTGCTGTTAAAGCAAAAGTTTAAGAATACTTTTTAAAGATCAAGTGTGGATGTAGAGTTGAAGACAAGGTTTATTCTCTTGCTTCTTGTGATAATTTCCAAACTTTGAACTTAGAAGATCTTAAAACATGCTGTCTACAAAATCAGAACTTGAATGAGAGTGTGAATATGCAGCTATATAAACAAAACTAAAAATGAAGTACTGAAAATGAGATTACTATCTCTGCTATTCATCCTAATTGAAAAATTGAAATCTAATAAGCTGCTGCAACTTAAACCAAAAAGTAAAGAAACTGGAAACTAATGATTAGTCAATGATTTCATCCATAATCACAACATTTCGCCAATTAACTTCTAAAATGGGGTTAAGCTAATGGCTCCAGAAATATCATCATATGGCATGAAAGAAATGACATCTAAATTATATAATTGCACACTAATGAAAGCAAAGCCAATTACTTCATCTATAATCACAATATTTTGCCAATTAACTTCTAAAACGGGGTTAAGTTAAAGGCTCTGGAAATATCATCATATAGCATGAGAGAAATGAAATCTAAATTATCTAATTGCACACTAATGAAAGTAAAGCCAATTACTTCATTTATAATCACAATATTTCGCCAATTGACTTCTAAAATGGGGTTAAGCTAAAGGCTCCGGAAATATCATCATATAGCATGAAAGAACTGACATCTAAACTATCTTGAACATTAAACAAATCTCATAAAGTAAGAGCATAAACAACTGAAATTGAAAACTGAGTTTCAGCAGAGGAAGTAAGTCTCAATAACACCACTTGATGCAAAAATTACACTAAGAAGCTCGAGCATAACCAGACTTAAAGACCTATTATGAAGTGCACCTATCAGTGTTAGTAAGAAATATAACAAGCTACAGAAACATATACAAGGTTAGAAAGATTAAGATCATAAGAAAAACATGAGAAGTATACAATTCAAATGAGAGAAAATATACGTGAAAACTATACAAAAACAAAATAAGGACCTTAGCTATGCAGGGGCCCTCTGCACAGCTTCGGACTAGCACGCTGCTACTTCAAACATGCTCAAACAACCATGTGAAAAACAGAGTCTTGTATTATAAAAGCATAGTAATATGTCTCTCGGTTACAGAACAACAAAATAAAACTATAATAACAATATTAGGAATGTCCTATCTGCGTTGCAAACACTTGTATTTATAGAGAAAAATGGATAACTGTATCTCAGAGGAATTTCTTCAAGTCAAAATTCGAGGATTCAACCTTCTGGTTTTCATGAGCAGTAAATCTATGCGAGGTGGATGTTGGATTGCGTTATGTATATGGCATGCAGGTGGAAAAAAAAAATTCACGAGTTCAGGAACGGCTTCGGGCTTCTTTTACGTGCAAGAACATAGTTCTGGTTGGCATAGAACTCTCCGTTGACCTCCCTTTGACCGAGACCTTTCCTTCTAAATCTGGCTAAGTAAGTAGGATCTCATCCATGTATGGACAATTCTTGAGCTGCCCATGTGTCTCATTCCTCCTACTGACAACTGTAACCTACAAAACAATGGAATTGGCTGCAAAATTTCTAGTCAGTTGCGGAAAGTGGCTACATTCCGTAGCTAATAAACAAAACCTAAATCAAATAGCACACACAATGATATAATTTGAAAATTACTTAAATACACTCTTGAAATCAACATTTAACAACTTTTGATAGCTTATGAGGCACTGACATGGGAAAATAGAAGAGAAAGGGTTTAAGAAAATACTTGGAAGAGAGGTAGTTTTGGGGCTCAACATACCCCCACTCTGAAGATGTTGCATGTCCTCATGCAACCAAAATTGTCATAATCCTCCTTTCAATGCATCTGCTCTGAAACTTCTGCTAAGACATCCAACCTCTTCTTCTTCTTTCTTGCTGTCACTGTCATTCTAGGCTTCATCATAAGGCATCTGTACTTGAGATTGATGAGGGCTCTACTCAACCTCCTATTCTTCTTCTTTAGTTTTCTATTTTTCTTATGCCATAATCCTAAATGCAGCATGGTATTGTCATGGATAACTTTGTCCAATTTGTTTTTCTCTTTTAAGGTTTCATTCTCCCTTTGGATATGTCTGTTTAAGACTTCCAGCTCATAAATTTCTTGCTTCAATGACTGAATCAAAGTTTCCTGAGTTTTACTTGGATGATTGGATGAAGTTCCTTGTTCTACTGTAGTTTTCTTCTATTACAATGATTCAATGAAATCATATATCTTCTGCTGGGATTGATCAATTTCTGGAGTTGTTTTCCTTGGACTAGTTTCAAAGTCTAACTGAGGAGAAGGAGAATACTGTGGACTTTGATCAGGTGGAGTGTTTTCTGGTGATTGATCTGGAGTTTCACCTCCCAGTTCTATGAATTGAGCTCCTTTGATTTACATTTTCCTCAACTTTCCCTTTAATCTAGAGCTTCTTCTTAGACCTTGTGAGCTTATGTCTCCCTTTTTTATGATTCATCTCTCCTTTCTTTTTTGTTTTGATTTAGTTTAATGTTCTTTAAGATGAACTAATCTTTCAGAAAGCACTTTCTCTTCTTCTGACAAAGGCTCAGGAGTCTGGTAAATTTCTTCAATTTTCCTCTTTCCTTTCTGTTTTGTTTGTTTCATAATTTCAGTCAATGTTTCAGAAGGCAATTCCTCTTCACTGTTTTCCTTTGTCAAACTAGTAGGAGTTTCTTGGATTGTTAAAGTTGTTCTCTTCCTCCTACTTTTCTTTGCTGAACTCCCCTCAGGCACTTCAGGAGGGTCTTGGAAGAAGTTCCTAACTAGGAATTTTTCCCATGTATCTTCCCTCTCTTTCAAATGATTTTCAACCAAGATCTTGATAAGGCCATGATGGTAGAGATGAGGTTCCACATCATCTATATTATTTTGCACAGTAGTAGACATTTTTCTCAAACTATTCAACAAGAAGTAAGGGAGGTTGATAGTTTCATTCTCCAAGAAATTCATTAATAATCTGATATGATACATATACATGGAGCCATACCTGCCCTCACATGTAATGAATTTCTGAATGATCAACAACAGACTACTCCACTTATCTTTTAAGGCTGAGATAGGAATTCCTCATTTAAAGATTGATATGTCCATACCTGGATTACGAAGAATGACCCTCCAGACCTTTTCATCAAAGTCCTTGTTCTTAAACCATCTCTCTCCTTCTTGTGGAAGCTCTGTGGTTACTGCAATTGATGATTCTGTCACTGGAAATTTGATGTCTCCAATTTCAACTTCTGCACCATTGAAAGATCTTGCAAACGTTTTTGTAACCTCCTTGTGATGACCCTTGAACTTCTTAATGAACTGCAACCATCCTGCCTTCTTCAATGTGCTCTTAAGTTGTGGGTATCCTTCCATGAATTTAACTCCTTCGGGCTCTGTTCTCACTATAAGACCCATTCTTCCTTCTCACTGTGAAGACACCTCTGTAAATGACAGTTTTACGGAAGCAGAATGGTTATGTGAGCAGAAAATAGAAGAGGGCCGTGGAGAAAATTGGTGGTTACAAAATGGGGAGAGTACTAAACATGAAATGAAAGAACGTTTACGGAGTAGAAACCTATGTAAACAAAAAATGACATGAAGACTGTAAAAACCTAGTGCGCAAGCGTGGAGGCAGAGTGTCACTTGTAAAAATTGTGAGAGTAAACAGAGTTTGTGGCTTTGAGTTCATAAAAAGGCCACGGAGTGGAACGTCGGTGGAAGAGATCCGAATTCAATAAGCTCATGTATGCATAATTAGACGTTTTAGTGGATGTAATGAGGGTGTACGACTAAGTACGAGTTAAACTCAGAAATAGATTATGAGACCGTTAGGATTAATGTGGAGGATATGGTGAAGTTAAGGCAACGATCAATTCAAATCATTACACATTAAGGAGCTGTGATTTACAAACTATACAAATTATCCTTTTGAAATGCTATTTGAAATGGTTTTGTCCATACCTTGGAATCATACCTCTTTCGTTTTGCTAACTTTTAATTGCCTGCCTCTGTAGGTGCTTTTCAGGTGTTGATGTCTTCAAAGATCTTCTCCTTCCATACCTGCATCTTGCTTTTATTATTTATTTTTTTGGCTAATCACTTGACTGTCATTGTAGAGTAACAGGATTAGCTACGGAATCAAAAATCAGCTGCAGAATCAGAATTCAACTGCGGAATCGGAAATCGGTTGTGGAATTGGAAAACAACTGCAGAATGTAACATTGTAAGCAAAATATAACTTGGCGAATGAATGGAAATGGAAAATGACTGGATGGATGAGACATGGAAAAGTGAATATGAAGAAAACTGAAAGAAATTTTATTGATGGTATGTGGTGGCGAGATGGAGCGCATGAAATGAAATTGAATGAAATAAACTATGAGTGAAATGAGAGATTTTTTTTGGAAAATATAGGGCGTCAGAATCTTCTGATTTTCGTCTTGTATTTTCTGTATAAAAATGCCAATCAGTGATTGGTTTTCAAGCTTATTCCTTTTTTTTTATGATGATGAAAAAACAAAGATTAGGCTGGTGGAGAAGAATGATTCTTCTTCACCAGCCTCATTGTAGAGTTATCTTGAAATATTTTGATAAACTCCTCCTTTGAGATTGGCTTCTGATAGATCTTCAATCTATGACCATTCACAAGGAGGGGAATTTGGTGCTCATCAATTGTTTTGATTCTTACTGCTCCATTGCTAAAAACGTTTTCAATCTCATATGGCCCAAGCCAATGAGTCTGAAATTTACCTTGAAAATATTTGAAATTTGAATCAAATAGCAATGCCCAATCTCCTTCTTGAAACCTTTTGTCCTTGATGTATTTTTCATGCCACTTTGCTCTATGCTGCTGAACTAGATCAGTTCTTTGAATTGCTTCTTGTCCGATCTCATCTAGTTCATTCAACTGCTCTAGTCTATGCTTTTGAGCTTTTGATAGATCCATTCCCAACTGAACTTCCATCTTGAAGGTTTTAACTTAGAACCGAATGGGGAGCAGAACTTCCTTCCCATAAACAAGTTCATAAGGTGTGTCCTGTTGTGTTCCTCCATGTAGTTCTGTAGGCCCATAAGGCTTCAGAAAGCCTTTCTACCCAATCTCTTCTATGTAGATGCACACTCTTGGTAATGATTCCTTCAATTACTTTATTTGTGGACTCCACTTGACCATTTGCTTGTGGATGATAAGGAGTGGATTTCCTATGCTTGGCCTTGTACTCTTCCATAAGCTTCTCCACTAGTTTGGATGTGAATTGAGTTCCATGATCTGTCATAATTTCCCTTGGAACACCAAAACGAGTAAAAATATCCTCATAAAGAAAATTAACTACTGTATTTTCATTAGTAGAAAACAATGCTTTGGCCTCTACCCATTTATGACATAATCAATACATACCAATATATACTTTTTTTGCTTGGATGGACGATTAATAGGTCCAATAAAGTCTAAAACCCAACCCGTTTTTCAAAGGGTTCGATGAGTACCTAAGGTTGTAATGGCTGTTGAAAAGTGTGCAACAAGAAATGCTTGTTGAGAATGCAACAAGATGATGGACCTTAGTGAAAAGAGTCGCCTTTACTAAGTGGGCCCGCAGGAAAATTATGGCGCAAGTTCTATTTTTTGATCCCAGCAGGGATGATCACAGTGTGGGTGACCACAGTATGGGTGATCACAGTATGAGTGATCAAAGTCTATTTTAGACTGGCTGTCAAAAATAGAAAAGTCAAATATTATTGTCTCATAATAATATTTGGACTATAAACTTGATCTTATTCTCTTGGAGCACTTCAGGATGAGCTACGGATGTGGTACATGCAGATCCCAGAAGGAAATACGTGGTTACCTATGGGATGACTAATATTTGCATGCAGGACTCCAGTTAGAACTCAAGTGAGTTGAGTTTAGTGGACTGGAGGTGCAGTTGATGGAGTTGTGTTCAGTTTAGCTTTGTTAAACTGGTTGTATTTAGTCTAACTGGCAAATAGACTAGAGATGAGTTGGGTGAATTAGTTATTAATTAATTCACAAGTTATTAACTCATAATGCAACTAGAGAATACATCAGTTAACTCAGTTGCATGTCAGTGCATGTTCAATTCAGCAGGGACAGGTGTTAGAGGATCAGATTGCTATCAGTTGTGACTATAACTGTGCATGATGATTTGCACAATTAGAGGGATTGAGTATGCCAATGAATTGGCCAATACCAAGAATTGTAGCTTGTTATCACGTCCAACACAGTGTGAGTGATTCTTTGCAGGTGAAATACGAAATTGGTGAACCATTCTCATCAATTCTTGAGCAGGTATTGAGCTGTGGAGGCAGGCAAGCAGCGGGGTAGATTTGGAGATCAGATCTGAGCTGTATTGTGTGTAGCATGTGGAGATAGTACTGAGTACTTGTGAGGAGTATTGTACTATGTATTGTTATATGATTCAATCACTATAATATATAGATAGTTGGGGTTTTTAGCGAGATGCTTTCCCCGGGAAAATACTGTGTTGATATGTGTGATTGATGCTTCTATGTGCGCCTGTGAATGTTTCTACTTCTGGAAATTGATGATCAACGTAGAGGAGGTTATGTATTATGCATGTTCCGCTTATAAGTGTATAATCAGGATATACTCTGTGAATATGTGTCATATTAGTCAAAATTTCTACATGGTATCAGAGCTAGATGATTTGTAGAAAAAGTTTCTACATGGTATCAGAGCTGCTTGATTTGTAGAAGAGATTTTTACAGGATATCAAGCGAGGATTGATCATCTGATCTACTATTCAGGAAGTTTTTACATTCTATTTCTTCAGGCAGAGTCTGTAATCGGGCCAGGTAGCCTCTGGATTCATCCTTCTTTTGGAAGGTGAGATATCCAGTAAAAACCCATACAGTCGATCTTTGTACGAGAAATACTTTGTTCTCACGAATTTTAGATCGGAAGCGGTTGAGTTTTTGTGCTGGTGGAATTCAAATTTAATTCCAAAGCAAGATCGAAACTCAGAAACATTCAGTGTGAGAATGTAGACAGTATGCCCCAGTATCTCACGAAGTTCACCCAATGCCGGGATGAACTGGGAAGTGTGGGGGTGACTGTTGGATGAGGATGGTGAGTCTAGCACTCCTCGACCTTCCTAAGAGTTGGCATAGCTACCAGGACTCGGTGAATGGAAGGGAGAAACTGCCAAATTGGGAACGACTATGGCATGATTTGATGTAGGAGGAGATTAGATGGAGCACCAGAGACGGTTCTTCATCCATGCAGGATGAGGAGAACTGTGCCTTAGCGAGTAAGGTGAAGAAGGGGAAGGAGAAGGTTTCTCTTTCCGAATCTTGTTCTTCCAATGATGGGAAGAAGGTTGACAAATCGAAAGTGCGATGCTTTCATTGTCATGATGGAGACTTGGTGGTTGAGAGGGAGCATACATTACCTC
The DNA here is from genome assembly GCA_031772625.1 of Pinus tabuliformis. Classification (NCBI taxonomy): domain Eukaryota; kingdom Viridiplantae; phylum Streptophyta; class Pinopsida; order Pinales; family Pinaceae; genus Pinus; species Pinus tabuliformis. The sequence continues at coordinate 1,330,998,877 of CM062818.1, forward strand.
TCAACATGCAGAGCCAGAAGAAGTCTTAGACGATTGTGGAGGGGCCACGATTGGTACAGCAGCTTCAGGAGGTTGTGGAGGAGCCACAACAAGGGATGCTGAGAGGAGATCGAGTAGAGACATCTACTCATGCAGAGACCTCCAGTAGGGGGAAACTTCGAGCCAGGTGGGCTGAGGGATCACATGCAGCCATACCTCCAAGTAGGAGGTGGGGTGATATAGAGTAATCGTCCCAAGGAGGAGGGGCAGGATCCTTGAGGTACCCAACCTCTTGGATGAGACCTTGCTACGGGAGCCCCGATGTGGAGTAGCAGGAATTGATTGATTGGGTAGAGACAGATGTGGATGGAGCGGCAGAGAGAGCGACAGTGCAGGGAATCCCAGGACAGCGCATAGCTAGCAGGCTGCAGCAATGCGAGAGGCACAAGTGTTTTGCACAGTGCTAGGTGGCATAGAGAGGTGTGCAACGGTGCGAGATGCATGGAGATGTTGCAGTAGCACATATGTCAGAGAGGGAGCACTTGTAAGCAGCAGGTAGAGCTTCAGCATAAGAGGATGTTTCTAGCCCAACAGGGAGGTCATTTGGGAGGTGCAGTGCGGATGCAATGCTGGGAGATAGAACTAGCAGCATCATAGATGCAGTCAGAGATCAAAGTGACAGAGGCTAGAGCAGTCAGATACTGAAGAGCACAGGGATGCAGAGTTTTCAGTTGACAGAGGTAATAGCAGTCAGAGACTTTGATGACAGAGCAAGTGGACCGGCCAGATGTGTTGCATGGAGAACATTCCAGAGTTACAGGATCGGGTTTGAGAGGAAGCCTTTCTTGTTGAGAGGGAGTGTTGAAAAGTGTGCAACAAGAAATGCTTGTTGAGAATGAAACAAGATGATGGAGCTTAGTGAAAAGAGTCGCCTTCACTAAGTGGGCCCGCAGGCAAATTATGGCGCAAGTTCTATTTTTTGATCCCAGCAGGGATGATCACAGTGTGGGTGATCACAGTATGAGTGATCACAGTATGGGTGACCACAGTATGGGTGATCACAGTATGAGTGATCAAAGTCTATTTTAGGCTGGCTATCAAAAATAGAAAAGTCAAATATTATTGTCTCATAATAATATTTGGACTATAAACTTGATCTTATTCTCTTGGAGCACTTCAGGATGAGCTACGGACGTGGTACATGCAGATTCCAGAAGGAAATATGTGGTTACCTATGGGATGACTAATATTTGCATGCAGGACTTCAGTTAGAACTCAAGTGAGTTGAGTTTAGTGGACTGGAGGTGCAGTTGATGGAGTTGTGTTCAGTTTAGCTTTGTTAAACTGGTTGTATTTAGTCTAATTGGCAAATAGACTAGAGATGAGTTGGGTGAATTAGTTATTAATTAATTCACAAGTTATTAACTCATAATGCAACTATAGAATACATCAGTTAACTCAGTTGCATGTCAGTTCCTGTTCAGTTCAGCAGGGACAGGTGTTAGAGGATCAGATTGCTATTAGTTGTGACTATAGCTGTGCATGATGATTTGCACAATCAGAGGGATTGAGTATGCCAATGAATTGGCCAATACCAAGAATTGTAGCCTGTGCTCACGTCCAACATAGTGTGAGTAATTCTTTGCAGGTGAAATATGAGTTTGGTGAACCATTCTCATCAATTCTTGAGTAGGTATTGAGCTGTGGAGGCAGGCAAGTAGCGGGGGAGATTTGGAGATCAGATCTGAGCTGTATTGTGTGTAGCATGTGGAGATAGTACTGAGTACTTGTGAGGAATATTGTACTATGTATTGTTACATGATTCAATCACTATAATATACAGATAGTTGGGGTTTTTAGTGAGATGCTTTCCCCGGGAAAATACTGTGTTGATATGTGTGATTGATGCTTCTATGTGCGCCTGTGAATGTTTTTGCTTTTGTAAATTGATGATCAACGTAGAGGAGGTTATGTATTATGTATGTTCTGCTTATAAGTGTATAATCAAGATAATCTCTGTGAATATGTGTCATATTATTCAAAATTTCTACAATGGCATCTCATTTGAGGGGGTAGGTTTCCCTACCCTTTGGCAGCTGTCACACCTTTTGACATATTGTTTTGCATCTTTGAAGAGGGATGGCCAATAATATCCTAAAGAAAGGATTTTATAAGCTGTCCTCTTGTCAGCAAAGTGTCCACAGCATGGTTCATCATAACATGCTTTGAAAATGTCAGGCATTTCATCTTCTCTGACACATCTTCTGATCACAATGTCTGGCCCTATTTTATACAATTCGTTAGAAATCCATGAATATCTTGAACTATCTTGAATAATCTTTCTTTTTTTCTCTAGGAAATAAATGTGGAGGTAGTTTCCCTGTAACCAAATAGTTAGCCATATCTGCAAACCAAGGAGTTTTAGTAGTTATTGCAAAGAAATATTCATTATGAAACTTATCCTCTATAGGAGAGTCTTCTTTGATATTCTGAATCCTAGACAAGAAATCAGCAACTGTGTTTTGTTTCCCAGGTCTATCTAACACAATAATATTGAATTCCTGTAAAAGTAAGAGCCATCTTGTAACTCTGCCATTAGTAATAGGTTTGTTCATCAAATATCTAATTGCAGAATGATCAGTATGAATAAAAGTTTCATAGCCTGTTATATAATGTCTGAACTTATTAATTGCATGAACAACAGCTAAGAACTCTTTTTTAGTCACAATATAATTTAACTCAGTGGGAGTCAAATTTTTACTTGTATAGTAAATGGCATAAGGAATCAAGTCTTTTTGTCCCAGTACAACTCCTAGAGCTGTATCTGAAGCATCAGTAGAAATATGGAAAGGAAGTTTCCAATTCGGTCCTCTTAAGATAGGTGCTTCAGATATTCTTGTTTTCAAGGCTTCAAATGCTGATTGGAAATTAGGATTCCACTTGAATTCACAGTCTTTTGTAAGCAGTTTGAAGAGTGGAGATGCTATTTTGGTAAAGTTTTCTATAAATCTTCTATAATATCCAGTAAATCCTAGAAAACTTCTAACATCTTTTTGACAATTTGGAATAGGTAACTTGGAGATGACTTCAACTTTGGATTTGTCTACTTTAATCCCATCCCCTGAAATATGATGTCCCAAAACAATATCTTCAGTAAACATCATACAACATTTTTCATGGCTTAATGAAAGGTTTGTTTCTTTACATCTTTTAAGGACTTTTTCCAAATTTTCCAAGGCTTCTTCAAATGTGTTACCATAGACTGTAAAATCATCCATATATACTTCTACACAATCATGTATTAGATCAGAAAAAATTCCTAGTACTGCTCTTTGGAATGTTGTGGGTGCATTACATAATCCAAAAGGAAGCACTCGGTAGGCAAAAGTTCCCCATGGACAAGTAAATGTGGTTTTATCCTGATCTTTAGGTGCTACTTGAATTTGATTATAACCACTAAAACCATCCAAAAATGAAAAGTACTTTTTGCCTACTAATGTATCTAATACTTGATCTATAAAGGGAAAAGGAAAGTGATCCTTCAAGGTTGCTTTATTCAATTCCCTATAATCAATGCACACCCTCCATTTACCATTCTTTTCGGGTACTATCACCAAGGGAGAAACCCATTGGCTATTTGAGATGGGTAAATGAAGTTTACATTGAGTAATTTTTGGAGCTCTTCTTTCACAATCTCCCTAAGATTTGGATTCATCCTTCTCTGAGGTTGTCTGATTGGTCTACTGTTTTCCTCAATATAGATATGATGGATGCAAGTCTTAGGGTCAATACCTTTCATATCAGTATACTCCCATGCAAATGCAGCGTAATGTTTTTGTAATATTTTTCTTGTTGTAACTTTCTCAAGTTTTTGTTGATATTCAATGTTCTACCTGGAAAAATTTCAATTGCAGAACTGCCAAACTCTTCCATAGAGTAGAGAGACATTTGTCTGGATGAAAAATATTCAATATTAGAATCTAACTGAAATTATGTGTGATCATATTCTAAAGATGTTTCAAAATTTTCTAATGTGTTCAGGATTTGACTATCCTCACTAACTTTAGAGAGAGTAAAGATAGGTTGTATAACATCTTCATCATCGACCCATTCATTGTCTCCTACTTTTGTAATTGCTTTTGCTGGAGGATACAAAGTAATTTTCTTTGTTGAACTACCATTAGAAATGTACATGTCACCAAATCTACAACTAATAAAAGCATCAGCTGTGGCTAGCTAAGGTCTTCCTAAGATGAGTGGGTGTCCTCCTAGATTATTCTTGGGAGTCAAAATCATGTAATCCATTGGATATTCCCAAGAATCCAAGGAGACCGAAATATCTTCTAGTACACCATCTGGTTTGATTACTGATCTATATGCAAGTTGCAGTAAGGTAGGTGTGAAGAGAAGATTAGGAAGTTTAAGCTGTTCTATAGTCTGTCTATTCATAATGTTTATAACAGCCCCTAATTCAATCAATGTATTTGGAATTTCCATTCCATTTATGTGTGTCTTGACATTTGGACTTCTTGGATCCACATATTTCTGCATGGTAATCTTTCCCATCATGATATTTGCTATTTTTCCTACCAGGTGGATTCTTTTTGTGTCTCTTGGTTTCCTACCTGGTCTTTTGATACTCAATTCCTTTATTGTTTTTTCTAGAATAGGAATTTCCCTAATGGCTTGTAGCAAGGGAATCTTGATACAGACATTTTTTAATTCATCTAGGAAATCATAGTGAGGCAACAAGATTTGTTTTTCCACCCCCCTTTCAATTTGTAATCTCTCAGCAAAAGGAGGTGCGGATGTAGATACAGGTTGCTCAACTATAGGAGTTGTGTGGATTGACTCTTTTTGTTTTTCTTTTGAATGGTTGGGTTTTGAAGGGATGCTTATTCAAAACTTTTATTGACTTTCAGAGAATCCTCCTCAGAATAATCTTGCTCTTGAATATCTATGGAAGGTTTTTCCTTTTCTAAAATCCTACCAGATCTAAGTTGAACATCATTAAGATCTAAAGGAACAATCATGTAGGTAGGAAATGGTTGTCCTTTTACCATGTAAGAATTCTAAGGGTTTTTGTTGTTGGGATTTGGTAACGGTTGGGCTGGTAGTTGATTTGGATTTTGTTGAAATGGAATCAAGAGTTGAGGATTTCGATTTTGTTGATGAGGTTGTTGTCGTGGAAATGACAATGAAAGGTGAGGGCTTTGATTTGGAAGTTGTGGTTGTGGACTTTGTTGTTGGTTTTGTGGGGGAGGATAGCTCTGATAAGATGGAGAATATTGATAATATTGAGCAAATCTCCCATAAGGATTTTGTACCCCTTGTACCCATGATTGAGATTGATACTGATTTTGAGGTTGAGGCTAAGGTTGTTGCCAAGAAATTCAATTTGATGAGGGCTGAAAATTCATTGGATTGTTAAATACTTGATTTTGTTGCCCTTTCCAAGGTCTTTTTGAAACAAAGCAAAGAGGTTCTACAGAATTTGGAACTACTTCCTCCTGAAAGATAGCTTTAAGACCTAGAGGAAAATCCTTGGTCTCATGAATTTCGGAGAAAATCATACATGTTTCTACAACGTTTGCATCTAAGGGACATTCTCTTTGAGCATGTTTATTTCTACATTTTGGGCAAAAGATGTCTAAAGCATCAGCTTCTGTTTTCTGCTTCTTTTGAATTTTGAGGGTGTCTAGCTGTTCACTAAGGCTCCCTAGAATGTCAGTTTTGAACTCATCAAGCATATTGCCAATTTCTGCCCTACTTACTGTCCCAGTTGCAGATTTGTTTGCTCTAATAAGAGAAGGATCTCTAGGCCCTTTTCCAGTTTTAGATTTTCCTCTTGAGAGATGGACACATAGTTCTGCTATGTCACTTAATGGAAGTTGAGAGATGTCTTCCTTCCCCATTATGTTTAAAATATCTATCCATTCATCTCTAATGGTTTTCAATAAAAGGGATTTCAAGGTTTCCTCATCTAAATTGTTCATCTTTGCCCTATTTAAGTTGTATTGAAACCTCTCAAGCAAATCCTCTAAGTTCTCATCTTCTTTTTGCATCATTTTGAATACCTCATCCTTATGATTGGTAGGCATACAATAATCCAAGTATCTATCCAAAAATGCCTGCCTCATATCATTCCAAGTCCTAATAGATTGAGTGACTAATCCCATAAACCATTTTAGAGTAGCCCCTTTCAATGTTGAAGGGCATAATTTGAGTTTTTGAGAGTCTTCTAGATAGTCGTAGGTTCGACATAAGACTTCAAACTCAAATAGAAATGTTTCAGGATCCTCACTTCGCAATCCATAAAAGTTTGGGAGGATGGATGGTGAAATGTTTTTCATTGTTGCATGGGTCTCTTCTTTTACTATAGGGAATCCAAATGAATTATCTTCTTGCTTATTTCCTCTACCTCCTCCATTGTTACCTCTACCTCCTCCATTATTTCCTCTACCTCTGCCTCTACCCCATCCTCCAAATAGTGAAAATTCTCCATCTTGCTCTTCCTCTTCCATGATAGTTTCCTCAGAATCTTCTGGCTCTTTTATTAATGGCTGATGAGAGAGAGTTTCTAACTCCTCTTTTTCTCTAGGTAATTCTACTTCTTCAACTGCAATAGGCTCCCTTATGGAGGTGAAGAAGGGTTCTTCTCCTAGGTTAGATTTAGTAGATGGAGTGGGAGAATCTTCTAATTCAGCTGCTGCCCCTTGAATTCTAGGAATCCTAAGGCTGGGAGTATGAGTCTGGGATGGAGGTGTATCTTTTCTATTCCTTGAAGTAGTTGGAGTTTTAAAAATCGAACTTTTTCCCCTAGCTATAAACCTTCCCCTAGAATCTCTTTCTCTATGCATGTCATTTTTTTGTGTTTGGAGATTTTAATTGGGCTAATAATTCTTTTTTTGATCCTCCAGATCACACTAGGTGAAATAGGAGAGAATACTGAAGAAATTATTGGGCTAATAATTCTTTTTCTAATCCTCCAGATCACACTAGGTGCAAGAGGAGAGAATACTCAAGAAATTATTAATTTTCCCCTTTTTTTTTAACATAAGAGATAGGCTACCTAGTTACACTTCCTCGGCCACGACGCCAAAATGTTTAGTAAATTTAGTATGTCCTAAATTGCTACATAAGATATCAATCTAGGAGTCATAAACTAATGAAGTGTAGTGCACTGTATGTGCTAGACAACCCTTTTCTTACCTCACTATTTTCGGTTTTATCTTGTTTTGGGGTTTTTTTCTGTTGGTCTCCTAAAGTGGTTTAGTGCAATGGAAATCCTAATCTACTATTAAAGCAAAAGTTTAAGAATACTTTTTAAACATCAAGTGTGGATGTAGAGTTGAAGACAAAGTTTATTCTCTTGCTTCTTGTGATAATTTCCAAACTTTGAACTTAGAAGATCTTAAAACATGATGTCTACAAAATCAGAACTTGAATGAGAGTGTGAATATGCAGCTATATAAACAAAACTAAAAATGAAGTACTGAAAATGAGATTACTATCTCTGCTGTTCATCCTAATTACAAAATTGAAATCTAATAAACCACTGCAACTTAAACCAAAAAGTAAAGAAATTGGAAACTAATGATTAGTCAATGATTTCATCCATAATCACAACATTTCGCCAATTAAATTCTAAAATGGGGTTAAGCTAAAGGCTCCGGAAATATCATCATATGGGATGAAAGAAATGACATCTAAATTATCTAATTGCACACTAATGAAAGCAAAGCCAATTACTTAATCTATAATCACAATATTTTGCGAATTAACTTCTAAAACGGGGTTAAGCTAAAGGCTTTGGAAATATCATCATATAACATGAAAGAAATGACATCTAAATTATCTAATTGCACATTAATGAAAGTAAAGCCGATTACTTCATCTATAATCACAATATTTCACCAATTAACTTCTAAAACGGGGTTAAGCTAAAGGCTCTGGAAATATCATGATATAGCATGAAAGAACTAACATCTAAACTATGTTGAACAATAAACAAATCTCACAAAGTAAAAGCATAAACAAATGAAATTGAAAACTGAGTTTTAGCAGAGGAAGTAAGTCTCAATAACACCACTTGATGCAAAAATTACACTAAGAAGCTCGCGCATAACCAGACTTAAAGACCTATTCTGAAGTGCACCTATCAGTGTTAGTAAGAAATATGACAAGCTGCAAAAACATATACAAGGTTAGAAAGATTAAGTTCATAAGAAAAACATGAGAAGTATAAAATTCAAATGAGAGAATATACATGAAAAATATAAAAAAACAAAAGAAGGACCTCAACTACGCAGGGGCCCTCTGCACAGCTTCAGACTAGCACGCTGTTACTTCAAACACATTCAAACATCGATGTGAAAAATAGAGTCTTGTATTATAAAAACATAGTAATATGCCTCTCTGTTACAGAACAACAAAATAAAACTATAATAACAATATTAAGAACGTCCTATATGCGTTGCAAACGCTTGTATTTATAGAGAAAATGGATAACTATATCTCAGAGGAATTTCTTCAATGATAGACACGTGAACAGGTCAAAATCCGAGGATTCAACCTCCCAGTTGCCATGAGCAGTAAATCTATGCGAGGTGGATGTTGGATTGCGTTATGTAGATGGCATGTAGGTGGCAAAAACAAATCCATGAGTTTAGGAATGGCTTCGGGCTTCTTTTATGTGCAAGAACAGAGTTCTAGTTGGCATATAATTCTCCATTGACCTCCCTTTGACCGGGACCTTTCCTTTCGAATCTGGCTAAGTAAATAGGACCTCATCCATGTATGGACAAATCCTAAGCTGCCCATGTGTCTCATTCCTCCTACTGACATCTGTAACCTACAAAATAATGGAATTGGCTATGGAATTTCCAGTCAGCTGCGGAAAGTGGCTACATTCCGTAGCTAATAAACAAAACCTAAATCAAATAGCACACACAATGATATAATTTGAAAATCACTTAAGTATACTCCTGAAAGCAACATGTAACAACTTTTGATAGCTTATGAGGCACTGACATGGGAAAATAGAAGAGAAAGGGTTTAAGAAAATGCTTGGAAGAGAGGTAGTTTTGGGGCTCAACATTATGCTAATTTGGATTGATTGTGAAGACGAGATAACCTCCCCTGAACTTCACTAAGGTAGGTTTGATTATGTTTATATTTGGTTATCTAACATGATATGTTTGTAAGAAGTAGAATATCATCGATGACAAGCAAAATGGTGTATTATAGTTCACGTGATTCTCCTTATAGATTAGATGAGAAACACAAAGATGAATACTCTCCTGACATAACAGTTACCTTGAAAAGTTTAAAGGAAAAAATCAAAATTTGTAAGGTAGATAATGAAAATATCATTTAGTCACAAGAAAGACTTTCTAAAGCACATGAAAAACAAGAAGAGGTCAATGCAGTGATTCTTTAGAGTTTATCAGATTTGAAAACACAAGGGAAACCACAAATCAATTATGGACAAGAGGAAAGGACTATTGGGGCATATGGTAGTAGGTTTCATGGAGGACACATTTTAGATAGGGATGGCATAGCCAGAGGTGGAAGATGGATGGATACACCTAATAGGATAGGTAGTGGTTATGGGTTCTATTCTAGTTCTGGTTCAGATAGGCAACATGGTCATCATCGTTATCATCCTTACAGGAGGAGAGAGAAGGGGTACTTTCTAGATGAGTTCAAGAAATCCAAGCCTCCTTTAATGGATAACTAAAGAAACCATAAGATGCAAAAGCATGGTCTCTTGGGATGAAGAAGTTATTCAAGTTGTAGTATTATACAGATAATATGAAGCCCAGATAACCATTTTGAGTCTCAAAAGGAAAACAAACATCTCGTGGGAAGATGTAAATCATGTTAGAGACATTAAGACAAAGGAGTTGAGTTGGCATGATTTCAAGATACTTTTCAGGAAGAAGTATTTGTCAAAGATATACTATGGCTGTAAGGATAAGGACTTCTACGAATTGGAGATAGGATCTATGACATATGACGAGTATACGACTAAGTTTCTGGAGGTGTTGGGGTATGTACCATATCTTAACTATGAGAAGACAAAAGTTCAAATATTTTTTAGTGGATTGCCTTTAGAATTTAATGATCAAATTGAGCATGATGAGCCTTAGACATTGGAGGAAGTAATTAGAAAGCTGGAGCATTGTTATGAGCAATATAAGTCTAAGTCAAAGCCTAATCAGGATTGGAAAGGTAATGACAAGATGAAGGGAAAGTGGAATAATAAGTGAGGAAGACCTCAGGATGCAGGTAATAAAGAGAATGCAGTGTCGTAAGAGAAATTTAATGTAGTTGATAGAGGATAGAGATTTCAGAATGAGGAGAAGAACATGGGTGATGGCAAGAAGCCTTTGTAGAGTTGGAATTGTGGCAAGGATCATCGAAAGAGAGATTGTCCATGACATTAGGGTGTCAGGCCTTATATTTACAATGCTCAAGAGGTACAAATAGTTGGGGATGTTGGACAAAGTATTCCTTGGATTTATGCAACATTGGATAATAAGCAGGTTGATCGCCATACATCAATTATCGAGATGGAAGGTAATATTTGTGATCAAATTGTTTCTATTTTGATTGAACCTGGATCTAACTATAGTTATATCAGTCCTGACATGTTGGATAAGTGTTGCTTGAATAAAGAAGTGCATACAGAGTCTTGGTTCCTCCAATCAACTACAAATACCAAGAAAATAGTTGATCATTGGGTAAGATATTGTGCATTTGAGTTGAACGGTATGTCTACATCGCATCTAAATATACTCCCGTTGGTATAATACAATATGTTTTTGGGTATCAATTGGTTGTACATTCACAAGACTAGGGTAAATTGCTATGAAAAGGTTATTGAGTGCTTGGATGATGATGGAGAGAGGAGAATATTATGGGGTAAGAAGAAGGCTACGTTAGTGAGAATGATTACAATCATGCAGGAAAAACATAGTAGTAGGAAAGGGTGTGTATTGTTTGTAGTTCATATTTCTAGTGAAAAATGAAAGGATGTTGAGGATGCTAAAGCCTTGAAAAGGTATCCAGTTTCGCAGCAGTTTCATGATGTATTTCCAACAGAGATTTTAGAGTTACTACCTCATAGAGAAGTGAACTTTTCTATTTAGTTGATGTTAGGAGCAACACCAAAATATAAGGTACTATACAGGATGAGCACTCCATAGTTGGTGGAATTGAAGTTGCAGCTTAAGGGAATGCTTAACAAGGGATACATTAGGCCAAGTGTGTCACTTTGGGGTGCACAAATATTATTTGTGAAGAAGAAGGATGGTACTCTCAAGTTGTGCATTGATTACATGCAGTTGAATAAGGTGACAATTAAGAACAAGTATTTTTTTGTTGTGGATTGATGATTTTGTTTGATCAATTGAAGGGAGAAATGATGTTCTCGAATATTGATATGAGATCAGGATATCATTAGATCCTCATCAAAGAAGAGGACATATACAAAACTGCATTCTGGACTAGATATGGGCATTATGAATTTATTTTGTTTCCTTTTGGTTTGAATAATGCTACAACTACTTTCATGTGTTTCATGAATAGTGTGTTGCACCTTTATATGGACAAGTTTGTGATAACATTCATTGATGACATATTGATAATATTCTAAGAATGAGGGTGAATATGAAAAACATCTAGAAATAGTGTTAATATTGTTGAGAGAGCATTAGTTGTATGCTGCGATTAGCAAGTGCAGTTTCTTTCAGACAAAATTTCATTAATTAGGGCATGTTGTTTCCAAGGAAGGTATAGCATTGGATCCGAAAACAATTAGAGCTATTATGGAATGGCCAACACCTAGGAATATGGATGAGGTCATATCATTCATGGGACTAACAAGTTATTACAGGAGGTTCATCAGGGACTTCTCACGGATTTCCTATCCTATTACATCATTGCAGAGAAAAGGAAATAAGTTTGAATGGACAAAGGAATGTGCAACTAATTTTGAGCAATTGAATCAGTTGCTTACGAATGCTCTGCTTTTGAAGATTACAGATCTTGACAAAGAGTTTGTGGTATTTACAAATGCTTGCAAGTGGGGACTTGGTGGAGTTTTGATATAGGAAGGACAAGTAGTATGCTATGAGTCAAGGAAGTCGAATAAGCACAAGAAGAACTATGTGACTCATGACCTTGAGTTGGAAGCTATCATTTGTGCCTTGAAGATGTGGAGACACTATCTTCTTGGCAGGAGGTTAATTTTGATGAGTGATCATAGTGGGCTGAGGTACTTATTTGATCAACCTTATTTGAATGCCAGACATACTAGGGGGTTGGCTACTCTTAGTGAGTTTGACTTCGAGATCAGGCACTTCAAGAGAAAGGACAACATGGTTTTAGAAGCTCTTAATAGAAGAGTACATGTAAATCACATTGCAACAGTGAGTTATTATGGGATAGACTTGTAGGAACGGATCTTGCAGGCAGGACAACAATATGTCAGTTACCGGCAACTTAAGCACATGTTATAGTAGTAGGGTACATGTAATAAGGATGAGTATCATCTCACAACATATGGCTTGGTCAAATTCATGAACATTATTCATGTGTTGAATGACAATGAGCTCAAGAATATTATCTTGAGAGAATTTGATGTTAAGCCATATTCAGGTCACCTGGGATATCAAAAGACATCGAAAACAGTTAAGAAATTCTATAATTGGATGAACTTGGAGAAAGAGTTGGATGAGTTTGTTTCAAGATGTTTGGACTATCAGTAGGTAGAATCAGAGTGTGAGCATCTAGGTGGTATATTATAGAGGACTCTGATTCCATAATGGAAATGGGAGGTCATTTCCATGGACTTCATTAGAGGTTTGGGGAGGACATCAAAGAAACATGATTCCATCATGGTTGTGGTTGAAATGTTAAGTAAGGTAGCTAACTTCATTTCATTTAAGTCTACGAATTTAGCTAGTGAGGTATCTCATAATTTCATCAGAGAGATAGTGAGGTCGCATGGTGTTCCTAAGAAGATTGTATCAGACAAATATGCCAAGTTCACTTCCAGGTTATGGAAGGAGTTGTTAGCAAGTTTGGGGATAGAGTTGGCCTTTAGTATAACTTATCATCTATAGACAGATGGAAAAACAGAGAGGATTAACATGATTCTTGAGGACATGTCGAGGATGTACGTTATGCATTATCAAAGGAAGTGGGAAGAGTATCTTCCACTAGTAGAGTTTTCATATAATAATGGGTATCAGAAATATTTGAAGATGATTTCGTTTGAGACACTTTATGGGTGAAGTTGTAATACTCCTATCTGCTGGAGTGATCTAGTGAACAAGGTATTGATTGGACCGGATATCTTGGTAGAAATGGAACAAAAAATGTAGGTTATCAAGGGGAATTCGAAGGTAGCACAAGATAGGCAGAAGAGTTATGCAGATCAACACAAGGTATTTAAGGAGTTTCAGGTTGGGGAGCATGTGTACTTGTGCATCAAGCCCAAGAGGAGCTTCTTGAGGATTGGGTCATGTGCCAAGTTGGCACCTCAATATTGCGGGCCTTTTGAGATCCTTAAGAGGATTCTACTAGTGGCCTACAGACTGGCACTGCCTCCGACAGTGAAATTCAATGATTTTTTCCATGTTTCATTGCTTAATAAATATGTTCAGGATGCTGATCATGTGATTGAATAATCTGTATTATAGGTGGAACCAAAGGGATAATTCCAACCATAACCACAATGCATATTGCAGCGGAATTAGTTCATGCTCCTGAACAGAGCAATAGAGTAAGTTAAAGTGCGGTAGAAGCACTTTGGTCCTCATGAAGCTACATGAGAGATGACTGCTCATATGCGAGCTATGTATCCTTCTCTATTTGCTGGTTGAGCAAATGTATTATGGTATATGTGTATGATATTGTGTTGGTTATATGTATATGCATATGTATGTTGTAAATACCGCATTGAGCTATGTTATAAATCTCCAATAAGTGATATGGTGCTCATATTATGATGGTCATGGTCTTGGCAATATGATATGATGTAGTTGTTGCACTGATTTGTGTTATAAAGCTCCATGGGCATAATGTGTTTTGCTAGTTTATAAGTGTCATTGAACACTGAGGATGGTGTTCGCCCAAGGGGAAGGGGTTTGTGACAACCCCTACTTTATTTTCACATAAATAAAATAAGACCAAGGTAATGGGACATGTATTCCAAGCTAAATGTTGGGAAAAACATAGTGATGGGTAGCACATCTGATTAATTTACGGCAATGGAAATTGACAAAGGAAAAGAGACATTAATTGACATTTTATTTATGCAATAAAAGAAAATAGGAGAAAATGAAGGTGAAGAGACACAAATTTGCATGAGAGGGAAATTGAAGAAAAATGAAGGAAAATGAAGAAAATAGAGGTCTTAATTATAAAAAGGCTTATGAGGATCAATTCACATATTTTTGTTAGTTCAGTTTTGGATCTCTCTTTAATTCATATTCTTTCACACTCTTGCACACTCAAAGAAATCTTTGAGCATTCTTGGAGCACTTTGGCATACATTGGATTTGGAGAAAGAAGGCAAAGGAAAGTACATAAGTGCAAGGGAATAGGTGGATCAACAACTACAACTAGATTGATCTGCAGGTAACGGGTTGCATGTATGGTATCCTTGTTGATATTTGGATGCATGGCATATGCATGTGATTATATGGTTATGTGTTGTCACTGGCATGGAGGATTGCCTAGATCTTGGGGGGGAGGCCTCGAAGATCTGAAAAATTGAAATGCTAGAAGAAAATAGGAGAACATGAATTAAACAAAACCACCAAGATATTTTTTTTATTAAAATAGAGAATAATTGTAAAAGCTACATTATGGTGGGCAATATGTCCTTTTAAAAAATGCGACTTGTTAATTATAGTCTTTTTTTAGTTATAATACCATAGGTAAATTCCATGGGTGTGTAGGTACCATGGGTGATTTAATAGCATGGGTGGATCTCAATTACAATACCATGGGTGGATTCCATTTACAATACCGTGGGTAAATTTCATGTGTGGATAAATACCTTGGGTGGATGAATATCATGGGTGGATGCCACTTACAATACCATGGGTATATTCCATGAGTGGATAAATGCCATGGAAGTATGCAAATTTCCATTCAGATCATTCCTCCCTCCTTTAGAAGTAATGGTCCCATTGCTTGAAGTTCCCTCCTAAGAAGCCTTTGTTGAATATGAAGAGCTGCTAAAGAGAAGGGTTTTGTGTGATTGACCCATAACTGTGATGTTGACTATTGATGAAGTAGCATGTGCGTACATAGTTTATGGTGGGAGGGAAAGTCTCCAAAGAACCCAAGACGGATGTTGCTACGTTGAAACTGATGAATGTGAAATAGGCTCTTGTAGGTTTTAGCCCTGTACAAAAATTACCTGCAAACGATTTCTTAAAATATATATATATACAATGGAAAGAAACACAAAACAAATACACAAAGATTTTCCCCTCGATCCCAAGACCGATACTACGAGATTAATTTTTCATTATGTTCCTTTCAATGTTACAATACATATATATACATGAAAAAGAATTCATAATCCCAACCCATTAACCTTGGATTAGAACATAACGATAGTTCCCTTTATCGGATCTACAAAATACCATGGGAAAAAAACCATCATGCTCAAAATCCATGCACAAAAACCATAGGTAGGTTCACCCACCTAATATAAGGTGCAAATTTATTTATTTATTTTTATTTTTTTTTCCGAGGTGCTAGCCCGAATGCCATGCAGGGGGGCTACCACCCCAGTGAAACCCCATGATAGGGGGGGTTGCGTCCCCCATGTGACCCCCCTGTAATGCCCCGTGAAACGAACAAGATGGGCTCACGTCTCCCCTGTGACCCCCCTACACGTGCGACTAGCCATGGAAAGAATATAACACACACCCAACATTCTCCCACCTTTTGTTTTCTTTTCCACATATGGGGTCACAAAAGAGCTTAGTCATTGGTCAAACCCTGCAATGGCCATTGTTTCTCTACACCAAGAAAACTTCTCAATGCTCGTAAACTTCGTCAATGCATCTGCAACATTCTTCAAAGTGTCCACCTTTAGTCCAAGAAAATTGCACTTTAGCTATCACAGTTTATATTTATAGCTTGCTGTACCAACCCCATACTTGAACACAATCTCTGCAACCAAACTTCTTCCTTTCTTACATGAGTGGCTTCCATGCATTCAACCTCTGTAGTTGAAAGAGGCACTACAAACTGTCTTTTTATCATCCAACTAACTACTCCTCGAAATAGGTTAAACACATACCCACTTGTAGATCTTCTTTGATCTAGATCTACATCCTAATCTGCATCAACAAAGCCACAGATGTCCAAAACACTATCTAATAATAGTCTTCCTTGGTAGCACAAACCAAAATCTCTAGTGCCATGCAAATCCCTGAAAATGCGCTTCACTGTTGTCCAATGCTCCTTCTTTGGTTTTGACATAAACCTGATCAATACTCCTAATGCATGTGAAATGTGTGGTCTAGTACATACCATTTCATACATTAGGATATCGACTGCACTTGCGTATGGAACACATGACATGCACTCTTCCTCTTCTTGTGTTTTGGGACACTGTTTAGCAGATAACTTTACACCTATGAGAATAAAAACCTTCACCGATTTACTATCCTACATATTGAACCTCTACAGTATTGTCTCAACATACTTCCTCTGGTTTAAATAGAGCTTCCTCTTTGCTCAATCTCATTTAATTTCCATGTCCAAAATATAGTTTGCAGCACCAAGATCCTTCATGTCAAATTTGGAGGACAATTGGGTCTTCAAATCTTGGATAATTTCTTTGTCATTTCCAATAAAAAAACATATCATCCACACAAGACTAGATAAATAACACGGTCACCAATTAATTTAAAATACACACAGTGATCCACTTTTCTTCTGGTGAATCCAAGTCCCTGTATATATGTATCAATACCACATCCTTGGTGACTATTTTAATCCATACACATACTTTTTTAACCTGCATACAAGTTCTTTCTTTCCCTTCACCGCAAAGCCTTCAGGTTGCTTCATGTAGATCTCTTCTTCTTGATCCCCATGAATAAATGTCGTCTTCACATCCATATGTTATACCTCAAAATCAAAAGCAACAACTAAAGTAATCTAATAGAAGCTAGCTTGGCAACAAGAGAAAAATATCACCAAAATCAATTCCGAGCACCTGGAAATAACCTTTTTCTACCAACCGAGATTTTCATTTCTCCACCTTGCCTTCTACATTCATGTTCTTCTTAATTATCCATTTTCTTCCAATGGGTTTCCTTCCAGCCGACAACTCCACTAGATCCCAAGCCTCATTTTTTTCCAAAGATGCCATTTCATCAACCATGGCCTCTTTCCATAGTTTTCCATCCTCTGAATCTACTACCTCCCTGACACTTTTGGGATCATCATCAATAATAAATAAATAAAAATTTGAACATAAAGAAGATGGACTATACCTTTTTGGTTGCCTTCTTTCTCGAACTGATCTTCTCGCAACTGGAGTTTGTGGCTCTTCATCTTTTGATTTCTGTCCTGTTGTAGAGTCTAAATCTTCCTCCTTTAGCTCAAACTCTATCTTCTTAGGTTCCTTTGGTAGGACTCCATGTTTAATAATATCTTTCATCTATCTAAACACCACATCTCGGCTATACACAACCTTCCTTGTTTCTGGGTTCCAAAGCTTATAAACTTTTAAAACATCCTTATACCCAATACAGATGCACCTTTCAAATTTACTATCCAACTTGGTTTTTTTCTCCTTTGGAACATGTACATATGCATCACAACCAAATACCCTCAGATGTGAAAGAGAGGGTTTCTTACCAGTCCATACCGCATCTGGAGTCTTATCCTCCAACACTGATGAAGGTGATCTATTGACCAGTTAACATGCCATCTCCACCACCTCTACCTAGAATTCCTGTCCCAACCTGACACCACTGAGCATGCTTCTTGCCTTTTCCATCAACATCCTGTTCATTATTTCGACAACTCCATTTTGATGAGGTGTGTATGGAGTTGTCTTCTGTCTTGCTATACCACACTTCTTACAGAACTCTTCAAATTCGTTCTTGCAAAACTCTCCACCATTATTTGTCCTCAACACTATCTTTTTCTTTGTCTGGTTTTCACCAGAGTCTTAAATTATTTAAACATGTCAGATAATTCATCTTTCTTCCTAAGGAAATATATCCATGTATTCCTTGATAAGTAATCTATAAATGATACATAGTACACAAACTTACCTAGTGGTGGAACCGATACAGGTTCAAACACATCACTGTGCACAAGCTCTAATTTCCCTTTCGCCCTCTTAGCACCAGAGGGGAAACTCACCTGATTCTACTTCCCATATACACAATGTTCACAAAAATATAAATCAAAAGTTAAATTAGACATACCTTCTACCATACCATTACCACGAAGTATTCAAAGGCCCTTCTCTCTAATATGTCCAAGCCTTTGATGCCATATCATGGTCTTTTCTCCAGAGACCACTAGATTTTCTACTCCCCTTTCAAGAACCACAAAATTGTTGCACCCATCAATAATTGCACTACCCAGAAACTTGTACAAAGTTCCAATCCAAACTCCTTGCATTAAAACCAGTGCTCCTTGAACCATCTTGCAGTTATCTTTTTTGAACACTTTCTTTACACTCGCATCATCCATATTGTTTATAGAAACCAGATTTCTAGCCAATGCAGGAATATGCAGAACACCTATAATTGTTCTAATCCTTCCACCTTGCAACTTTAGCTTGAATTTTCCGTGTCTGATGATTCTATCCTTCCTTTAATCCCCTAAGAAGACATTACCACCATCATATTTCTCATACTCGCAAAACCACTCCCTATGGGGAGTGAAGTGAAAGGATGCACCTGATTCAATCATACATGATTCACAATCTACACATGTACTTGAAGATGAAGCCAAGTACACATCCCCACCTTCATCTGAGGTGGTTTTCGACTCTACAGAAGTAGCATCGTCAGATCCATTTCCTTTCTCAGGAGCCTTAGATTTATAGTCTTTTTTGAAGTGCCCTTCCTTTCCGCATTTCTAGCACACCTTTATAGGTTTCCCTGGAGATTTATATCTCAATCTAGATTTAGATCTCCCACTTGAGGACTTATTTTTGTTTTTGTTCTGGGACCGTCCTAGTATAAACACAGAATCTCCATTCTGACCCTCCATATTTTTTCGTCTCATCTCCTTCAACAACAAGGATGAGACTATTTCATAAAACTTCAAGGTAGTTGTATTACTACCTATAGCAACAACTAGGCTATCCCACAAATCTGGTAGAGAAAAAAACAAATTGATGCACTTGTCTTCATATGAAATTTTATATCAATAAATAACAACTGAATTACCACAGTATTAAATGCATTTAGGTGCTCTGTCATCGAGTCTCCATCTTTCATCCCTAGGTTATACAACTTTTTTCGCAGGAACAATTTGTTCACTAGAGACTTAGATTGGTACAAAGTCCCTAACTTATCCCACAAAGCCTTCGTCGTAGCTTCCCTTGATACATTCAACAATACTGAATCTAAGATACATAATTGTATTGTGCTCTTTGCTTTCCGATCCAACTTCACCTAGTCTACAGCTGACATTGTCGTTGGTTTAGTACTTGAATCTACCACGATCCACTGATCTTTATCCACTAGTAGATCCACCATCTTGAGTTTCCACAATTCAAAAACTTGACCATTAAATTTCCCGATCTCTATATTTCCACTGCTCACCATATTCTTTCACCGCAAGAATCGATTCCGCAGATCTCCCACTGAATAGGGTCTACCATAGGCTTGAGCAAAACCTCTCAGCAACAAAGGTGTCCCCTTGAAGCCGAAACAACTCTGATACGAAATGTAGGTTTTAAACTAGTACAAAAATTACCTGTAAATGAATTTAAAAAAAATAAAGAAAATATACAATGGCGAGAAACACAAAAAATACACAAATATTTTCCCTTGGATCTCAAAACCGGGACTACGAGATTTATCTTTCATTGTGTTAATTTCAATGTTAAAATACATATATATACATGCCGAAGCATTCATAAAACCTAATCCATTAAACTTGGATTAGAACATAACTATAGTTCCCTTTATAAGATCTACAAAATACCATGGGAGGAAAACCATCATGCCCAAAACCATGTGCAAAACCGATGCACGAAACCATAGGTAGGTCCGCCCACCTAATGTAGGGTCTGAAATTTTTTTCTTGGGGCACTTAAACTGAAAAATGGAACAAAGAGACTGTAGGAAAACTTTATCAAGCAGGTTTACTAGAGTTTAACGAGAGATTTTTCGGCGTAAATCGCATGATATTTCATTTGTCGACGTGTTTCGAACCAACCAGTGTGGTTCATCGTCAGGACAAGTTGAAGAATCAAATCAAGCTATGCATGTTAAATAGTCAGAGCAGAACCTCCAACGGTTATAATTCTTGACCAGGCAACGACTATATTGACCAACGACTAAATTTGATTGGGGATCAGTGAGCATGACCAGGGGCATAAAAATAAGTTAATTTAATATATTAATTTGGAAGTTAGTTATAATAAGTCAAAGGGATGCATGACATCACCTTTTATTTATAAATAAATAAATAAATATATATGTATATATATGTATATATATATATATATATCATAATAATAGAATAAAGTAGATTCTAAATGGTTATTATGTTATTATTATTGGTATTATATATATATACACACACATATATATAAAAAGTGGATTTTAATGGTTATTAAGTTAATAGTTAGTTATAAAAGGTGTAACCTTAAAAAAATGAATACATAATTAATTAATTTTTAATATTCATATTGGAATTAATTGTTTAACTAATTTTAATTAAATGTTTATATGAATATACCTAAAAGATTTAACTACTTTATATATATATAATGAAATAAAATTAATTCTATTAAGATAAAGATAGTTATAAAAAGTTTAAGAATAATAATCTTAGAACACGTCAAGGGTTGGAAAGAATAAAAATAATTTAAACATTCAGATATAATTAATTGTATATCTAATTGTTAAATTAACTTATTATTATACAAGTAATTATATTTACTATTAGTTAAAATTATTAGCATAAGACAAAAAAACGAGGGAGGGAGAGGGGAACGGGAAGAAAACGACTAGGAAGAGAGTGTTGGGATCCAACAACTACTGATCTTCCAGCCATCATCTCTATTGAGATTGCTTGACCTCTTTTCAATCTCAAGAGCTTCCCTAAATTTCTGATGATGGAACTGCGAAACTCTAGCAATAACACTAGCCTCCTTAATACAAACATGATGCTTGGTTTTTATCATGTGATTTACATCGACGAATGAAATATCATGTGATTTACGCTGAAAAATCTCTCGTTAACTTGATATGGATCGCAAAAGCCTCAATTCAACTATTGAATTTACTAGAGTTTCTCAGGAAATTTGATGGTTATAATGCTAAGGTATCAGAGATATTTGTATCAAATTATGGTAATGAAAAGACCACCATAGGAGATATTACCATCCCAATCACACAAGAATATCTTGCTCACACTACAAGTTTATCAATAAAGGAGAAGAAAAGGGGCAAGAAGGTATTGATAAAATGCTACAAATAGATTAGATTAAGGCTTTTACATCAAGAGGCAGGTCAACAAGCAGAACAATAGGGAGATCAATAGGTAGAGATAGAAGATCCAAAAGATCCAGACAAGCATGAGGACATGATTTTGGATAAGCAAGAGGGAAATGTTAGCCCTCAGTTTTGACCCTTTTTTACCATAGATATTCCACCATTTTACCATCCCTTACCATTATATTCTGAACATATTTGTCATATGTTTGCCTCTTTTTGCATACCAAGGCAAATTAATTATGTCTTTTGATTTTTAGAATTTTTAGTAAAAATTGAGCATTAAAATTTATTTTTGGCATAAACATAATTTCCTGTAATGGCTCCAGTGAAGTTGTATGTGCAGGACACCTGGGCACGAACTAAAGGTATATTTGAGAAGTACAGGAACCAAGGATGGAGATACTCCTATTGGCTCGCTCCAGATCAGTTAGAACATGCTCGGTCAAAGTTGGTCAAACTTGACGAGTTACCCAGGAAATCCCTTGATTTAGGGGCAGTTTTGGGAATTTGTGGGATCTTTCCATTTTTTTTTGTAATAAAGGAATGGGTTTGACCCTATGAGGTGGAATACGACTATTGTTAGTTGTTACAACCATTATAGTTGATTTTTTTGCATTCTTAGCATATTTAAGCAAAACTACAAAGAAACTATGAATATTACTATCATTGTGATTGTTATTTTTCTGAATATTTTTGAAGACTTGCTTTATATTTCTTGTGGATCATTGTTGTGTGATGTGAATGGAGAATTGTTGTAGCTGATTGTTTTAGTGTACCAGAAAAAGGTGGAGGGCCCCCATACTGAGCTAAGTACATTATATTGTTGATTGATGTGCATAATTGTGAATATGTTAATATCTTAATTTTCTATATATTTCTATTTTAATCTCTTGTGAATATTTTCTGTATAAACTCATTAGTATGTCATGGTCATTCAGATATTGGAATTGATTTCTTTTCAGTGATTAGTTTGAATAAGGAAGGAAAACCCAGGTCTCTAAGTTAGAGCCTTTTCTTTGTGAGCTAAGATTGAATTGAATCAATATTCACTCTTTCCATGCTTTCTTAGAATAAATTTACACACTTTATTATTATGTTTTGATAGTCTAGATAAGTGAAAATGATGTTGTTGAATGAATATAAGGAATAAGGAAAAACAACCGGGGCCTCTGAGACAAGGGCCTTTTTCTTGTCTTCTAAATTAGAATAATATCATTGATCACTCTTCTATATGACAATGTAAGCTTTGAAACGAGAACTGATACGATTACCTATTTTGTTGAGGTAGAAAAAATTCAACCGGTTTTGAAAAGTGGTGATGCATAATACATACATACATACATACATATATATATATATATATATATATATATATATATTTATTTATTTATTTAACATAATTTTTGACACTTTAAATTTTTTTATGTACATTAATTTTTAGAATGTTAGTGATTTGCACGCTGATTTTAAAAAGTGTTGTTTCTGCATTAGGCCCTTTTTTCAAAAGGCTTATTTTTTGACTTTAAATTTTCTAATGTATTAAATGTGAATAATTATTTTCTAAAGTTAACAATTTTTGAAGTGGTTTTCTTCATATTTTCTTGCTTTTCTTTTAATTTTTTTTTGTAGTGATATTTTCATTTTTTTGCATAATTAAAGAAGAAAGTCGATATTTTAAAGTTTCGATATTCTACATATTTATATATCGTTAATTAATTATTTGATGCATATCAAATAATTGTATCTAAAAAACAATAATTTGTAACAATTGACATAAAAATAAATATTTTGAACATAAATATAACAAAAAAATTGCACATTTTGATAATGCTTTGCTAGAAATGACATGTCAAAATCACAATTTTTATAAGAAAAATTAAACTATATATATATATATATATATATAGTATGAATTTCATGTCAAAAAATAATAATAATCATAGGTTTTTTTAGAAAATAATGATTCACATAAAAATTAAAGAGAAAATCACATAATACAAATATTTAACATATAACAACATTAATAGAATACTTATTCTTCTCATAAAATGTCAAAGTCAAAACATTACAAGTATAACTAATTAATAGTTACAAAAAATGAGCTTGATCTCCAAGCATAACTTAAATTTAATCAATAACATCACATAATCCAAACTCTTCATCCTCTAGAGTTTCATCATTGTCTTCTTCCACAATACTTTTTGCTTTAATTTGCTCATTTTCCAAATCTGATGGATCTTTGATGTTTGCGAATTTCCCAATGTATGCATTTCCAATCATTCCATATAATGATGGTTGAGGTTCCTTTTCCTTTTTTGCCACACATGATTCATTAAAATCTCCTTTTCTCAACCCAATTTCTTGCATTTCCTCTGGAAGAAATTAAAGAACATTATAATTCTTTGCTGAATAAATTTGCATTGTACTGTGTCTTTTTCAATGGAAAATAATTTTCTTCATTTTTGTAGGAAACATGCTAGTGTTGTACCTAATTATCAAGTACAAAAGAAATAATGAAGTGAATTAGTATAATGACATATAAATTAAGAAACAATATATTGAAATTCAATTCTATATAATAAAATTTACCTGAGCCTGAAAATAAATCCAGAACCCAATCTCCTTCATTTGAACATAAGCCTATAATATAGTTAATCAATGACTATGGTTTTTTATAAATGTTAACTATCTCTCCTTTTTATTCTTTTATAGCAACATCATAAATTAGCAGTTGGCTATGACTCTTTTCATCTACCCGATTAAGAAGCACAGACTTATAGCTATCACCTTTTGTCCAACTATTAATATGGATGAACTCACAATCATTTATAATTGGTTGATCTTCATGGTTAAGAAGATTTGACTTTTGCCTCTAACATGAAATACTAAAATTTCAATTAACTTTTACATAAATGATTTTTTTTTTTAACATTAATCAAACATACAATTTCAACGTCTTACCATGTAAGCTGCATCCTTGAGTTTGTTTTCCCCTTGAAGCTTGTCAATAACATTGCCAATTGTGTGTATGAATGAAATGTCACAAATATCAATAATGGTGATGATGTGACTTCTACAAATTCCACAACCACTTTACTAAGAGCTTGATAAGTATAAGGGTCGCTATCATAGTCAATGTTTGGGATATTGAAACCATGGGGAATATTTGCAATAACTAGGGAATAATTCCTTTCAGGTATGAGTTTAGCAATGTCTTCATAGTCACCTTGTATTCCTTGATATTGAATAGTGTCAAGCCCATTATAAACGAAATGAGTAAGAGTTGGATCAAGTTCAACATTCCTAAGATGTTGCTTTCTCAGTCTTTCGATCTTAATTTTTTCAATAAAGCTTCTGAAACTATCTAGTGCTCCATTTGCATCCTTCCTCATCTTTAATAAAATAAACAAATATATGTATAATTTATAAAATAAAAATAGTATACACATGAATAAAAATGAATGTATAAATCAACATACCTTTTTAAATGCAAGATACAAATCTTTTAGTGTTGATGTAGAATTTGAATTTGGGTAGTTGAGTACAACATCATCCCAACTATCCTCATTCAACAATTTAACCATTTGCTCTTGTATTTTCATGTAAACCTTATGATTGGATAGATAAAGTAAAAAAAGTTAATATAATTATACGTGTAACAAATACTACCAAGAATAATATGTTATATTTAAAAGAAAATTATAATCTAGAAATAAGTAAAAATAATTCAACAAACTTACTTTTGAAATTCCTCACATATTTCGTCCATTGATGACTCCCCTGACTTCACACGAGATAATATTGTTTTTACAAATTTTTCATCGTTCACTCCTTGCAATGCTCTCCAAGGTGTGATAGTCATAACTTCTGGATGTTACTTCATTTCAGAACTTGATTGACTGTTGTTACATATCAATGGTTTAGACTTTTTGACCTTCTGCTTTTTAATGCCAGTGTTCTCCCACATGCTAAAAATCTCATTAATCAATTCTCATATATCTTCAGTTCTAAATGTCATTTGGGAAATGTTGTCAATACTTCTGAATATATTAGAATGTACTTTTCTGCCTTTTGAATTCATTTTTTCCTCAATTTGATAGTCTATTTCAATGTAACATTCCTTCTTAAATTTTAGACTAACCTCTGTCTTATCCCCACCACATTTTTCTTCAATTTCATTATGAATAAATTTAACTCTTTGGATGAAAGTCATAGACATACTATACTCATTATCTGTATTATGATCCCATGCCAATAACTTTTCTTTTGTATATGATAAACCAACATAAATGATACATTTCATTGTTTCAAAACGTGGGTTATTAGGATATTCCTCATCAATTTCCTTTGAGCTTGTACAAAATGGTTCCCCCAAGCACATATTAATTGTATTAATTTTTTGACTTATCAAATGCTTCTTTGTTGGGAACTTGAACTAGATCAACAAGAAGCACATAATCAACCACATGAGCATATGGATTGTACCTCATCAATGTCTTCAAGTTGTGAATATGTAGGTGGTGTGGCTTTGTGATTTGATATTTAATTTGTCCTTCACTTGGCTTATATATTTGTCTAACATTAAGCTAAAATGTACGACCACTCTCAATTAAGTTTGTCCTTTTCAAGTTATTTCGGATGGAATTTTGTTTTGTTTTAACAATGTCATCCTCTAAATCAGCTCTTGGTGTAATGATTTCCATGCTTTCTTTTGAATTTTCATTAGGATCTTCACTGTTGGACTTGACTATTTGAGAATGATCAACTTTTATTTTCTTCTTCCTATTTTCTTCTATATAAGTAACATTCTCATCATCAACTAGAACAAAGACATTCTTGGGCATTTTTACTTTTGGTCTTTTATGACTCTTCTCCTTTCTAACATCAGTTCTAATCTCATCCTCAGTAATGGAAACATATTCTTTAGTGTCAATTTCAACTTCCTCATCTTCAAAAGTAACATGTCTACCTTTGCTAGATTTATCCACTATAGGCATTCTTTGTTGATCCCTTGGATGTAGTTTTGTAGCATCATGAATTACTATTTTTGCTTGTTTTCCATATCTTCTTCTGATCCTGAGTAGAAATTATTGAAAACATTCATAATATCTTGCTCTATGAAATAAATGTCTCCCAACATAATTGAAAGGTTTTCAATAAAATTATATCAAACAAAATATCATATGTCAATAAAAACTAAGTTATAAAAATATAATGATACAGTTACAATAATGCAAAACACATAAATATAAATAACAATACTTACGATATCTTGTGCAATATCATTTATGATTTGTTTACACATCTTTGTAGATTCATCTGTCGTGTCATACATTGACAATGAAAACTGATATTTAATCTTGTCATGTGACTTGGGCAGTTTTGTAAGTACATAAACAACTTTAGTGTCTGGTATCAAACAGATGTCTAGTACTTTTCCTAGCACCTCATAACTTCCACTAATGTTATATATATATATATATATATATATCTGTAAATGTTGTTCACCTTCTCTATCTTTCACATACCATACCTATTTTGTATGCTTCACTTCTTGTGATTTCTTCCAGTAAGAAATCATCTTCTTATCCTTTGAGGCACTTGATTGATTTGTAGTTATTAGCTCAGGTTTGGTTCATTCAGTAGTATTTTTTGAGAATCCACCTTTAATTTTAGCAATCTTTGGTCTATAAAGATTCACAAAAATCTTCCTTGATGTCATTTTCCTGCAAAAAATATACACATATATATAAATCAATAAATTACAAAAAAAACCAATAGCTTAAGTAAACAAACAAAACGAAACAAAATATAAAAACGAAAAAAGACCAGAAACATGCACATCGACCCCCATGACAAGTTGGATGTTAGGTTCATACAGGAAACAAAAAAATTCCAGTCCTTAGAAATTTATTTATTTATTTTTTCATTTCTCCCCGACCCCTTGGCAAACCAAGGGTCGATTATGAGAATTGACACCCTGCATGCCAAGGGGACGATTTTCATAATCGGCCCCCTGCCTGCTAGGGGAATGTTGTGCCTTAGTGTCATGTCATGCCTATGTCTGTGTGCGGCCATACTTGGCCATGGGCTTGCCCACCTAGGGAAAAAAATCCCTCTAGCCTTTGAAGGGGATGATTCTCAGAATCACCCCTTGGCCTGCCGGGGGCTGATTCCCAAAATCGCCCCTTGACCTACTAGGGGAAAAAAAGCAAAATTACCCCCTAGCTTTCTAGGGGGTCGATTCTTAGAATCTCCCCCAGTTGGCTAGGGGAGAAATTTTGAGAATCAACCCCCTGACCTACCGGGGGTGATTCTCAAAATTTCCTCCCTCGCCTGCCAGGGGCTGATTCTAGGAATCGCCCCCAGCATGTCAAGGGATTGATTCTTAGAATCGCCCCCCTAGTAAGCTAGGGGGCCATTTTGTGTTTTGCATCAAGTAGGCACGCCCATGGTCAGGCGCACCCTCCGATGGCACCCACCCTTGTGACCCAGCCCCTTGAGGGTGAGGGTGGGTGTTGTCGATAGGGTGTGGGTGGGCGAGCCCGATTGTGGGTGTGCCCAACGGTGACACCCACCCCCGTGGACCAGCCCGCTAAGGGTAAGGGCCGATTATGAGAATCAACCTTGACCCTTGGCAGGCCGGGTCGCGGGGGTGGATGCCGCTGACATGCGCAATCGACTGTGGGCTTGCTCGCCTGCAGCAGAACGACCCCCAGGTAGGTTAGGGGGTTGATTCTGAGAATCAACTCCCTAGCCTACAAGGGGGTCGCTTTGCCCTAGGTAGGCAAATTCACAATCAGGAAGCCCACAACTAGGCCCACCACTCCCACTGCTGACGTAGTGGCCTCTTGCCTACGAGGGGGATGTCGAGTAAGCCTGGCTCATCTCATTTTTTAATTTCTAAAAGAAATCTAAATTTCATTAATAAAAATTTAAATATTATTTTACTGGAATATGTTTTTTGTTTGGTATTTTACATGAAGATAACAACCCAACTGACACATAACTATTATTAAACCTATGAGAGCTTAAGACTTGCACTCAACAAAAGGGAAACTAACCTTTCAAATGTGATAATCTTCCATTGAATATGTTATCGATAACAATGTAGCTGCTCCACAAAATCACTTCAAGTCTTTTAACGAACCTCAAAAAGCCTTCATGTGATGTCAGGAATAGCGATAATGAAATAGTAGAAATAGCAGAAATTACAAAATTGTTTTACTGCATGGTGAATGTGGTATTAATTTGTTTTTACAAAAACTTTAACATATAAATATTGTTATGGCGATATAGTAATTTATGATAGAGCAAACATTACAAAATTGTTTTACTGCATGGTGAATGTGGTATTATTTTTTTATTATAAAAACTTAACATATAAATCGTGTTATGGGGATATAGTAATTTATTTTAAATGTATGAAGAAGATATAAATAAAAATTAAAAGAAATATTCAATTGTCTAGTAAATGCTATATAGTTTAAGTAAAAAAATAATTTAGGTAAAATATTTAGTTTACAATTTTAATTTAAAGATTTATTTTAAAAGATTAATTTCATAAGAAAATTTTAGTTAAAATTTTTCAATAAATTGTAGAAGAAAATTTTGGAGGGAAATACATGAAACAAAATTTTTGGAGGGAAAATTTTTGGCAATTTTTTTAGAGGGAAACTTTGGAGGGAAATTTTCATTCTTTAAGCTATATATTATCATTAGGAGAGAGTGCATTTGTATCATTCAAACTCTTCTATTTGAAAGGCATGGATTCTTCTAATAGTGAAGTTTCACTTTGTGAAGCATCAACATCTTCATCGCGTAACAACTCTATTCATATTGATGAATATAACGGAAATTATTTCACTATGAATAGAGAGTTAAATCTTCCACTTAGTCCTAATCCTAAGGACTATGAGAGCAACACTGATGAAGGGCAGGATGAAGAATTTCAAATAAATAAAGAGTCATGGTTTCCACTTAGTCCTAATCCTATGGACTATGAGAGTAGCAATGATGAAGAGCATGATGAAGAATTTCAAATAAATAAAGAGTCGCGATTTCCACTTAATCCTAATCCCATGGACTATGAGAGAAGCAGTGATGAAGAGCATGGTGAAGAATTTCAAATGAATAGAGAGTCACGGTTTTCACTTAGTCCGAATTCTATGGACTATGAGAGCAGCAGTGATGAAGAGCATGATGATTATTTTCAAATAAATAAAGAGTCACAGTTTCCACTTATTCCTAATCCTATGGACCATGAGAGCAATAGTGATGAAGAGTGCGATGAAGAATTTCAAATAAATACAGAGTTGCGATTTCCACTTAATCCTAATCCCATGGACTATGAGAGAAGCAATGATGAAGAGCATGGTGAAGAATTTCAAATGAATAGAGAGTCATGGTTTCCACTTAGTCCTAATCTTATGGACTATGAGAGTAGCAGTGATGAAGGCTAGGATGAAGAATTTCCAATAAGTCGAGAGTCACATTTTCCACCTAGTCCTAATCATAAGGACTATGAGATAAATAGTGATGAAGGGAAAGATGATGAATTTCCAATAAATAGAGAGTCACATTTTCCACCTAGTCCTAATCCTAAGAACTACGAGAGCAGTAGTGACGAAGGGAAGGACGAAGAACTTAGTCCTAATCCAAAGGACTATGAGAGCAGCAGTGACGAAGGGTAGGATGATGCACTTAGTCCTAATCCCAAGGACTCTGAGAGAAGCAGTGATAAAGGGCAGGATGAAGCACTTAGTCCAAATCCTAAGGAATATGAGAGCAGAGGTGACGAAGGGCAGGATGAATAATTCCTAGTAAGGAAAGAGTCATATTTTCCATGTAGTCCTAATCCTATGGACTATGAGAGAAACAATGACAATGCACATGATGAAGAATATCCAATAAACATCAAGTCAAATTTTCCATTTAGTCATAATTCTAAGGACTATGAGGGTAGCACTGAAGAAGGGAAAGATGAAGAATATCCTCCAAGTAAATATTTCAAAAGCACAGATGATCATAGTGAGGATAATATTCCTCATAATGATGATGATTCAATGATGGAGATGTTGCTAGCAAATATTGTATCGAGGAGTAAGAGCAGACCTTTTTGTATCAATCCAAGATGTTCTAGTTATACAAGGGGTATATCAGAACATCTCACGAGAAGAAGTTCTATCAGTGCTCTCATTCCAAGTGAATGTTGTCGAAAGGATTTCTTGAAACATATTGATTTCAAGTTTGCATTGGAGAAAATGAAAAGATATTTGTCAATGAATAAAAACATGTGAAAATCATATTTAGTGGGGTGCATGCAATCTACATTGTCAGGTTATGATTATCATATTGGGTCTTTATTTATCTATAGAAATGATTTCAAAATTTTTCATTCAATGGGTAATTTTCGTCTGTCAAGAATCTGAGAAAATTTGGAAAAGGATCCCACATTTTATTCAGAAGTACGTCATAAACGACAATTTGGGACATTATCAAATACTGCAATGTCATGGATGAAAGACTTATTTTCAAAGCATGTAGAGTGTATGCCAAATAGAGAGACAATACATATTCCAGATAATTTCTCAAGACAATAAATTTACAACTTATACAAAGAATATGCAAAAAGGTGCTGAAGGAAATGATTGATTTATTACATATCAATATTTTGTGAAGATATGGAAGAAAGAATTCAACAATGTTTGTATTCTTAAGAAGACAAGGATGGGGATTTGCAGTACATGTGCTTCTCTTAAATAAAAAAGGGATAAATGTGAAGGGGTAGAAAGAGGTAAGCATTCATAACATTAATTTTTAAAATTGTATAGTCATCAACTATGAAAACGTATTTATTAATGACTTTCTTTTATGTTGTGTAGATTCCATTGTCAGAGCGCTTTGAGAGCATTGTGAGAAACAAACAAGTGAAAGGAAAAAGTTGTACAACCATTGAAAGAAGTGTTATGATAATCCAAATAAATATTTGGGTTTGATAATTGATGGTATGGACTAGAAGAAAACACTTCTACCACATTTTGTTCGCACACTTAAAAATTTAAAGGAGGAAAATTTTATTCAGTATCACTTGGTCGATTGTATGGTCTTCAATGGGAAAATGGTGCCAAGGGTATACTTCAGATCTCCAAATATTCATAATGATGCAAATTTGACAATAACTGTAATTCATGATGTGCTTTATCATTGGTCTGGTAATCTTCTTGAAGTTTTGTATCTACAATTGGACAACACTTGTTGTGAAAAAAAATTCAGATTTTTTTGGATATCTAAACATGCTTGTTGCATTGAGAAATTTTCCAAAAGGTAAAGGTCAGTTTCCTTCTTGTTGGCCACACTCATGACCATATTGATAAGATGTTTAGTCATTTTTCAGTCACATTGAGGAGGAAGGGTGTTGGGAGCTTTCCATCATTAATTGAATGTATTAAGAAATCATACATGCCAGAGCTTAATTTTGATGTGTTGGGAGAAACTGTTGACATGCAAGGTTTATTCTGGGATCACATGGTGAGGAGAAATGCATTGAACAACTTAATGGCATTAGCTTCCAACATCAATTTCGTATCAAAAAAATTGATGGGAAAACACTAATATGGGGCAAGAAGTATTCAAATATTGTAGAACGGGCACCGTCATTAAGTTTGAAATTTTTGAAGTTCATTCCAGATCATCCAATATTTGCATCAAATATATTGTTATTACAATCAGTTGCTGAATTTCATAATGCATGCAGGAAGAATAGAGATATAAATTACTTTGATTGCTTGGAAGAAATTAAAAAATGTATTAGATATACATATGAGTACTTTGATATTGCTGATTCAGTTTGGTGGGAGTCTTTTTTCAATAATCAAAGTGATATCATTTCAAGATCAACAAATGAAGATATACCTTTGAAAACTCCATTTATTTGGCCACAAAATGTGTCAAATGAACATGAGGAAAGAAACATTGTTGAACAACAAAAATCTCAAGGTATTATTAATTCTTCACAGGTAGAGGAAAGAGAAATGTATATTGGTTCTAGAAGATCTCATGCACAACATGAAGCCATGGAAGACCTTTACAGGGGTTCAGTACAGGATATTAAGGAGGGTTTCATGATCACAGTGCTAGCAGATGGAGATGCCAATGAATATCCATTATGGGTTGCTAAGGTTATAAAGGTCATTACAGAAAATGAAGATGTTGCAAGTGTTGAAGTACATTGGTATGCCACAAATACACACCCATTCAATGGTGTGTACAAGCCAGAGATGGTATTTGATTAAAAAAAATGGCGGAAAGAGAAAAAGAAAAGGTAGACATATAAATCGTTGTTGCAAAGACCTCTTAAAATTGGAGGATGTTGACATACTTGTTTATGACTTCAATTTAACAAAGAGAGGAACTCTTTGCTTCAAGATGATAGAGATTCTGAAGAGGTTGCTACTAGAAGAAACAATGTTGAGATGGGAGTCTGCTGAAACCAGTCATAGATCTAGAAGAATTTTGAAACTTGAAATGGTGGGCATGCATGTGGATCTGTATGGGGCACTCGTTGATGAAAGACAAGAATATGGAACATCTTCATCTGAATCTAGTCATTCATATGAAGATGTGAATTCTGATGATGTGCAAAAAAGTAAGAGTGATTTTGAATAATTGTCTAAGACAATTTATATAACTGATGTTTGCATTGTATCTTGAAATAAAATTTTTGATTTCTATATGATGTTAAATGAAGTTATGAGTCATTTTTATGTTTGTTGGATTATATGTTTTAATTATGATGATTTTTATTGTTTAGAATATCTACAATGCAACAATAACTTAGAGATATAGTTTATATTTCATTCAATCTACAAGTATTGACATTTTGATTAATTTAGTCATGTAATTTGGTCATAATGTCATGGTTTAAATGTGTTGAAAACTTAGAGTTTTTTAATTCTATGGTTGAAAATTTTCCATTTTTATTTATTTATTATTATTTTATATGGTTGAAAACAATTAGAATTTTAGCAATTTTTAGTGTCATGTTATTATATTTTTAACAACATGGATGAAAATTGATGGAATTTCAATATGTTTTGGATCCCATTATTTTATCTTTATCGTCATTACTAAAAAATGTTGAAATTATACCTGTGAAAGAAAAATGTTATTTTACCAAAAACATTAGTGTGTTTTTTTCCTCAAAAACAATTGTTTTTTGTACAAAAAAAATTTGGTTTTACTGCCATTTTTTAAATATGTTGAAACTTAACCCTTAAAAAACATCATTCCAGTATATACCTTTTCGTTTTTAGCACTGTTTTTCATGTCTTTTTGGCGTTTTTTAGCTAGAGTTCCCGTTTTGAGTTTATAGTTCTCGTTTTAAAGTTTATATTGTTATATGATTTCATGGGTTGGATTTGAATTTTTTGCTTATATTCTCTTTTAGAATAGCCTTCTTGCTTTAGTAGAAATAATCTTGTTATTTTTTAGACTGTAGCATGTATTAATTTTTGAGCATCTAAGCAATCACTTTCTAAACTAGCTACATCTAAGATCCATATATTTTGGTTTGTTTCTAAGTTTACCAACCCGGATTAATATTAAAATACATGCTTTAGTTTATCCCAATAGATTGGATTGACAATGCTTGGCACAATAAGATAACGTAACTGGTGTATTCTTATGTTTATTTAAGCACTAATAGTTATGTGTTTATGGTAGGATGATGTAGGAAGTTGCATTGAAAGAGAGGTTTCCATGGAATCTGGAAGAAGGCTCAGGTTGAGTTTCCCCTTGGAAAATTTGGGAACCATGGGATCGAGCCATGATGTTTGTTGTTAGTTTTGTGCTTATGGTCTTTTGTGATTGTTGCGCTTGATTTACGATTTTTATTGTGGCTGATGCAAGGCCTCGCCACTTTGTTTGTGGTGTCTTATTGTTGTTGGCTTTTCATGGTTTTCTTCTTTTCTCTCGGTCTTGCCTATATTGTTTGGGGAGTCTTTGGATTTTGTTTGGGATAGAGGAAGTTAATGGAGCTCGAGAAGAGCTAAATGAAACCCAACAGGTAATGTAAGACCCGAATGATGCTCGGTGCATGAGTAAGGGAAGCTAAAGGTAAGAGTATCATAGCCAGTCGGACTGGTTGGGTCTATTAGTGTAAATGGACGATGACTAAACAGTCATGGGAAAGGTAATCAAAAAACGTAATTAAGGAAGGTAAGGTGAATGGATTTGAGGTGTCATATGCCTTGGCTATGTTGGGAACTGTTGTTCTCGATGTTGCGCATGTGTTGCATGCATAAAGGGAGTTATCTTAACCTTGAGCTTATCATATCTGGTAATTATGTTAGGATCATGATTATGCTGATGTTTATGTATGTATGTATGTATGTATGTATGTCGTGTCTGATAGGGTCGTCATGGATCATGATTGCTTTATGCTAATGTTTATGTATATGTATGTATGTATACATGTATCTATGTCACTGCCCGATAGGGTTGTTAGGGATCATTCTTCTAGAGGAATGATTGCTGATGCAGGCGAGTGACATGAAGAGGTTCCTAGTCTTACGAAGAATCAATTGGGAGGAGTAGCCATGATAAATCTATGAGGTCAACATCATGTGGTTATGAGTTTATATTATGTGATTATGTTATGGGCAGACTATACTGAGGGATACATCAGCAAAATGAAAGTGGTGTAGTTTGTGACATGCTAGGACAAGCATGGATAAGATATTGTAAGGAATGTTGCTTGGTAGAGACAGTGTGGTTTTGGATGTGTGGTTCTATCGTTGTGCATACGTTGTATATGTTGTACATGTTTCATATGTGATGTTGTTTGCACGCAGTGTTGTGTACATATAGTGTGTGTACACGTTGTTTATGCAATTTTACGTACAAGGTGGTACATATAGTGTTGTGCGAATATTGCATATGCAATGTTGGGTATAGATGGTGTTATGTACATGCTGGATATGTGGTGTTGTGTACATATTGTACAATGTGCATGATGGATATCCGGTGTTGTGTGCATATGGTGTTTTGTGCATGTTGGATATGCAGTATTGTGTACATAGGGTGTTATGTACATGTTATATATGTAATGCTATGTACATATGGTGTTGTGTGCATGTTGTACATTTAGTACTATGTACATATGATGTTGTGTATATGATTGTGCATATGGTGTTGTGTACATGTTGCACATATGGCGTTGTGTGCAGGTGGTGTTATGTACAGGTCCTGCATATGGTGTTGTGTACATGTGGTGTCGTGTACATGTCATGCATGTGGTCTTGGGTATGTCTGGCGTTGTGTACACGTTGTGCAGGTGGTGCTGTGTACATGTGATTATGTTGTACAGGTGGTACGATGTACATATGGCGTTGTGCAGGGGGTGTGTGTACATATGATGTTGTGCACACGTTGTGAAGGCGGTGCTTTGTACAGGTGGTACTGTGTACATGTCGTACATATGGTACTGGTGTACATTTGGTATTATGTTCATGTCG
Source organism: Pinus tabuliformis (assembly GCA_031772625.1). NCBI lineage: Eukaryota > Viridiplantae > Streptophyta > Pinopsida > Pinales > Pinaceae > Pinus > Pinus tabuliformis. Next base: position 1,331,035,115 of record CM062818.1, read on the forward strand.
TACATGTGTTGCGGGCATGTACTACTATGTATGTGCATTGTGTAGTCATGGTATTGTGACATGTGTATTCATTATGTTATACTTTTTGTATGTATATGTATTGTGTGGGGTTGTACATTGGGTATAGATGTATGTATTGTGTTGTACACTAGGTGTAAGTGTATGTATTATGTGCTGGTGTACACCAGGTGTAGGCGCATGTATTTTGTTGTGTTGTACATCGGGTGTAAGTGAATGTATTGTTTGGTGGTGTGCACCAGATGTGGGTGTATGTATGTGTTGTGTTGTACACTAGATGTAGGTGTATGTGTTGTATGCTAATTGTAGGTGCATGTATTACATGGTGTTGTATGTCGTGTGTCATTGTATGCATGTGATGCGCACACTGTGTGTGTGTGCACATGGTTGAGGAGAAGACGCTGGGTTTTTGTTGGGTGTGGCAACCCATTCGGTGTGTGTACATAATAAATATAAAAGAATAAGTAAGGATCGATGAAATATAAGTATCACTATCTTATTTTAGTTTTATTATGCATGTGATCTACAATTCTAAATTGTGATGCTTACATGTGATTTATGATTATGGTTTATGATGATTTCATGCGATTCATGATTTTAATTTATGATGGTTGTGTTTTGAGCTAACCTGATGTGATATTTTTATACATGATGATTTGGTCAAAGATGTTAGTTTGACTTGTTGTGATAGGAAGCGAACATAATTTCAAGTATACCTTGTTGACGGGCCACCAATGAGGTATGATTTGAATTTATTTGAACTTATTTTAAATCTAATGGAAGTTATGTGCTTGGTACATGAAGCACGAAAATGCCCAGTTGTGTGTTTGAAACTGACTACAAGAATTAGAAGCACCAGTGAAAGAAACTGGAACATGCAACAATATGTTGGTAAAGTACTCAAGAGCAGGGCCATTATGGGACACTGGTACCCAATAGTGTCCATTGAATTCCATGAGCATGCTATGACCGGTATGATGGTTTTAAGGCAGGGATACGCCTTGGTTTTTTTTATCTTCTGATGCAAGGAAACTTTTCCAATGGATGGACTACTCGGGATGGGGGTGCCAAAGAAACTTGGAAGGTGTGCGACTACACGAAAGGGGTGATTGGATTGCCCGAGGGACTGTGTAGCATAGAAGGTGTTAGCGCTTGAAATTTCACCCTAGGCTGAGGAAGGTAAACCTTCAAGGCAACATCAAACCATTTCACCTCGTAGCTAGCCCTACGGGGTATGAGAAGGCTCTCTCCGGTCAATCTCAGTAAAATATTCAATGGACAGAGATGACCAATCAAAGGTAACACTGATATTAGGCTAGTAAACTGATAAGGAGGGTTGATTTAAAGTTTTTGGGGTTTTTGGTGGCAATTGGAGGGAGTGCAATTCAGGGTGTGGGGATTGAGCTCAGTTTTTGCAGGTGGGTCTTTGGGGCAAGGAAGGAGTTTGTGCTGATGCCTTAAGCTGAGATGGATGATCAAGGAAGAAAGAGAGGGAGCTAAAGAGGGCAAACAATGACTTTGAATCCTCTTTAGACAGTGGAAAACATAAATATTAAACAAAATTGAAAGCTGAGCATGGCATGCATGAATTCAAACTTTATCACTTCTTTTGTTTAATTAGCAGCAATAGAATAATAGATGGAACACATAAACACACTTACAATGACAAGTAGGAAACACACCATCAACACAATAATCCATAATGATGTCTGCAAAACCCTGGCCTTCCTTTTCCTCAAATTGCAGAGATACAAGTAAAATATACAATAGAGCTTCTCCCTCAAGAGTCCAACCATGAAAATGAGCAAGAGAAGGCATAATATAGATGATCTAACTCCTTTCCCCACCTCTAGGGGTCGAGCTCAGCTTCCTAGGAGCTGTTTCAACTAATTCCCAACTAAGCACTAGATAATAGGCAGTCAAAACAACTTGCCTCTAAAACTTAGGTAATCTATCCATGCATTAAATATTCACTATTTACATCAAAGAAAATTCTAGAAGTGTCAAAGGAGAGTAAATGTGTCCAAGTGCTATAAGAATTACACAAAAATCCATCATTTACATGCCTCAAAAGTCAACCAAAGTAAAAACAGTGTTTTGCTGGCCGAACTGGTCAAAACAGTGAAATTTCCCTGAGTGGTCGCGCCCCTCACTTTGACTGGTCGCGCGTATTGACAGCTCTGTTTGAGGGCCTTTCCGGTGTCCAAATCAGGTGCAATATAGCTCATCGGAAAGGTCTGTGAGTCTAATTTCCAACCCCACTGGAATTTCTGAATTTGAAGTTGATTTGACCCCTCAAAAGTCATTTCTCCCAAGGCAGCTTTCTGCAACTCAAAAAAGGGGCAGAAAGTCAAAATTTGCATGTATTTTGAGCTTTTGAAAGCCCAAATATTCATAAAATCTGAAACCCATCCATAGGAAAGTGTATTTTTGCATGACAATTCCAAAAATGTAGAGTTTTCCCCGTTCTGAACTGTCCCCATGACTGGTCGCACGCGGGGTGAGACCACTCAAATGGCCAAAACCTGTAAAATTCTCAAAAATGCCAAAAATGCCTCAAAACTCTCAAAATTTCTTGGGTTTGCTGCTAGGAGGAGGCTAATGAGTATCATGGGGAGTGAGAGAGGCCTCAGCCAAGATACGGAGCGGGTTGGTCTTCTTCTTCGTCTTGCGGGCCTCGGACAACTTCCTTTGGAGTATCTTCATCTTTGCTTTGCAAACATGCATTCTCGCCCAATAATGATTTTTGATGTTCCGTAGCAACCTCTTGTTCTGGTTGGCTTTCTCCAACAGTCTCTCCAAGCAAGCATTTGCCTGAATGAGCAAAGACTCCCGGTCAGCAGGCAATGGGTCCCCGGGTCTCCTACGGTTCAAACCTCGATTACCGCGGATCCTCCATAGCTCATCAAGTTCTTTTTCCTCTTCTAATTGTTTGTTGCGCTGCTCCAAATAAGTGATGGTCCATTGAGCCATTTCGAGCTTCTGCTGCAACACGAGGTTCTCCTCCTCTCTCTGTCTGATAAGCTCATAAAAATCTGAAGAAGGAGAGTGAGCGTCAAGGTCAATGAAATCATGATGTGTATCGCCAACTCTCTCATCCTCGACCATGGGCTGCTTGCCCTCCCGTACTGCCTCTGCTGATGAAGAATGCGAGGCCCCTTCCACCTGATGTGGAGATAACACTCGCTGACCTATAGATGATGATGGCGAGACCCCTTCCACCTGCTGTGGAGAAAGTACTCTTCGAGCTGTTGCAAACAAGGTCCTGTGACCTCTCTGGTAGGTGACCTGAGGTGAGGAAGCAACCTGTCTCGGAACAATGATCTCGGGCTGGTGAATGGACCTCCCTCCTCATAAATGACCTCTGGCTCTGGGTGTGGCTCTGGTGGCACTGTAAAGAACTCATGAGAAATGAAGTCTGCCCATGGAATGCCCTGCTGACTCAACTGATGGGAAACAATGAGCTGGATGAGACCATGATGGCACAAACTCCTATGCTGCTGAGCTGGGGACTGCCTCTGAAAAACGGACACCATCCTCTGAATGTCCTGGAAGAAGAAAACCGGGATGTTTATCATCCTCACTCGGGTAAAGTGCATCAACAGGCGAATGTGACAAGAGAAGACCTGTGAAAATCTTCCCTCGCATGGGAAGTAATGCATGATAAGCCGCATGATCGGAGCATACTCCCCCCGGAGGAATCTGAAGGGAAAGACCCCTGACAAGTGACTCATGAATGCTGGCCTGACATATGGCTCAAAATAAACATAATCCAGCATTTTGCGCTTGGGCCACACCTCACCCACATTTGGTATCCCGGTAGCCTCTGAAATCACCTCCGGAGATAGCATAAAATTCACCCCTGCAAGAGTGACCTGCCCATCATGAAGGTGCAAAACAAATAAGCGGGCCAACTCCCTGTGGTGCTGAATCTGGGCAAGCCTCTCACAGAACTGAAAACATGACATATAACGGAAACAATTCACTGCCATAGGACAGGGCTGCAATTCTGCTAAAGATGTGGGCTCTTCTCTCTTATGATGACCACCTTTGCCACCTTTACGAGGCCTCTGCTGTACCTCGATCTCTGTGGAAGAAGACCGGTCATCACCTTGCTCATAGGTTTCAGTGGTTGACATGGTGCTTTTGAGCAAAGTGAAGCAAATAGATAGAGTAAACTGCTGCCCTTGCCTGCAAAATGCTGAGAAGTATGCTGTTTTCAAGGGGAAAAAATCATAAGGGAAATGTTAGGGGAGGGATTTTTAATAAGGAATGGGAAAATATTTAAAAACATGGATTTTTAAGGGATAATTCACAAAATGTCAAGCATATCATCTCATCTTCCATCATTAGGAAATCATTTGCAAAGAAATACTTTATTAGGGAAAATACGTATGATAGTCATCAAGGGAAAGGACATGCATTTGCAACAGGAGTATAGGACAGCATAGATAGCTTGCTCCTTTGAGTTTTTGTTTTTTCAATGTACATCATAAGGTAAACAATGTTTTTCAAAGGATTTTATGTACATTTAGTCATAGGGGAACAAGGCTTCTTTTACATCTTGTCATAAGGGAAAAGGGATCTTAATTGAACAGGATTTTAGGGAAGGGGTAGAGAGGAAAACAGGGCTTGGTTTTGGGGAGACACAACAATATTCTTTTGCAAACAATATTTACAGCAATATGTCCATTTTATACATATACACGGCTGCATTTTTCTTGTTTTTGCTATGGATATGCAACAGCAGTGTGTCTTCTATTTTCCAATGACTATGCACAGCAATAACTTTTTTTTTTTATTTATTTGGTCATTTTGCCATATTATTGCTCTTTTTCTCTTTTTACATAACATTTTTTATCCTTGCTGTTGTTCATTTATTTTCCTTGCCGTGTGGAGGGTATTAGGGTTTTGGGTAGAATACATGAAAGGGCATTAGGGTTTTGTAAAGGGATTTGGGGGAAGGATAGGGTTTTAGGAATTTGGGATGAGATATTTAGTATTTATTGCAAATGAGATAAGATATATATGACATTTGTGAATTTAATAGGAAACAAGGAGGGAATAAATAGGGATTTAAAGCCTTGAAAAAACATCAACCCTAGCATAATGCCTACATGAACAAGCAATCACCCAAATCCATTTCTCCTTACATTTCTTGGTGATAAACATATATATGCAAGCCCATCATTTCATGTTTCAAGCATTCAAACGCACTAGAAGACCCTACCTCGATCAATTGAGCAAGCAAGAGGGCGATTTAGTCGATTTGGAGTGGTTCTGTAGAAGACAGCTTGAGTGGTCGCGCCCCGCCTGAGTGGTCGCGCCCTTTAGAAAAATACACTGCAGAGGGGTCGCTGAGTGGTCGCGCCCCACCCAACTGGTCGCGCACTGAGCCTGAGTGGTCGCGCCCCTGAGAATGACTCCAACTTTCTGCAAATTGCCTCTTTTGACCTCTCACTCGTTTTTTCAAGCTCTCAAATGCATAATGAGGCTGTTTAGAGGGAAATTTACTCTTTATAGGCCCAATTTGAAAAAATTAACTTACCAAACCCACTTTCTAATGTTTTTGTTTTGACATTCACTTTTAACACTGTTTTGAGTTCACTTTGTCCTGAATTTGATCTTTTGAGTGCTTTAACTCTGTTCTTTTTGCAGGTTGACCATCTAATGGACTCTGGCGAGGAGACCAGGGTTATTGCTGGCATTTTGAAGAATTTTGAAAATTTTCCTTATTTTTCGCAAATTTCACATGACCTTGGGTTTAAAAACAGGGTTTTTAAATCCAAGGTATAAATGAGCTGTACCTGATGAAAAATATCAATGGAACATATTTACATACCTCCTTCCGGCTTGGTGGGGACTATTAGACCTCTGACTCATGACCTTGCAGTGATATTTGACTGAAACCCTAGACCTAAGACTTTGGACTTCAAGTCAAAACAAAACAAGCGTGACACAAGTTCATTAACTGATATGACCTGATCCAGCAAAGCCAAGAAGGGAACAAGGACCAGCTCCTCCATCAGTTTTATGGCATGCCTAATGGAATGCAAAACTGACATCGATGAGACACCTACTTATGCATATGCAAAGAGCTTTTGATCACCGATGGAGGGCTCAAGACCGACACTAACAGAAGGGAAGGTGAAGGATATGTTTTTTTTAGTCATTAATATTTCCAGATGGAATCAAATGCACATTGGGAGTGTGCCTTGGAACAATGAGTCAGTAACTGTTCATTGAGAGGACAAGTGGCGCAGGTTTATAGCACTGGACATTGGATGCATATTTGACTTTGGCAGTGGATTTTGGACTTCCTGGGAAGGAGGTGAATCGTGGTATTACTTTGGGGGTGGAGGTGTGAGCCTCTGGATTCCCTTGTTGTGGATGCAAGCATCGTATCCTTCTATTTGCTCGATGAGAAATGTGCATGTGTATAAGCGTGTTATTGTAAATACTATATTGAGCTAGATTTATAAAGCTCCATAGAGAGTATGGTTATTTTTTGTGTGAAGAAAATGTGCATTTGTTTATATGTGGTTATTATTGTAAATACCGTAATGAGTTATGTTATAAAGCTCCAGTAAATGGTATGTTTGTCATCTTTTATCAGATGGTCATTGTAAATACTATAGAGAGCTATGTTATAAAGCTCCATGAACAATATGTTTTTTTTCAACAATTTGTTGGTTTATAGGTGTCATTGAACACCGAGGGCAATGTTCCCCAAAGGGGGAGGGTTCTGTAACAATACTGGTTAAAAAATCATGTAAAAATATATAAGGCTATGGTGATGGGATGTATTCCAAGCTAAATGGTAGGAAAAACATCCTAGTGGGTGTTCATTCGGTTTATTATGGCTAAGGAAATTGTCAAAGGCAGTGGAAAAGGCTTTGGAAAGGGAAGAGAGATTATTTGTCATTTAATTATGAAAATAATAGAAATTAGGAGAAAAGGAAGGTGAAAGGTCATAAGTTGCATGTGAGGAGGAAAATGAAGGAAAATAATGGAAACTAAAGAAAATAGAGGCCTCATTGAAAAAAAGGCTTCTGAGGATCAGTGGGTAGGATTGGTCAGTGTAAGCTTGGTGAGTTCAGTTTTGGAGCTCTCTCTCTAATATCCCTCTCTCACTTAGAATTTTTTTGGAGCACTCTTGGAGAGTGTGGCATACTTGGATTTTTGGAGCAAGAAGGAAAATGAAGAAGAGGAAAGCACAACATGACATTGGTATCAACACCTACAACAGATTTGGCTTACAAGGATCGAGTTGCATGTATGTTTTCCTCACAATTTTTGACATGCATGTGATTTCCTCGTTATGATCTGTCATTGGCATGGGGGATTGCCTAGATTAATAGTGGATTTTCCTAGCCTTTCCATTTCTCGGATAACCATGGTGATTGTGGGTTTATTTCTTTGTTTTGTCTTGGTTGGTTCTCATGTTTCCTTTAGCTTGGGTTGAGTTATTAATTCCTAAAGGCTTGGTTGGAAAAACGCTCTAGAAGCCCTATAACAAATTGGGTTGAGTTAATAGTCCTGGAATCCTTGATTGGACAAATACTCTCAAAGTCCTGTAACAACTGGGGTTGAGTTATTAGTCCTAGAAGCCTTGGTTGGACAAACACTTTGGAAGCCCTCGGTGGGTTGAGTTACTAATCCTGAAAGCCTTGGTTGGACAAACTCTCTAGAAGCCCAAAGCCAGTTGTGGGTTGAGTTATTAGTCATGTAAGCCTTGGTTGGACAAAGGCTATAGAATCCCAACGACCACTGTGAGTTAAGTTACTAGCCATAGAAGTCAGGTTGGAACAAACGCTCTAGAGCCCTAGGAGGTTTAGGTAGAGACCCATCTAATGATTTTTTTGTGATGTCTAACCGTGAGGTCAAATCACTGTTTGATGGGTTGAGGTGGTTGGCCTCTGGAAGCCCTGGATGGTTTTAGATTTATGTGTTTTGTGAGATCCCACATTCATGCTTGGACTATGGCACCGGGGTGAATGGTTGAAGAGAGTTTTGGCTCAACCATTCTACGGTCGGGTAGAAGGTGGTAGTCCCATACTGGGTTGGATTTTTCATCATTAATGTGAGGTTATTTCTCCTTGTTATCTCATGAGTATTATACTAGTTTATATGTGGATTCTATGGTTATTGTATCCTTGGTATTTCTATTGTTATTATGCTGGTTATATATATGTTTTATGACAATATATATTTATGGCTTTCTTCATGTTATTACTCGTAGATGAATGAAAAATATATCTATGACCTAATGGATGAAATGGTAGTTAATGTGTTGAGGCATCAAGGCTTCTTAGTTATTCTCAGCTAAGTATGAGACCACTATGCTCAGATCTGTTATTTACACTTGTAGATTGCATATTCGTGATATATTTGACGAAATGTTTGTCATGGCTAGTAGGGGTCCAGTCATGGTCTTATTCAAGTAACTGCATTTGTACTGGCATTTCTCTATTGTTTTATTATTCTGAATATGTCATTCAATTCTAGGTAGTGACCTACGATCTAGGCCTAAAAAAGTGGCTCAAATCTCGGGGACGCTGGCACAACATTGTGAAAAATAGTTTGTGGACACTGGCTTTTAGGCCTGTGAGAGCATACAGAGGTCCCTAGATGCTCGCTTTCCCATAGCATGAGAGTGTCCATACGTCAAGTAGTCCAAAATCTCAGTGAAACCTAGGGGCTGGCTGGCAGAAGGGTTGGATTGGTTCTTGAGGGTCCTAATGCTAATGTTGAATGCAGGTATGGCGTGTTTCCATCAGCTCCACTTCCTTAATGTGACTTAGGAGGCTGAATCATATCATAGTGGCCTCTCATCGCATGTTTACCCTGGTTGGTCAGTTTTTTGGGTAGAAGTGGGAGGAGGGTGTTACATTGACGAAACTTTGATGGCTCTTTCACCCAACCATTAACAATCTCCTTTGTGCTCAAGTTGATGGTCTTCGCATAGAAGTATGAATGCATAATTGATTCTGGCTTAGGTAAGTGGTACATAAGATGATAATCTGCTGCAAGAAAAGAAGCAAGCCTTCGTCCGCTGATACTGCCAAGAGTCATAGTCTTTGGATCCATGTGAGACAGTATCCAAATAATAACATTTTCACATGTAAATGCTGGGTACCTGCATGCAACCCTAACTTATGAATATTGACATACACCTGCTAGTCTTCCAGATCTTCTTTGAATGTCTTTTTTGAGAAAATTTCATTTACATTTTTCCATGTGAGATCTAATTCCTTCTCTAAGAACAATTGAGTGTGTGAGTATACTGGCAAGTAAACTGGTGTACTCTCAATTTCCTCCTCAGTGTTTCTCTCTGTGGTATCCTTTGAAGCAGTTCCCTTGAGTACCATGATAACAGTGACTGATGAAGAGAAGTTCCCAACACTTGCGATACTTGTGGGAGGAAAAAGAACTCATGGTAGACAATAAATTAGCTTCAGAAAATAAACTTAAAAAGCAAGATGAAGCAACCAACCAGTGAACTTATGAAGAGGATTTCACAATTTTGGAAGTGAAGGGATAGAGATTGGCTATGGGAACCGCACATTGTGCAGTGTCAACAACTATTGATGTAGCTTGAGGCTAGAGACTGCACAATGCGTAGTATAGCCTGGTTACACTATGGGAGAGACTGGACAAGGTGGCAGGCCTAAGCCCTGGAACTGTGCAATGTGTAATTGGATCAGCCTATACTGTGCATTGTGCAGTCTCAGAGGCTAATTTGAGAGCTTGAGCCTCATACTTGTGCAATGCCCAGCTAGACAAGGTGAAAACTGGCTAAGGAAAGAGCAGATATGTGCGGTGAGAGTGTGGGAAACAAGTAGATCTGAGTGATAGTGAATGTTAAAGTTCATATATGAATAATTATGGATAGATCAATGCAAAACAAGTGAAGAAGATTGTTGAACCTCAGAATTACTCTCTCCTTGACAACTTTTCTCACTTCTTTCCCTTGTTTTCCATAAAAAGAAAGATCCCCATCACAGATAAATGACATATTTTGTCTCAAGGAGGACATTAAATGATTGACATGTTATACTTTTATTTTTTTGCTATTTGAATAAGTTTTTTCAAATTAGCTACGAAACAAAATCTATTCTGCAGCTAACTGTGTGTTCCATAGCTACTTCCATGGTTTATCAGGTTACAGGTGTCAAACGAAGAAACCGGCCACATGGGCATCTATGGAATCATCTCAACATGGATCTTATCCTAGTCATGCAACCCAGATCGATAAAAAAGCCATCTCAAGACCATAATGAAAGGTGGAGTCAAACGTATGAAGCCCAGAAGCAATAGGACTCTTTCTCTACCCTTTCGTGGTTAATTAATAAATCTAACAGTTGTGTTGAAGCATTAACTCGGATCAGCCACCTGTATCAATGGTTCTGAGCAACCACCTTGTTCGAATTCAAGTCACTTGTAGCTGATAAAAAATTTATGTAGTCCGGTTGTGATATGTGTAGACCACCTATAGCTAATTTTCCTCAAAAGACAGTTATGAATATTTTCTTTTAAATACTAGTTGTACTGAACCGGAAAGGGTTCAAAGTTTTTGATGTATTAAGTTTAGACTTATCAGCTCTGTAATTTCTGACTTTTGTTCCTGTTTTATAATACAAAGTTGTGTGTTGACTGATGATCATTTGAAGGAGCATTTTGAATTAAGTTAGTAGCTCAACCCAGTAAGTTGTAGAGGGTCCCTGCACTGAAGGAGGTTTCCTTTTCATTCGTTTTGTTTGTTCAGTTTTAATATCATGATTTTCTTTTAGCAGTGTTCGTAACTTAGGTTGATTTCTTGTAGTTTGATTTCTTTTAGTTCTGATCAGTAGCATAATGTTAGAATTCAATAGTGTAGTCTTGTTTCTCCAATCCATTTCATAAAGGAAAAAACTTTGTTTCTAAACAGAGTAAGATTGAAAGTAATGAGGATGCATTGTTGATTAGTTTACTCACTGTTTTATTTATTTATTTCCTATTTCAAGTTGTTAATGCACTGTATTAGTGAATGTTTTTGGTCACCATTTCAAGATGATATCCATCTTAAACTAAATGGTTAAGAATTCACTTTACATAAGGGTTGAAACCGATTAGTTAGCTTCTGCATGTTTTTATTTAGTTTTTTTCTAGATCATGAAGTACAAAAGTTGCTTGAATTCCATCTCAAGGAGGTTATCTTTCAAAATTCAAGGTTAGAGTAACTAGAAGTACTTATGTTAATTTCATTCCCTGTCTTTATTTTAACATGACTTACAACTTTACCTTTTGGTTTTAAGAATTAGATTCATGAATTAGGATTAGATGACAAGATAGGACACATGCTTTATTTTTTCCCTTCTTTTAACTTAGATTTTGACTATTTTTAAGCTCTTGGGTTCACCTTTAGGAAGTTTAGATTCAGTTTCTCAGAGTTCAAATTGAACATCATTAGGAATCAAAGAATAGAAACCCCCAAACCAATATAAAATACAAAACAACGAAGTAAGAAGGGTTAACTAAGCACATATAGTGCACTGCACTTCATCAACTTATGAACCTCGGTTGATAATTTATGCAAAGAAATTTAGGACACTAAATTGACTAAACAAAGATTAGCATGTAAAAGGAAAAAAAACATGCAATAAGAGTCGTTGTAACGGGAAAAAAAAACTAATGTGACACTTGTGAAAGGCAAACAACAAACTAAAACAACACTTGTACAATATAATATACATTAAAAATCCAACAACCATGAAAATAAATGACAAAAATAGCCCTCACAGAAGTCAAACGATAAAAAACGACAGAAAAAACAACAGAAGATGACAAAGGCAAAACTCTCCCCGAAAAGCGTCACAAACTCCACCGAAGGCTCATTGATCTCCTTGGAAATTCTGGAGATCCAAGATTGAATGTACAAATGAGATATAGGGGTTTCAATTAAATAGATCTGGACTGGTTGAGGTTTATGACGTGCATGCCTAAAATCAAGGAAAAAGTGACACTTGGCAAAATGTTCCAAAAATAGTAAGTGTGCCACCTTCGGGAAACTAATTAGTGAATCCCTATTTTCAAGGGATGCTTTTTTCTTTCTGGGAAACTTTGCATGCACACTGGAAAGAAGGATTGTGTAATTCTTGAGGACTGGTCAACTTCTTGACTTAGTGCATTGCATAGTTTCTGAGCTCAAGGGATGGTTTGTGTAGTTTCCATAAACAAGGTTGGGTTGCCATCCAGGATCCGAAGTTCTCAAGCTTAAGGCGGACCTGCTAAGAAGGATTGCGAAATTTATGGAGGAAAGGCTAGCCTACCTTCCAAGATTGTGCAGTTTTTGGAGGCAAGCCCATAAATGTTGCAAGGTCAAGTTAGAAGGTTGCTTGTGACTTAGAAGATTTAGATTGGGATCAAAACAATCTAACACAAGCATGCATAAATATAAATCTTTGAAATACCATGAATACTTGACGACATTAAAAGATGAACTCTTGTCGAACTCTAACTCTCTGTATATATCTTGTCTCATGCAAAATAGGTCTAACTCTTCAGGAAGTATTTTTCATTTCATTGATCATCATAGCTTCTTCACTTAGCCTGTGTTAAAGATATAGTTCCTACCATTATCTTCATCGATGGAACACTTAACCAATCCAATTCAAACTAAGTTATTTCGATTGGGAGATGAGGAGTACATAGATACACAAGTAAAAGAATTGTCAGTCTTAGTTTTCATCTTTGGTGTTGCTCTACTGCGAGCAGGCCTGGACAGTACCTCGACATAGTCACTTCAAAAAAAAAAAACCAATTACTTCGCTACCAGCTAGCCTGGATAGTACCTCGATGGAGTTGCTTGATTCACCTCTTTGCACAAGAAGTCTTTCTCTTCTTTCGCCTTTATTTGATTTTTCTCATTTTTTCATTTTGTTGATAGAATTGTGCATAGGAACTTATTGATTTAGTGAGGTGGAAGAGGGATCCCAACTTATTGAGAACATAAGAGGTTGTCCCTTCAAAAAATCATAATTATATATACTTCTGACACACTTGTTAAGGTTTTCCTCCCCTCCTTACTCTACTCAACTCAGTTGACAAGGAACCGAAATAAAAGACCGATTAGAGTAGGCGGTACTGGTTATAGGTTCAAGCATTGTGATTTCACTATGGCTTTCTTTGAGAAAGAATGCATTTTCCATCAAAGTATCATCAACTAAAAGTTTAAAGATTCATGCAAAGAGGGGGAATAAACAAATAATCAAGCATTGACAATAGCACAACTTCCTCGTGAACTTCACCATGCTTGCTTCGAAAACCAAACACGATCTCATGCAAAATCTGTCCTACAACTCAAAGAAATGAAAAGGAATAGAAAGGATAAATACGGAAAGTAAATCAAAACAAAACAAAGAAACGAAAACAAACAAACTACTCCTACTCCTAAACTAACAAAGAATAGGCCAAACCTATATAAAATGAAATTTCTAGTGTAACCATTGATGCATCAGTTGGCCTATATAGGCAAAGGAACACATATCAAGAAAGATATTCAAGCATAAAATCAAGAAAGAAAGATAAATAAATACATTCCATGACATTCAAAGTTTGAAAATGCATGTAGAAAATATGAAAGAAAAGCACATGCGAGGCATTCTGCGGATGCATTATGGTGTTCAAACACACTGCGACTCAAAGAAACGAAAGAAAAAAATTACATACTTCCAAACTCGACAAACATAAAGAAATAATAAAAGATGTGCTTCGCAATAGAACTCACCAAGTATGATTCCTCCAAAGATTGAGCGATGGGATCATTCAAAACTGATGGAGGATGCGAAAAATATGAAACATATAGATTTTCAATTTGTGCAAAGGAGTGATGATAAGCGTTGAACAATACATCATTATTCTGATCAGAATTGGAATGATATCAAGATTAAAAGAACCTAACATTACCATCAGCTTGACCTAAAGTGCCTCGAAAACTCGTGGAAGTTCCAAACCATGAGAAGATAGATCATCAAAGATAGGTGGCTTAAAAAAATCAACAGTAGAAAAATCAGAGTCGTGACCAAATGAATGGGTGAAAAGATCATGAAAACCACAATCAGAAAGTTCAAGATTAGAAATAGAGGCATCCTCATGATCTAATGAATCATAAAGAGGGGAAGATTGAAAAAAAGAAATTTCACCCTCTATTTCTTGAGAATGATGAGATGATGGATTGGAGAGATCAAGAAGAGAAGAATTTCCCTCTCTGCATTCGGATGAAAAAATAACATTCCATGAATTTTAAGTGTGATTGGGAATAACATCATTAGAAACTAATTCTCTGCAAGATTCAACGGGAATGACAGAATCACGGAAAATGTCAGGGTAATGAGGGAGAGGTGCGGAAGGAGAAAGATCAATATTCATTGCAGATTCTTGTTTAGAGATAGACTCCCACACATAGTCATCATAAATGATATCGCAGTTTGGCTACTCAACACTAACTCCATCCTGAAATTCATCCTTGTGAATATTAACAAAGACAATTGAAACAGGTGAACCAAACAACTCACCATTAGTAGGAAGAATCAACGGATGGAGGATGAGGAGATAACACATCATTGCAAAAACTATATTCATAATCCAAACTAGCATTGAAATTCTGAGTATGTGGGGTGGAAGAAGATGGTGGTAAATTAGTAGATGAACTCTCAAGTTCTCCCACCTCAACCTACGGAAATGGAGTTGTTAGATGAGGGGAATATGAAGAGTCACTTGGAACAACAACTTCATTCATCGCATATTTAGAAGCTCTATAACTAAGGTATGTTGGGAGACTTTCGAAAGACTCATATTCATGTGGATTCATCAAAATGTGAACAAGAAATTAAAATTTCTCTTTCATTAAATTATAATTGATATCATCTTCATAAAATTCTAAACAAAAATGGATGAAACGATCATGAAAATCATCAAAATATTCATCAAGTGCTTTTTGCAATCGCATGATTTTCTTGAACATAAATTTATAATCATACCTGTCAAAGGTGTGGTAAAGATTTGTGACAAGATGTTTGAAAGAGTGAATGGAAGCAACAAGAAATGTGTAACACCATTCCTTTAAGCGCGCTTCGAATGTGAGGACGAACAACCTGCACATAGTATTCTTACAGTGGATATTGTGTTTTGTGCAAAATTCGAAAAATCGATCGATGTGCTTGAGAATGGTTGTTCCACCCTTGCCATAGAATTTCAGATTTAACAAGTCATTAATTATTCCCATGGGCACTTTCAGATTTGTGGTTCTACTGTCTGGGTTATGATTTGGGAAGAAGTCATTAAGATGCAAAAAGTTCAAAAAACCTTCATGGGATCAACTTGTCATCTATCCCTCCTAGCGCTAGGAATGTTGACGGTGTTGGACCTGCCAACACTAAGGAGATTTCTTCGGTATGAAGTCCAAATTAGACCTCACACAATTTGGTGTAGGAGTCCCATCTACAATACCACCCGGTTGTCGATGCAATGGGTTTTAATGATGTGCCTTGGCTGCAATAACGCATAGAGTGATATATAATGACTTTGGTGAGAACAAGTGTGTGGCCCTTCGGAAATTCAAGTGCGATTCATGAAGGTTCTGCCAAACGAAAGGGAAAATAAGTGAGCCCCTTAAAATCTTGTAATTGTATGCAAATTGAAATGAATACACGAGCATAAATGACATCATGAGCTAATATGTGAAATATTTCACAAGTTAACAATGATGGAATTAAACAACAATATACATTCAAAAAGATTCGTATTGTTGCAAACGAAATAGTTCATAAGCATAAGCATAAGTTAAATAACATACATTGCAAACATAACAATAGTAGTCCTACCATATTCACAACATATGCATCAAAACGTGTCGGCTCTGAGCTTTTATTAAGTGAAAGTTCCAATCATACATATACCATTGACAAACCACTAGCCCCAATAGTGGAACATGAAGTCAACATCACCTACTCCTCCAAAGAAATACACTCCCTCTATGCTACGGAGAAGCCAAGACTCTCATAAAATCCCAAGCTCCTAATTCTAAGCCTAAGCCTAGATAAAAGCTTTTCTCCCCCAAAATCTCTTTACATGAGTTGTGAGGGTCTATTTATAACAAGAGGGGGTGACTCTTCAACTCCCCTTTGTGAATTTTGGACTTCCCTCATGACTCTTCAACTTTCCTTTGTGACTTTTGGACTTCCCTCATGACTCTTCAACTTTCCTTTGTGACTTTTGGAATTCCCTCACGACTCTTCAACTTCTTTACAAAATAACTCATTACATTACATTGTGACTCGTCACATTCCAATATTGTCACTTGGAACTCCACTTACAAATTAAGTACAAAATAATATTATAATTTACATGCACCCACATAAGACAAAATTGGGTAGAGCCCACTAGACAACCTAATAGGACAAAACATATCATTTTTTTAGTTTGGGGAAACTCCACATCAACAACTTCCACTTGATTTTTCTCAACCACATAATGGTACCAATCTCTGTATTGCACAATGATATCCCCAAACTATGTGATGGCATCAGGATGGAAGAAAACTCTAGCTTCCACGGCATTCAGGTACCCTGACTTGGAATCAGTTTTAATTTCCTTCTTGATAAGGAGCAACATTGTGTTGATTTCGATAGGGACACCAATGTACTTATGCATATTCTGTATGTTCACCTTAATATATTCCTTGATAGTTACTTGCCTCCATTGTTCTAAGTATTCATTTATCTCTTGTCTAACCTAGTTCCTGCGCTTGATCTCTATGAGTGAACCAACTGATGGTATCATGTGGGACTTCACCAAGAAATCCATGTTGTTGTATAATCGTTCATACGAGGCTTGAATTTTACTAATGAATGAGGCAAGTTGTTTTTTGTTCTAGATCAACATTTGAACTCTTGCTTTCTCCAGCTCTTCATGTTGCTTTTTTTTTCTTTCCCAAGTCAAGTGGTGCCCTTTTGTATTGCATTGACCATTCATGCACAACAATAATGACAACTTGTACATTCCTGAGAGTTTTGACAAAATATTTACACTGTTGTTGCAAGCCATGCAAGTGGACAACTTCTCTATGTATAGTAATAAGCTCTTCATGAATATTCTACATGGTCTCTTCAAGTGTCGATACGTCACCCAGTATCAATGCCTTCAGCTCTTTTAGATAGACCTGTGCGGAAGCTCTATTTTGAGTTGCTACTCGAAGTTGTTCAACCTCTTGCCTAAAAATGTGCAAGTTCTTTGCCAATTTCTTGTTCTCGACCATCAAATATTCAATGTTTGACTTCGAAGCACTTGCGAAGGGAAAGTTGGTTGTGGTAATGACATTGGGATTCCTCCTAGTGTTTGCCACAATCACCCTTTCTCTAATGAATGCAGGAGATGTGAGGTCGTCCAATTTTTTTTTCTTCCTTTCCTGTACAATATTTCTATGAAGCTAGTCATAAGTGAGATTGTACATATCCATAACTGAACCATCATCAAGAAGAACAATTTTCTCTTCCTCACTTGTAGCTTTCTCTGTCAGAGGATGGGGAGACTAAGCGACGACTTGTTGTATACTTGGCATCAGGTCAACATCTTGGTTTTTCAGCTTTGGTTCCTCCATGTCTTAAATTTCAATCAACTTCTCTATCTCTTGGACAAGCTCTTTGTCCTACATTTGTTTTCTCTCCTCCTCTAATTGTCAATTTTGTTCTAGCTCTATCGCTTTCCTTTGCGTTGTTTCTTTTGTTATTGCCTCTACTCTTCACCTTTCTTCATCTTCTTGCTTCTGCTTCTCTTCTTCTGATTTCTTCTCCACCTATTCTTCCCCCTACTTCCATTCTACTTCCTGCACCCTATGTTTACTTTTCTTCTCTTGTGCTAAAGCCATTTTCATAATGGTTGAATCTTCTTTCATCTTGCGTCTTCGTTCCCCCCCTTGGATTGTGCACAACCTTGCTCTTTCCCTTCTCACACACTGGGTTGTGCAATTCTATTGGTACTGCCTCTGGAGTTCCTAATTGTTGTGGAGCAACCTGTGAAGTTCCTTCCAAACTAATCAGCTCATGGGACTTCGAGGAATTGTAACAATTTTTCCATCCATCCTCCTTTGGTCAGTGAGAGATATCGCTTAGTCACTGAAAAGGGATTCTCGCATAGTGGTCTTTGCAAATACTCCTCACATCGTATGGATTGAAATATTGAGTACTGAATGAAAATTTCTCTATCCCTTTCCCTTTGATATCCACAACTTTCAAATTATTGATCTCGTACAATCTGAGCTGCATAGGAAGAGCTAGACAAGTTACTTTCTTCTTCCTATGTAATGTTGCTAAAAAAACTGTGGAGAGATGATATGCAACTTCTTGTATGACTAGCTTGTCGGTGGCATACCTTGATAGAATATGGGGGGACTTCTATTCACCGAACACCCTATGGAAATTTCCATTCGGTGAGGCAAACCAATCTGCTATCTACGATATTGATTCCATTGCCCCATGTGACATTTAAGGTGGCTCTTCCTAAAAAATCATCTTGTACAACAGAATGAGGAAGTGATCAGTTAGCTTCTCCATTACTCCTCTATGGCTGCACTCTGAAATAAACTTGCAATAAACATACACGAAAGGCTTTTGTGGTGTTCAAGTCCAATTCATGCCAGGGAATGCATTATGTGCGCATATTGCATCCAGTAGATATGCATACATATAAAATCTAGCTTGCTCGCCTTTCAGAGGACTAAGGGCGTTAGACACATGGATCTGCAACTACTGAGCCAACAAATCTAACAAGTTGAATGGTTTACACACATTCACAACATGGTCCAATAAGAAATCCCACCCTTCAGGAAAGGTCTCAGTACTCTCATGACCATAAATTATGCAACATAAGATGATCAATAATGGATATACATTCCTAAGATATTTTGTCTTATATGTCTTGGTGGGTGTTTGATGAAACTTCGATGGCTCTTTCACCCAACCTTTAACAATCTCCTTGGTGCTCAAGTGGTTGGTCTTCACATAGAAGTATGAATCCATCAATTATTCTGACTCAAGTAAGAGGTACATAAGATGATAATCTATTTCCAGAAAAGAAGCAAGCCTTCGTTCGCTGATATTGCCAAGAGTCATAGTCTTTAGATCTGTGTGAGACAATATCCAGCTAATATCATTTCCACATGGAAATTTTGGTTACCTGCATGCAATCATGTGTAACCTTGACTTCTAAATATTGACATACACCTATCGGTCTTCCAGATTTGTTTTGAAGGTATTTGCTGAGAAAATTTCATTTACCTTCTTCCATGTGAGATCTGATTCTTTCTCTACAAATACTTGAGTTTTTGAATATACTGGCAAGTAAAATGGTGTACTCTCAACTTCCTCCCTGGTTCTGCTCTCTATGGTATCCATTGAAGCAATTCTATTGGGTGCCATGATAAAAGTGACTGGCGAAGAGAAGTGCTCAACACCTGCGATACTTGTGGGAGGCAAAAGAACTCATGGTAGACAATAAATTAGCTTCATCAAATCAACTTACAAAGCAAGATCAAGCAACCAACCAGTGAATTGATGAAGATGATTGCACAATTCTGGAAGTGAAGGGAGGGATATTGGCTACAGAAAATATGCTTTATACAGTCCCAGTAGTCATTGATGCAGCTTGAGGCTAGAGACTATGCAATGTCCAGTCCAGCCTGGGAAAACTATGGGAGGGACTACACATTTCACAGTCTTAGTGGCCAAGGTGGCAGGCATAAGCCATGAAACTGTGTAATGTGCAATTGGGTCAACCTGTACTATACATTGCATAGTCTCAAAGCCCAAGCTGAAAGCTTGAGCCTTAGACTTGCCAATGCCCAACTAGACAAAGTGAAAACTGGCCAAGGATAGAGCATATATGCCTTCTGAGAGTGTGGGAAACAAGCATATATGAGTGGTAGTGCATGTTAAATTGCATATCTAACTGAGTATGGATAGATCAGTGCAAAACAAGTGTAGAAGATCAACATGCAAAAGGAAAAACAAACATGCAAGAGGAGTCACCTCAACGATGACACTAACGGGTTAAAACAAGAATGTGACACTTGTGAAAGGAAAATGACGGACTAGAAAACACTTTTACAAGCTAATATACATTAAAACTCCAGTAACCATGAAAAGAAATGAGCAAAACAACCCTCACATAAGTCAAACGATAAAAAAACGTTGAAAGAAGCAGTAGAAGACGATGAAAGCAAAACTTACATGAAAAAGCATAAAAAACTCCACTGATGGCTACTTAATCTCCTTGGGAATGCTTTAGCTCCAAGATTGAACGTAAAAATGAGCTCTAAGGGCGTAAATTAAATATATCTTGACTGATTGAGGTTTATGACATGCATGCCTAAAATCAAGGAAAGAGAGACACTTGGTAGAAAGTTCCAAACACTGTAAGTGTGCTACATTCAATAAACTAATTAGTGAATTCCTATTTTCTAGGGATTCTTTTTTTCTTTTCGTGAAACTTTGTATGCACACTGGAAAGAAGGATTTCACAATTCCTGAGGATTGGGAAACTTCCTGACTCATTGTATTGCACAGTTTGTGATATCAATGGATGGTTTGCGTGGTTTCCATCAATAAGGTCGGGATTCCATCCAAGACTGCATGGTTCTCAAGCTCAAGGTTGAGATGTTAAGAAGGATTGCATAATTTCGAGAGGCAAGGTTGGCCTACCTTCCAAGATTGCGTAGTTTTTGGAGGCAAGTCCAACAATGTTGCAAGGTCAAGTGAGAAGGTTGCTTGTGACTTAGAGGATTTAGATCGACATCAAAACAAGCTAACAAAAACATTCATAAAGATAAGTCCTTGACATACCATGAATACTTGATGACAGTAAAATATGAGCTCCTATGAGAAAAAGGAAGGCTCCAAAATCAAAGCATGGGAAAAAGTTTAGAGGGTGGTTGTAGCAGCTACAACAATGTTGGGTTGTGTTATATTCTTTCCACGACTAGTGGGAGAATTTTTTGGACCCTATATTAGGTGGGCGGACCTACCTATGGTTTTTTGCATGGATTTCTCACAAGGTTTTGGGCATGATGGTTTTTATTCCATGGTATTTTGTGGATTCAGTCAAGGGAACTACAATTATGTTCTAATCTAGGGTTAATGGATTGGGGTTTATGGATGCTTCGACATGTATATATATGCATTATAACATTGAAGGAATATAATGAAAAATCAATCTGGTAGTCCCGGTTTGGGGATCCAGGGGAAAATATCTGTGTATATTTGTTTTATGTTTTATGCTCTCATCATTGTTTATTTTATGTTTTTAGAATTCGTAAGGAGGTAATTTTTGTACGAGGTTAAAACCTACATTTGGTATCAGAGTTGTTTTTGCTTCAAGGGGATGCCTTTGCTGCTGAGGTTTTTTTTCTCAAGCATGTGGTAGACCCTATTCAATGGGAGATCCCCGAGATCGATTCTTGTGGAGAAAGAAGATGTCAAGCAATGGACATATAGATCAAGAAATTTAATGGTGAGAGTTTTGAGTTGTGGAAACTCAAGATGGAGGCTCTGCTGGTGGATAAAGATCAGTGGATCGCAATAGATCAGGGTACTAAACCAACAACAATGTCAGTTGAAGATTGGGAAAAGTTGGATCGAAAGGAAAAGAGCACAATACGATTGTGTGTCTCAGATTCAGTATTGCTGAATGTATCAGAGGAAGCTTTGACAAAGGCTTTGTGGGACAAGTTAGGGACTTTGTGCCAATCTAAGTCTCTGGTGAATAAATTGTTCCTACGGAAAAAGTTGTATAACTTGAGGATGAAAGATGGAGAGTCAGTGACAGAGAATCTGAATGCATTTAATATTGTGGTAAGCTAGTTATTATCTATTTATATTAAAATTTAATATGAAGATAAGTGCATCAGTTTGTTGTGTTCTCTACCATATTCGTGGGATATTTTGGTTGTTGCAATAGGTAGCAATGAAGCTACCTTGCAGTTTGATGAAATAGTCTCATCCTTGCTATCAGAGGAGACGAGACGGAAAAATATGGAGGGCCATAATGGTGATGCCTTGTCTGTACGAGGACGGTTCCAGAATAGAAACAAAAGTAAGTCTTTGAGTGGGAGATCTAAATCTAGAGGGAGATCTAAATCTCCAAGAAAACCTGTAAAGGTGTGCTGGAAATGCCGAAAGGAAGGGCACTACAAAAGGGACTATAAATATAAACCTCCTAAGGAAAGTGATTTGATGATCCTCCTTCTGCAGAGGCGAACACCATCTCAGATGAAGGTGGAGATGTGTACATGGTTTCTTCTTCAAGTACACATGTAGATCATGAGGCATGGTTGATTGACGCAAGTGCATCCTTTCACTTTACTCCCCATAGAGTGGTTCTTCGAGTATGAGAAATATGATAGCGGTGATGTCTTATTAGGGTATGACAGAAAGGCTAGAATCGTTGGTCGCAAAAAATTCAAGTTGAAGTTGCAAGGTGGAAGGATTAGAACACTTTTGGGTGTTCTGCATATTCATGCATTGGCAAGAAATCTGATTTCTGTAATAAAGTTGGATGATTCACGTGTAAAAATAGTTTTCGAGAAAGATACGTGCAAGATGGTTTAGGGAGCACTGGTATTGATGCGAGGAATTTAGATTGGAACTCTATACAAGCTTCAAGGTAGCACTGTTATTGATGGGTGCAACAGTTTTGTGGTTCCTAAAAGTGGAGTAGAAAATCTAGTGGTCTCTGGAGAAAGGACCATGCTATGGCATCAAAGGCTTGGACATATTGGAGAGAAGGGCCTTCAAATACTTCATGGAAATGGTATGGTAGAATGTATGTCTAATCGGTGTCTGGATTTTTATTTCTATAAAAGTTGTGTATATGGGAAGCAAAATCGGGTGAGTTTCCCCTCTGGTGGTAAGAGGGCGAAACATCTATTAGAGCTAGTGCACAATGATGTGTTTGGACCTGTGTCGGTTCCATCACTAGGAAATTTTGTCTACTATGTATCATTTCTAGAGGACTTCTCAAGGAATACATGAATATATTTCCTCGGGAAGAAATCTGAAGTCTTTGACAGGTTTAAAGAATTTAAGGCTGTGGTGGAAAATGAAACAAAGAAGAAGATAAAGGTGTTGAGGATAGATAACGGTGGATAGTTTTGCAAGAATGAATTTGAAGATTCCTATAAGAAGTGTGGTATAGCATGACAAAAGACTACTCCATAAACACCTGAGAAAAATGGAGTTGCAGAAAGAATGAACAAGACATTGATGGAAAGGGCAAGAAGCATGCTCAATGGTGTCAGGTTAGGAAAGGAATTCTGGGTAGAGGCGATGGAGACTGCATGTTTCCTGGTCAATAGACCACCTTCAATAATGTTGGAAGATAAGACTCCAAAAGAGGTATGAAATGGTAAGAAACCTTCTCTTTCACATATGAGGATATTTGGATGTGATGCATATGTACATGTTCCAAAGGAGAAAAGAACAAAGTTGGATAGTAAATCTAAGAAGTGCATCTTTATTGGGTATAAGGATGGTTTAAAACGTTATAAGCTTTGGAACCTAGAAACAAGGAAGGTTGTGTACAACTAATATGTGGTGTTTAGAGAGGTGAAATATTTTATTAAACATGAAGTCCTACCAAAGGAACTTGAGAAGATAGAGTTTGAGCTAAAGGAGGAAGAATCAGACTCTATAACAAAAGAGGAATCAGAAGGTGAAGAGCCACAAACTCCGGCTGTGAGAAGGTTAGTTCAAGAAAGAAGGCGGCCATAAAGGTATAGTCCATCTGCTTTTTGTTCAAATTTTTCTTTATCTATTACTGATGACGATCCCAAAACTGTGAGGGAAGCAGTAGATTCAGAGGATGGCAAACTCTAGAAAGAGGCCATGGTTGATGAAATGGCATCTTTGCACAAAAATGAGGCTTGGGATTTGGTGGAGTTTTCGGATGGAAGGAACCCCGTTGGAAGAAAATGGGTGTTTAAGAAGAAGATGAATGCAGAATGAAAGGTGGAGAAATACAAAGCTTGGTTGGTAGAAAAAGGTTATTCCTAGGCATCGAGAATTGATTTTGGTGATATTTTTTTCTCCTGTTGCCAAGGTAGCTTCTATTAGATTACCTTCTTCTGTTTATGTTGCTTTTGGTTTTGAGGTAGAATAGATGGATGTGAAGACAAAATTTATTCATGGGGATCTGGAAGAAGCGATCTGCATGAAGCAACCTGAAGGTTTTGCGGTGAAGGGTAAGAAAGAACTGTTATGCAAGTTAAAAAAGTCTTTTAATGGGTTAAAATAGTCACCAAGGATGTGGTATCAGAAATTTGATACATTTATACACGGACTTGGCTTCACCAGAAGAATGTGTATTTTAAATTAACTGGTGACTGTGTTATTTATCAGGTCTTGTATGTGGATGATATGTTGCTAGTTGGAAATGACAAAGAAATTATCCAGAATTTGAAGACCCAATTGTCCTCCAAATTCGACATGAAAGATCTTGGTGCTGCAAACATATTTTGGGCATGGAAATTAAACGAGATCGGGCAAAGATGAAGCTCTGGTTAAACCAGAGGAAGTATGTGGAGGCAATACTGCAGAGGTTTAATATGTAGGATACTGAACTGGTGAAGGTTCTTATTCCTGTAGGTGTAAAGTTATCTGTTGAACAATGTCCCAAGACACAAGAAGAGGAAGAGGACATGTCCCATGTTCCATATGCAAGTGAAATTGGTAGCCTGATGTATGCAATCATATGTACTAGATCATACATTGCACATGCAGTGGGAGTATTGAGCAGGTTTATGTCAAAACCAGGGAAGGAACATTGGACAATAGTGAAGCGAGTTTTCAGGTATTTGCTTGGCACTAGTGATTATGGATTTTGCTACCAATGATGACCAGGATTGGATAGAGTTTTGGACATCCATGGCTTTGTTGATGTATACTGGGATGGAGATATGGATCAGAGAAGATCTACAACTGGGTATGTGTTTAACCTATTTGGAGGTGCAGTTAGTTGCATGAGTAAGAGATAGTTTGTAGTGGCACTTTCAACTACAGAGGCATAATACATGGTGGCCACTCATGCAGGAAAGGAAGCAGTTTGGTTGTAGAGATTGTGTTAAAATATGGGGTTGGTAAAGCGAGCTATAAGGATAGACTGTGAGACCCAAAGTGCAATTTTCTTGGCAAATAACCTTCCTTATCATTCAAAGACAAAGGGCATTGATGTTCAGTATCACTTTGTGAGGGATATGTGTAAGGATAAAAAGGTGTTGTTGGTAAAGGTGGACACTTTGAAGAATACTACATATGCATTGACAAAGTCTGTGAGCATTGAGAAGTTCTCTTGGTGTAGAGAAACAATGGGCGTTGCAGGTTTGGATCAATGACTAAGATCTATTGTGGCCCCCTGTGGAAAGAAAACAACAAGTGGGGGAATATTGGGTTGTGTTATATTCTTTCACGACTAGTGGGAGATTTTTTTGGACCTTGTATTAGGTGGGCAGACCTACCTATGGTTTTGTGCATGGATTTTGCTCATGGTTTTGGGCATGATGGTTTTTAGTCCATGGTATTTTTTAGATTCAGTCAAGGGAACTACGGTTATGTTCTAATCTAGGGTTAATGGATTGGGGTTTATGGATGCTTCGGCATGTATATATATGTATTGTAACATTGAAAGGAATATAATGAAAAATCAATTTGGTAGTCCCGGTTTTGGGATCCATAGGAAAATCTATGCGTATATTTATTTTATGTTTTATGCTCTTTCCATTGTTTACTTTTTGTCTTTATAATTCGTATGATGGTAAATTTTGTATGGGTTTAAAAATTACACTTAATAAGGTTAAAGACTTATCTCAAATATGGAAAAATTATATGCAAGGCCTACTCAACCCTCCCAACCAAAAGCCATTTTTCTTGTCTAGCTACACCTGAGTTGTTGTTCCTTCATTCAAATTAAACAATCTTTTTCCAGAATAAAGTTTTCTTTTGCCCTTGAGTAAGGAACAACTCTTTTCTAGGATCTCACCAGTCTTTGTCTCCCACTGGTGATAGGCAATCACTGTCTTTTTTTCCCAGAGTAACTCCTTATAAGAGTACTAGAGTAATAACATTTATCTCCAACCATTACTTTATACTTGGCCTCTCAATATTTTTTCTTCCTCTCCGAGTTTAATGGCATCTTTCTCCAACCATTATTCTAGAGTCCTTCTTTTTTCTCGTTTTTCTTCTTTGAGTGAAAAAATGGACCAAATGAGGAAATTACTTTTCTTTTGTTATTCCCCATATTTGGTACATAACTAAATTTCTCAATTGTTTCTGGTACGTAACTCTCCAAGTATGCCTCATCATAAACATATAAATCATTATTATTAACATCACAAAATATTTGTTGTGTTTTTTTTGTTTTTGTTTTTTTGCTTTTTAACATATGGTATCTATATTTCCTTTGAATATTCCAACTAAGTAATTAGTATATAATTTAAACTTTGTCTAAGTTCAACATAAACCACAACTTAACTTTAGAGTTTTGGGATCCATCACCTATGACATTGCACTCTGCTTCATGTTCATCAATAGACTGTGCAAGTGCCTCACCAGTAGATTGATGGAATCATGATGAGCCTCTTGGCTCCAACACTAGACACATCAATATCCATTTTTCTTTATTAATAACCTTTTTATTATATAATTTTACTATTTCAATCCTCAAATTTTCACTACCCTTGTCATATATTGCATTTTGCAATGTGACAGGACACTCATAAAAAATAATGACCTCTTCTACAACTTGCTATATTATTTCCTGATTATTTTCTAAACAAGAACTAACCCAATCAGATGGTAAACCATTGTCATTTTCCACGTCTATAGTTTGTTAAATTATTTCTCTTTTTTTCGGGACTTTTGGACTTGATTGTTTTAAATGTATGTGCTTTGTCTGGAGTGAATCTCTGAAGAGGCTCTTTGTCAACTCTGCCACCTAATAGCTCACCATGAACTAGTTTTCCAATGGTAGTAGTTTTTCTGTTTCTTTGACTAGAGGATGAAGTTGCACTAGTACTGGGAGTGGAAGTGACAAATTTTTGTGTAGGATTTACACCTTTTCCCTTGTAGTTTTCTTCCCTATCAATGTTGGTTTCTTGAGAATTTTTTTCAATGTCCATTATCGGTTCTTGATTTTTGGTTCTTTGTAACTCTTGTAAATGATTTGTTGTGAAAAGACATTTTGAATTGGACAAATATTTAAACAAACTATTTTCTTTAACATTCTGAGATGTGAAAATTTCATTGGTTCTTTGTTCATATTCAATTTAGGTTAATAGATAAAGTCATCAAATACATGGCATCATAAATAATCTATTGTTGTTGGACAAACTGACTAATTGTAAAGCTAGTTCATTGAAAATCATATTAGCTTAGTCAAATATGCAATTTGTTTTATATCAATAATAAAACCAATATAGAATGGCTTTTGGGACATTTGTTGTAGTTCTTGTGCTCATTAGGAGGGGTAAGAGCCAATAAAAAACCTTAGACGACTGTGTGAAGAAATAAATATCTAAAAGAGAAATATGGGAAAGAACTTGAGAAATTGAGGAAATGAATTGTTGAATAATGTTAACCCCACATACTTGTGAGTTCAAGAAACTATTTTCTTCAAACAAATTCAAGCACTTATTTTCTACAACATTCATGAATATGCTATTGCAAATCTCGTTGCTTCTTTTCTTTTCTGTTGATATACTCACATATTGCTCATACACAAATTACTAGTGAAAGTTTTCATCTATATGAGTAAATTGGTTAATTGTATGAGTTCAAGCAACCCCTTTCCTTTCTCTTCTACCCATTTTCGCTCTCAATCTCGTTTAACTTTGCAATTCTTTGTTGTAGTCACAATCATTAGATGTTATTGATTCTCATGTGAACATTGTTACATATGACACTCTCAATAAATAATAATTGATGAGATGAATTTTCCAACGTTTACGGGAAGTAATGGAAATAAATCTCAAAATTCCAAAAACTTCTTGTCTATTTACTCTACATTTTTCTCTTGCTTTAATATCATTGGTATACGTGTCATAATAAACATAATTTTATGATACAAAATAATTATGAATTATTTGTGATCATGACACTAATCTTAGAGGCTATCAATAATAACTGTAAATAGAAAATTGTGCAAGGACAATCACAAATAAATATTATGAGCAAATGTGCTCAACTACCTCTACCACGAATTGACTTGGTGGTTCAGCTGGTCCCCACCACTATGTTGATGTTGATTTGTTTTATTTGATATCAAAGTACGAAAAAGGTTGAATCAAATTTGATTTACAAATAACATGACATGTGGCTTTGAAGACTGCGATACAAAATTTATTGTCACAATGCATTCTATCCAGCTACACCGAACAAGGAACATACATCTCTTTTAGCATGTTATGTATATTTGTGGGCATTCCCCTCACACATTTCCTCCGCATACCTCCCTTCTGCATGACATTACATATTAATCAATCAGTTAGCCATTTTCACTTATTAAAGTTTATGCAATGAAAACTTTGGTTTATCTGTCTATCGGATACAAATAAAAGCAATATACAAAAACAAAGTTTGCAATTGTTAAAAACAGGAATTGTCTTCTGCATTCATGATTTCTCACAAAAGTATTCTCCAACTAATGCTACCAATCATGTATTAATAGTTTATGACAATAGCTTTATGTTCAATGTGTTCTTTTATTGGTGTGAAGTCAAAGAATTTTGGAACACACTCCACATTTGTCATTTTCTACTCCAAATCTCATTGTTATTCTTCTTCTCCATTATCGAGTTCACATATTAACTATATGCACTCAATTAGTGGAAGCCCCCATGGATACAAGCAAACAAGTTAATCGTATCATTACAATAACTTTTTTTGTTTAACCATATATTTTTTCGATATGTTATGGGATCAGTAGTTGTTACTATTTGGTGTGTGAGATCTATTACACAAAACACTCTCAATAAATAACAATTGAAAATACCAAAGTGGACGTTTACGAGAAGTAGTGGAAATGAATCTCGAAATTCCAAAACCATCTCGTTCTTTTACTTCAAAAATTGATATTACTTTAATATTGTCAATATACATGTACTAAGTGGAATAAATTTATGAATTAAAATAAATATGAATTCACTGTCATCATGGCAATTGTTGTACATGTTGTTAATATAATGGCACAAAAATATTGTGTGCAGATGCGATCACCTAGCTCTACCACAAAATTAATTGATGGTTGTGTTGGCTTTTTTTACATGGTGTCACCTCCAATTATTGTATTTTTCTTTGACAAATACTCAACGCAGAGTGCACAATGCACTGATTACATGTCAATTATCCGAAAAAATGCCAAAATAATTTACATTTAATTTTTCAATGCTAAGTGCAGAGTGTTATGCACATTATTTCTTTGTTACAACTATTAATCATTAAACAATGTGTTAGATTAAACACTATTAGGCACTTGAACAATGTCTTGATTATGTGTCGATTGGATACTACTTGCACTATCACATCTCTTGAATTATGTCTATACACATTTAAGAAGTATATTTAGATTTAGGGATAATGTAGCTTTTGCTAGTCATAGAAGTAAGCCTTAATTAATTTTTTAATAGACATTAATGTGTACTGTCAAACATTGATTAAATTTAGGTGACATTTTGCAAGTATTAAAATATCGTGAAAATTGATGCCTTGCAAACATGCATAAAAAGAGAAAAAAAAATAGATCATTATGACATCAATTTGTGCAATTGTGCGGATATGTGAAAAGTGTGACAAAAAGGTTCTCCCACACATAATCCTTTTCCACACACTCATTATTTCACACACTAAAAACACTTGACCTTTCACATTAAAACAATAATTCGTTTGGTGTGAACGAATGTCCATTAAATCATTACTTTTTAGTGTTATTTTTTTTCTCAATTAGTCTACTCCTATATTCATACAAAAAAGTTACAGCGAGGCCACTGCCTCGAGAATTCATGCCATGAAGTTGGCATAGAGCAAAAAAAACTTGGCATCCTGACTGTGGAACCGAAAAAATGACTTACATCAGAGAAATTAGTTTCAAGGAACATTGAATGTTCCAGAAAGACTCGAAAAACTGACCCATACAGCGATACCAGACTGAGTTAAACACTGCTGTTTCAAGAACCGATTTTTACATAAACAGAAACATAAACAGACCCCGACCTGTATCATAGAAAAAAGCCTGAAACAGGCATCAACACTGTGAATTGAAAAGGAGGTGAGCTTTGTCTTCGGAGGCAGAACCAAAAACCCAGAGGCGTTGACTGGTTCAATCTTCATCTGAGGTTTACGGTTGTTCCTCCAAAATTCGGCACCCAAATTGACCTGAGTCCATGGAGTCAGAAGAATGGACCGCAGAGCTTGAAGGCTCTCCTCTCATAGGTTCGCTTGGGCCAACATTGGCTTTAGAGTGCATAGTAGGCATGCCTTCGGTGACATGGCGCGGGGTGGAAATTTGACTTGCCAACCTCTGTTCCGCAGTAACCCCATGTTGAACTGCTCCCGAACCCATGGTATTCTCACACTTTTCGATTGTCACAGAGACGATGAAGGAGGAATTTTCCAGAGAACAAGGAATGCGGAAGCGGGCTGTGGGATGCGCGTGATGCATACAGGCTCCGCCTCTAGCTTGCCCCCTTCCCCTGCCCCTGCCACTTCTGGTGGCTGGAAAGACCGACGCATCCTCAGAGGGGTCCAGAGTGGTGGAGGAGTGCTGGTGGGTGGCTCGACCACATGAACCGCCGCGCCTGCTTACCATTCTCAGCCTTTCTCTTGGCATTTTTATGGGATGAGGACTGATAAACGGAGGAGGGAGGGCGGAGAAACGACTGAGGGGCACCGAGAGAGCCAAAGACTGAGCCCGAGAAAAGCGATGAGTGTCAGGAACCAGAACTGAATGGAGGCCGGAGATGGTGAAGGCGCATATAGCCTAGCAGAGACAGACCAACAGGGAAGAACTCTCAGCATGCACCAGAGCCGACGGGAAGCAGGTGGATGAGCTATCGCTCGGAGAGTCGCCCAGGACTGCAACCTTGATGGAACCGAATGCATGCGTTGGAACAACAGCAATGAGGATTAAACTGAGTGCCATCGCGCCAATAACCAGAAGCAGGGAAGGCAGTGTTAATGCTGCCATTAATGGGTTTGTACGAGGCCAGCTTTCCAGCCCATGACGCTTACACCTGACGCAGTTGGGCTGCCACTTGCCCACCTTGCGTGCCTCCATCGTACCTCTATGCCTATCAATCACCCACATCCGGGAGCGAGTAGTCCTGTTGCACCAGAGAAGTGCATTCATGTTTGAGTTGTTCATCATCTGAGTCACCGAGAGGTCCTGAGAAATATGGGAGCTGTTGGTTTGCCCCTTGATTGGCTAGTCTATCTGCTACTCTGTTGGCAGTGCATCTTACATGCTTGAAGGTGATGCTTTGGGGGTTCCGGAGCCGTTCCTCCAGTAGTTCCAATCTGCTGAGCAGCCTCCAGCTAGAAGCTATCTTGGCTGCCAAGGTACCTGCTTGAATCCTGGTGGCCGCTGTTATTAGGATAAGGGAGTCTCCCTCTACCTCTAATGGGAAGAAGTTTTTTTGATCTGCAATGCAAATCCCTTTCCACAGTCCTTCCAATTCAGTAGCGTTGTTGGTGTCTTTGCCAATTGTTCCATAGTAGATATGCAGTGCTGCGCCCACATCGTTCCTGAAGACCCCCCCAAAACCCGTCGGCCCAGGATTGCCCTTGGCTGCCCCATCAAAATTCAATTTGTATGAGTTGGATGCAGGAGGAGACCAAATGAGAGGAGAGGCAGAACTGGTTGGAGGTCGAGCTTTAACATGGGCCAAAAAGGACAGGTCCAGATTCCAGGCATTCATGATGAGGCGTTCCTGAGGTGATTCTGGCAGGTCTGTGTCTTGCCAATGTCTAATAGCTAGAGTTTCTTGGAGATTTTGCTTCAGAAGAAGCCACAGAGTATCAATTGGCCTGCTGATATTGTTGAAAATTCTGTTGTTCCTTTCCTTCCAGAGTATCCAGTAGAGAAAGCCTGGGATTAGGTTCCACAAAGAGTTTAGAAGAGGGCTTTGGAAAGGGTGCTTTGGCCATTTTCTAATGGTATCTGTTATATCTCCCATCCGTTTTCCTGATCTTCTATTGCATTGGTCAGTTTTCTCCCATAACTGAGTAGCTAGAGGACAAGTCTCCATGAGATGCATGATGGATTCAGATTTGAGATTGTAGTTAGGACATCTCACTTTTTAGTGTTATTATATAAAATAGTACTTTATATTGAAATTCGATGTATATAGCGATAATTAGTGTTATGTTTTCATTGTGAAAAATGCAGAGGTGAGGAAGAAACTTTAGTTGTGTGGAGCAGGAACAAGCAAATGTGATGAACCCTTTCTCCACATTTCTAAACTCCATACATTGAAATTAAGTTAATAAAAAACAAAGGATTTAGATATTTAACATTACCCAAATTTTAAAAGATCATAACATATAACTACAATATTTTGAAAATCAATATAATAAAACTTGCTCTGCATTATGTGTTTTCATTGCATTCGTTATTGACTAATGCGAGAAACCACAGCGATAAATACTGAGTGTATTGCAAACAATTAAACAACCAATGTTAAAAAATTAATTATGGCTTGCCCCACGTAGTTGCATTGATTAGAATCATTTTCAAATCCACTTGTGTGGAAGGTAATTGGAGTTAAGCTTCTCTTTATACTATTCTAACTACTCATATAAAAACATGGAAAAAGAAAGATGGCATATAAACCAATGCAACGTGTATGGAATTGAAAATGTCTACCAATAACTATATTTATATTTTTAATGTCATTTACATATAAACAAAATGAACAATGAGATGTTGTGGGGAAATGTGTGTGGACATACAAAAAGCATGGCTTAAAGATTCTCTCGCACATAATAATTTTCTGTACTTTCATTATTTAACACACTAAAAACACGTGACCTTTCACATTAAAATGATAATTTGTTTAGCGTGAATGAATATCCATTCAATCATTATTTTGTAGTGTCACTGTATAACATAGTACTTTAGCTTGCATTAGAGTTCGATGTATATAACAATAATTAGTGTTACATTTTTAATGTGCAAAATGTAGAGGTGAGGAAGAAGCTTTCGTTGTGCAAAGTATGGAAGAATCACAATGAATGCTTCCTTCACATTTCCACACTCCACACAAAAAAATAACTCAATTAAAAACAATGGATTTAAATATATAACATTTCTCAAAATTTAAAATATTAAAACATATAACTACAAGATTTTGACAATAAAAAAAATGAAACTTTCCCTACATTATATGTTTTCATTGGATTTTTTATTGACTAACATGAGAATGTGTTGGGTCCCTATAATACTAGTGATTACCCCATTACTATTGTAGTTATACCCCTTATTTATATTATTGTGCCCCTATTACCCCCATATTGTTATTTCTGTGCCCCATAGAATCCCTCTATTGTTATTTTTGTGGCTTTATATTATTATTGTTAGGTCGGCTGGATTATATTGTGACTCCTTAGACTCCTATATATAGAAAGGAGGTTTTGTCATTTGAATCATCCAAGAATTGTTAATTTATGTAATGTAAAGGAGGTTGCCCCCTCGAAGAGGCTGAATTCTAAGGCGTTGATCTATCTTTTTTATCTTTTCTTGAGCTGGTTTCATAACATTTGGTATCAGAGCTTTGGATTCTAGGGTTTCGCTGCTCCAAACAGGTCATCGTGGAATTTTCACTATAACTTTGTTTCTGTGACGTTTCAGAAGTCCAAAAAAAAACCCATTTGAGACGAAATTGCGTTGAACCTTGGGTCTGAATTTCAGAGCTTTTCGGGCTATATTTGCGGAGATAAGATATGAGGAAGTTGGTCTTTTTGCAGACTCCTAAATTACATTCAAAACAGGTGACCTGGGGAAAATCATCATAACTTTCTCTTTGGGGATCAGATTGAAATTTCGTAAGAAGGTACAGAAAGAGGACGGATTGTAGTTTCTTGTATGCATTTTTCAGATCCAAAGATCGAAACAGTGACTCGTGGCACATCGTACAAGTTCACTCTATGGAACTAGTCTATAATCAAGTCACTGTGGGAGATTTCGCATAACTCTTCCTTGGAGAATCCAATTTGGGTCAGACTTGTGGAATTGGAAAGAGGACGCAGAGGGATACTGCAGGTCACAAATTCAGAACTATATGATCGAAAATTACAGAGATACATCAGAGGCAATATCGAGCTCCTACAAAGTGAAAAAAGGTGTGTAGATTTTCTTAAATTTTTGCTTAAGCTTGGTTTGAAAATTTATTTTGAAGGAATTCAAAGGGCATAATAGAGAATTATTATCGGTAACTGATGCCTCGAGGAAAGAAAATGCAAACACCTAGTAAGGAACCTGAAAGCTCTAGCATGACTCATGAAGAAGAAGAAGAAATGCTATATGATATATCAAAATTACAAGAACAAGTGCAACGAGTGTCACTTGCACAAAAAGCAACAGAATCTAAAATGGATGGTTGAAGGAAAGATGTAGAAGCTAAGATGGATGGTCTAAAGAAAGGTGTAGAAGCTAAGATGGATGGCATGGAAGCTAAGGTGAATGGCATGGACGCTAAAATTGATGGCATGGATGATAAGATGGAAGAATTGAAGATAAATATGAATAAGCTGCTACAAGAAATGGTCACTAAGGGTGAAAGGGTACTAAAGGAAACTCATGATGAGGACAAAAGAAATGTTAATCATGATTCCATAGACTCTAATGTTGGATCAAAGACTCACCATGTTCCAAAAATCGATATGCGGAAGTTTGATGGCAAGGATCCCGCCACATGGATATTACAGATGGAGCAATTCTTCGATCTCAATAATGTGCAAAACACACAAAAGGTACGTATGGAAACTGTATATTTGGAACCAAATCAGTTTGTATGGTATCAATGGCTTTGTTCTCGTAAACAATTTATCACTTGGGCAATTTTTACGGAAGAATTGATAGCACATTATGAGGATACAAAAAGCAACATTTTTTTTAGCCAATTGATAAGTCTTAAACAAAAGGGTTCAATAATGGAGCACATTGAGGAGTTCCAAAAATTGAACATAAGGGTAAAAGATATTCTAGAGGAGCATAGGATTGATGTTGGGTCCCTATAATACTAGTGATTACCCCATTACTATTGTAGTTATACCCCTTATTTATATTTTTGTGCCCCCATTGCCCCCATATTGTTATTAATGTGCCCATAGAATCCCTCTATTGTTATTTTTGTGGCTTTATATTATTATTGTTAGGTCGGCTGGATTATATTGTGACTCCTTAGACTCCTATATATAGAAAGGAGGTTTTGTCATTTGTATCATCCAAGAATTGTTCATTTATGTAATGTAAAGGAGGTTGCCCCCTCGAAGAGGCTGAATTCTAAGGCGTTGATCTATCTTTTCTATCTTTTCTTGAGCTGGTTTCATAACATTTGGTATCAGAGCTTTGGATTCTAGGGTTTCGCTGCTCCAAACAGGTCATCGTGGAATTTTCGCTATAACTTTTTTTTCTGTGACGTTTCAGAAGTCGCAAAAAAAACCCATTTGAGAAGAAATCACGCTGAACCTTGGGTCCGAAATTTCAGAGCTTTTCGCGCGATATTTTCGGAGATATGATCTGAGGAAGTTGGTCTTTTTGCAGACTCCTGAATTACATTCAAAACAGGTGACCTGGGGAAAATCGTCATAACTTTCTTTCTGAGCATCGGATTGAAATTTCGTAAGAAGGTACAGAAAGAGGACGGACTGTAGTTTTCTTTTATATTTTTTAGAGTCAAAGGTTGAAACAGTGACATGTGGCACTTCATACAAGTTCGCTCTACTGAACTAGTCTATAATCAGGTCACTGCGGGAGATTGTGCATAACTCTTTCTTGGAGAATCCAATTTGGATCAGACTTGTGGCATTGGAAAGAGGACATAGAAGGCTACTACAGGTCACAATTTCAGAACTGGATGATTCGAAATTACAGAGATACATCAGATTCAATATCAGGCTTCTACAAAGTGAAAAAAGGTGTGTAGTTTTTTTTTAATTTTTGCATAAGCTTGGTTTGAAGGAATTCAAAGGGCATAGTAAAGCATTATTATCGGTAACTGATGCCCCGAGGAAAGAAAATGCAAACACCTAGTAAGGAACCTGAAAGCTCTAGCATGACTCATGAAGAAGAGGAAGAAATGCTACATGATATATCAAAATTACAAGAACAAGTGCAACAAATGTCACGCTCACAAAAGCTAACAGATGCTAAGATAAATGGCGTGGAATCTAAGATAAAGGGCATGGAAGCTAAGATGGATGATCTGAAGACAGATTTGAGGACAGATTTGAAGACATACATGGCAGATTTGAAGACAGATTTGACAAATTTTCTACAAGAAATACTTACTAATGGTGAAAAGGTTGTAAAGGAAACTCATGATGTGAACAAAAGAAATGTTAATCATGATTCCATAGACTCTAATGTTGGATCGAAGACCCACCATATTCCAAAAATCGATATGAGGAAGTTTGATGGCAAGGATCCCGCCACATGGATATTACAGATGGAGCAATTCTTCGATCTCAATAATGTGCAAAACACACAAAAGGTACGTATGGCAACTTTATATTTGGAACCAAATCAGTTTGTATGGTATCAATGGCTTTGCTCTCGTAAACAATTTATCACTTGGGCAATTTTTACGGAAGAATTGATAGCACATTATGAGGATACAAAAAGCAACACTTTTTTTAGCCAATTGATAAGTCTCAAACAAAAGGGTTCAATAATGGAGCACATTGAGGAGTTCCAAAAATTGAACATAAGGGTAAAAGATATTCCAGAGGAGCATAGGATTGATGTGTTCATAGGGTCTTTAAAGGATAATATCCAACATGATGTTCGCCTTTGGGAACCTGATTCATTAGAGAAGGCATTCAGGTTAGCAAGAAAAATGGAAAGCAAAATTATGGCAACCAGGAAGCATACCACTCACAACTATAAAGACGGAAGTGTTGTTGCCCCTAGTCTTCCACAACCTATAAGGTTGACACCACAACAATTGGAAGAAAAAAGAGCAAAAGGGCTTTGTTACAGTTGTGATAGCAAATACACTAAAGGTCATAAGTGTGCTGAGAAGAAATTATTCTACATAGATTGTGAAGAGGAAGAAGAAAAGGAGCAAGAAAGGTCAAAAGAAGAGGATATACTCCAGGAACAAAGCCTAGATGAAGAACAAATAAATCCGACCATATCTTGTAATGCATTGGCGGGAATTACCACTCCTCAAACCATCAAGATAGAAGGACAAATCAAGAAGAAAAAGGTAATAGTGTTGATTGATTCAGGAAGCACCCACAATTTTATTCATTGTAGGGTAGCAAAAGAATTGAATTGCTTCCTATATCCAGCACCAGAGTGTCAAGTGATGATTGCAAATGGAGGAACAATAAATTGCTCTGGAAAGTGCCATAATATCAAGCTATCCATGGGAGAATATGTATTGACTAGCCCAATGCTTTCCATTCCAATGGGAGGTGCTGATGTTGTACTAGGAGTCCAATGGCTACAATCCTTGGGTACAATAGCTTTTAATTTTCAAGAACTTTTCATCAAATTTTCTACGGAAGGAAAGGAAGTTGAATTAAGGGGTATTGCAGGGAAACCAGGAAAGATAATCAGCTCTAATGGCATGACAAAGCTTCTAAAAAAGGAGCAAAGAGGTGTAATTGCACAATTATGTTCGCTAGATGTTTCCACATTGGAATCATCTATTTCTCCAGATCTCCAAAAAGTCCTGGACAATCATTCCAAGGTATTTGAGACTCCCAAAGGTCTCCCACCTATGCGTGATCATGATCATGCTATTCATCTGATTCCAGGAAGTGTTCCTCCAAACATCAGGCCGTACAGATATCCCTATGTCCAAAAAAGTGAAATTGAACGTATGGTTGCAGAAATGCTAGAGGCTGGTATAATTCAACCGAGTCAAAGTTCTTTCTCTGCTCCAGTAGTATTGGTGCACAAGAAGGATGGATCATGGCGCATGTGTCCGGATTATAGGGAGCTCAACAAGCTCACTATTAAAGATAAGTTCCCCATTCCTGTCATTGATGAATTACTGGATGAATTGCATGGATCAATTTACTTCACCAAGTTGGATCTTCGTTCAGGATATCATCAAATCAGAATGAAGATTGAAGACATTCCGAAAACGCATTTAGAACTCATGAGGGTCATTATGAATTTTTGGTCATGCCTTTTGGCCTTACCAATGCACCTTCAACATTTCAAGGTTTGATGAATTCAATTTTCAAACCATTCCTTAGAAAATTTGTGTTAGTATTTTTTGATGATATACTAATCTACAGCAAGTCTTGGAAGGATCATGTTGAACATGTTGACAGGGTGCTACAACTATTGGAGGAGAAACAATTATATGCAAAAAGATCCAAATGTTTCTTTGGAGTCCAGGAGGTGGAATATTTGGGTCATATTGTATCTCATGAAGGAGTTAAGGTAGACCCTAGCAAAATTAAAGCCATTAAGGAATGGAAAATCCCCACATCCATAAAGCATCTGCGAGGATTTCTT
Organism: Pinus tabuliformis; assembly: GCA_031772625.1. Lineage (NCBI taxonomy): Eukaryota > Viridiplantae > Streptophyta > Pinopsida > Pinales > Pinaceae > Pinus > Pinus tabuliformis. The sequence goes on from CM062818.1 coordinate 1,331,073,905, forward strand.
GGGTTGACAGGGTATTATCGCAAGTTTGTTAAGAATTATGGGAGAATAGCAGCACCTCTAACAACATTATTGAAGAAAGATGCATTTTCATGGACTCCGGAAGCAACAAAGGCCTTTGAACATCTTAAAGAGGCAATGTGCCAAGCACCGGTCTTAGCTACACCGGACTTCACAAAAACCTTTATTGTGGAATGTGATGCTTCAGGAAATGGAATTGGTGCTGTTCTAATGCAAGATGAAAGACCCATTGCTTTTGAAAGTCGTCCAATCAAGGGAAAGTTTTTAAGCAAAGCTATTTATGAGAAGGAAATGTTGGCAATACTCCATGCACTTAAGAAATGGCGACCCTACCTAATGGGAAGACACTTCAAGGTAAAAACGGATCATGATAGCCTTAAATACTTTTTAGAACAAAGATTATCCTCTGAAGAGCAACAAAAGTGGGTCACAAAGATGTTGGGTTATGACTTTGAAATCATCTACAAAAAAGGGAAGCAAAATGTGGTGGCAGATGCACTCTCAAGAAAGGATGAGGATGTGGAAGCATTGTTGTGCGCCATTTCTATTATCCAACCAGATTGGATAAACGAAGCAAGGGAGGAATGGAAGAATGACGAAGAAGTGTGGGCACTTATTCGAAAGCTACAACAAGATTCCAGTACGTCTGATACATTTAGCTGGAAAAATGATTCGTTATGGTACAAAGATCGCTTATACCTCTGTAAGAATTCCCAGCTAAAACAAAAGATTCTTATGGAATTGCACACTTCTCCCTTAGGAGGGCACTCAGGATTTTTAAAAACTTACCACAGGGTTAAGAAGGAATTTTTTTGGGATGGCCTTAAATCAGATATTCAAAAGTTTGTGGCGGAATGTTTGGTTTGCCAACAAAATAAAGTTGAAACAATTAAGACACCGGGTCTATTACAACCTTTATCCATTCCAAGCCAACGTTGGGAGGAGGTTTCAATGGATTTTATCACAGGTTTACCCAAGTCTGAGGGAAAGAGTGTCATCATGGTGGTAGTTGACAGACTTACCAAGTATGCACACTTTTGTGCATTATCACATCCATTTAAAGCCAGTACAGTTTCTACTGCATTTATGGAAACAATTCAAAAGCTACATGGAAACCCAAAGATTATTGTAAGTGACAGAGATCCCATTTTCACTGGAAATTTTTGGACAGAATTATTTTCTTGTCTTGGTACTCAGTTAGCTCATAGCTCATCTTATCATCCTCAATCTGATGGGCAAACTGAGATAGTAAACAAATGTTTGGAAGGATATCTTCGTTGCTTTGTATCTGATAAACAGACACAATGGGTCAAATGGTTGCCTCTGGCTGAATGGTGGTATAACACTTCCTTCCATACAGCAACAAAAATGACCCCATTTATGGCACTTTATGGGTATCAACCACCATCCATCACATCATATTTAAGAGAAAATTCTAAGGTTCAGGCAGTGGAACATCACATCGAACATCAACAACAAGTCCTCCAACTCTTAAAGGATAACCTCGTGTTGGCACAAAATAGAATGAAACAACAGGCAGATCAACATCGCAGTGAAAGAAGTTTTGATGTAGGTGATTGGGTATTCCTACGGCTACAACCATATAAGCAAATGTCCCTCAAGCAAGCTAAGAAGGATAATAAATTATCACCAAAGTATTATGGTCCGTACAAGGTGTTGCAAAAGATTGGTACTATGGCATACAAATTGGAGCTTCCTGCAGCTTCTCGATTGCACCCAGTTTTCCATGTTTCATGTTTAAAGAAGGTTATAGGCGACAAGCTCCCAGTTCAAACAATATTGCCAGAACTTGACGAGGAAGGAAAAATTATATTGGAACCGGAAGCAGTCACAGAAACAAGAACTCGACAGCTACGAAATCGATCAATTTCAGAGTATCTTATCAAGTGGAAGAACTTATCCGCTGAAGATTCCACATGGGAGGATGAGAATTTTATGCAGAAGTATCCAGAACTACTCAAGCGTTGAGGACAACACTTTTTTGAAGGAGAGGGGCATGTTGGGTCCCTATAATACTAGTGATTACCCCATTACTATTGTAGTTATACCCCTTATTTATATTGTTGTGCCCCTATTGCCCCCATATTGTTATTCTGTGCCCATAGAATCCCTCTATTGTTATTTTTGTGGCTTTATATTATTATTGTTAGGTCGGCTGGATTATATTGTGACTCCTTAGACTCCTATATATAGAAAGGAGGTTTTGTCATTTGTATCATCCAAGAATTGTTCATTTATGTAATGTAAAGGAGGTTGCCCCCTCGAAGAGGCTGAATTCTAAGGTGTTGATCTATCTTTTCTATCTTTTCTTGAGCTGGTTTCATAAAAAATGATGTGTTCATAGGGTCTTTAAAGGATAATATCCAACATGATGTTCGCCTTTGGGAACCTGATTCATTAGAGAAGGCATTCAGGTTAGCAAGAGAAATGGAAAGAAAAATTATGGCAACTAGGAAGCATACCACTCACAACTATAAAGACGGAAGTGTTGTTGCCCCTAGTCTTCCACAACCTACAAGGTTGACACCACAAAAATTGGAAGAAAAAAGAGCAAAAGGGCTTTGTTACACTTGTGATAGCAAATACACAAAAGGCCATAAGTGTGCTGAGAATAAATTATTCTACATAGATTGTGAAGAGGAAGAAGAAAAGGAGCAAGAAAGGTCAAAAGAAGAGGATATACTCCAGGAACAAAGCCTAGATGAAGAACAAATAAATCCGACCATATCTTGTAATACATTGGCGAGAATTACCACTCCTCAAACCATCAAGATAGAAGGACAAATCAAGAAGAAAAAGGTAATAGTGTTGATTGATTTAGGAAGCACCCACAATTTTATTCATTGTAGGGTAGAAAAAGAATTGAATTGCTTCCTATATCCAGCACCAGAGTGTCAAGTGATGATTGCAAATGGGGGAACAATAAATTGCTCTGGAAAGTGCCATAATATCAAGCTATCCATGGGAGAATATGTATTGACTAGCCCAATGCTTTCCATTCCAATGGGAGGTGCTGATGTTGTACTAGGAGTCCAATGGCTACAATCCTTGGGTACAATAGCTTTTAATTTTCAAGAACTTTTCATCAAATTTTCTACGGAAGGAAAGGAAGTTGAATTAAGGGGTATTTCAGGGAAACTAGGAAAGATAATCAGCTCTAATGGCATGACTAAGCTTCTAAAAAAGGAGCAAAGAGGTGTAATTGCACAATTATGTTTGCTAGATGTTTCCACATTGGAATCATCTATTTCTCCAGATCTCCAAAAAGTCTTGGACAATCATTCCAAGGTATTTGAGACTCCCGAAGGTCTCCCACCTATGCGCGATCATGATCATGCTATTCATCTGATTCCAGGAAGTGTTCCTCCAAACATCAGGCCGTATAGATATCCCTATGTCCAAAAAAGTGAAATTGAACGTATGGTTGCAGAAATGCTAGAGGCTGGTATAATTCAACCGAGTCAAAGTTCTTTCTCAGCTCCAGTAGTATTGGTGCACAAGAAGGATGGATCATGGCGCATGTGTCCGGATTATAGGGAGCTCAACAAGCTCACTATTGAAGATAAGTTCCCCATTCCTGTCATTGATGAATTACTTGATGAATTGCATGGATCAATTTACTTCACCAAGTTGGATCTTCGTTTGGGATATCATCAAATCAGAATGAAGATTGAAGACATTCCGAAAACGGCATTTAGAACTCATGAGGGTCATTATGAATTTTTGGTCATGCCTTTTGGCCTTACCAATGCACCTTCAACATTTCAAAGTTTGATGAATTCAATTTTCAAACCATTCCTTAGAAAATTTGTGTTAGTATTTTTTGATGATATACTAATCTACAACAAGTCTTGGAAGGATCATGTTGAACATGTTGACAGGGTGCTACAACTATTGGAGGAGAAACAATTATATGCAAAAAGATCCAAATGTTTCTTTGGAGTCCAGGAGGTGGAATATTTGGGTCATATTGTATCTCATGAAGGAGTTAAGGTAGACCCTAGCAAAATTAAAGCCATTAAGGAATGGAAAATCCCCACATCCATAAAGCATCTGCGAAGATTGCTTGGGTTGACAGGGTATTATCGCAAGTTTGTTAAGAATTATGGGAGAATAGCAGCGCCTCTAACAACATTATTGAAGAAAGATTCATTTTCATGGACTCCGGAAGCAACAAACGCCTTTGAACATCTTAAAGAGGCAATGTGCCAGGCACCGGTCTTAGCTACACCGGACTCCACAAAAACCTTTATTGTGGAATGTGATGCTTCAGGAAATGGAATTGGTGCTGTTCTAATGCAAGATGAAAGACCCATTGCTTTTGAAAGTCATCCAATCAAGGGAAAGTTTTTAAGCAAAGCTATTTATGAGAAGGAAATGTTGGCAATACTCCATGCACTTAAGAAATGGCAACCCTACCTAATGGGAAGGCACTTCAAGGTAAAAACGGATCATGATAGCCTTAAATACTTTTTAGAACAAAGATTATCCTCTGAAGAGCAACAAAAGTGGGTCACAAAGATGTTGGGTTATGACTTTGAAATCATCTACAAAAAAGGGAAGCAAAATGTGGTGGCAGATGCACTCTCAAGAAAGGATGAGGATGTGGAAGCATTGTTGTGTGCCATTTCTATTATCCAACCAGATTGGATAAACGAAGCAAGGGAGGAATGGAAGAATGAGGAAGAAGTGTGGGCACTTATTCAAAAGCTACAACAAGATTCCAATACTTCTGATACATTTAGCTGGCAAAATTATTCGTTATGGTACAAAGATCGCTTATACCTCTGTAAGAATTCCCAGCTAAAACAAAAGATTCTTATGGAATTGCACACTTCTCCCTTAGGAGGGCACTCAGGATTTTTAAAAACTTACCACAGGGTTAAGAAGGAATTTTTTTGGGATGGCCTTAAATCAGATATTCAGAAGTTTGTGGCGGAATGTTTGGTTTGCCAACAAAATAAAGTTGAAACAATTAAGACACCGGGTCTATTACAACCTTTATCCATTCCAAGCCAACGTTGGGAGGAGGTTTCAATGGATTTTATCACAGGTTTACCCAAGTCTGAGGGAAAGAGTGTCATCATTCCTTTTTCTACCATGTCAGCATTTCTTATAGAAGTAATTATATTGGTAATAGTATCGTTACCCATGATGAACGAATTCTTAGGAATTCCTGGTCTCGATATAAAAGGCATGTTAGATCTTCTTTGAGGAATATGCCTGAGGTGCAATGAATTTAATTGATCCATGTACCATTTGATGAACCTTAAGTCAAAGATTCTTACAATATCTATCAGTACTTATAATACTTCGGGAGCCAATGAAACTATTTTCGTGAAATTCAATTGTCTCAATTCCTGAGCAACCGGACCAAAAACTCGAGTTCCTTTTGGATTTCCTTCCTGATCAATGACAACGACTGCATTGTCATCATATCGTATCATCATTCCATTGTCACGTTCAAATTCTTTACAGGTGTGTATAACTACGGCTCTAACTACTTCCGATTTTTCCAGGGGCATGTTAGGTACTGGTTCTTTAATTATAGCAATGATAACATCACCTATATGAGCGCATTTACGATTACTTGCTCCTAGAACTCGAATACACATTATTTTTCGGGCTCCACTGTTATCCGCTATATTCAAATAAGTTTGAGACTGAATCATTTTTCCTCCAAAATATTTTTTACCTCGGCAGATAACATGAAAAAAAAGGAAGAGTTCTTACGAACTAGTAATCTTCTTCCACCAGAAATAACTCTTTGATTCTGTATGGATGGGTTGGGTTAAGTAGTAACAAATTGAGTACGTATAGGCATTTTGTATGCAACTATTCTAGCAGCTGCTCTAGCGACGGTTTCGGATACTCCGCCCATTTCATAAAGTATTCGACATGGTCTGATGACAGATACCCAATATTCGGGAGATCCTTTCCCGGAACCCATACGTGTTTCTGTAGGTCTCATTGTAATAGGTTTTTTGGGAAATATACGTACCCATATTTTTCCGCCACAACAGGCATAACGATTAATCATTCTTCGTCCAGCTTCTATCTGCCCAGATGTGATCCAAGCAAGTTCAAGTGCTTGAAGAGCGAATCTACCGAAACAAATGCGATTGCCGCGGTAAGATACTCCTTTCATTCTTCCCCTATGTTGTTTACGAAATTTTGTTCTTTTTGGGTTATAGTCGATGGTTAATAGTATTTTGATCCCATCTCTAATCCAGAACAGGACATGAAAGTTTCTTCTCATCCGGCTCCTTGTGAATAATCAATGTGTAGATAAATGAGTCTATATCTGTGCATTACACATATTGTATATAGAATCTAATTTACAGGACGAATAACTCTTAAATTTCCATCGAATGTCTTAATAAAGAATTTCACAGGCGAATATTTGATAAGGACTTTCTTCATACATATAGCCCATATATACTGATAGAACGAATATATGTCCCACTACAGTACTTTCCTTCAGCCAATCTGGATAAATGATGAATTTATAAACCATTCTTCTATCCATTCTGCCTTCCCACTAGAAAGGGATTAGAGTTAATCCTTTTTTTTTAAGGATCCTGAATGAACTTCAACATTACCATTATGCTACCGAAAATGTAGCATAATCTTATCAACATCAAACAAAACTTGAATCACCTATTGAATAACATCGATGGAACAGTTTAAGGGGAGGGAAGTGCACTTTCTGCGTTCCATTGATATATAATGATTGATCAGGGCATAATTATTAATATTAGTGGATAAGGACTGAACTCATAATGATTAATATATCAAAAACTATAAAAAGAATTGGTTCACGTAGGAATGAACATCGAGTACTCAAAGGAGTTATTTACGTTCAAGCAAGGTTTAACAATACCATAGTGACTACTACAGATGTACAGGGACAAGTTCTTTCTTGGTCTTCTGCTGGTTCCTGTGGATTCAAAGGTACAAGGAGAGGTACATCATTTTCTGCCCAGACTGCAGCAGAAAATGTTATTCGTGCATTAATGGATCGGGGTATGGAACGAGTAGAAGTTATGATAAGTGGCCCTGGTCGAGGGAGAGATACAACATTACGAACCATTCGTAGAAGTGGCATACTATTAAGTTTTGTACGTGACGTAATCCCTATGCCACATAATGGATGTAGAACTAACATGAATTGTGGTTTCATCAAATTCGCTTCATTAATAGATTCGCGATTCGACTCCGATCGTTACGGTCCGGTACCAAGATTTGGACCTAGACGAGCTTACCTCATTATAACAGCGGGGACTGTGACCATGAAAAAGGGTCCTTCTGTAGTGAGATTTCAAATGCCGGAACCAAAATATGTAGTTGCCCTGGAGCATGTACTATCACAGAGAAATGTTTGGTACAAATTATTATAGTACTGTTGGCAAAGTAGATAAGTTAATTCCTATGGATCTCTATTCGCCAGATTGCCCACCTGAACCAGAGGCTATTATAGATGCTATAATGAAACTTCATGAAAGAAAAGAAAATATGGTTCGATGGATATATGAGGGCCGAACTCCAACAAGGAAAGAATAAAATATTTCACTATAAATCATAGGGATCATCATATTGGATCCAGTATTCATGCAATAACTATAAATTCTTGTCGGTATCGAGCTGGAGTAATTTGTTCCTCTTGAATTCCTTGATTTAACGCCAAAGAATTTCCCGTAGCTATCTGATAGTATTCATCCTCATCTTCTCCGGGTAGTAGATAAACCATATGTTCTTCTCTCGATCTCTCAGAGATATTATAGAATGGACTTTGTAAAGAACCACAATCACCAATCTTTGCATGAATAGATAATGATGCAACAAGTCCAGCATTCATTCCTTCGGACGTATCGATTGGACAAATACGCCCATAATAACTGGGATGAATATCCCGTGTCCAAAAACTAGCAGTTCGCTCTGTTAAGCCCCCAGGACCTAAATGGCTCAATTTTCGCCCATGAGCTATTTCCGTCAATGGATTAGTTTGATCCAAAAATTGGGATAAGGGATGTGAACCAAAAAAATCTTGAAAAGTGTTTTTTAATAGAGTTGAAGTGACCAAGTTTTGAGGAGTTGATCTGCGCTTGGTTGCTCTATGTATAGTTCTTTTAACTGCATCTTCTAAACGACCTAGAGCTAATCTAAATTGATTCTGTAATAAATCTGCTACATAACGAATCCGTCGATTTCTGAGGTGATCTATATCATCGAGTGTACCCATTCCAAATTTCACCCCGATAAGGTAATCCACAACAGCCAATACATCTTGTGGTAATGAAAAAATATCGTTCTCAGGTATATCAAGGTTCAGTTTTTGGTTCAGATTTCGTTGACCAATCTTTCCCAATTCACATCTTTGTCGGAAAAATTTTTCTTGCAATTCTTTACATAGAGACTCAGAAAATACCAAATCGCCACTTATACAGTAGAGTTTTTTATAAAACTCCAGAATGGATTTTTCCCTCAACCATAGATATTCCTCCAACTCCCACCTCTCCTTCTTCTTCAATAAAAATAAAAATCTTTCGGGATAGCGAGTATTGTCCAGAATCTTTTCGATATTTAAACCCATAGCTGATAATAGAACTGGAATAGATATTTTTTTGTTTTCTGCTTACACGAGCCCATATCCTTTCTCCCACATCGATCTCTAATTTCGATCTTCTTCCCCAATCTGAAATTAGAGTGCCAATATATATATATAATTAATTCTATTATGGTCTAATTCCGAACGGTAATAAATACCAGGACTTATTAATATTTGATTAACTACGACTTTGTAAATCCCATTTACTACAAATGTTCCATGGGAATTCATTAAAGGAATATTTCCGAGAAATACAGTTTGTTTCTGTATCTTCCTACTATTCCTCCGAATCGATCTTGCTGGTACATATAATTCAGAGTAATATGTAAGGGACTGATATACAACATCTCTCTCTTTGATGAAAGGTTCTGCTAATTCATATTCATTACCAAAAATCCTGAATTCAATTTCTTTATCTATATCCTCAATTTTTGGAAAATTATGAAGTTCTTCCATCAAGCCCTGATCGATAAGACGACAAAATCCTTCAAATTGTATCTTACCAAATTCAGGGATTGTAAACGCTCCCTCATTTTCATCTAATCGCATTGGAAGTTTCCCATCTGTAGAAAAATCTATTAAATTATTCCCGATTGATCTATATGGATCAATTCGACAAAAAAGATTCGGATGTATATTCAGTCTTCACTATATCCCATGAAATTCTACCCGTATCCAGATATACTTCCAATTAAAAAAAAAGGATAAGGAAGAGGTACTTTGATACTTTCTTCCAACCACGTGAAATGGAGCTATGAACGAATGAATCAAACCATTCTTAAATGTTAATCTCACTTGGAAAATTTCCTAATGAAAATAGTCAGATCGAAAGAAAGACGGAGAAAAAATTAGATCCATTTCCTTTATGGTTGACTTTAGCATACATCTCATACTATACCTAAAGGACGGACGAATGACTTGAAAGGACAAAAGATTCGATCTGTCCATGGGATTCCCATATCTCGGCGACATAGCCAAGCGGTAAGGCAGAGGACTGCAAATCCTCCATCCCCAGTTCGAATCCGAGTGTCGCCTTGTTGAGGTAAGTAAATGGAAGGAAAAGTCTGTATTTCCATTACAGAACCTCTGGAGACATATTGTTACATATTACCAATATAGATAGTGAGTTACGTACATTTGATCCTGATTCCGCCGTGAATGTACGACCCTCGAGTTAGTTATAGTAACTTGTTGGTCAATGAACAAATGGATTTATTGATCTCTCATATCAGCTCGAACATCAGTAACATTCAGAATGAAAAGGTGGACCATTCATTTCAACTTCAACTTTGCACTATGGTTAATAGTTCCCTTATCATCTCGATGATGAAATCATTATTTTTTAGAGAACATGATCCGTATGGATATAGTCGGTATAACTTAGGCTGCTTTAATGGTAGTTTTTACATTTTCCCTTTCACTCGTAGTATGGGGGAGAAGTGGGCTATAATGGTAATGCTTAAGAATCAATTATTGCGTTCCTTCCATATCATGCATGGTAATATATTCTGTTCCATAAGGATAGAGTAATATTGAATCTTCGTTCCAAATTGAAACACTCTACATGGAATTATTTCCTCTTTATCCCCATAAGGGATGTACGTAATCCCTTATCATTATCATTTTCCTATGAAAAATCTTATTTTCTTCAACAGGTTTGAATTCATTAGTTCTTTTCTAGAATGAGTCGATAATCTCATTTCTTCCACTAAAGAACGATCTCTCTTCTCTTTCTTAGTAGGAATAGAAAGAGTCCCTATTTTATCGGATGGTTCCGAATTGAATTGATCGGATCTGATATGAATTCCATTCTCGGAAAAATATGGGACATAAGTCATAGATTCATTTGCTTTTTCATATACCATTTCAAGTGCTATATCTAACATGTGCTAGATATAGATGTTTGTACCGAAAAAAAGATGTTCAACTTTGATCCTAAAGAATCCGCAAGTACGTTCAGGATTAAGTCTGTCTGCATTGGGTCTATTTTTCCAGGAGCAAGAAGAAGGTGATGTGATCAGCTTCACTATTTTATGGTACGAGGTCCTTCATCCTACATTTACCATATATGGATAAGTACCATTAAGATATATTTATTCATATATGGGTGTAAAATAAGAAGTAGTACACAAGAAAAGGTTAGATATTCTTTTCCTCCGTACTACTTTTTTTTCTTTTCAAAAAAAAAAAAAAGCAATCCCTACCCTGTATTGTTGTAATATAATAGATCCACCCTATATTGTTGTAATATAAAAGATCTCATAACCTATTTTATACTTATGATCTGGATCATAAAGATCTATCTAGTGATCAGCAATCAATTGATTTTCATCAAAATCAATTGCTTCCACTGCTTGCACTGGCCGTTTTGACGTAAGGGATAAGTAGAAAAGCAGTAGGAACTGCAAGGAACAGTAGAACAACAATAAATGCAAGGGTATTTACTTCCATGATCTCCTTATTTTAACTTTGTTCAAAAATAGCTCGAGATTTGATCTCATTTTGATCTCATAGAGATGAATGAATCTTTCTTTCAAGATCCATGAAATAGATGTATGTCATTGATTAGGGTTATAGAATTTCACAGGCGAATATTTGATACGGCTCCGGTGGGTTCCCATAACTCCGAGTGCGATAGTAAGACCATTTAATTGACCTATGCCTGTTTGAATAGCATCAATTAAACCTGTCTCTATTTGATAGAAAGTGATATGATCCTTATAAGATTCATCCTCAGAATTAAGATTATCAGAATGAGGAGGTTCATTCTCAGAATAAAATTGAAGAACATCTAGAGTGTACATGTCTTCATCCATAGGATGCCAAGTGTCACGATCAATTGGAAGTTCTATTCTATCTGAACTATTCATTTGCAGATAATATCCACATTCTTTACAAACACTTTGATTCTCTCTCAAGAATCTGAGATATAGCAAGTTCTCGCAATTATCGCATTGAGCCCATAAATTCTTAATTTTAGCGTAATCAATACTTTTATTCTTGTTTTTCTCCGTCTCATTGGCATCCTTACTATCCCTTTCGACCGAATTTTTTAGTAATGCAATTATTTTACGCTTGTCTTCGAACCACTCCTTTATAGACATAGAGTTTTCCTTCCATATAAAGGTGAAAATTGTTACTTTTCCTATCTTATTTTGTATGAAGAGAAGTCGAATAACTATAAATACAATGATGAAAATTATTAATCAATAGTGGAATGAATCATTGAGAAATCATTTCCATTCATTATTGATTAGGAATCTGAAGTATCGATCCGGGATTATGATAGAATACTTTATTCTATTATAAAGAAAGATTCTCTCCTATACCACGATGGAAAGGAATTTTCATTTAAAATACAACATCTTTTGGGCTAGAAGGGATTTGAACCCTTGACTTCACGGTTCGGAACCATGAGCTCTGATCCAATGAGCTACCAACCCTATCGAATGATCTATAAGATCATTGTAAAGGATGAATAGGATTCGTTATCGAATGCTTGACCCAATTTTTTTTTCATAAATAACTCTGTTTGAGATATTTAACCTTGGAAATATCTATATATCAATATCTACATAGATATTGATATATAGATATTAATATATGGAAATTCCATATATTGATATCTGAAATCCCATATCTCCGCTCACAATTTGGACTAATATTTGGGGTAGTAGTAAAAGATTGGGTCGAGTCTGATTGGTAGAACGAAAGCCACTGGATTACAAGCGATCAATCACATAAAATTCAAATTTGATCTCCTTCCATACTTCAAAAGCAGCAGCTAGTTCAGGACTCCATTTACAAGCTTCACGGATCACTTCATTACCTTCACCAGCAAGATCACGTCCTTCATTACGAGCTTGTACACAAGCTTCTAGAGCAACCCGATTAGCTACTGCACCAGGTGCATTTCCCCAAGGATGTCCCAAAGTTCCCCCACCAAACTGTAGTACGGAATCATCCCCAAAGATCTCGGTCAGAGCAGGCATATGCCAAACGTGAATACCTCCTGAAGCTACGGGCATAACACTTGGCATAGATACCCAATCTTGAGTGAAGTAAATACCACGACTTTGATCTTTTTCGATAAAATCATCACACAGTAGATCAACAAACCCTAAAGTTACGTCTCGTTCCCCTTCAAGTTTACCTACTACAGTACCAGTGTGAATATGATCTCCACCGGACATACGCAATGCTTTAGCCAGTACCCGGAAATGCATACCATGATTTCTTTGTCTGTCAATAACTGCATGCATCGCGCGGTGAATGTGAAGAAGTAGGCTGTTGTCTCGGCAATAATGAGCCAAAGAAGTATTTGCGGTAAAACCTCCCGTCAGGTAGTCATTCATAACGATAGGAACTCCCAATTCTCTTGCAAATACTACCCTTTTCATCATTTCTTCACATGTACCTGCAGTAGCATTCAAATAATGTCCCTTAATTTCACCCGTCTCAGCCTGAGCCTTATTAATTGCTTCCGCACAAAAGACAAAATGATCTCTCCAGCACATGAATGGTTGGGAATTTACATTCTCATCATCCTTAGTAAAATCGAGTCCACCACGAAGACATTCGTAAACTGCTCTACCATAGTTTTTGGCTGATAGACCCAATTTTGGTTTGATAGTACATCCCAGTAAAGGACGACCATATTTGTTCAATTTATCTCTTTCAACTTGGATACCATGAGGTGGACCCTGAAAATTTTTGGAATAAGAAGGGTGAATCCGCAAATCTTCCAAACGTAGATCCCATAGGGCCTTGAATCCAAATACATTACCTACAATGGAAGTGAACAAGTTAGTAACAGAACCTTCTTCGAAAAGGTCTAAGGGGTAAGCTACATAGGCAATAAATTGAGTCTCCTCTCCAGGAACGGGCTCGATGTCATAGCATCACCCCTTGTAACGATCGAGACTAGTAAGTCCAATGGTCCAAACAGTGGTCCATGTACCGGTGGAAGATTCAGTAGCTACTGCTGCTCCCGCTTCTTCAGGTGGCACCCCGGGTTGAGGAGTTACTCGGAATGCTGCCAAGATATTTGTATCTTTGGTCTGATGTTCAGGAGTATAATAAGTTAATATGTAATCTTTAACACTAGCTTTGAATCCGACACTAGCTTTAGTCTCTGTTTTTGGTGACATAAGTCCCTCCTTTATTAATAATTATTTCTCGCAGGGACGAGGTTTGCTCGACATGGACCGAACGTAAACAATCAATCTTTACAGAAATATCGTACAAAAAGTCGTCCGTTATTGGGGTGCTAGATACACTCTCATTGTATAATGTTCTTTATGTATGACGCAACCCAATCTTTGCTCTTGAAGTTCTTCCTCCATGGATTGACCCGAGATTCTTTCAGTGGTTAAACTAGTTCATGAATGAAATCAAGGAACCGAATGTATGAATTGTCCAAAAATACATATACATATGTGTGTATGAAGAGAAGAGATAATGATCAATGAGAGAAAGGTCATGAATATCAAGTTTCATATTTCACAGATGATCTGGACATAATTTTGAAGTATTTTCGGTTTTAGTTATGGATAAATTGGTTCTAGTTATAGATAAATCGAACTCATGATCCTTATTCATATCCATCTACCTACTTCATATTCCAAATATGGATGAATTTAAACTTTTCAATAAAGTTGGATTTTACCAAGGTGGTAACTTCCATTTATTATTTACTGGTCTAATCGACCCAATATGGAACATTTTTTTTTATTGATGATATTGGCAAAATCATATTTATATATTCTTCATGGAAATTATTTCCATTTTTGTATGAGAAAAAATCCTCTTGTTCTTGGGGTTTCCGCACGTGTAGAAAAAAATGTGGGACGTATTGCTCAAATCATTGGCCTAGTACTAGATGTCTCTTTTCCTCCAGGTAATATGCCTAATATTTACAATTCATTGATAGTTAAGGGTCAAGGTACAGTCGGTCAAGAAATTCAGGTTACTTGTGAGGTACAACAATTATTAGGAAATCATAAGGTTAGAGCTGTAGCTATGAGTGCTACAGATGGTTTGACGAGAGGAATGAGAGTGATTGACACGGGAGCTCCTCTAAGTGTTCCAGTTGGTGGAGCTACTCTCGGACGAATTTTCAATGTTCTTGGAGAACCTGTCGATAATTTGGGTCCTGTAGATGCTTGCATAACATCTCCTATTCATAGACCTGCTCCCGCCTTTACAAAGTTGGATACAAAATTATCCATCTTCGAAAAAAGCATTAAAGTAGTAGATCTTTTGGCTCCTTACCGCCGTGGGGGAAAAAATGGTTTATTTGGAGGAGATGGAGTGGGTAAAACAATACTCATTATGGAGTTGATCAACAACATTGCTAAGGCTCATGGAGGGGTATCTGTATTTGGAGGAGTATTAGAACGTACCCGTGAAGGGAATGATCTTTACATGGAAATGAAAGAATCGGGAGTAATTGATGAACAAAAAATATCAGAATCAAAAGTGGCTCTGGTCTATGGTCAGATGAATGAACCACCGAGAGCTCGCATGAGAGTCGGTTTAACTGCTCTAACCATGGCCGAATATTTCCGAGATGTCAATGAGCAAGACATACTATTATTTATTGATAACATCTTCCGTTTTGTCCAAGCGGGATCAGAGGTATCCGCCCTATTAGGCAGAATGCCTTCCACTGTGGGTTATCAGCCAACTCTTAGCACGGAAATGGGTTCTTTGCAAGAGAGAATTACTTCCACAAAAAAGGGATCCATAACCTCGATTCAAGCAGTTTATGTACCTGCTGACGACTTGACTGACCCTGCTCCTGCTACGACATTTGCACATTCAGATGCTACTACCGTACTATCGAGAGGATTAGCTGCGAAGGGTATCTATCTAGCAGTGGATCCTTTAGATTCAACATTGACTATGCTCCAACCTTGGATCGTAGGCGAAGAACATTACGAAACTGCACAAGGGGTTAAGCAAACTTTACAATGTTATAAGGAACTTCAAGACATTATAGCTATTCCTGGACTGGATGAATTATCAGAGGATGATCGTTTAATCGTGGCAAGAGCAAGAAAAATTGAACGTTTCCTATCACAACCCTTTTTCGTAGCAGAGGTATTCACAGGTTCCCCGAGAAAATATGTGGGTCTCATGGAAACAATTAGAGGTTTTCAAATGATCCTTTCTAGAGAATTAGATGGTCTTATCGAACAGTCTTTTTATTTGGTGGGTAATATTGATGAAGCTACCGCAGAGGCTATAAACTCCAACATGGAAAGTTAATTCTGAAAATGACCCTAAATCTTCGTGTATTGTCTCCTAATCGAGTCATTTGGGATTCAGAAGTTAAAGAAATAATTCTATCTACTAATAGTGGTCAAATTGGCGTATTACCCAATCATGCTTCACTTGTGGCAGCTGTAGATATAGGAGTTATGAAAATACGTCTCAATGGGTAGTGGTCCACTATGGCTATGATGGGTGGTTTCACCAAGATAGACAGTGATAGAATAACTATATTGGTAAATAATGCAGAGAGAGATGTTGACATCGATCCCCAAGAAGCCTAGGAAAATTTTCGAATAGCTAAAGCTGACTTAGCTCGAGCCGAAGGCAAAAGACAAGCAATTGAGGCTGATTTAGCTCTGAAAAGGGATAGAACACGATTAGAGGCTATCAATGCTAGCCCCCCCATCTCTAATTAACATTTTCTATAATGATTTGAAAAATGGATTCAATGTTCCGCCTCGATCCAAACACGTGGAGTAAAACTTATTAGATATCATTGAAAACTCGATGGCATCTAATAAGTTTACCTACTATTGGATTTGAACCAATGACTCTCGCCGTATGAAAGCGATACTCTAACCACTAAGTTAAGTGGGTCATTTATTCTCATAGGTAGAGTTGGATTTATAAACGATTCTAAATCGAAATCGAATTAAATGTATAGACAATGTATGTGTCCCTGGCACAGATCGAACTTATTGGAACGTATTGGATCATAGTATTGGATCATGAAATATCTACCTTGACATAAAGTGATCCATCTGGTTAGTATAGTAGTGTATCACCAAGACTGGCAAGGAAGGGCTATAGCTCAGCAAGGTAGAGCACCTCGTTTACATGTGCGCCAATGGTTTTCGGGAGAGTTTATCGATTCGTCCGATCCACGAAATAGATTCTATGTGAAATAGTCTTACTCTATAAATTTGTTTCTCTGGGGAATAATAGCATGACAAAGATTAAGTTTGATCTGATTCAAATTACGGATCTAATTGATATGGTCAATCCCAGCTCTGTTCAATGCCAGGCATAATGAGTATAATACGGGGACCTCAAAATAGATTCTTTTCGCTCTATGAACTTTTAGGTGTATGAAGTGTCATATTTTACTTTTGGAGCGATAGAAGAGACTCTATTTGAGTCAATCTATGCCCGAGCAAGGCAGACCTACGTCAAAAAAACCTTTTGAATAACTTTGGGATTGCTTCCGAAGGGTAAGAATTTGGAGCACACGGAGCCATATTAGTATCTTACCGGACAGAGGAGAATGGCAGACTAACCGATCTTTCCATCAGTTAATGAAAGAGCCCAATGCGAGAAAATGCATGTTGGGTTCTTGGAATAGTTCAAATTATTTTGATAATAAGAACTTTGATCTGTTCTACCGAGAAGGTCTATGGTTCGAGCCCGTATAGCCCTATACATTCCACTAAGTGATACTATTTATATATATCCCCTCATAGTCCGTCCCTATGACTTGGCCTTGAAAAGTCTTTCAGATCATATCAATCTCATGTCCTTATCGAGATCGATGGATGGGAACGTTGGACCAGAGCATGCATATTAGTATTTTGGATCGATCGAGATTGATCCGATACCAGATGATCAAACCTATAAACTATTTTTTTTTTTTTTTATCGCTAGTTCTTCAAAAAATTCGAGAGTTCTCTCGAATATCATATGTTCCAAGCAATCCATAGAGCAGTCAAAGTATCGATCGGACATGTGACTTTTAGCTCCATCCAAACGCAACACATTCCGTTGGGGTTGAAGAAAATTTCCGTTCAATCAAAAATCCCGGATGTATCTATCCCTTTGCTAAATATCGGGGCGAAGATCTTGATCAACTAGGATTCTCTACAATAAGTTATGTGCGGTAAATCGAGCCTATTTTTGAACCATAGAAGTGGCAAGTACGACGTATATTTCGAATACCTGGGCAGAGAAATTCTCTGGAGTTGATCCATCCTAGCTAAAGGCGAACCTTTGGTTCGTTCTCTTTCTTCACCTAAGATCATCACATGGTTTTTGAGACCCAAGATTTTCATATTGGGACAAACACTCTTCCTTGCCTCTAGTTCCATTCTGGTAACATATCACAAAAATGAAATCTACTGGCTATGCATATTAGATCTACATCTGGACCAACGTTTGCTTTAATCTACCCCACTATTTTATAGAATATACATATTTCATGGAATGCGTTCTGGAACAAACAATAGAATAAAGAAGTGTGTTGGGTTGGGACGAAAGAAAGAAACTATTACCCCTTGTCCAGAAATTATGTGGACAGCGACCCAAAAGAAGCTGCTTTCTGCCCCATTACAAATAGATCTTTACTCGGCAATAGATCTGTCCGAAATGATTTTATATCATTGTGAGATGAGTGGGCTCATATCATAACGAACTTATATGTGAAAGATTTGATACATTCCACGGATCGATTGATGCCTACCAATTCTGTTCGCTTGATCTAAACTTTCAAATGAATTAACTGAAAGACAGCAATCAAATTTATATTTGATTCATCAAATGTTCACTATCTCCGTCGGTAGATGAGCCTTTAAATTTGTATCTTTGTCCCATAACTTGCATAATAATATAACAAAGAACTTGATTGTATCCTAACCGTGCATGCAAGATAACAAAATTTTCCAGATTGGAAAACCCTATACCTTCTAATACAAGAAGGAAGGATACAAGTTCAAATGGTCTAGATTCATCGAATCTGAATATATGATAAGTGAATAGGGTCGAACTTGTCAACACAACCACAACCTTGATCATTTTAAACAACGACTCTCCGATCAAATACCCTGCCCAGAGTTGTTCAGATGGACAAGATCTTAGTATCAAGATAAAACATACAATAAATATTGGGATAGATCTCGATCTATTCCATTTACACCGAACCATTTTAATGGTTATGGCCCATTTGTTACAACTCGAATAACGTGGGATCTACCGAACCAATATGCAAAAATGTGTTAGTTGAAAACTAAACTCTAATAGGCAAAAACAATAATTATCGCCCATGAGTGAATAGACAAAGGATCGATACGAAAGAAGAAAGATTCTTCTTTCACGTTCAAAAGAACGGAGGGAAGATGGGATCAGGATATTTCTCCGGGAGAAATACAAAATACTTCATATTTATCACATATTTGATAATAAGCCATACAACTTGTTCGAGAGTTGAGAGTTAGTCATCGATCTTGCTTTGATCCCCTATCAGAGGTCACCGACGACCCACATAAGAACAAACGTTAGCTCATTTTTTATTCTTGGAAGAAATGACTGTAGATAGATAAATTGGTTTTTCCGGGGTGGACGTAGCCAAGTGGACCAAGGCAGTGGATTGTGAATCCACCACGCGCGGGTTCAATTCCCGTCGTTCGCCTCATAAAAGAAGATAAAAAACGGACTGGATCCGAATCCGATTTGTTGTCATTTTCATATTTCGGTGAAAATATTTCTATCTATGTAATAGAAATGGACACCCGAGCCTTCTTTCTTCGTGGGAAACATGAGCCCTTTATCAGACTTGAACCGATGACTTACGCCTTACCATGGCATTACTCTACCGCTGAGTTAAAAGGGCCCCCTCATCATATATGAATGAGTGAGTCTACTATGGTAGATGGACAACAAATTGGATATGGATGATCCATCTATCTTTATAGATATCAAGTTGAGAACATATATTATAGTAGCTCGTAGGGTAAGGATCGCTATACTGGAAACTCCAGGTTGAGCTGTTACGAAGCGGATGGAGACAAGTTATGCCTGAGAGCATTTGCTGAAATATGTTCGTATTGCTAGAAGAGACAAAGGCTCAACGGGTCAGGTCCTATTGCAATTACTTGAAATGCGTTTGGATAATATTCTTTTTCGATTGGGTATGGCTCCCACCATTCCCGGAGCTAGACAATTAGTGAATCATGGACATATCCGGGTCAATGACCATATGGTAGATATACCAAGTTACCCTTGCAAACCTCAAGATGTGATTACTATAAGAGATCAACAAAGATTGAGAGCTAAGAATATGGAGCCATTCCAGTTTATGGCTCTTTTTTTTCCTGGAAGAGGAAGATCTTTCTAAAATGAATTAGAAAGAATTCAATTAGAAGATTAGAGGAGTTGAGCAAAAAAAATTCCTTGATAAAGAGAAAGAACAACCTAGAATTTCTAAAACTAGAATGGATAGAATCCTTTCTTCTCTCTCGGAAATAGAAGAGAGAGAATTAAGGAATTCCGGAATTTGGATTCAAATGTGGAAGGAAAGAAGTGACGGAATATCCGTCAATGGGATTGTGGCGTGTATAGTTTAGTGATACAGGTGGGTTTTATTCGTTACATTATCAACTTAAATAGTTAAAGGATATTTGGATGGATCTCTGATCCATCCAAAGCTCTATCTATCTATAACTAAAGGGCCTGATACAACCATCAGAGTCAGAACAGTGAGCTGCACAATAACTTCTAGATCCATTTGGTTTTCTTTCACCCTCCATCGACTAAATGTATGAATAAAATGTTGTCGGGATCAATCACTTTTCTTCTATTTTGTCTTCTTCGGACTCCTACCCATTGGTGTAGTTTCAATCAGGAACCTATGGCCTTGAGCAACTGATATCTTTACAATAATACATAAAATAGATAGAGAACCCTAAATAGATAGAGAACCCTCCAATATCTAGATAATAAAATTTGATACCGGAGAGAAATAAATGGACTAATCCATGTAACGCATTTAATCAAACTGATTGGGGAGGGAATGAAGATATGGTAGAGCTTAAATTTTTGATAGCTTTTTTTCTTGCTTTTACAGCAGGTATTCTAGCTATCAAATTAGGTCAAGCATTGTATGACTGCTGATTTTTTCAAGAAAAGCAGAAAAAATCAGTCATACAGAACTATTTTTAACGAAATGAACAATACGATTGACTGGATTGTTCTTTATCCAACTGAATAATGGCAATATTCATTATATTGCCGATACAATCTGTACATACTATGATATACACCTTTACTCCACCATTCATTTTGTTACACATGAAATCTTCCATCTTGGAGAGATGGCTGAGTGGATCAAAGCGACGGATTGCTAATCCATAGTACGGATCATCCGTACCGAGGGTTCGAATCCCTCTCTCTCCATTCGTCCACTATTGATCCTGAAAACGAATAACCCCGAATCTTTCTACGGAACGGAAAAGGCCCATTAACCTAGAGACTTCCTATTTTGACCTTTTTTTTCATTGCATAGCACAAAATGATAAAGTTATCATTTTGACTGAGCATTTGAACTCAGTATTTTATTTTTTTCCCGCAGTAAAGTATTATTGTTTATGGAACAGTAATAGCTCCACACTTTAGTAGAAAAATGATATTTTTTCATCAAAAATTATATCTGACTTAGTCTATAAATTTCAAAGGTATCGTTCATGAACGAATGGAAGGATTAGAATATCTCGTTTCTTTCCGCTTTTTTTATCAATATAAATGGGACCAATCCCTTCATTGTGTATTGGTACATACAAACGATAAAATATCTTTGCCTCTCCCTGCTTTTATGTATGAAAAAAAATGTTTCAAACATGTTCCATCATTAGCAATGTCCAAGTGAATAGATGTTCACTTTCGAGATGATCCGGGTCTAGCTCGATAACATGATCTCTTCCAATCCAATGTGAGAAAGTTACATAGTGTCTACTTTTTCCGATAAAGGGGTGTTTGCATGGGTTTGCCTTGGTATCGCGTTCATACCGTCGTATTGAATGTTCCTAGACGGTTAATTTCTGTACATATAATGCATACAGCTCTAGTTGCTGGTTGGGCTGGTTCAATGACTCTGTACGAATTAGCAGTTTTTGATCCATCCGATCCTGTTCTTGATCCAATGTGGAGATAAGGTATGTTCGTTATACATTTTATGACTCGTTTGGGAATAAAGGATTCATGGAGTGGATGGAACATCACCGGAGAAACTGTAATTAATCCCGGTATTTGGAGTTATGAAGGTGTGGCCGGGGCACATATCATGTTTTTTGGCCTGTGATTTTTGGCAGCTATCTGGCATTGGGTATATTGGGATCTGGACATATTCTGTGATGAACGTATGGGAAAACATTGTTTAGATTTTCCAAAAGTATTTGGAATTCATTTATTCCTCTCAGGAGTAGCTTGTTTCGGATTTGGAGCATTTCATGTAACGGGTTTGTATGGTCCTGGGATATGGGTGTCTGATCCTTATGGACTAACTGGAAAAATACAACCAGTGGATCCAGCATGGGGAGCTGAAGGTTTTGATCCTTTTGTTCCAGGAGGAATAGCTTCTCATCATATAGCAACGGGTATTTTGGGTATATTAGCAGGTCTATTCCATCTCAGTGTTCGTCCTCCCCAACGTTTATACGTAGGATTACGCATGGGGAATATTGAAACGGTCCTATCTAGCAGTATTGCTGCTGCGTTTTTTGCAGCTTTCGTTGTTGCTGGGACCATGTGGTATGGCTCCACAACTACTCTGATCGAATTATTCGGTCCCACTCGTTATAGTGGGATCAAGGATACTTCCAACAAGAAATAGATCGATGGGTTCGTGCCGGTCTGGCCGAAAATTTAAGCCTATCAGAAGCTTGGTCCAAAATTCCCGAGAAACTCGCTTTTTATGATTACATTGGTAATAATCCAGCTAAGGGGGGGTTATTCAGAGCAGGTGCAATGGAAAATGGAGATGGAATAGCTGTTGGTTGGTTAGGACACCCTATCTTCAAAGATAAGGAGGGAAATGAGCTTTTTGTACGTCGTATGCCTACCTTTTTCGAAACATTTCTAGTAGTTCTGGTGGACAAAGAAGGAATTGTGAAAGCTGATGTTCCTTTTAGGAGGGCAGAATCAAAGTATAGTGTTGAACAAGTAGGTGTAACTGTTGAGTTCTATGGTGGTGGAATTGATAGGGTCAGTTTTGGTGATCCTGCTATAGTTAAAAAATATGCTAGACGTGCTCAATTAGGTGAAATTTTTGAATTAGATCGTGCTACTCTAAAATCTGATGGTGTTTTTCGTAGTAGTCCAAGGAGTTGGTTTACTTTTGGACATGCTACATTTGCTCTCCTTTTCTTTTCTGGACACATTTGGCATGGTGCTAGGACCTTATTCAGAGATGTTTTTGTTGGTATCGACTCGGATCTGGATGCTCGAATAGAATTTGGAGCATTCCAAAAACTGGGAGATCCAACTACTAAAAGACAAGTGGTATGATATTGCTCCTATCTCTTCTCTAATAAATATTAGTACGAACGCTATCTCCATAATTGTAAATTACAACCAAATCAAATCTATGGAAGCATTGGTTTATACATTCCTGTTGGTATCGACCCTAGGGATAATCTTTTTCGCTATTTTCTTCCGAGAACCACCCAAAGTTCCGACTAAAGGGGGAAAATAATTTTGCTTCTCCAAATCATCATTCTTTCTCTCCCATCAAAGAAAGAATGACCTTCCCTATAGGGAAGGTCATTCTTTCAATTAGTCCTCGTGATCCTCAAAAGGATCCCTAAGTTGTTTAGAGGGTTGCTCAAAAGCGATGTATAGGGCATAACCAGTAAAGCTTACAAGTAAACAAGATATGGAGATGGTGACTAAGGTTGCAGTTTCCATTATTAGGTGATCCCAATATCATGGTATGTTTACCATATAATAACAAAGTTAACAGATCTCAACCAATACAATAGTTTCTATGGCTACACAGACCATTGATGATACTTCCAAAACCACGCCAAAAGAAACCCTTGTAGGAACGACCTTAAAACCGCTTAATTCAGAATATGGAAAAGTAGCTCCTGGATGGGGAACTACTCCTCTTATGGGTTTTGCAATGGCTCTATTTGCAGTATTCCTATCTATTATCTTGGATATTTATAATTCTTCCGTTTTATTGGATGGGATTCCGGTTAGTTGGGGCTGAGGAACTCCAAAATTCACCTGGTGAGCTCTTGAAGAAAAAAAAAGAACTGAGGGATTCAAACCCAGACCAAATAGTGGCTTTGAGTTTTTAGCTTATCTTGTTCCAATAGTTTGATCATGTAATTACTTTTCTCTAAGGATTTTTGGAATATGGGTGTGCGACTTGTTGAAATCGATCCATATTTATAGTACAGAAGACCGATCTGTTATCTTCATCAAGATGGTCCTACCTCGTTGGATATTTCATTTCTAGAATATTGAATCTCTAGAGCACGAGGTCTATCATAGATATGTTCTGGAAGATATGAACTATGGTTTGTCCCTATCATTTCCTTGTTACGAGACTTCCAATAAAGAAATTGAAAGAGTATTTCCAATAATAAATCGAAGGATCTATCCCCTCTCATAATTATGCTGATTATGACCAAAGAATGATATAGTATCTGATTTCTCTTAGTTAGCATATTTCGTCAAATGAGCGAAAATGAAAAGGTTATTACCCAGAGAACCTTTTGGGGATTTGATAAAATCATTGGGGTCTAATTGAAATCTGAGGTTTGGATTGATTCATCTATTGAGATCTCGACAAGATAATTCCTATAAATCATTTATATTAGTTCTTTTCTAGGGAATTGATATCACACGAATAGGGTAAAAGATCGTTCAAAGGGCCTATAGTGATTTATCATAGGGATGAGCCAACTTGAAATTTTGGCACTTTTTGAAATTTTGGCACTATAGAGTCTTCTAATAGAAATGCTGGATTGTTTCGAATGATCTTCATTTCTCCAGCCGGTCAGGCAACGAACCCTCAAGTATCTCTTTTCCCAAATTTATTTATTCGTGTCCAAAAGCATTTGTGTGTTCTTGTTCAAGCCGTATGTTATGAAACCAGCTCAAGAAAAGATAGAAAAGATAGATCAACACCTTAGAATTCAGCCTCTTCGAGGGGGCAACCTCCTTTACATTACATAAATGAACAATTCTTGGATGATTCAAATGACAAAACCTCCTTTCTATATATAGGAGTCTAAGGAGTCACAATATAATCCAGCCGACCTAACAATAATAATATAAAGCCACAAAAATAACAATAGAGGGATTCTATGGGGCACAGAAATAACAATATGGGGGTAATAGGGGCACAACAATATAAATAAGGGGTATAACTACAATAGTAATGGGGTAATCACTAGTATTATAGGGACCCAACATGCCCCTCTCCTTCAAAAAAGTGTTGTCCTCAACGCTTGAGTAGTTCTGGATACTTCTGCATAAAATTCTCATCCTCCCATGTGGAATCTTCAGCGGATAAGTTCTTCCACTTGATAAGATACTCTGAAATTGATCGATTTCGTAGCTGTCGAGTTCTTGTTTCTGTGACTGCTTCCGGTTCCAATATAATTTTTCCTTCCTCGTCAAGTTCTGGCAATATTGTTTGAATTGGGAGCTTGTCACCTATAACCTTCTTTAAACATGAAACATGGAAAACTGGGTGCAATCGAGAAGCTGCAGGAAGCTCCAATTTGTATGCCATAGTACCAATCTTTTGCAACACCTTGTACGGACCATAATACTTTGGTGATAATTTATTATCCTTCTTAGCTTGCTTTAGGGACATTTGCTTATATGGTTGTAGCCGTAGGAATACCCAATCACCTACATCAAAACTTCTTTCACTGCGATGTTGATCTGCCTGTTGTTTCATTCTATTTTGTGCCAACACGAGGTTATCCTTTAAGAGTTGGAGGACTTGTTGTTGATGTTCGATGTGATGTTCCACTGCCTGAACCTTAGAATTTTCTCTTAAATATGATGTGATGGATGGTGGTTGATACCCATAAAGTGCCATAAATGGGGTCATTTTTGTTGCTGTATGGAAGGAAGTGTTATACCACCATTCAGCCAGAGGCAACCATTTGACCCATTGTGTCTGTTTATCAGATACAAAGCAACGAAGATATCCTTCCAAACATTTGTTTACTATCTCAGTTTTCCCATCAGATTGAGGATGATAAGATGAGCTATGAGCTAACTGAGTACCAAGACAAGAAAATAATTCTGTCCAAAAATTTCCAGTGAAAATGGGATCTCTGTCACTTACAATAATCTTTGGGTTTCCATGTAGCTTTTGAACTGTTTCCATAAATGCAGTAGAAACTGTACTGGCTTTAAATGGATGTGATAATGCACAAAAGTGTGCATACTTGGTAAGTCTGTCAACTACCACCATGATGACACTCTTTCCCTCAGACTTGGGTAAACCTGTGATAAAATCCATTGAAACCTCCTCCCAACGTTGGCTTGGAATGGATAAAGGTTGTAATAGACCCGGTGTCTTAATTGTTTCAACTTTATTTTGTTGGCAAACCAAACATTCCGCCACAAACTTTTGAATATCTGATTTAAGGCCATCCCAAAAAAATTCCTTCTTAACCCTGTGGTAAGTTTTTAAAAATCCTGAGTGCCCTCCTAAGGGAGAAGTGTGCAATTCCATAAGAATCTTTTGTTTTAGCTGGGAATTCTTACAGAGGTATAAGCGATCTTTGTACCATAACGAATCATTTTTCCAGCTAAATGTATCAGAAGTACTGGAATCTTGTTGTAGCTTTCGAATAAGTGCCCACACTTCTTCGTCATTCTTCCATTCCTCCCTTGCTTCGTTTATCCAATCTGGTTGGATAATAGAAATGGCACACAACAATGCTTCCACATCCTCATCCTTTCTTGAGAGTGCATCTGCCACCACATTTTGCTTCCCTTTTTTGTAGATGATTTCAAAGTCATAACCCAACATCTTTGTGACCCACTTTTGTTGCTCTTCAGAGGATAATCTTTGTTCTAAAAAGTATTTAAGGCTATCATGATCCGTTTTTACCTTGAAGTGTCTTCCCATTAGGTAGGGTCGCCATTTCTTAAGTGCATGGAGTATTGCCAACATTTCCTTCTCATAAATAGCTTTGCTTAAAAACTTTCCCTTGATTGGACGACTTTCAAAAGCAATGGGTCTTTCATCTTGCATTAGAACAACACCAATTCCATTTCCTGAAGCATCACATTCCACAATAAAGGTTTTTGTGAAGTCCGGTGTAGCTAAGACCGGTGCTTGGCACATTGCCTCTTTAAGATGTTCAAAGGCCTTTGTTGCTTTCGGAGTCCATGAAAATGAATCTTTCTTCAATAATGTTGTTAGAGGTGCTGCTATTCTCCCATAATTCTTAACAAACTTGCGATAATACCCTGTCAACCCAAGAAATCCTCGCAGATGCTTTATGGATGTGGGGATTTTCCATTCCTTAATGGCTTTAATTTTGCTAGGGTCTACCTTAACTCCTTCATGAGATACAATATGACCCAAATATTCCACCTCCTGGACTCCAAAGAAACATTTGGATCTTTTTGCATATAATTGTTTCTCCTCCAATAGTTGTAGCACCCTGTCAACATGTTCAACATGATCCTTCCAAGACTTGCTGTAGATTAGTATATCATCAAAAAATACTAACACAAATTTTCTAAGGAATGGTTTGAAAATTGAATTCATCAAACCTTGAAATGTTGAAGGTGCATTGGTAAGGCCAAAAGGCATGACCAAAAATTCATAATGACCCTCATGAGTTCTAAATGCCGTTTTCGGAATGTCTTCAATCTTCATTCTGATTTGATGATATCCCGAACGAAGATCCAACTTGGTGAAGTAAATTGATCCATGCAATTCATCCAGTAATTCATCAATGACAGGAATGGGGAACTTATCTTTAATAGTGAGCTTGTTGAGCTCCCTATAATCCGGACACATGCGCCATGATCCATCCTTCTTGTGCACCAATACTACTGGAGCTGAGAAAGAACTTTGACTCGGTTGAATTATACCAGCCTCTAGCATTTCTGCAACCATACGTTCAATTTCACTTTTTTGGACATAGGGATATCTGTACGGCCTGATGTTTGGAGGAACACTTCCTGGAATCAGATGAATAGCATGATCATGATCACGCATAGGTGGGAGACCTTTGGGAGTCTCAAATACCTTGGAATGATTGTCCAGGACTTTTTGGAGATCTGGAGAAATAGATGATTCCAATGTGGAAACATCTAGCGAACATAATTGTGCAATTACACCTCTTTGCTCCTTTTTTAGAAGCTTTGTCATGCCATTAGAGCTGATTATCTTTCCTGGTTTCCCTGCAATACCCCTTAATTCAACTTCCTTTCCTTCCACAGAAAATTTCATGAAAAGTTCTTGAAAATTAAAAGCTATTGTACCCAAGGATTGTAGCCATTGGACTCCTAGTACAACATCAGCACCTCCCATTGGAATGGAAAGCATTGGGCTAGTCAATACATATTCTCCCATGGATAGCTTGATATTATGGCACTTTCCAGAGCAATTTATTGTTCCTCCATTTGCAATCATCACTTGACACTCTGGTGCTGGATATAGGAAGCAATTCAATTCTTTTGCTACCCTACAATGAATAAAATTGTGGGTGCTTCCTGAATCAATCAACACTATTACCTTTTTCTTCTTGATTTGTCCTTCTATCTTGATGGTTTGAGGAGTGGTAATTCCCGCCAATGCATTACAAGATATGGTCGGATTTATTTGTTCTTCATCTAGGCTTTGTTCCTGGAATATATCCTCTTCTTTTGACCTTTCTTGCTCCTTTTCTTCTTCCTCTTCACAATCTATGTAGAATAATTTCTTCTCAGCACACTTATGACCTTTTGTGTATTTGCTATCACAATTGTAACAAAGCCCTTTTGCTCTTTTTTCTTCCAATTGTTGTGGTGTCAACCTTGTAGGTTGTGGAAGACTAGGGGCAACAACACTTCCGTCTTTATAGTTGTGAGTGGTATGCTTCCTAGTTGCCATAATTTTGCTTTCCATTTTTCTTGCTAACCTGAATGCCTTCTCTAATGAATCAGGTTCCCAAAGGCGAACATCATGTTGGATATTATCCTTTAAAGACCCTATGAACACATCAATCCTATGCTCCTCTGGAATATCTTTTACCCTTATGTTCAATTTTTGGAACTCCTCAATGTGCTCCATTATTGAACCCTTTTGTTTGAGACTTATCAATTGGCTAAAAAAAGTGTTGCTTTTTGTATCCTCATAATGTGCTATCAATTCTTCCGTAAAAATTGCCCAAGTGATAAATTGTTTACGAGAACAAAGCCATTGATACCATACAAACTGATTTGGTTCCAAATATACAGTTGCCATACGTACCTTTTGTGTGTTTTGCACATTATTGAGATCGAAGAATTGCTCCATCTGTAATATCCATGTGGCGGGATCCTTGCCATCAAACTTCCTCATATCGATTTTTGGAATATGGTGATTCTTCGATCCAACATTAGAGTCTATGGAATCATGATTAACATTTCTTTTGTTCTCATCATGAGTTTCCTTTACTACCTTTTCACCATTAGTAAGTATTTCTTGTAGAAAATTTGTCAAATCTGTCTTCAAATCTGCCATGCCTGTCTTCAAATTTGTGTTCAAATCTATCTTCAAATTGTCCATCTTAGCTTCCACGCCATTTATCTTAGCTTCCACACCATTTATCTTAGCATCTGTTAACTTTTGTGAGCGTGACATTTGTTGCACTTGTTCTTGTAATTTTGATATATCATGTAGCATTTCTTCCTCTTCTTCATGAGTCATGCTAGAGCTTTCAGGTTCCTTACTAGGTGTTTGCATTTTCTTTCCTCGGGGCATCAGTTACCGATAATAATGCTCTACTATGCCCTTTGAATTCCTTCAAAATAAATTTTCAAACCAAGCTTAAGCAAAAATTTAAAAAAATCTACACACCTTTTTTCACTTTGTAGGAGCTTGATATTGCCTCTGATGTATCTCTGTACTTTCCAATCATCTAGTTCTGAATTTGTGACCTGTAGTAGCTCTCTGTGTCCTCTTTCCAATGCCACCAGTCTGATCCAAATTGGATTCTCCAAGAAAGAGTTATGCCCAATCTCCCAAGTGACCTGATTATAGACTTTCAGTAGAGCGAACTTGTATGAAGTGCCACAGTACAATTTTCGATCTTTGGTTCTGAAAATGATATAAAAGAAACTACAGTCCGTCCTCTTTCTGTACCTTCTTACGAAATTTCAATCTGATTCCCAGAGAGAAAGTTATGACGATTTTCCCCAGGTCACCTGTTTTGAATGTAATTCAGGAGTCTGCAAAAAGACCAACTTCCTCAGATCATATCTCCGAAAATATCACGCAAAAAGCTCTGAAATTCGGACCCAAGTTTCAGCATGATTTCTTCTCAAATGGGTTTTTTTTGCGACTTCTGAAACGTCACAGAAAAAAAGTTATAGCGAAAATGCCACGATGACCTGTTTGGAGCAGCGAAACCCTAGAATCCAAAGCTCTGATACCAAATGTTATGAAACCAGCTCAAGAAAAGATAGAAAAGATAGATCAACGCCTTAGAATTCAGCCTCTTCGAGGGGGCAACCTCCTTTACATTACATAAATGAACAATTCTTGGATGATTCAAATGACAAAACCTCCTTTCTATATATAGGAGTCTAAGGAGTCACAATATAATCCAGCCGACCTAACAATAATAATATAAAGCCACAAAAATAACAATAGAGGGATTCTATGGGGCACAGAAATAACAATATGGGGGTAATAGGGGCACAACAATATAAATAAGGGGTATAACTATAATAGTAATGGGGTAATCACTAGTATTATAGGGACCCAACACCGTATGAAGGGAAATTCTCATGTACGGTTTTCAGAGGGGGAATTTCAGTTTACCTATCTCAATAAAGTATATGATCGGTTCGAAGAGCGTTTCGAGATTCAGGCGATTGCGGATGATATCACCAGTAAATATTTTCCTCCCCATGTCAATATATTTTATTGTCTAGGGGGATCACACTTACTTGTTTTTTAGTACAAGTAGCTATTGGTTTTGCTATGACTTTTTACTATCGTCCGACCGTTACAGAAGCTTTTGCCTCTGTTCAATACCTAATGACCGAAGTTAACTTTGGTTGGTTAATCCGTTCAATTCATCGATGGTCGGCAAGTATGATGGTTCTAATGATGATCCTGCACGTATTCCGTGTTTATCTCACAGGTGGATTCGAAAAACCCCGTGAATTAACTTGGGTCACAGGTGTAATTTTGGCTGTGTTTACCGTATCTTTCGGTGTAACTAGTTATTCTTTGCCCTGGGATCAAATTGGTTATTGGGCAATGAAAATTGTGACTGGTGTGCCTGAGGCTATTCCTGTAATAGGATCTCCTCTGGTAGAATTATTACGCGGAAGTGTTAGTGTGGGTCAATCTACCTTGAATCATTTTTATAGTTTACACACTTTCATATTACCCCTTCTTACTGCTGTATTTATGCCAATGCACTTTCTAATGATCCGTAAGCAGGGTATTCCAGGTCCTTTATAGAGAGGAAAGATAGATTGAAAATAACTATTCATAACTTATTTTTCCGAATAACGACAGTAATATATCATCGCCAGGAATATTTTTTATTCAAAAATGGAAATATCCATAGAAAATATGGTCCTCGGATTTCTCCTTTCGATTTTGGAGTATTATTCATCCAATACAAACAAATAATTGGAGTAGATTCTCAGACAGAGAAGATGGATTATGGGAGTGTGTGACTTGAACTATTGATTAGGCCATGCAGATACTTTCTCCGATCTACCACATAAATATTTTTGATAAAATGTGTCTCTGTCCCAATTTCCTTATCAGAAATAGGAAGTTTAGCACTTGGGTGGAAAGGCATTGGACAGTGTGTTCCGTTCCAAGAGAATTCTTTCTATGATCGAATCCGAATCAGGAAGGGCTTCGTGAGATCCGGACAATGGGACAATATTTTCATATATTCAATAATTGGACTATATGACTTTACTTCTCCTTTTCATAGTGTGAAAATGCATCCATTTCCCTTGCATCCATTTCGATGGGAAAACTATTGGAGTGAAAGAAGGGATCTAAGGAAGGAGAGAGGCCGGATCAATAACAAGTCAATACCTTGTATGCTAAAAAACTTTTGAGGTCTATTCGTGGTGATAAACACAAATTACAAGGACTAAGATGGTCCAAAAGGCATATCGATCATGATCGAATTTGTGAGCTTACTTGGGTCATGAGCATTTAACTGGAATAATAAAATGACCAATGATGGACGATCATAGACATTATTAGTTCCTATTTTTCCAATTCGTCTTCCATCACGGGAAAAATAAGTGATATATACTTCCTCCAGTTATTGTTCGAGCCGGATGATAAAAATTGGCATGTTCGGTTCTTTCGGGGGATAGATCCATAAAGATCTACTTATCCCAATACAAAGAAACCTGACCTAAATGATCCTGTATTAAGGGCTAAATTAGCTAAAGGTATGGGACATAATTATTATGGAGAGCTGGCTTGGCCCAATGATCTTTCATATATTTTTCCAGTAGTAATTTTAGGTACTATTGCATGTACAATAGGTTTAGCGGTTCTAGAACCATCAATGATTGGTGAACCAACAAATCCATTTGCAACTCCTTTGGAGATATTGCCCGAATGGTATTTTTTCCCTGTATTCCAAATACTTCGTACAATACCTAACAAATTATTAGGTGTCCTTTTAATGGGCTCAGTACCCGCGAGATCATTGATGGTGCCTTTTCTAGAGAATGTGAATCAACTTCAGAATCCATTTCGTCGTCCAGTAGCTACAACAATATCCTTGATCGGTACTGCAGTAGCCCTTTGGTTAGGTATTGGGGTAGCATTGCCTATTGATGAATCTTTAACTTTAGGTCTTTTCCAATCCAATTTGATCCAACTGTCGAATATAAAAATATTTCAATTTTTTTATTCATATATCTAGGGAGTAGTTGCTTTAAGACAAATTATATCTCCCTAGATATACCCATCTTGTCAGATATTTCTTTCGAATATTCCACGAAAGAGAGATATGTCAAAGATTCTCATGACTCTCCAAAAGAACTTGGGTAAAGGAAATGAAGAGATGAAATGAAACCAACCATTTTATGAACCCGAAACTAATTCCTGGGTGGATCAATTGCAAAAAGTTTTTGTAGAACTTCCAATACCTGTTCGACAGATTCCTTCCCGAAGTGTTCAATTCTCATTAGATCTTATCGACTGTAATTTAAGAGGTCCAATAATGTATGTATATTGGCTCTTCTGAGGGAGTTATAGATTTTGGGGGGTAACTCTAATTGGTCAATGAAAATAAGTTGAAATGCTATTTTTTCTTTCGTTTCCCCCATATCAGTCAATACGTGCAAAAGGGGGAAGGGAAGCATATTAGACCCTTTTTTATTTTTCATTCCATCGATGTTCTGTTCCTCTCCATGCAGGAAGGGAATAAATAAATCGATCAAATTTCGAGAAGCTTCATAAAGTGCCTCCCTAGGAGTTAACCCCCCATTCGTCCATATTTCCAGGAAAAGGACTTCTCGTATTTCATTTCCGCTCCCATAGGAATGAATACTATAATTTGCATTGCGAACAGGCATAAAAACAACATGTATAGGAAAAATCCCGTCCTGATAATTATTTGGACTATGTATAATATATCCGCGATTTTTTTCAATTTGTAATCTGATATCAGAAGTAATTGATTTAGTAAGTCTAGCTATATGTTGTGTAGTATCAATTATTTTCACAGAAGGTGGTAATATGATATCTTGAGCAGTTACATTTCTGGGTCCAACAATATAAATAGAAGATTCTCGGATTCCATACGAGTCACTTCTAAATATAATTTCTTTTAGATTCATCAAAATGTCATGTACTGATTCTTCAATACCTATTATCGCGGAATATTCATGTTTTATGTTCTCTAATTTTACACGTGTGATACATGTTCCTTCTACTTCTCCAAGTAAAGCTCTTCGCATTGCGATGCCTATTGTATTAGCTCGACCTTTGTGGAGCGGGGATAGAGCAAAACGGCCATAATGAAGATGCTTACTGTATGCTCTGGATTCGATGCATTTCCATCGTAGTGTCTGAATAGAGACTGAGATTTCATCTCGAATCATACCAAGAATATTTGATCAGATCATTAAATCATTTCTTTCTCTTGAAATTCATTCAATTCTTACACACGTCTCTTTTTGGGAGGTCTACATCCATTATGTGGCATAGGGGTTACGTCATGTACAAAACTTAATAGTATGCCACTTCTATGACTGGTTTGTAATGCTGTATCTCTCCCTCGACTAGGGCCACTTATCATAACTTCTACTTGTTCCATACCCCGATCCATTAATGCACGAATAACATTTTCTGCTGCAGTCTGGGTAGCAAATGGTGTACCTCTCCTTGTACCTTTGAATCCACAGGCACCAGCAAAAGACCAAGAAAGAACTTGTCCCCGTACATCTGTAGCAGTCACTATGGTATTGTTAAAACTTTCTTGAACTTAAATAACTCCTTTGAGTACTCGATGTTCATTCCTACGTGAACCAATTCTTTTTATAGTTTTTGACATATTAATCATTATGAGTTCAGTTCGAAAAATGCATATCGAAATATATTTTACCACTAGATCCGTTAATTGATATAGAAGAGGATTACCCCTGTTTTTGCTTATGTCTCGGATTAGAACAAATTATCATAACTCGTTTCTGTCTACGAATGCCGTGGAACCGATAATTACAAAACCATATGGGATAGTGAAGACTATCATCCTTTTCCAATTCTGTTGACCAGAGAAGTTGGAGCTACATAGACGATTTGAACCATTCCTATCATTACCAACCACAGCAAAAAGAAATATAAAATGAGTATGAGGTAGCAATTCCATGTTTGAATTAACCCATTCCCTTTTTTCAATGGAACTCCGGCTAATGAAGCATACATGTACTATAATAATGCACTTACCCATGTAGGGTAACCGGGTATGTGAAAAAATTGGCGATTTCATTGTATAAGCGATGAAGAACCCTAAATAGAATACTATTTCTTATCCAATATTCCTGAACCTAATGTTGGTCCATCAGATCTCTAGAGACCTACACTTAAAGCTCCGATTAGCGGAAAGATAGAATTACTCGTAGTGTATTGTGGCCAAATAGAAACGTCTTTCCCCCTCCCCCCGTCCCTTCGTACGGATAGAAGTGGGTGAATGAAAATTTATTCCAGTTCCTACATAGGAAATAAAAGTATAATATACCGAGGATAATTGGCTGCTGTATATTGCTAACATCAGTAAATGCAACAATCGAGGATTTTGAGTAATTGGCCAAGCAACTGAAATGGCCAAAGTGGTAACAAATCCTGTCAAATAGGTCCGATGGAAAATCCGTCAATTCCCATTCTCCAATGAAAATCAATAAGTCCAGTTATACTCTTTATTCTTTCAATTGGATCAATAATTTATCAAATTGGAAATGGTAATGGACGGAATGTATATATAATGAAAAGGAGTTAGAGTAAACAAATACCTAGAGTATACCATCGAATCAGATCATTCCCTCCTTCTATGGGTGGGAAATAATGGGACTAAGGAACCCCAGATATAGGCAAACCAACAATTATAGTTGAGCGAGCCAAGGTAATTCGCTCATTATAGAAGATACTTTGCATCTCCACTGATAAAAACCCATACTTGATCCAAGATCTCAAGTATGGGTTTTTATCAGTGGATAAAAAAAAATATTAATATGAAATGGATTTAACCTTTTTTATTGTGCATATTGATCAGTAAGCTAGACCCATACTGCGCGTTGTCTCATGCCATAAATAAACACGTACACTCAAGAAATCTGTTGGACAAGCGGATTCACACTGCTTACAACCTGCGCAGTCTTTTGTTCTTGGAGCAGAAGCAATTTGCTTAGCTTTACATCCTTCCCAAGGTATCATTTCCAATACATCTGTGGGACAAGCTCGTACGCATTGGGTACAACCAATACATGTATCATAAATTTTGACCGAATGTGCCATTGGATCTCCATTAGTTAGTAAAAAGTTTTAATTTGATAAGATCATATATAGCCAAATCTTCTAATATATGCCCAATAAAGATGGCTAATAATGGGATATTATGAATATAAAACAAATCAATAATTGTAATCTCCATTATATTTGGAACCGATCTGTATTTTTTGGATCATTTCGATCCCCCCAGATCACCCCGAATATGGTCCAATCATGACAGGTAATTTTCCTAATGATTTTTATATGGATCAATCATGTTTTTGATCGACCGTAATACTATAGAGATTTTGATAGATTTTGGTCATATAGAATAGATATATCTTCTGAGATATACCTTATTTTTTGATAAGGTATAGATATACCGATATACGATACTTCATCACCATTTCGACAAATGAAATTGATCGATACGAATTGATTATATGATACGATGTCAGTAGCTGATAAAACAGCTGTTTCAGCGTTTACAATAGCTATAACAAAGATCGATAAGATGCCCCTAGCCGGCTATATTTTAAGATAATTCGAATATGCTACTGAATTTGAATCGACCGTATGCAGTATTGGCGACACATAGGTGCTCTAACCATGTTTCGACTCGTATACCAATAGATAATGAAGAAAGCACCTCGAACTCAAATAAGTGTATGCTCGAGCATAATAGATCAACCCCTTATACCTTTATCTTCTCAGATACAAAAGTTATATTTAGTTTTTTATTTTCCATTATCTTATGATCTTCTATTATAAGATCAGGAATAGAATTATACTTCTCATCATACTTATTAGACGAAAAAGATATCCAGGTGGATTCATTATGTGCGCGAGAATTTCCAATATTCTGACTCATGATTGCATTCACTAAAAAAAAAGTGACCTTATCCACATACCTAATCGGATTGAAATATTTGTATTTCAATGGATCTGGGAATTACATGAACTGGTCTATAATTCTGTTGGTTGATAATAGACTTGATCAATAATACATGTGACATTCTTAATCAAATTATAAATATCCTGATCCTTATTTATGATCCATCCGGAAAAAAGGTATGGTCTCGACCCATCAGTCCTCTCTGATCGAATCCAAACTGAATCTGAAGAATTGGTAGAAATTCTTTAATCGGTCAGAATGTTCATCCATAGTTCCTTCGGACAGACAAGTTAAACTTTGAATTGTTTCAATTCTCGAATCTTCAATCACCGATATTGGTAAACGTCCCGGAGCAATATAATCATAATTTCATTCATGACGATCATACATAGGCCGGGAGTTCATATTCTTCAATCATAAAAAGAAAATTTGATGAACAATACTCAACACAATTTCCACGAAAGATGCAAATTCCAGAATAAATACTATAAATTACCAATCGTTCGTTTTTCCAATCAACAATGGGTGGATTAATCAGGCATAAACACATACTCCACAAGCAATACTTTGAAAGAATATGAAGTGTATTCATCCACGAAATCG
This sequence comes from Pinus tabuliformis, assembly GCA_031772625.1. Lineage (NCBI taxonomy): Eukaryota > Viridiplantae > Streptophyta > Pinopsida > Pinales > Pinaceae > Pinus > Pinus tabuliformis. Next base: position 1,331,111,252 of record CM062818.1, read on the forward strand.
AGGATGGGAGATCCGTTTTTTATAGGGAGATTTAATAGTCATAGGTAAACGATTCATGTGATATAATGATTATGCATCATTTGCATACTTGTAGCAGAAATAGATCATATATCATGTCCCTATCTCCAAAAATAGAAGATAATGGAGTTTTAAATATAAGAATAAAAAGTTTGAGCATCGATATTTGCCATGAAAAAAATAGTTGACAGACTTACCAAGTATGCACACTTTTGTGCATTATCACGTCCATTTAAAGCCAGTACAATTTCTACTGCATTTATGGAAACAGTTCAGAAACTACATGGAAACCCAAATATTATTGTAAGTGACAGAGATCCCATTTTCACTGGAAATTTTTGGACAAAATTATTTTCTTGTCTTGGTACTCAGTTAGCTCATATCTCATCTTATCATCCTCAATCTGATGGGCAAACTGAGATAGTAAACAAATGTTTGGAAGGATATCTTCGTTGCTTTGTATTTGATAAACATACACAATGGGTCAAATGGTTGCCTCTGGCTGAATGGTGGTATAACACTTCCTTCCATACAACAACAAAAATGACCCCATTTATGGCACTTTATGGGTGTCAACCACCATCCATCACATCATATTTAAGAGAAAATTCTAAGGTTCAGGTAGTGGAACATCACATCGAACATCAACAACAAGTCCTCCAACTCTTAAAGGATAACCTCGTGTTGGCACAAAATAGAATGAAACAACAGGCAGATCAACATCGCAGTGAAAGAAGTTTTGATGTAGGTGATTGGGTATTCCTACGGCTACAACCATATAAGCAAATGTCCCTAAAGCAAGCTAAGAAGGATAATAAATTATCACCAAAGTATTATGGTCCATACAAGGTGTTGCAAAATATTGGTACTATGGCATACAAATTGGAGCTTCCTGTAGCTTCTTGATTACACCTAGTTTTCCATGTTTCATGTTTAAAGAAGGTTATAGGCGACAAGCTCCCAATTCAAACAATATTGCCAGAACTTGACGAGGAAGGAAAAATTATATTGGAACCGGAAGCAGTCATAGAAACAAGAACTCGACAGCTACGAAATCGATCAATTTCAGAGTATCTTATCAAGTGGAAGAACTTATCTGTTGAAGATTCCACATGGGAGGATGAGAATTTTATGCAGAAGTATCCAGAACTACTCAAGCGTTGAGGACAACACTTTTTTGAAGGAGAGGGGCATGTTGGGTCCCTATAATACTAGTGATTACCCCATTACTATTGTAGTTATACCCCTTATTTATATTGTTGTGCCCCTATTACCCCCATATTGTTATTTCTGTGCCCCATAGAATCCCTCTATTGTTATTTTTGTGGCTTTATATTATTATTGTTAGGTCGGCTGGATTATATTGTGACTCCTTAGACTCCTATATATAGAAAGGAGGTTTTGTCATTTGAATCATCCAAGAATTGTTCATTTATGTAATGTAAAGGAGGTTGCCCCCTCGAAGAGGCTGAATTCTAAGGCGTTGATCTATCTTTTCTATCTTTTCTTGAGCTGGTTTCATAACAGAATGTATTGTGACAGATACTAGTGCGTTGTAGATGGTTCAACATCCAGTATAAAAAACTAATTATGACTTTCCCCACATAGTTGCATAGATTAGCAACATTTTCAAATCCACTTGTGTGGAAGGTAATTAGAAGGTAGCTTCTATATATAATATTCTAACTACTTATATGGAAACATGGAAAAGTAAAGATGGCATAAAGACCAATGCAACAAGTGTATGGAATGGAAAATGTCTAAAAATAATTGTATTTAGATTTCCAATGTCATTTATATATAAAAAAAAAATGAACAATGATAGTCTTTCTTGTTTTCTAATGTTTATTAACCTATGTTGTTTGTGATCGAAAAAAGCTTACTAGCACTAAACTTTGTAAAAGTAAGAGAGTTGTGCAAAAAGACATCCGCACGATGTTTGTTTTTGGTAGTTCGAGTAAATATTTTACACAAATGTCTTTGATTATTGATTCGAAAACCTGGAGTCTACTTCCAATTACAAGATGAAAATATTATTACACTGGTTTGTGAATTAAATGATATGTTAAATAAGATATGTGAAAAAACAAATCATATATGAATTAAATACTGTCAAACAAAGATATGTGCAGAGCTAAAGTAGATATGCCAACTAGCGGCATATTGCATCTGCAAAGGGAAAAAATGAAAGTTTAGTTAACCATTATCGACTTGCATAAAAGTGTTGTACGAGATTAGAATGTGTAGAGCAAATCTGCGAAGGGAATAACGTGTATAGAAAATGGAAAAATTGTGTGTATCTGCAACAATTGTTTTGTGGAAAATAGGTGTACTGAAGAAGTCTATAGGGATAGAAATCTACACGAACATGCAAAACTAAGAATTTATAACAAAAGGAAAAAGTTAAGAAAAATAAGTATGTGCCAGCCAATGAGTATGCCAAAGCAATTCATGCTACACACTAAAGTCTATGATGAAGTAAGCAATGTATACAAGTAAAAGCACAAAGCATATCCTCAATTTTTTTTCAAAAACATCATTTTAGAGCACTTCACAAGATTGGTAAACAACTTCAAAATTATAATAGAGTGATCATTGTTTGTGTTTGAAAAATATTTAATAGTAACAAAAACAATTGTGGTAACTAGAATTGTGACCCAAATTCAAATGTCAATTATCATAGCTATGATTAAATAAACATCAAAGATGTAACATATTTTTGAAAACCAAAAATGTTATTGAACATTTATTTTCATTCTGATCAACAAAAGAACATTAGATATAATATAAAATCTCAAGTTATATTTTCGACAACTTATGCAAAACATCATCTCAAAATTGTCCATAAAATTGGTTAACAGTCTTAGAATTGGCACAGAGTAATCAATCTTGAAAATAACAAATACAATTACAGAGATTAAAAGAAATACTCCAAATGGATCATATATATCAGATCCAAAACTATTGTTGAATCTTCATTTTCATTGTCATCAATTACATAACATTATATATAATATAAAAATTCAAAGCATATGCTCCAAAACTTGTCTTCAAACAATGTTTTTGGACAAATATAGGGAACTCAATTACATAACATTGAATATTGTATAAAATCTCAAAGTAGATTCTCCAAAACTTGTGTTCAATTAATGTTTTTCTATCAATGCCTCATAATTCAGACCTATAAAATATCTTATGCAAAACAATTCCCGAGAATCTTTACAAAATTGGTAAACAGACTCAGAATCATAACAAAGTAATCAAAAGTGCAACATAATTGAATACAATCTTTGCAACTCGTGATTTATCGTGATCAATATTTTTATTTTATTTTGGAGGTTGTTTATATCCATAATGATACTTTTCTAATATCCCAACTCATTAGCTTATTCACTACAACCATATTGCATTTTTGTCATTTTAACTTTCCGCACTTGCATTTCAAAAAATAGCAACAATTATTCTATAATAAATTAAATACATTTAATAAAAGATAATTTAAATTTGAAACAAAGCTATCTGAAAAAGGGAAGGCATGTGCAAATAGAAGGCATTATGTAACTGAACCTACATTTCGGATATTAAACCACTTTGAAAGTTTTTGGCGGAGACAATAATGTTTGATTCATAAAGCGCTTATCAAAATCTTTATATTTAACTGCAAAAGTAAATGCATTTGTCTCAACGAAGACTAGGATTGGGTTCCCGTGAAACATAGTATGAAAAAGGTGCCTACAAACAAAAGCAAGAAACTACACCCAAAAATTGGGTTAGTTCATGATAACATATCTAACAAACATGAAAATTTAATTATTAGTAATGTTGTAACATTATTTAGTTTTGATAAGTTAGCATATTAGTTAAAATAATTCAAAATGTTAAGTTAGGATATGGATGCAAAAGAAAGAAAAGTTAAAATGTTAGGCAAATTTAATGTTTTATAGGCATCCATATCAATAAAATGTTAGGTGTTAGATGCCCTAAATAAATAAGGGAAAAGGAAAATAAAATGTTAGGGAAGCAAAAAGAAAAGAAAGGCTTCATTTTATGTTTTCATAAATGCACAACCTGCAAGTCTAAATGCCCCACAAGTCAATCATCAAATGATATTTCCATGTGCAGAGAATAAGGCAAGGGAGTAAACCATTAATCAAATGTTTATATATCAATTATTTTGGTATTTATCCTTATCCCTAAGTTTCAAAATTCCAAAACATTATCCTTCTGCTCATATTTCCCTTCACCCACTATCCCTAAGTCGATATACTCTTCATATATCACATATATTCCCTATCGTTCATTTCCTGACCCCACCAAATAGCCTCGTCACAACACGATTAACCTTCCATTACATTGCACTCCATCTCCGCCTATCTTCACACATCCGACGGTCCGAATATGATTTTGGGACCCCCCCACCCCCCACCACCATCAAAGCTTTACCGCCACCGGGGGGAGGGGTGTTCGAAATGGCTGGTATACCAAAACACACCCACCCCTACATGTCACCTCCTTAGTGTTTTAGACCCCCCTCGATTGAAACCACTAACCACTCTCCCCCTCTGAAAAGCTGATTCCATCCATCTCGATACTGCCTTCTTACTAGTTACACCCTCGCCATTCATCTTCTGCCACTTAATCTGTCAATTAAAATCCATCAAATCATATTCATTCCCTCCGAAATTAACCCGTTAAGCATTCAATTAGCTTAGCCATTAATTCAATGGACCCGCGCCACCTTCAACGGAAAACCAAATTCGTTATATAAACCTCTTTTTTTTTGAGAACCGATTACTGAATTCAATCTCTGTCACTATTAATTGATTTGTTACAGGTATTGCTGGACTCGATTCCGACAGTTTCAATTTCCTGTGACATCTCTGCTCAATCATTATCAACCTGTTACTTCTGATTTTTCCTCCTGAGCCTAAATGTTCTCTGTGTTTTTCCACTCTCAAATTCCCAATCCCATTCACTATTGCTCTTAGCCATAGCCAAGATGCCTCCAAAGGACAAAGGACTAGAGGAAATTGTCAATCCTCTGATCCATCCTCCTATAGACCTTCATCACATTCCTATGGCTAACCGAGATTACAAAATCCATGAGACACTCTGTGAACTTGACCTCTTCGAGATGTACTGCTGGCTCAAAGACAAGTATATAGATAAATCAGATGATATCCAGTTGTGGGAATCAAATTTACCTCACTACATCTTTCCTCGTACCCACAACACCCCATATTTTATTAGAAAATGTCATGCATCCTATTTTCCAAGCCAAAGGGCCATAGTCACTCCTACTAGAGAAATTTTGTTTACCATAACACCTCAAGCTATTGATCAAATGATGCAAGCCCCCTCAGTAGAGAATGCTACCCCATTTTCCTATGAAGCACTGATGTAAATATACCAGAAAATAGACCTTTCTAAGAGAGCCCAAATGCTTGAGTAGTTTTTGACACAAGATGCTTCATTACCAAAGAAAAATCCTGCTTATCCCTCCATTTTTCTTGAGAGAGCCAAGAAGATTATCACAATTGTTCCTTCCTCCTGGGCTACTACTCTGATCAATGGGTAGATGAGGCCATTATAGGATTTTTTTTTCCATATTCTCTATTGATTCTAAGCCCTCCATTGTGTTTAATTTCAGCCATTTTCTTGTAGAGTCCATTCATCAGCAACTTGTTAAATTTCCAACTGAGGAGTCATTTAAATATGCCTCTATATTGGTGTATATGTTTCTATACTTTCAAGGGGACAATATTAATCTTGATTTGCAAAAATTGGATGAAAACGACAACCAATAGTCAGTCATATTTTGGACTATTCTATTCATGAAAGAGTAGAAAGAGTACACTTATAAATAGTTTACAAAGATGTTTGTTCACCCAAAAATAGGTCTCCTGAGAAGTAGAATAGAACCGAGGATTAGTGAAGAAATAAAAAGGGTGTTGCGACTGTCAGATCAAGTTCAGACGGTGGATTGGCACCTTTATGAAAATTATACAAAGATAAGAATATTTGGACGTGAGCTCCCACCTTACAAACTGCCAAAATTCCTCCCAGTGAGGATTTTTGCCATGGAGTACATAAGGAAGATGATCAACATGGATGAAATCCACTTTTTTGCTGCCAAGAAGAAATCCTAGTTTAAAATAAAAACATAGGTAGGCCCTTTCATTTGCAACAGCAGGGGAAGAGGTAGATAAGCTCTTGAAGGAAATGCGGTTCAACCTCATTTTTAGCTGGTCCTATGATTCATTAGGGATCATTTCTAGATTAAGGGTAGAAACCAAGTCTACTCCTTACATTCACACAGCCAGGCCAGAAATAGAAAAGTACAAGAATCAGTTAGAGTGGGTTGAGAACGCCTTACAGGAGGCAGAAAAACAACAGGTATCATCATCTACACTGCAGAATCATACCATGTAGGAGAAGACAGCCAAGAGGAGCAAAGAGGAAGACTCCCCTTTAGGGGTTGACATCTTCAGTGAAGGGTTTAAAGTAATGTACAGTAAAAAGGCAGACTGGGCCTTAGCAAATATTCAGAGCAGTAGACCATTATCACCACTAATGAGCCACTTGTTTCCTCATTAATGGCTGATCAGTCCACACAGTCTCCTACCACCTCTACAACTTCACAAGAGTAGCAACAAATAATGTAGATAGGTACATCTACTTCAGGTGAGTCAGAGCATAATGGAAATCTTCAAGGAGATAACAGTTAGAAATGAAGCCTCAAAGATTAACACTTACAACTAGTTCTGGAAATAGACTTCTGGTGCCCAAAGCAGGTTGTTGTCAACCTTTGACTCAGAAAAGGGGAAAATGCAAATGTCATTCCTACAAGCACAAGTTCCCTAGCCCAAGGGAGCATCAAACTACAAAAAGACAACTTTTGAGTTTGATGTAAAGGATATACATCCCATTTACCAAATGGAGATGCATAAGTAGACTGGGGAAATGATTTTCTCTACTATCACTAACACTTCCATGACTTTATCCAAATTACAGGTTACATTAGCAAATGTCCAGTCACATCTAAAGATGGAGAAGGTCTCTACACTTGCTAAAGACACCATGATTAAAACCTTCGAGGATTTGTTAATCAAACAGGGTTATGATCCTGCAAACATCAATGCTACAAAGGAACTTGTCAAGAAGAAGAATTTGGATATAGCAGCGTTGAGGAAGAAGTTAAAATTGCCAGCTACTGAAGATCCTTTGGCTAAGGATATTACAGAAATGGAGACTCAAAAGCAGATATGATGAAGCTCATCATGGAGCAGGCTGCACAACTTAAGAAAATGGAGACAAATATGGATAAATTGATAAAAAAAGGGAGAAATATGCTAAAAATATTGCCCCTTTAGAAGCACTTCCTATCACAATAATTCCTACGACCATCCTAGCTACGATAAGTACAAGAGATGCTGGAGACTAGTTGGCCAATGCAGACCAAAATATGTCTCATCAGACTAAGGAAATCAAGAAGTTGTAGGATCAAGTGAAACTTCTAGAGGATCATCGCCAGAAATCTATGATTTTTCATGTAGCAAAGCTTCAGAGAGCTCAGAATCAAATAGAAATATGGAAGAAGTCATCCGTTGAGTCTTCCATTGGCCACGCTGTGGGTCATGTCAAGGAAATCATATGGAACAACATCATTGAGGAGATAGATGAAATCTGGCCATGTATCTAGATTATTTTTGAGAAAAAGGAGTTGATGGAAAAGGAAAAGTAGACCATTGTCAATATAAATGCTCAACTAGGAGAGATGCCTACTACAACCAATAGCATTATAAAATTACTCAACTCCAAGAATAGATATGAACTGGATGATCTAGGAGTGGATGACAGGACTGAAACCATCTTGGAGGTGAAGAAAGTTCTGACCAAGAACTTAGTGGTACAGTTGACAGAGAAGTGTCACGCTCTTGAAGTAGCAGTCAATAGGTTTTTCACAAGAATTGATGCATTGAACAAGAAGGGGGTCTGCCTTCACTGTTTGTAATTAATGACAAATTAATGACCAAAGAAGACTATATGAAGATTCAGCTTTATGACATTGCCAGGGACACAACCAAGTCCTCCAACATTAAAGGTTCCATGACAAGTAGGGTGTTTTACGAGGCCATCAACAATATATGTTTTATTCAACATGAGATAAAACATATTTTCACTATTAAACCCACTTTTTCCCAATATACTGAGGTAGATGAAATATATCGTAAGGTAACCACGATAGCAATCCCAGATGAAGAACGATGGGAAAATATGTGTGAATTTTAGGATTAGGGTACAGATAAGCTTCACCAGCGCAACACTCGAATAGTGGCCACTCAACAATAACTTTCCTATAAAACAGGGCCATATGTTCAAATTTATTATTTTTTATCAAATTACTTTTGTTTCTGTTAGTTTTAATTAGTAATAGAATGTCATGTCACTCAGGCATTTATTGTAATATTTTGTAATTTTGTTTAAATAATTCATCCTGTCGAAGTATTGAGGGTTGCACCCTTGAACCAATTATCACACAGATTTCTACTAAGCTGGAGCATTTTTTATTACATAAAAATTCTGGATTTACTTCATATAGCTTGTTTATTAGTGATTTGTTTCCACCATGTTTTTCGTTATGTATTCTTCATATAATTTAATTCTTTTACAGTCATCTGATTGAAAATTTAATTGAATCTCAGTTTCATTTTGAATCTGCTGTGAAGTTGCATTTAAATAAGAGATTAATTTGCAAGACTATCTGTTATTGTAAATTCCTCTTTGAACTTAAATTGCACTAGATTTCTGTAATAGTTTGATTATATTTTGTTGATCTAGGAAACACTGTTTTCTTGATTTGTTCTTATAAATGGTTAAATACTCAATCTGAATATTAAATCGCTTATACTTCTCTATATTCTACTTATCCATCCCATTTAAATCAAAATAACCATATGTATTTAAAGAACAACCTTTTGTTTTATTAAGGATCTTTCTAAGTTTAAAGCACCTGTTTTTAAACAGTTCACTGGTCATCCAAAACATTAAAATTAAAAAAACATTTTAGATCCTTTGGCATAGCCAATTGACCTTAGGTTATCTCAAATGACAACATCAAACTGGCGTCGTTGCCGGGGTGTGAAGAACAAAAAGTTAAATTTTCCCTGGGGAAACGATTTTCCCTTTCCTTTAAGGTGAATAAAGGATAAGGTTGTAGGAAAAAATCTTTCACCTCGTGATTCCACTGGTCAAAGTTGGCTCCTTATAAGCATACTAGATCACATTCTGATTCTAAGATTTTTAACCCTCTACCAGACCCAAAAAGATTCATTAGGGGAACCTCTCCAAGGAGAAGACGTAAAACACCTTCTTCTTTATCATCTTTACACCCTGAAGACATTCCATATGTAGATCCCTTTTCATTTATACCAACCCATCCTGATTGGACTGAACTACCTCCTAGGGTTTCTAATCTTATTTCCAGAGGAGTAGACCTTCCATCAACCTTTTTAATACAGTCACTTGAATCATATCAAGTTCCATCCATTCCTATTAAATCACCTTCATCTGAGGAAGAATTGGGTTTGCATTTACCTGAATTCAAACCTCAAGATTTCATTACTCCAACTCCTTATTCTATTCCATCATCCTCAACTAATCTTGAAGAGAAATTTTCTATCTATTCGAATTCCTTGTTTGAAAATAAGGAAGACTTCCCACCAAGAGTTCAGAAATTGGTTATCAAAGCCCCTTTCAAATACTTAAAGAGGTCTCCTTCCTCTCCTCCACATATTAATACACCTACTAACTCATCTTCATCTCCTTCATCTTCATCTTCATCATCTTCCTCTTCCTCATCAACATCCACACAGACACCCCATACTCCTCTTGTTTTTATGGCTTTTCGACCCATTGTGCAAGCTAGGTATGTTGCTCTAGTTCTCCCTCCAAACTTGGGAAATTTTCCTGATGGTTATTTAAAACATCTGCCAAGATTCAATGGAGAAATAGGTCCCTCAGCAGAGGATCATGTATCAGCCTTCCTAGATTTTGTTGACAATATGAACATAGAAGAGGAAAATTTCTATATGAGATTAATTGTACAATCTTTAGAAGGAAATGTTAGGATTTAGTTTCGGCAGCTCAGAGCTGACTCTATCAGAATTTAGAATGAGCTCATAACTATCTTCAAAAATCAGTGAGGGGTAAAGAAAGATCATATTTACTTCCTTACTAAATTTGAAGAATTAAAGAGAAACCCTAGTGAACCAGTTGTTGAATTCATCAAAATATTTAGCAAACTGTATCATAAAATGCCTGTTGATTGTAAACCACTAGTAGTGGTTGCAAAGGTAAGATTTTCCAAAGCATTTGATGATGACTTTGCATTCATGCTAAGGGAAATAGATTCTAATACATTAGAAGACATGCAAACAAATGCTATAGAGGTAGAAGCCAATAGGCTAGCTTCTGGAAAACTTAAAGCTAAAGAAGAAAAAGAAGAAAGAAAACTAAAAGCTAAGATTGATGATTCATCCTCCTCCAAATCTGAAATTGAAGATCAAAAAATTGATGAAATTACATCTTTGCTTAGGAACCTTTCTAACAAGATTTCCAAAATTGAAACATAGCCTAGAACTGTTCAGCGAACTACTATCAGGCCTCGATCTCAAACTCAATTAAGAAGAACTCCTCAAATGCAAATTTTTTAGAGACTAGGTTCTGACCAAAATATTCAATCACCTTTGATGATTGATGTTCAACAGTCATAGGATACAGGCCCTTTTTTCACTGAAGATATCAATAATATTGATTTATCAGCAATACAAATGGCCATAGTTCCTTCAACCTCACCTCAACCTTTTGAACAAGAACCAGGAGACGCTCAACTTTCAAAATACTTAACATTATCTAAAATTTTTATTGCAGAATTGAATAAAAGGTATGATCTAAAGCCTAGATCAGATCCTAATAGACCTCCAAAATATACCACCGTAATTGAACCTACAACAAAAACCATCCAAACACAAACTCCAACACCTTAGACTACAGAGTCATCCACTAAAACCATTTTATCTGACAAGATTGTTTTGACCACTTTTAATATTGAAAAGTAATTGGAAAGGGTCAAGATTCCTATACCTTTAGCTGAACTTTCCAAAAATCCTGGTTACAAAAATCAAGTATCTAAATGGATACAATCTTCTAGTGTAGATGTTGAGGGAGATGTTATTAGTCTACAGGATGAAAAACCCTCGGTTGTATTTGGCCCTAGTTCTGATATGATCGATGAAATTGTTCCACCATTTTATGTAACATTAAAGACTCATGATTTTCTTTTGTACAACTGCGTGCTAGATCCCGAAGTGTCTCATAACCTTATGCTATAGGTAGTTATGGACCAAATTTAGTTACAAGTCACTTGTTCTTATCATGACCTTTACACCTTTGACTCAAAGAAGTACCATGCCTAGGATTGATCAAAGACCTAGTTGTGACCTTAGCTCAAATACTTGTCAAAAGTATAGTTTTAGACATAGTTGTCACTGATATTTTTGCCAAGTTTGGCATGCTTCTATCTATATCATGTTGTGCTAAACTTGGAGGATCACTTCAGATGGACATTTCATTTGCTACTATCCCAGTCTATGGAGGTGAGCATTTAAGTTTATATAGGGAAGTCAGGTTCCTTCATATTGTTTGTAGGTATGATCAAGCAAAAAATCACCCCATCTATGCAGTAGATCAGGATTTTGGTTGATTTCACTTGTCTTCACAAAATGCATCAAACACTCAACTTTCCATTGAAAATACTATTTCCCAGCCTAAAGTTGTAGAATCAGATATCTGGAAACTTTATTTTGATGCCTCTTGCTCAAAAGAAGGAGCAAGAGAAACAATTGTTCTAATATCACCAAGTAATTAAAACATTACTCAGTCATGTAAACTTGAATTTGAAGTTACCAATAATGTGGCTGAGTATGAGACTTTTCTTCTTGGTCTTGTGTTAGCTAGAAGTTCAAAGGTTCAAAACTTGAGTGTATTTCCTGATTCTGAGCTTATAGTGAACCAGGTTAGAAATATGTGTCAAAATAAACACCCAAGGCTTAGGTCCTACCGAAATGAAGCTTGGGACACAATTGAAAATTTCTTCCAAGGTTTTAACATAACTGTTATTCCCAAAGATGAAAACATGCATGCTGATTCACTAGTGGTCTCAGCAAGCTCTTTCAAAATCCCTGAGCCAGTATCATTAGAATACCAAATCCAAGTCAAGTATCGGCCATCAATTCTCGGTAACCTTAAACACTGGCATATTTTCGAAGATGATGAACAATTGAAGTCTTTTCTTCAAGTTAGTTATGAATTCTCAAAGATGCAAATTGAAGGAGATCAAAACGATATTTGAGAATTAAATAAACAAAATCCAGAAAATTCATTCAGTCCTAAAATTCTTGATCATGATATTATCCAATTATCTAATAATTTTATTCCTAAAGGATTTGTCCCATTGGAAAAATTATTTGATAATAATGATGTCTCTAAAAATCCCTTCTTTCAATCACCCGAAGAAGAAATCAAAGAAGGCAATATTGGGACTGTGGATGATGTGAGAAATATCAAATTGTCATCAACCTTACCTTTGGATGTAAAAACCAAATACTTAAATCTTCTTAAAAACTACAAAGACATTTTTGCTTGGTCTTATAAGGAGTTAAGAACTTATGACACATCTTTAATTGAGCATAAGATTCCTTTGAAACCAGAAGAAAAATCCTTTCAACAAAAACTAAGAAGAATTAATCCCATACTACTGCCAACCATTGAGAAAGAACTTAAAAAGTTGCTTGATGCTCATATCATTGTGCCCTTAAGGTATTCTAATTGGGTAGCCAACCTAGTTCCCATCATAAAGAAAAACAATGAGATTAGGCTATGTGTAGATTTCCAAAATATGAACAAATAATATTTAAAGGATAACTATCCATTACCCAAAATGGATCATCTACTTCAGAAGGTTTTAGGGGTTAATAGGATTTCTATGCTAGATGGATTTTCTGGTTATAACTAGATCATGGTAAGTGAAGATGACCAATATAAAACTGCCTTCACCGCTCCTTAGGGTACATTCATGTATGCTAGAATGCCATCTGGGTTAACCAATGCCAGAGCCACTTTCCAGAGAGCCATGGACCTCACATTTGTAGGTAAAACATCTGAATTTACTGTCATTAATTTATATGATTTAACTGTTTTCTCTGATTCTGATGAAAGTCATTTAAAATACTTGAGCAATGTTTTTTACAGGTGTAGGAAATTTTGCATATCCATTAATCTAAAGAAATCTTTGTTTGCTGTAAAGGAAGAAAATTACTAGGGCATATAATCTCAAGGAGGAAGTTATAATTGACCCAAAGATAATCTCTGCCAAGGAATAAGAAAGAGATACAAACCTTCCTTGGAAATATCAATTTTCTTAGAAGGTTCATCCCAAATTATGTTGAGATAGTTAAAGATATAGCATATATGCTTAAGAAAAATAATGAAGTGAAATGGATAGTCCCTGCTAGATATGATTTTGATAAGATAAAAAAAGGCAATATCTAAGGCCCCTGCATTAGCTATCCCTGACTATTCTTCACCTTTTAGCATATTTTCTTTTGCATCTGAGACAATCTTAGTTGTTGTACCTTTATAGAAAAATACAAACGGTGATGACCAACCTATAGCCTTCTTTTCCAAAGTTATCAGGGATGCTGAACTTAGGTATGATATTATTGAAAAACAACCTTATGCCTTAATTCAAGCCCTCAAATCCTTTAGAACCTATATCTTGCATTCACACATTACAACTTGTGTCCCTAATCATGTTGTCAAAACTCTTTTGACTCAGCCTGATAGTGATGGAAGAAGAGGAATATGGATTGCTAAAATCCTTGAATTTTACCTTGAAATTAAAATCACAAAGCTAGTAAAAGGCCAAGGCCTGACTAAGTTGTTAGCTGAATCCAACTGCAAAGTATTGGGAATTAATCTGGTTTTTGAAATGTCATCAGGGGAGAATCCACAAGAACCTTCCTTAATATTAGGAGAGAATCCACAAGAACCTTCCTTGATATCATAGGAGAATCCATAAGAACCTCCTCCTCTTAGAGAAGGGGAGAATCCACAAGAACCTCTTTCTTCATATCAAGCCATTCTTGTTCACATAGATCATAAATATCTACTCTCTGATTGGTATTATGATATTGTGTAGTTTCTTAGAGATTTTCAATGTCTAGCTAATCTTAATTTGAAACAGTGAAAAGCTCTGAAGCTTAAAGCAAGGAAATACTGCATTATCAATGCTAATCTATACTGGAAATACCCTCTTAATATCCTTCTTCTTTGCTTAACTAAAAATGAAATAGAGGGAATTATAGATTAGTTTCATACAGGGTTTTGTGGTGGACACTATGCTTGGAGAGAAATAGCCTACAAAATTTTTAAAACAGGTTTCTATTGGCCCACACTTTTCAAAGAAGTTGGAGCAAGAATAAGAAGTTGCAAACCATGCCAATTATTTACAGGAAAATAGAAATTGTCAGCACTTAATTTGGTCCCAGTATCTGTCCATGCTCCTTTTCTACAATGGGGGTTGGACTTTATAGGGTAAATTCATCCACATTCCAGTTATCAACATAGATGGATTTTAACTGCTACAGACTATTTTACCAGGTGGGTAGAAGCCATACCAGTTAAAAATACAACTGATACTATTGTGATAAAATTTATTGAAGAAAACATCCTATCAAGATTTGGATGTCCTCAATAGATTGTTACAGATAATGCAGCAACTTTCAGCAGTGTTAAAATGATTGAATTCTGTCAAAAATATTCAATCCTTTTACACCATTCTACACCATACTATCCATAGGGAAATGGGCTAGCATAGTCATCCAACAAGAGCTTAGTCAAGGTCATTAAGAAGACTCTTGAAGACCATAAAAAGAGCTGGGACAACCATCTAATCCATGCAATTTGGGAAAATAGAGGTTCTCCTAAGAGATCAACATGAAAGTCTCCTTTCCAGTTAGTTTATGGCAAGGAAGTTGTTTTTCCTACTCATTTATCTTTACATGTTATGAGGTTTCTTCAAGAATCGTAGGAAGAAAAATATGATTTCTCAAGAAGGATTAATCAAATTATTGAGTTGAATGAAGACAAGGATGAAATTCAGTACAAGCTAAGGAAATACTAGAATAAGATGAAAGAATTGTTTGACAAAAAGGATAGAGAAAGAAATTTAAAAAAGGGTGACCTAGTGCTTAGATGGGATACAAGGAGAGAAGACAAAGGCAAGCATGCAAAAATTGACAACCTCTGGTTTGGTTCATTCAACATTGCAGAAGTCAAAGGGAACAATACATTCATCCTGTAGAATCTGGAAGGAGATTATTCCTCATTGCCAGCCAATGGGAGATACTTGAAACATTACATTCAGTATTGATTTGCCATCTGTAAATATCCAGAGATTTTATTTTATTTTGGAAAATTGCAAGTGAGTATCTGTTTCAGCAAAGACTCCATAGCCTGAGGAGAAGGCGCTTGGATCTGTTTGTTCTCTGCATCCCATAGGGAGAGGTAGCCCCCAGCTAGAGCCGATGTTGTAAAATTATTTAGTTTTGATAAGTTAGCATATTAGTTAAAATAATTCAAAAATGTTAATTTAGGATATTGATGCAAAAGAAAGAAAAGTTAAAATGTTAGGAAAATTTAATGTTTTATAGGCATCCATATCAATAAAATGTTAGGTGTTAGATGCCCTAAATAAAGAAGGAAAAAGGAAAATAAAACGTTAGGAAAGAAAAAATAAAAGAAAGGCTTCATTTTATGCTTTCATAAATGCATAGGTTGCTAGTCTAAATGCGCCACAAGTCAATCATCAAATGATATTTTCATGTGTAGAGAATAAGGCAAAGGAGTAAACCATTACTCAAAGGTTTATATATCAATTATTTTGGTATTCATCCCTATCCCTAAGTTTTAAAATCCCAAAACATTATCCTTCCGCTTATATTTCCCTTCACCCACGATCCCTAAGTCGATATACTCTTCATATATCACATATATTCCCTATCATTCATTTCCCGACCCCACCAAATAGCCTCATCACATCATGATTAACCTTCCATTACATTGCGCTCCATCTCCACCTATCTTCACACATCCGATGGTTCGAATACGATTTCGGGCCCCCCTCACCATCCGAGCTTTACCGAAGCGGGGGGGGGGGGGGTGGTCCGAAATGGGTGGTATACCAAACCATGCTTGCCCTTATGTGTCAGATCCTCAGCGTTTCAGACCCCCCTTGAGTGAAACCACTAAACACTCTCCCCCCCCAGAAAGCTAATTCCATCCATCCTGATACCGCCTTCCTACTCGTTACACTCCCACCATTCACCTTCTGCCACCTCATCCATATGTTAAACTCCATCAAATCACATTCATTCCTTCCAGAATTAACCCATTAAGCATTCAATTAGCTTAACCATGAATTCAACGAACCCACGCCACCTTCAATGGAAAACCAAATTCGTTATATAAACCTCTTTTCTATTTGAGAACCGGTTACTGAATTCAAGCTCTGTCATTATTAATTAATTTCTTACAGGTATTGTTGGACTCAACTCTTATAGTTTCAATCGCCTGCGACATCTTTGCTCAATCATTATCAACCTGTTACTTCTGCTTTTTCCTCCAGAGCCTGACTTTTATCTGTGTTTTGCCACTCTCAAACTCCCAATCCCATTCACTATTTCTCTTAGCCATAGCCAAGATGCCTCCAAAGGACAAAGGACCAGAGGAAATTGTCAATCCTCTAATCCATCCTCCTATAGACTTTCATCACATTCCTATGGCTGATCGAGATTACAAAATCCATGAGACACTCTGTGAACTCGACCTCTTTGAGATGTACTGCTGGCTCAAAGACAAGTATATAGATAAATTAGATGGTATCCATTTGTGGGAATAAAATTTACCTCACTACAACTTTCCTCATACCCACAACACCCCAGATTTTATTAGAAAATGTCATGCATCCTATTTCCCAAGCCAAAGGGGCATAGTCACTCTTACAGGAGAAACTCTGTTTACCATAACCCCTCAGGTTATTCATCAGATGATGCAAGCCCCCTCAGTATAGAATGATACCCAAGTGTCCTATGAAGCACTGATTGAACTATACCAGAAACTAGACTTTACCAAGAGAGCCCAAACTCTTGAGTTGTTTTTGACACAAGATGATTCATTACCAAAGAAAAATTCTCCTTATCCCTCCTCCATTTTTCCTAAGGGAGCCAAGCAGATTATCACTGTTGTTTCCTACCTCCTCGGCTACTACTCTGATCAATGGGTAAATGAGGCCATTATAGGAATTTTTTCCATCTTCTCCACTGATTCTAAGCCCTCCATTGTGTTTAATTTAAGCCATTTTCTTGCAGAGTCCATTCATCAGCAACTTGTTAAATTTCCAACTGAGGAGGTATTCAAATATGCCTTTGCATTGGTGTACATTTTTCTATACTTTCAGGGGGGCAACATTAACCTTGCTTTGCAAAAAATAGATGAAAAAGGCAACCAGCATTCAGTCATCTTTTGGACTACATTGGTCATGAAAGAGAAGAAATAGTACACTTATAAAAAGTTTAAAGAGATGTTTGTTCACCCAAAAATAGGTCTCATGAGCAGTAAAATAGAACTAAGGATTAGTGAAGAAATCAAAAGGGTGTTGTAGCTATCAAATCAAGTTCAGACGGTGGATTGGCACCTTTATGAAAATTATACAGAGATAAGAATATTTAGATGCGAGCTCCCACCTTACAAACTGCCGAAATTTCTCCCAATGAGGATTTTTCCTTGGACTACATAAGGCAGATGATCAACATGGATGAAATCCACTTTGTTGACGCCAAGAAGAAATCCAAATTTAAAATAAAAACATGGGTTGGCCATTTCATTTGCAACAGTAGGGGAAGAGGCAGATAAGCTCTTGAAGGAAATGCAGTTTAGCCTCAGTTTTAGCTAGTCCTATGATCCATTAGGGATCATTTCTAGATTAAGGGTAGAAACCAAGTCTACTCCTTACTTTCACATAACCAGGCCAGAAATAGAAAAGTACAAGACTCATTTAGAGTTGGTTAAGAACACCTTACAAGAGGCTGAAGAAAAATAGGTATCATCATCTACGGTGCAGACTCCTACCATGCAGGAGAATACAACCAAGAGGAGAAGAGATGAAGAGTCCCTTTTAGGGACTGACATCTTTAGTGAAGGGTTTAGTATAATGTACAAAAAAAAGGCCAAGCTTAGTTCTAGACTGAGCCTTAGCAAGTATTCGAAGCAGCAGACCATTATCACCACTAATAAGCCATGTGTTTCCTCATTAGTGGGAGATAAGTTCACACAGTCTCCTACCACCTCCTCAACTTCACAAAAGCAACAAAAAATAATGAAGACGGGTACATCTACTTCAAGCGAGTCAAAGAAGAGCATAATGGACATCTTCAAGGGGATAAAAGTCAGAAATGAAGCCTTGAAGATTAACACTTACAACCAGTTATGGAAACAGACTTCTGGTGCCCAAAGCAGGCTACTGTCAGCCTTTGACTCATAAAAGGGGAAAATGCACATGGAATTCATCCAAGCACAAGTTCCCCAACCCAATGGAGCATCAGACTACAAAAAGACATATTTTCATTTTGATGTAAAGGATATACATCCCATTGACCAAATGGAGATGCGTATCCAGATTGGAGAAATGATTTTCTATACTGTCATTGACACTGCCATGACTTTGTCCAAATTATAGGTTACATTAGAAATGTCCAGTCACAGCTAAATATGGAGAAGGTCTCTACACTTGCTAAAGACACTAGGATTAAAACCCTAGAGGATTTGGTAATGAAACTGGGTCATGATCCTGCAAACATAAATGTTGCAAAGGAATTTGTCAAGAAGAAGAATTTTTAGATAGCAGTGTTGAGGAAGTAGTTAGAACTGGTAGCTACTGAAGATCCTATGGCTAAGGATATTATAGAGACATCGACTCAAAAGGAAGATACGATGAAGCTCATCATGGAGCAGACTGCACAACTTAAGAAAATGGAGACAAAGATGGAGAAATTGATCAAAGAAAAGGAGAAAGCTTCTAAAAAGACTGCCCCTTTAAAAGCACTTCCTATCACAGTCATTCCTATGACCATCCCAGCTACAACAAGTACAAGAGATGTTGCAGACCAGTTGGCCAATGAAATCCAAAATATGTCTCTTCAAACTGAGGAAATCAAGAAGTTGTGGGATCAAGTGAAACTTCTAGAGGATCATCACTAGAAATATGAGATTTTTCATGCAGCAGAGCTTCAAAGAGCTCAGAATTAGATAGAAGTATGGAAGAAGTCAACAACTGAGTCTTCCATTGGCCACACTCTGGGTCATGTCAAGGAAATCATATGGAACAACATCATTGAGGAGATAGATGAAATCTGGTCACATATCTAGATTATTTTGAGCGAAAGGAGTTGATGGAAAAGGAAAAGCACACCATTGCCAATATAAATGCTCAAATAGGAGAGATGCCTACTACAGCCAAAAAAATTATAAAGTTCCTCAACTCCAAGAATAGATATGAACTGGATGATCTAGGAGTGGATGATAGGACTGAAACCATCCTGGAGGTGAAGAAAGTTCTAACCAAGAAGAGCTTAGTTGTACAGTTGACAGAGAAGTGTCACACTCTTCAAGTAGAAGTCAACAGGTTTTTCACAAGAATTGATGCATTGAACAAGAAGGGTATGCCTTCACTATTTGTAATTAATGATAAATTAATGACTAGAGAAAATTGTATGAAGAAGCTTCAGGACATTTCCAGGGACACATCCAAGTCCTCCAACATCAAAGGTTCCATGACAGGCAGGGCATTTTACAAGGCCATCAACAATATATGTTTTATTCAACATGAGATAAAACATATTTTCATTGTTAAACCCACTTTTTCCCGGTATACTGAGGTAGATGAAATCCACTGTAAGGTAACCAAGATAGAAATCCCAGATTAAGAACAGTGGGAAAAGCTGTGTGAATTCCAGGATTAGAGTACATATAAGCTTCACCATAGCAACAACCAAATAGTGGCCACTCAGCAACAACTTTCCTTCAAAACAGAGCGAGATGTTGAGATTCATTCTTTTTTATCAAATTGCTTTCGTTTCTGTTATTTTTAAGTAATAATATAATGTTGTGTCACTCAGGCACTTATTGTAATATTTTGTAAATTTGTTTAAATACTTTAGCCTATCGAAGTATTGAGGGTTGCACCCTTGAACCAGTTATCACACAGATTTGTACTAAGTAGGAGCATTTTTTATTAAATAAAAGATTTTGGATTTACTTCATATGGCTTGTCTCTTAGTGAGTTGATTTCACCATGTTTTTCGTTATGTATACTTCATATAATTTAATTCTTTTACAATCATCCGATTGAAAATTTAATTGAATCTCAGTTTCATTTTGAATCAGTTGTGAAGTTGCATTTAAATAAGAGATTAATTTGCAAGACTATCTGTTATTGTAAATTCCTCTTTGAACTTAAATTGCACAAGATTTTTGTAATAGTTTGATTATATTCTGTTGATCTAGGAAACATTGTTTTCTTGATTTATGCCTATAAATGGTTAAATACTCAGTCTGGATATTAGATCAATTATACTTCTCTATATTCTACTTATCCATTCCATTTAAATCAAAATAACCATATGTATTTAAAGAACAACCTTTTGTTTTATCAAGGATCTTTCTAAGTTTAAAGCACCTGTTTTTAAACAGTTCACTGGTCATCCAAATCATTAAAATCAAAAAAACATTTTAGATGCTTTGGCATAGCCAATTGACTTTAGGTTTTCTCAAAGGATAACAAGTAAATAGGAAAAAAAATGTTCCAAGAATTAAGAACACTCATAATATGTAAAAACATAGATCATGTCTGTTTAACTGTGAACTATTTATCGGATTTCCGATTTGTTAAAGGAATTTATTTAAACTTGGCCTAGATGTAATCTTTCATAGGAGTGACTTTAATTTCCTATTTGACATGTTGATTGAATATCTCCATCTCAATTTTCCTAGGTTCTTCGTGCAACTGTGCAACTAATGCAGATTAACATTAACAAAAGTAATTAGCCATTTTCTAATTTCCTCTGTATTAAAATCAATTACACTATCGAATTATGTTTCCTTTCACTATTTCATCTTATCCAATCTAGCCATCAACGTGTCTCTCAAAATTAATCCAGAGTCACATGTGATGCATGGACCATTTAGGTCCTACACAATCTGTATGACCTTGACATAAGCATCAACTCTTTTATTCCTTATGTTTTCACATTTTGAAATAATGTTCTCTAGTCTTCTAATTCTTTAAGAGAATGCAACTTTGATTTTCTTCATCCGATTAGAAATTGACAATTCCTTCTTTTTTTCTCTAGATCGGAAAGTAAATCAAGCCTTCGGATAAAAGCACAAAAGTCATTGTTTATGAAATATGTGTCTCCTTTGAGATTACGTTCAATGCACTTGACAAATGACTTAGTTCTTTGTACTAAATGTTGCAAATCAAAATATGCTTGTGATGCATCTTCAATAATTTGTAATATTTTTCATATATTACTGATAATATATGTTGTCAATGCATTAAGGAGATTGATAGATTTATAAAATCTATGTGATGTGTCGGGGGTAAAAATTGCCCATAATGGTGTTCGCATTGACAATCGAGTCATCAAAAAAGGACACCGAACTTAGAGAATCTTCTAGCTCTTTTATTCTTGTTTTGAGTATCAGGTTTTCTGCTTTCCGTTGACTGAAAAACTATGCACTTATGTCACTGGTAGCTTGATGCAATTTCATGAGCCATGTGGTTCCAACTGAAGAGAGATAAACATGCGTTTATTATTGATAAATAGCCTTTTTTTATGAACTTTTACTTTTTCAATCCTCAATTTTTTACTGCCCCTGTCATACTTTTCATTTTACAATGTGACATGACGGTCATCAAAATTAGTAATTTTTCAGTGATTTGCTGCATTTTTTTCTATTTTTTTGCTAAACAAACACTAACCCAATTAGGTGGCACAACAATGTCAACTTCCATGTTTATAGCTTCTACAACACTTTGTGTTTTGACAAGACTTCTATATTTCGCTAATTCCGCTATATACGCTCTTTCTGGAGTGAGTCTCTGATGAGGCTCTTTGTCATTTCTGCAACTTGATAGGCCATCGTGAACCATTTTTGTACTTGCAATATATTTTCTATTTTTTTTTACTTTAGGATGAACTTGCATCAATATCAGTTGTTGAAGGTACAAATTTCTCTACAAATGCATAGATGCTCAGTGACTCTTTAGCAATTTCTTCAACATCTATGACTAGCCCTTATTGTTTTGTTGATGCATTTTGACTTTCCTCACTTTGCTCTCTAACTCATGGAAACAAGTTCCTGCACCAAATATTTTCCAGCTGTGCGCTAAATAACCCTTCCTTATCAAATCCTTTAATGGTTTCAGCTTCACTTAAGCTAAAATAATGTAAAGTATCTACGAGCTCTGGAACATGAACCACATTCCTTACTGTGATTTCTTCAACAATAAATGACAAAGAAATAATTTTTCTTTTCTTTTTTCTTTCAAATATAACTAGCCAATCACAATATTTCCGTTGGACTTCAACAATAAAATACCTATTTATAACAAATTTTTGCAGCAACAACGACTTACCTTCAAATCCATAAATTTGAATAAGGGTATTAATTTTTCTTTCTTCATGCATACCTTTGTCCCATAAGAAAACCTACACTTGTGTAGATATTCGATGAGGATCTTGTCCAATTATCATGCAATTGAATTTCTTTACAAAGACATTTTGATTTAGGCAAAAATTTAAAAAATCATTATGCTTCCACAGTATATGATATCAGAACTGCATTAGTTCCTGATTCACATTGAATTTAGGATTATACGATAATTCATGAAAGACATGGTTGGAAACAAAAGCTATTACTAGATATGCCATCATCAAGAACATATTAATCTTAGATAAATTGACTAACCAAAAATATAATTAATTATAAATGTTATCAGCCCAGTGGAATATACAATCTTTTTTGTATGTGTGATAAAGCATATAGAGGATGCATTTTGGAACATTTGTTGTAGTTTCTTGACCCATCATGCAGGAACATAGCCAATAAAATTCCCTAAACAACTATTTAAACAAATAAATATTTAGAATAGAAAGATCAGAAGGAACTTGACAATTTGGCGAAATGAATTCTCCAACAATGTCAACCTTGCCTGCCTTTGAATTCAAGAAACTATTTTCTTCTGATAATTTTAAGCGTATATTAGGTTTCAATATCTTGAATATTCATTTGAATGCCTTCATATTCATAAGAATATTTTTGTTGGTAGCATAATTATTCATGTTCTTCAATCAAAATTGTTTGCGCACAAATAAATAATTTCCTTAAAATCAAAAACTTCTGGAACACATACAACATTTTCCAATCCACTAGTCCAAATCTTGTTGTTATTCTTCTCTTCCATTGACAGATTCAATACTTGTCATACACAGTTGACTAGTAAAATTTCTCGTCGATACGAGAAAATGAGTTAATCATATAAGTGTAAATAGCTTCTCTGTTTCCTGTATTAGCCATTTCCATTGGGTACCTAAAAACACTCTCTCAATCAATAATGTTTTCACTGTTGATTAACTGCACAATTTTTCGGTTCCCTATATAATCACCAACTATTACTATTTCCAGTGTGAAATAAATTATTATTATTGCAAGTGTGAAATACGTTATACATGACATTTTGAAAAAATAGAAATTAAATATACCAAATCTAATGTCTAAAAAAGCTATTGCAAATAAACCTAGAAATTCCAAAACCATCTATTCCATTTATTATGTACCTTGTTTCTGCCTTAGTATGAATTCTTTGTGGTGATGATAATTATCTTAGAATTTTTTGATAATAACTCTCAGTCCAAAATACGGCTCCAATTATCTCTACTACGAAGTGATTTGATCGCTTGGCTGGTCCCAACTACTATGTCGTTATTGACTTTGATTTACAAATAACCTAACTCGTGATTTGAAAATGCTCAAAGATGCAAGCAACTTTGGTCAATCATTGCAAATTGCTTCACTCTCTTATTTGTTAACCATATCTCATCTTTGTTCACAAGTACATAATCTATTATCGATTTGTTCAAGGCAAGTTATCCCTAAATAAAGTTTAGTTTAAAACTTAATCACATTTAAAAATAATTAATGAATGTATAGAAAAAGTGTAACGTTAGATGGAAGTATGCAAAGAAAATGTTTGAAAGCAATGGATATGTATGAAGGAAGGAAGATGCAAAAAAGACAGTAGCTCTTTTGCATATTCCGCACAATACTTGTGCATATTTTGCATCTTCTGCACTTGTGAAACCATAGATTAGCTTAAATATGATAATACAATTAACAAATTTAAGTTATCAAATCTTGAAAAAAGAGAAGAAGAAAAAAACAAATGCCTAAATATTTAAGAATACTTATCCCTCAAAAGTATATATGATTCCTACAATCTACAATCCTTATCGCTTTGTAACAGATAAATTAATTACTTTTCCATTTTGGACTTTGCATGAGAACGAACAAACAAATGTACCATTTCAACCTATACAAAATATGTAAGATTTACAAAAACTTGTTATATTACATTTATAATTGCCAACAAATTTTATTGCTTCAAAACATAATGCATAGCTTATGCAGGGTTAGAATCACATAAAGTGTAGCCAAACATGAAATACATCATGACCACTCCAATCTAAATATGAAATATGAAGATTACACTGTTGAGCAAGAAAATTTGTCCAAATGTGATCAATAGTTGTCTTATTCTTGGAAATAAAATTTCTCGTTACTTCTTGTAATTGTTAGGAGCACATGTACTCTAATAATTGTTTAATTCGTTTGCTATTTAAATTGATTTCAATATTGAACTTTCTAGTAAGTATAAAAATGTAATCACTACAAATGAAGTGTTCCTTTTATATTGCTATTGCTTCAATGATTGTTGAAACAGATACAAGTGGTGCATAACATATATATTTATTATGCATATTTGGTATTGGAAGTATACTTCTGACAAAACAAGTTTGATTATGTTATTGCAATTTTTTTTTGTTGATATGATTTATATGTTTTCTTGTATGCATGTAAGTACTCCATGAAGACAATTTGATATGTTGAAATTGAATTTGAAAAATTCATTATTTGATGGTGGAAAGTTTAGATGTGTTTCCTGGATACAAAGAATCATAGTATTCATTAGATCTTCATCGCACACAATGTCATTGACATGAGCATGTAGATTTCGTGTATTCAAAATTGAAATCGTTAAATTATTTGTATTTTCTATTGGCTTGTGTATGTATTTTGAATTTCATTACGCTTCAATTCTTAGGGGTTTTGTTTCTTCTAATATTTTCTTATTCACACAAAAGTTCTTTTGTGTTAGTTTTTGAAAAATATACAATGATTCCATGGTTCTAACATGTTAAATGTTGTGTAAACTAGTCCATGTGTAGATATACCACTCATATCAAATGCAAATCCACTCAACGTTAAACCCTATGATTGATGAATGATTTTAGCACAAGCTAATTGTATTAGAATTTTTATTGCACTATAGTTTTAAAGCTCTTTTTATGACATGTCAATGGTTTCACAACACATAATGTTGAAGTCTAATTCGATAAAATGTTTTCTTCATATAGTTCATGGTACTTATTTCTTTGTAGTTTACCAATCTCTAGATTTACAAAATTTATCCATAATACATCAACACTTTTCATATTTTTTTCCTATCTTTTGCATATTCCATCTACGCCATTAACAAGGCCATTATCTGTATTATAGTTTACTAGATATAGCTCAACGAGAATATTGCATTTGATAAGGATCCTTTATGGTAATATCATTGTTTTCTCATATGCTATAGCATATTTTCTTACTGTCATATTTGTCAATCACATCAAGAAGTATTAGCTCTTCCTTTACATGTAACACCATTTTATTGTTATGCTTATGTACATCCTTGTTCTTGCAAAACAAATATGGAAACAATGGATCTAGTGGAGCAACTATATAACACTTATCATTTATATATTATATGTCTTCATTAAATTGTTGATTCACTCGCATTTAATTAAGGATTTCAACGAATTTGTTGTCCTTTTGACGCATTGTGGTATGTAATTCACAACATTTTACTTTTTCCTTCCATAAATTGTATGTTGTTTTTTCCTTTGCTAAAATTGGTTGCTCAAAAATTAGAGAATTTTTTATCGGTTATGCTTGGAACAGGTCACCTAAAAATATTACATCAATATTTCCAAAATAATTCAATGAAATATGCTTTATTTCTCGTAAACATTTGTCAACTTAGTATAATAATGTTGCACCTATCAAAGATGGCTTATCAATAAGCATAACACGAAGTTGTTCACAATGTTTTGTAAACATGTCTAACTTTTCTCCTTTAAGCGAAAGATATTCTGATTTGTTAAATGGTAAATGAAATGCAAAATGCGACGTTATACCACTCGCATTGAATGTTGCCTTCACTGTATATGTTATTATGATTCCTTTTAGCTGAGTTGGGTCACATTCCAGTATGTTGTTGTACATGTGAATTAGAGATTGGAATAATGTTGTAAAAACAAATGTTTTTTCAACGCTCGTATCACTTGTTACAAGTATGTACAAGGGCCGATTTGGGTTTTTTTTTTTTTTCCTCTATCGGTATTTATTTCACTATTTTTGCTTGTTCTGGGTTGAGAATTCTCATGCTTTTATATAATTATGTTTCTTCTAGTATAGTGGTTGTTTTACAACTTGATAAGGTCTCTCAACTATAAAATTTTCATTTCTAGCCTTTTACAAATATTGATAATATGATTCAATATATTATTCTTGATAACGGTTTTCATTATCTGTTTCTTCATATGTAGGTATATTTCTTTCAAACAATTCACTCTCTTTGTTTTCAAGCTTAGTTGTTATGTTGTCAATATTAGTCCATGTTGTCATTGTTTTATTCGTGGAATTTCGTTCATTGCATTTTATTATTTCTTTAATAATAAATATGCATTTTTCCAAGTTGAATATTGTTCTTTAAAACTGTTCTCATCAATACGATATGGGACATATAAAATTAATCATTCTCTGTAACAGTATCAAAATCAATATGTTTATTATAATTTACGTATCTTATAATGTATGATCTCTCAACACCTCCTCTTTTCTTTCCTTGTAGTTTATAACACAATGCAACTGAGCATACATGTTCAATGTTTTCTGGTCATTGTACACAATGGTCGATAATTGATAAACATGTTATGTTTTCTGAATCATCTAGTTCATGCTCCTTCTCTTTTGATATTTTTAGTAAAAAGGTTTAATCATCTATTGTTGAAGTATTAATAAATATATATTTTCTTGAACTAATATTTAGTGGCAATGACGACACTATATACAACTTGTTGTGTTGATATTTGTTGGTAGTTCAATAAAGCTCTTGTAAGTCTTGCAATTGTTTCTATGATATCTGTAGAAATTTTGAATAATTTAACACATATTCAATGGAGATTATCCTGATCATGTACTAATGCGGAAAACATACACAATACATAAGCTCCTCTACGTTGATCAAGAATATAGCAGCATCAATAACAATAAAACATCAAGAGCATTCACACATTAACACAATATGTATCCCGGGGAAAGCATCTCGCTAAAAACCCCACACTATCTGTATATTAATGATTGAGTCATGTAACATTACACAGCATAATACTTCTCACAAGTATCTCCACCTCTGTTACACACAATACAGCTAAGATCTGATCTGCAAATCTCTTCCACTGCTTGCCTGCCTCCACTGCTCAATACCTGCTCAAGAACTGATGAGAATTGCTTCCCAAACTCGATTTTCACCTGCAAAATAGTCACTCACTCTTTGTGGACGTGAGCAAAGGCTAAAATGCGGGCCAAATACGTGAGCAAACTCATTGGCATACTCAATCCCTTGATTGTGCAAGATCTGGTGCACAACTATAGTCACAACTGATAGCAATCTGATTCTCTACCACCTGTCCCTTTTGAACTGAACATGCACTGACATGCAACTGAGTTAACTGATGTATTCTTTAGTTGTATTATGAGTTAATAATTAGTTTAACAACTCATCATTAGTCTATCTGCAGTTAGACTAACTACAACCAGTTTAACTAAGTTAAACTGAACACAACTCCATCAACTGTACCTCCAGTCCACTAAACTCAACTCACTTGAGTTCTAACTGAAGTCATGCATGCAACAACTCAACTGACTCATAAGAAAAACGAATTTCCTTCTGACAGCTGCATGTGCCACTTCCGTAGCTCAAACTGAAGTGCTCCAAGAGAATAAGATTAAGTTTATAGTCCAAATATTATTGTGAGATAATAATATTTGACTTTTCTATTTTTGACAGCCAGTCTAAAAATAGACTTGATCACTCACACTGTGATCACTCACACTTTCATCAAAAATAGAAGTCCATCTATTTTTCCCAACTTGATCAATCATCCATAAACATAGACATGATCCATATGTCTAAAAATAGACATAGTCTAAAAATAGACTTGCGCCAAAAATAGCCTGCGGGCCCACTTAGTGAAGGCGACTCTTTTCACTAAGCTCCATCATCTTGTTTCAATCTCAACAATATCACCATCGGTTTTTTGACATTCATTTCATATACATTTAAACATCAACGTCACTACTTTATCTAGCTTTGTCATATTTGAACTATAATAAGTAGTTGTAGCGTATGAGTCAAGTACAAATTGAGCATCAATACTTGCATCTTAGATTAATGGAATATGTCAGGCAAAGATATTAGTTCATGTCTATTGGCTCTCTTTTCAATAGAATTGTTCTTCTTTTAAGAGAACATTGAATTGCATGGATATAATCAGATTCGCTTATACCTAAATTTTCAAGAAAGCTATCAAATTTATATCTCTCATCATGTTCCATATTTTTAATGCATCAAATATCGTTCTTGAATTAGCTTTTGTTTTTGCATTGTCAAATTCCATAGGCTCAAGTATTTGCATCTTTCACATTGGTGGAATTGGAAAATTTAACCTACAATGAATTTGTTTTCCTTTCCTACAAGTTTTCGCATGACGATGATGTTGAATAGTTTCCAGATTTGCTGGTAGTTTACTTGAATCACAACACAAATGCTTGTTAACAAAACAAATTTCAATTTCAATGTTTGTACTTGTTCCATAGCTAGGAGTATTTTTTGTCTATAGCAATCCATGTTCATGTTGGGTTCCTCAATTTTGGAATTATGTTACAAAGAAATAGTTAACAACATCACCAAAGTACTTGGACTTGTAAAATTAATTGGTGTAGAACACTCATTCTACTTCTATAACATTGTACATCGATAATAGGGTCATTTCTAATCAAGGTATCAATATCATCTTCCTCTATTTCATTTTCAATTGACAGTTTTTCTCTCAATGTATTTGTTGCAAAGCCTTTACTAAAGGCTCCTAGATTTGTTCATCGCTACTAAACGAGACAAAAAAATTCGGTCGATCCAACTGTCGGATCATTGCATATAATTTCTTACGCAAATCAAAAAAATAGTTCGGAGATGTTCATATTCATATAAGATCCATATAGCCAATGTTCAACACCAAAATGTGTTTCAAATTTGTTTTAACATAATTTATATATTAGTTATTTTTCCTTTTAACTGCCATTTTCTTATGTCAGGCCAGGAGGTAACTCCTCAAATGAGATTATTATTATTCATTTAGGTTTTTCATTATTATATACATGAGGGAGTGACTGTTGAGTTTCATCTCCCGATGACTCTCCATTTTCTCTATTATTTATTTACACTATTTATAGTTGTTCACCCAATCCCTATGATTAGGTGTCAACATTCCCCCCCTTAATTTGAAGGGATGTTGGTGAGTCCAAGCATCGTTCTGAATCTTTCAAGCTTTTCTCTTCCAAGTGATTTGGTGAATATGTCTTCAATATTCTCATTAATGGAACAATGGCGAAGATGGATTGTTTTGGCCTCAACATGATGTCGAATCAAATGATATTTTGTATTATGTGCTTCGTTCAATCATGGAACTTTGGGTTCTTGGCCAACTTTAATGCTGAGGTATTCTCAATCATGAGTGGAGTCGAATGTACTTTTTTTACTTGCAAATATTCCAGAATTTTCCTGAGCGACACAATTTCTTTTGTTGCTTTAGCTGCTGCCACATATTCTTTCTTTGTTGTGGAATCTGCTGGAAATGTTTGTTTGCGTGATCTCTAGGAGACAGCTCCTGATCTAAGACTCATAGCATAACCCGAAGTAGATACCCCAGTTTCTTTGTCTCCATTGAAGTCTGAATCAAAGTATCCAATCAAGCTGAAGTCACCCACCTGTGTATACTTGAGTCCAAAGTCTTGAGTTCCCTTCAAGTACTTTAGAACTCTTTTTGCAGCATATCAATTTCCCTCACAAGGATTTTTCATAAACTTGGAGAGGATTCAAATAGCGAACGAAATGTCTGGTCTGGTAGTATTCAGGTAGTTGATGCTTCCTACAAGTTGTATATATTTTGTTGCATCCTCAAATTATTTTCCTTCGATGGATGTGAGATTTGAGTTTTGTTCCATTGGAGTACTTAGAGGATTTCCTTTAGCCATGCCAAACCTATTCAATGGATCTCCAATGTACTTATTTTGAGCAAGGAGTATGGACTTCAGATGTTGAGTTACTTCAATACCAAGATAGTAATGAACATAGCCCAAATCAGTCATTTCAAAACCTTTTCTTAATTCCTTCTTTATGGAAGCAATGTATCTCTCATTATTACTTGTCATCAAAAGAGCATCTACATATACCACAATATATACAATTGTTTTTCCAACTTTCTTAACAAACAAATTTGCATCATCAATATCATAATGTTTGAAATTGAGTTTCATAAGATGCTCAGTTAGTTTTTCATACCAGGCTCGCAATGCTTGTTTGAGGCCATACAAGGATTTCACAAGTTTGCATACTTTATGTTCATGTCCTTTCACAGTAAATCCTTCAAGCTGGGACATAAAAACATTCTCTTTTAGATCTTCATTCAAGAAAGCAGTCTTTACATCCATTTGATGGACTTTCCAACCGTTCTGAGCTATTAGGGCAAAGAGTGTCAGGATGGTAGCCCATTTTGCTGTGGGGGCAAAAGTCTCCTCATAATTGACCCCTTCCTTCTGTGCAAAACCTTTTTCCACAAGCTTGGCTTTGTGCTTGTCAAGTGAGCCATCAACTTTATACTTGTTCTTGTAGACCCACTTGAAGCCAATTGGTTTGGTTCCCAATGGAGGATCAACCAGCTTCCAAGTGCCATTCTTTATCAAGGCGTCATACTCCTTTTGCATCACTTATTTCCATCCATTATGGGAACCAGCTTCTTTGAAGGAATTTGGTTCAAAATCCGTAGACAAATTCAATTCAAAATCACAAGAAACATCCATATCAACAGGTGAATTAGAGTCATCTACATCACCTCCATTTTGCAAGGTTGAATTTCTAGTTCCTATCTTTCCAACCTCATCAGGGTGAACACTTTCAAGTGCCTTTGTTAGCCACTTTGGGGGACCTTTCCGAGATGGTCCAGACTGCTCAGTTGATTGGGTTGGGACTGAATCAAGATTGAGTCTCCCAATTCTGCCAATCACATCACTCAAAGTATCATCCGTTGTTGGAGTTTCATGCGGGGGAGAGAGTGCTTCAGAAGAAGATTCCACGGGTTGATCTAGTATAGGAATTCCCTCTTCAAGATGTGGAATTTGATTATCAAATTCTTGAAATCATTTTTCATTTGTGAATATATCCAAGTGATCAAGTTGTGGCTCAACAACATTGTCAGCTTTGGATGATTCAAGAAAGATTACATCTCTAGATACAACAAACTTTTTATTGACTTCATCATAGAGATGATATGCTTTGGAGGTGTTTGAATACCCTAGGAAGATACACTTATGACTTCTTTCACCAAGTTTGTTTCTATTTTCCTTTGGTATCAAGGCATAACATGTGGAACCAAAGACCTTGAGATGCTTTACCGAAGGAATGTGTCCATACCACTTCATAAGGAGTTTTGTTTCTAATACCATTAGATGGACATCTATTCTTTACATATACAACACATAGAACTGCATCAACCTAGAACATCAATTTTACATTTTTGAAAAACATCATGGAGTGCACCATATTTAAGATTGTCCTATTCATTCTTTTAGCTACTTTGTTCTGTTGAGGATTATAAGGCACAGTTGTTTGATGTTTGATCCCATGTTGGCGAAGATAGTTTTCAAATTCATTTGAAGTGTATTCTTTTACATTATCAGTGCGAATAGAGCCAATAAGAGATTGTGCATCATTTTCAATCCATGTATGAAAGTTCTTGAATGTGTGAAAAGCATCAAATTTGTTCTTCAATAAATAAACCCAACACATTCTGGTGTAGTCATCAATAAATGTCATCATATATTTATTTCCATTTGCAGAAGGAACATGCATTGGACCACATAAATCTGAATGAATGAGTTCAAGTTTTCTATGTGCTCTGGAATGTGAATCATGAAAAGACTGTTTTTTATGCTTTCTTAGAATGCAAGCATCACATTGCTTAAGTTTCCTAGGAATTGTAGGCAAACCAGTAACACCATTTTTCTTCAACAAGCAGAGGTTTTCATAGTTCAAGTGTCCAAATATAGCATGCCATAATAAACTTGATGGAAATGTACCTTCATCATAATGAGAATTGTATGAGAAATTTTGTGCACGAGCAGAGGTACCCTGCAGCTTGAGAAGCCTTTCTTCTTCTATCCCCGCCATGACAAGTGAGTGGTATGATCCTTTTCTCACCTCAACCTTGCCATAAAACATGTGAATGGAGTGTCCTTGTTGGCGGATGTGGACCAAGGACAACAAGTTTCTCCTCACTTGTGGGAGATATAAAACATGATGCAGAAGAAAGTCTGGAAGACTAGGCAATTTAAGCCTGATTGTGCCAAGCCCTGATGGATTGAGTTTTGATTTATCTACAAAGTATACTACTCCATCAACATTGTTGGTAAATTATTCAAAAAAATTTCTTCTAAAAGTCATGTGGCAAGTTGCTCCTGAATCAAGAAACCAATCATTTTTCCAAGAAGCAAGTTAAGCATTAAATAAGTCTTCATTTACTCCAATATTACAGTGTACCACAACATAGTGAGAGGATTTAGGTGCTTTACCTTTCTCTTTGTCATTAGTTTTACCTTTGGGTTGGTTTCTTTCCTGCTTAATTATGTCCCAAGGAAACTTGCATGTGGATGCATCATGTGATCCATCTCTTTTGCAATGTATGTAATGTAAATCTGACTTTTCTCCTTGAGAGTGCCTGCCCCCCCTGCCTCTGAAATTTCTTCTTCCTCTTCCTCTTCGACCACCTCTTCCTATGGAAGAATCTTGAGCAAGATTCTTCTCTCTATGTGCAAGACACACAACCTCTTCAGAAGACTGAGGCGTTATCTTCTTCCCAAAAGCTTTCTCTCTTTCAACAATTTTTTTCACAAGGGAGTCAAAGGTAATATCTTTGAGGTTTCCATTTGCTTGCAACGACTCAAGATAATTTGAGTAAGTGGGATAGAGTGCCTTGAGAAAAGCTATCAGAGGAATGTCCAGTTCAACATTAGTGACTTTAATATCATGCATAATAGATTTTACTTCTGATGCTAGAGCAAGAGGATCATCATTTTGTAATTCAAGGTTGAACAATTTAATCATGAGTTGAACAACTTCAAGTATAGAGTGTGAGTCATTGATTTCCTTCAGTTTTTGTAAGGCTTCAAAAGCATTTGAAAATGGTGAAATATGGCCACTCACCTCTTCATTTACTAATGCTACAATCAATGCATAAGCCTTGTTGTTCTTATTTTCTGAAATGGTGAATTCCTTGTCTGAGGTAGGCTGTTCTAGTTCTTTGTCTCCTTCCCCAACACACACTCCTTTCCAAACTCATTAAAAATGAGAGTGTGTTTTATTTTTTGAGACTACTCAGGATAACTTTCCTTCCCATTGAGGGCCACTCCCACAATATATATTAATGAGTGCATTTTAAAAAATGTATTATGCTGTCAATATATAAAAAATGCACTTCTGTTGGTAAAAAAATGCAGTTTTGGTGATTATAAAAAATGCAGTAAGGGAAGGTGGTATACGGAACAACGTTATACCATGATTCCAAGATAGTAAAAACAATGAAATGAGTGTTGTATATATATATATATATATATATATATATATATGAAACCTGGACAACGTTATTATGTATATGGGGGAGCGGATTCAAGTTAAGGCAAAGTTACTGGGTATGGCAACCGATGGAGAGAGAGCAGAAGAAGAAGAAGGAAAAAAAAAGTATATATATATATACCACTGTATATGAAACCTGGACAACATTATTATGTATATGGGGGAGCGGATTCAAGTTAAGGCAAAGTTACTGGGTATGGCAACCGATGGAGAGAGAGCAAAAGAAGAAGAAGGAAAAAAAAAGACTCAACATTTGTGTATGTGTTAAATTATATGACTGCACCTCTTACCAAATGCCAAACAGTGTGATTGCACAAATATCAAATGCCAAACAACGTGTTTAGTAAATCTGAACACCGTGTTCCCATCTTTGAAGGAGGCAACGGTCATTCAACGCACAGTCTCCCCATCACTGCTCTCTCAATGCTGATACCAGTCTTTCAATTCTGTCACTCTTCAATCGTAACATCGTTGTCAGTCTTCTTAAGCTTATCGCATGGACACATTTAAAAGTATTAAAAACTTCAATGCATAGCATACCAGTCAAACGTAGATGAGGAATCGGTCCACAACTCGGTTACCAGGAAGAGAGTCGCAACACGCCCGAACTGAAGATAATTTCTAGCCAGTTGTACGCTCTTTATCACCAATAAATCACTTCATAAAATCGGTTCCTTAGTGAGGTAGGTTCAACGTCACACTTAGAATTTGATATGGCTCTCAATAGTGATAGAATCTCATCCCTTCAGCTAGAAACTAAACTAAGAACTAAGGTGATTCTTCTTGCGATAAAGGTGTTTTTCCTTTATTCTTAGAGAACCATGTCCAAACTGTAGTAAATAGTTGCGCTGATACAAGAGGGAGATTAGATTTGTTTTAAGGGAGAACTGGTGCCATCGGGAACTAGAACTCGGCCTTGTCTGTTTTCCCAAAATACGACCTCTATTCTCAAGATTCGACCAACATACTTAAAAGGGAATGACGCTGTGAACAATATAGTAGAATAGCCATGGAGTTTACCGCATTTTAATGCGTGACATTCAATGCACAGTCCAACATCCAATGTACACAACAAACTGACAAGTAGTGTGTTCAATATTAAGTTGAAAGAGCATTCAATAGACAAAGAATATGGTAGGGATTTTAGGAGTTACAAAAAGCATAAATCTAAATTTTGAAGTTGGCGCAGTGGGAGGAGGCGGACTGCTGTGACAGAGTAGGAATTTCAGAGTGCACGGACCATAATACTACAACATCCAATTAATTCAATGCAGAGAAGTAATCAAGCCAGAGGACAGATAGAATAATGGCAGATATGACAGACTGGGAGCTACAAGGCAGAGAGGGAAGCCAAAGAATGGCCATGGATCTGATACCATGTCAGGCCAAGAGGTAACTCCTCAAATGAGATTATTATTATTCATTTAGGTTGTTCATTATTATATACATGAGGGAGTGATTGTTGAGTTTCATCTCTCGATGACTCTCCATTTTCTCTATTATTTATTTCAACTATTTACAGTTGTTCACCCAATCCCTATGATTAGGTGTCAACATCTTATATGAATCTAAATACAATTTAATACTTAACTGAGGATATTTTGCACTATTTTGTAAATAAATTTGTTATATGATCCACAAAATCACGATCTTGACGCAAAACTTTGCATTGAGCAATATCGTGATATGTAAAGTTTTTCGTAACATTGTCTAATTGTTTTGTCTCGTAAAACAATGTCAGAAAGCTCATCTCTTATGAATATGTAACTCTGAATATGCCCAAAGCCCTATAGCCTTCAACAAGAACAATGTTTATTTGATTATTACAAAGATCATAAATACTATATGGACTTTTAAATCCATCTAGCAATGCCTTTGTAACTGACTCTTCATCATAATGATCATTATCATCATTGTTTTCAAAATATATTTCACAAGCATATGCATCCTTTTTTTCATCAAAGACGCGTTTCTAGTCTTTGTTTATTTTGACATTCTCTACTTTATAAAATGGATTTTTACACAATCATTTCAGTTCCTTCATGAATTTATGAACACGTATTCGTCCAATGATAAATATCATTTTAAACACTAAACATCTTTTAATTGCCACAACCACAGTACTAGATTCATTTGTCACAAGGAAGTGCAAATTGAATTCGAGATGTGTCGGTAGGTACATTGTTTAGTCCACCAATAAATGCTAATTATGGTTTTCTAAAACATTTCCCAAGTTCCCGTATTTGCAAAAATAATAATCTTAGCGATACTTGTCTTTCTTCCAATTCATCAAGTTCTTTTACTATGGAAATTTTTTTATTATGCCTAATCTGCTCTGGAATTGCAAATTTGATAATTTTTTCATTGTCTAATGTTTTTTTGAATTTTTTGCACATACACTTACCTTTGGACACATTGGTCAATTATTTTTCTATGACATCTATTTTAAACCAAGTTTGAATGCATATTGCACAATCATAAACAAGAGCATCTTGTAATTCTTAAAATATTTTTGTTCAACCATTGTTTCGAATGTATAATCGAACATCTATAATGATTCCTTATGTTTATTTGGAAATATCGTATTCTGTGTTGATTTTGGTTGCTTCGATGGTTTTCTAATTAGACTTGTTTCAATAAAATCGTCGTTTCTTATGTA
Source organism: Pinus tabuliformis (assembly GCA_031772625.1). Classification (NCBI taxonomy): domain Eukaryota; kingdom Viridiplantae; phylum Streptophyta; class Pinopsida; order Pinales; family Pinaceae; genus Pinus; species Pinus tabuliformis. Next base: position 1,331,148,457 of record CM062818.1, read on the forward strand.
TTTTTTGATTTGATGCAACGACGAACATGGCCTCTTATTTACATTGATAGGATTTGTATTAAGTTACATAGTATATTAATCTATGTTGATGTTTTTAAAGCTATTTTCATCATGCCCATTATGTTATTTATAGGGTTTTCTTTTGCATATTGATTTTCCTTAGAAAAATTTGATTGGTTACATGGTTTTTTTACTAAACTTTCTTCGAAAACGTCCTTGTTTCTTATATGTTTTTTGAGTTAATGCAATGATACTCACAATCTCTTGTTTGCATTAATAAGCTTTGTGTCAAGTTCTATGACATCTTCATCTATACTCATGTTTTCAGAGCCATTCACATTATCCTCACTATGTTTTTATAGGATTATAATTGCTTCAATACGACATAAAATGTTATTCTCTTGTACTATTTCTTTCATAGGTTCATAATGCAAATGATTTACACTCGTTCCAAATTTCATAACATGGAATACCATTGTGTCTTTCTCGAATGCATGAAATTCAATTATAACAACCAACTTATCAGCAGACCATATGTATATAGTTATATTCAAGATATATTGTATCCAATCATAAACAAAAATACGACACTCTATCTTACCTTTTTCATATGGCATTGCTGATTGCATAATGTATCCTTGCCAATCGACTGTTCTAGGGAATTTCATAATTGCATCTTCATTCATGTATTTTTCTATGCAGTTTAATGCAAATGAATCATTATTCATGATTGCATTCCAAACGTTTTGTGCAATTATGCGTCCTAAATAGGAGACATCATATTTATTCTCCGTCAATTGAACTATTGCTTCAAAACAACTTTCACCAAAATACTCATGATTTCCTCTATTTGCATCTCTCAAACATATGTCGCCTCATGATTTCCTCTAATTGCATCCATCTATGTTCTATTCTTTTGTATCTTGTTATATTCGTTTTTTAAGTTGGTTCATGAACACTGAGTAGTTGCTACATCCACATGAAAATCCAGGTAGATCAACCCGAAAGGATCTATCTGTCAGCCAAACTAGCCACCTAACCCCAAGGGCATCGAGGAGATTTGACCCTGTGACCTCTTGATAGGTGAGGTACTTAGCAACAGGAACTTGACCAACTAAGCTATCCCTCAGGGCTTCTATATCTTGTTATATTTATTATATGTTCACCATCAGTTCTTATTAAATATTTTTTCTCACAAATAAGTGGTTCAAATGTTCGACAATTGGATTTTCTGAATTTAGGGTTCTTTGATCCATATCTTATGTGTTCAACTCTAATGTGATTATCTCCAAAATATTTTTGAACACAATTGGATTTTCATCATGAAACAACATGTCATGACTTTCTTTGCATATTTATTTGAATTAAAATGCAAATATATTTTCATTGTTATCTTTGACCAAAGTCTTATTGGGATTTTTAGCTAATTCGATAACCAATGTATACAAAATATGCCCTCCCATAGTCCTAGTTTTTTGCAATCATAGAAGTTGAAGTTGATTTTGTCATCCTTTTGAAGTAAACATTTGGCATATTTATACCATGCATCTGTATCAATGTATCTATGTGTTGAAGAAAGTGAAACTAGGTTCGGTCTTCATAAATGTACTTTTGATATTCGTATTTTTTCAAGAAAAGAAATATATATTTTTGTTATATTTATCAATGAGTTTCTTGCTCATTGAAATAGGTATAGCACATGTCAATGTGTTATAAGTGAGTCAAATAGTCAAAATAAATGTTGAAGACCCTTAAGGGCATGATAAACCATGTATATATTTGTATAAGAGTTAAATAATATCCCTCCAAGAAAAGACAAGTCCTCTCCATGCAACGACATCACCAAAAGGAGAAAAAATGATGAAGAAAAATCAAGTCATCCTACTATCCTCAAGTCAGCCTAAGGGAGGGACAATCCTCTATATATAGAGGTTGTCCACTCCTCCAACAACAAGGGAACTCACCTCTGAAATCAGTGAGCAAGAGAAGTCAAGAAAAGAGTGAAAGAAGCCAAGTATAAGGAGCTTCTAGTGCAGCGAAGAAGGAGAAGACAAGACTGAAGTTTAAGGGATTTTTCTAAGGGTTAAACACAACCACATTGGTGAGAAAAATGGGCCTCTCTACGGTCATAACAACAGCAACATATCAATCCCATATCTCTCATTGTTTGGCCTAGTAACATAGGCCTATAAGGGCTCCCACTAGAGTGAAGAAGAGACTCTCCCAAGAGAAGATAGAAGGAGTCAAATATTCAAGGAAACCACCCACACGTGCGAGAAAATAGGGTTGTTGTGCTATCACATAAGCCTACAACTACACATCAAGAAGAAACTCGGTTGGTCAAGAGAGGGAAGGTGTATCCATAGGTGAAGGATTTCACTAAGTATAAAACATAAGTATCTCTTCTAGATATCACATAAACAAGGCCTATCTCCAGTCGAAGAAGGAATAAGGAGGAAGAAGTGCAGGGGAACGAAGTGTCAGAAGAAGGGGGACGAAGTGCCAGGAAACAAAGTGTAGGGAGAAGGAAGGACTTCACTTGTTCTTGGAGGATATTCTTGTCAAGGTTCTAGGCATTGGCATTGATCAATAAGAAGCTTCAGTAAGAGAAATTTTTCCCTGGCAGAGAGAGAGGCTTTTCCCTGGCAGAGAGAGAGGTTTTTCCCTTGCAGAGAGCCAACATATTGCGTCCTTGTTCTTATGTTTTTGGTAGCAGTTTGATGAAGTAAAAACACATGCATTAATAAGAAGAGAAGAATATTAAGCTTACAAGATAAATTGTAAAAGTGCTTCACAAATTGTTATCAATTCTAGGAGAACCCTACTATACCTCATTGCCCTAGAGTCTTCAACACTATGTTCAATTCACATTCATAAGATAATATTGCTTTAGCGTTCCATTCATATAAACAATTTCTGAAATGTTTCATCATTCCTTTAGGTAACTTTGTTGATATGTATCGAAAATGCAATATAGTTCACATAACATTGAATAGGAAATATTTTACAACATATGAAAATATGTTTAAATGAGATAGATTATATTGCCTTAGACTGTAAGATCTCTTTTTATAGCACATAAATGCTTGTCCATTGATGTTTTAGCAATCAAGGTTCAAACATATTCTAAATTCATTATGAACTATTACTCCACGATAAGAACAACATAAACAACATTGAGGAAAACAAACAACATGGTATAACTATATACGGTAAAGCCATAAGATAACAAAAAATATACACATTAATAACATACACATATATCCACATTGGTTCCCATAAAACCCTTCCGTAAAAACTAGATTTAGGATCACATAACAAAGGAACCACAACATACCTAATAAAAATATCATAAAATTTGTCCCTATCTTTGAAAACAACTTATGTGCATACTTCTTACTCTAACAAGAAAAACACACAACACTTAACACAACATTGTTCACTACCAATTCTAACAACTAGAAAAATGACAACTTAGCAGAACACGTAGAAAAACACTTTGGGAAAAGCCATTCATAACAAGCCCCCTCAAGAATTAATCAAGTATGCATTGGCAACGTACATGTCAAAAAATGCATGATGAACGCCTGACCAATGCAACTACAGACATGTTACTTGTTAAAATTTTGTTAGAAAAGCTTCATAAAACTTAGATTTGTTTGAGTAGTTGTGAACTGAACAACATTAAATGAAATGTGTTTTTTAATTTGTGATTTGCGCCAGAGAACAACTGTGCACAATAACAACCACATTTTTTCTGCCACAAAATTCCGCACTTCGACATGCATTCACCCTCAGCACAGTTCTTCCACACACTCTCCTTCCGCACAATACTAGTTTTTAAACGATCAAAGCCACTTAAAATTAATCACTCCACACAATGCATCAACAAATAGTTTCCATGTAGAGTGCAGAGAAGCGGAGGAAGTTATGCAAAGTATGAATGTGCAGAAAAAGATTCCATTGTGGTTCTTCCATAACTGCGCACAACCACACATGTTCCTTACTCTACATGCTTACTCTCTCGCACCGTCATAATGGTTTACCCTATTATTTCAATTTTTCACATCGTCAGTGAAATAGTTTGTTCACTTTCATTGTACAGATGGTGGAAAAAAGAAAGTGTGGAGTGTGAAGAAACCTCCAAACCCTGCGCAATCAAAGCCAGGGAGACTTCCACACTAAGAAGAAACAAGATGGATTCTTAATTTTAGTTAAAAATCATGTGTTCCATTCTTAGCACAATTTACTTCAATGTTCCTTATTAGCCCAATAACAATTTCCAATTTCCAATAGAAATCACAATACTCACATTGACATTAAAAGAAAATAGAACATGAAACAAAATGCAGAAGAGAGGTTTTTCCCTGGTAGAGAGCCAACATCTTGTGTCCTTGTTCTTATGTTTTTGGTAGTAGTTTGATGAAGTAAACACACATGCATTAATAATAAGAGAAGAAGATTAAGCTAACAAGATAAATTGTAAAAGTGCTTCACAAATTGTTATCAAGTCTAGAAGAACCCTACTATACCTCATTTCCCTAGATTCTTCAACACTATGTTCAATTCATATTCATAAGATAACATTGCTTTTAAGTGTTCCGTTCGTATAAACAATTTCTGAAATGTTTTATCATTCCTTTAGGTAACTTTGTTGATATGCATCTAAAATGCAATATATTTCGCATAACGTCGAATAGGTAATCTTTTACAACATTTGCAATTTTTTTTAAATGAAATAGATTGCACTGCCTTAGAATTGCATCTGTAAGATCTCTTTTTATAGCACATAAATGCTTGTCCATTGATGCTTTGGCAATCACGGTTCAAACATGTTATAAATTCATTATGAACTATTACTCCACGATAAGCACAACATAAACAACATTGAGGAAAACAAACAACGTGGTATAACTATGTATGATAAATCCATAAGATAACAAAAAATATACACATTAATAACATACACATATATCCACATTCGTTCCCGTAAAACTCTTCCGCAAAAACTAGATTTAGGATCACATAAAAAAGGAACCACAACGTACCCAATAAAATATCATAAAATTTGTCCCTGTCTTCGAAAATAGCTTATGTGCATACTTCTTATGCTAACAAGAAAACGCACAACACTTAACACAACATTGTTCACTGTCAATTCTGACAACTAGAAAAATGACAACTTAGCAAAGCATGTAGAAAAGAACTTTGGGAAAAACCAATCGTAACAAGCCCCCTCGAGAACTAATCAAGTATGCGTTGGCAACATGCATGTCAAAAAATGCATGATGAACACCTGACCAATGCAACTACAAACATGTTACTTGTTAAAATTCTATTAGAAAAGCTTCTTAAAACTTAGATTCCTTTGAGTAGTTGTGAACTGAACAACATTAAATGAAATGTGTTTTTTAATTTGTGATTTGCGTTGGAGAACACTTGTGCACAGTAACAACCACATTTTTTCTGCCACAAAATTCCACACTTCAGCATGCATTCACCCTCCGCATAGTTCTCCCACACACCTTCCTTCTGCACAATACTAGTTTTTAAATGATAAAAGCCACTCAATATTAATCACTCCACACAATGTATCAATGAATAGTTGCCATGTAGAGTGTAGAGAAGCAGGGGAAGTTATGAAAAGTATGAATGTGCAACAAAAGATTCCATTGTGGTTCTTCCATAACTGTGCACAACCACACCTATTCCTTGCTCTACATGCCTGCTCTCTCGCACTGTCATAATGGTTTACCCTATTATTGCAATTTGTCATATCGTCAGTGAAATAGTTTGTTCACTTTCATTGTATGAACGTGGAAAAAATAAACTGTAGAGTGTGATGAAACCTCCACACTCTGCGCAATCCAAGCAAGGGAGACTTCCACACTAAGAAGAAACAAGATGGATTGTTAATTTTAGTTAACAATCATATGTTCTATGGTTAGCACAATTTACTTCAATGTTCCTTAGTAGCCCAATAACAATTTCCAATTTCCAATAGCAATCGCAATAATCACATTGACAATAAAAGAAAATAGAACATGAAACAAAATGCAGAAGGCAAGCCAAGACAAGAGGACACTAGATTTGGGGGATACTAGGGGAAAACCCCAATGTCGGGAAAACCCTTTGATCAATTCTTCTTATTATTAAATCAAAAGTTTAGCAGAGAAAGAGAGTAATAAAAATCAAATTGACTTGCCCAATACAAAGTCCAAACAACCCTGTAAATTATTGCAGTCAAACTTTAGCCCTAACCATAAAGTCAATGCTGGTCAAAATGACAACAAATCGTCCCCAAAGAAACTCGGTCTTCCTCAGGCAAACTTGGCCTGATCAAGAAGATGGATTCAGCCCAAAAAACTTGGTCAAACTCAGTCAAAGGAGAGAGAAAATTGTTGTAATTTAATGCGGTCAAACAACAGTCAACCCTAAAGTAAATGCAGGTCAAACAACCCAGAATTTATTAGTTTTTGTGCCTAGAAATGCGACCTAGAAAAATCGAACCTTTGACCCTCAAAACACAGTCAAACTTGGTTAGCAACACCTCGATCAACGTTAGTCAAACATGTCTCAGAAGTCTAAAATTTCGACCTATAATTATGCCCATAAAATTTTTCCTCCTTGCCACACGTGTGAGAGAGAGAGGCTACCCAATAGTTGTATGAATCAATCTAATGAAGAGAGAGAAGAAGGTGTGAGTGATGAATGTGCCAAATGAGGTGTAATGTCTCTTGTATTTATACAATTTGTTGTGGGTGAAGAGAGACAACCATTGGGCTTCTTGAGCCTACATGATGATGAGGCCGACCAAAACAATTTGCACAAGTGTGGGCATAAATTCAAAATCACACTTTTGCTTGTCCAAATGAGATGATATTTATATCAACCTTGGACCTCTCGAAAATAGGAATCCAATGCGATCATCATCTCCATCAAATGAGTTGTACCAAGGTGGAATTTGGCCCTAGTTTCCAATTTTAACACTCCCTCTCAACTAGGGAGAATTCAACCTGCCAATCCATTTGTCATCATTATGCCATCCCATCGTCATGTGCCATCTTTGTCATCTAATCTTCTCTTTGTTGAACCATGAAGTAATAAAGAAGAAGAATCGATTAAGAGTGAGTCACAAGACCTTACCACTCTCCATTGAAAAAAGTCAATCCAAAGGTAGAACCTCAAATGATCCCAGATCAAGTTGTTGAACACCATGCATCTTAGACATAGCAAGTACAACAATACATGATGCATCCATCGGTAGTGCTATGGTCCCTATCAACATTTACCAACTCATTGGCCATATGAGAGGTACTTCCCATGAGTCCTAGACTACGTGGGTAGGATGTATGTTGGGGCATCAGTAGGAGAAGGTGAACCACTCATCTTGCTCATATGCCACAGGAGAAGGTGAATCACTCATCCTATGCATATTCAATCATAGGGGAAGGTGAACCACTCACCCTACACACATGTGTCTAGTAGGGGAAGGTGAGCCACTCACCCTACACACATGTCACCATGGGGTATCACAAGGGAAGTTGAACCACTCACCCTGTACACATCACACCACATAGGTGAAGGTGAACCACTCACCCTATGGTCCCTCATATCTCCAAGAAGTACCCCTAGCCCCCAAGAGCTCCCAAAGCTCAATATCCAACTCGAGCAAGACCCTAATGGGAGGGTCTTTCTATGACTCCAGGTCTCTTTCGGAAGGCTAATAATTTACCTTTCCCAAAGGCTTCGTGGGGATATATGCGACCTGCTTATCAATCCTAATGTGTTGGAGCCTTATTCCTCCCAGTTGTACCATATCCTGGATAAAGTGGTATCTGATATCAATGTGCTTGGAGCAATCGTGGAGCATAGGATTCTTTGAAAGGAAAATCTCACTCTAGTTGTCACAAAAGATCATTGTGGTATCCATCACATGCTTAAATAGCTCACTGAAGAGCTTCCTCAACCAAACAGCTAACAACATGTCATACTAGTTGCAATGTATTCGGCCTCAGCGGTGCTTAGTGAAACTGATTTATGCTTCCTGATCATCCACAAAATTGAAGAAAACCCTGATGCGTAGAAACATCTAGATGTGTTCTTATGATCCAACACACTTCCAGCCTAGTCGACATCTGTATATCCATGCAGCCTCAAATTCTCGGCAATGTATCTCAGTCCATCATAGATTATGCCCCAAAAATATCTCAAGAGATTCTTAGCAACAATCCAATGTATGTGATGAGGCTCTACCATAAATTGACTCAATGTGTTCACAACGAAGCATTTGTTAAGGAAGGAGTTTACCAAGAACATCAGGGCCCCCACAAGTTGTTTATATTCAGAAGGATTTTCCAATTCGGGCCCAACAACACTTCCACATAGCTTCTTGAAGTTGAGTTCCATCGGAGTAGACACAGACTTTCAATCCACCATCCCACATCTCTCGAGCAACTTTACAATGTATTTTACTTGAGAAAGGATAATCTCACCTGGCTTTTTCCATACCTCCAGGCCTAGGAAGTAGTGCATCAGTGCTAGGTCCTTCATCTCTAACTCAGAAGCTAACTCCCTCTTGCATTGATAAATGAGATGGTTTGCACATGTCAAAAAGAGATCATCCACATAAAGGAACAGAATGAGAGGTATGTCATTCTCAACCTTGAAATATAGGTTAGGGTTAGCCTCAATCCTTGTAAATCCCAACTTCATAAGATATCTATCAATCCTCTCATACCAAGCCCTGGGGGCTTGCTTCAACGCATAGAGGGCTTTCTTCAACCTGCATACGTGTGTCCTTTGATCCTGTACTTCGAACCCCTCAGGTTGTTCCAAGTAGACTTCCTCCTTAAGCGAGCCATGCAAGAAAGCAGTCAACATCCATTTGGTGTAGGCTCCATCCTTAAGAAGAGGTAAGAGAAATAATAAAACAAATAATGGTATATAAGGAAACTGGTGCAAATATCTCATCATAATCCACCCCTTCCTTTTGAGAGAATCCTCGAGCAACAAACCTGGTCTTTTATTTTTCAACAATCCCATCAACTCCATGTTTGATTTTGTCAAGCCATTTAGATGTGACCAAAGACTTGTCCTTGGGTCTAGGAACCACATCCCAGACACCATTCTTCATGATTAATTTATACTCCTCATTCATCGCATCGTTCCATATGTTTCATGACTTCTTCGAACGTACAAGGCTCAGATTGAACAATAGTACTCATAGCAACAAGATACCCTTGATACCTGGTGGGATTCTTACTTTCACGAAATGTCCCTCTAGGAGAAATATGATTTTCATCATCTTTGAGAGTACCTTTGAGCCACAACGGTATTTTTCTTGAGGTAGAGGGATCACTATGACCTTGTCTCCTTGGACCAACATTGTTCTTCCTTTTAGCATGAGCAGAGAAAGTAGTAGGGTCATTTCCATTTGAGGGCTTATCTATCTCTATCATCCTTATTTATTCTTGAGTGCATCTAGCCAATAATTCATCAAAACTCGAAATCATGTCATTGTTGAGGAAGGTGGTGTCAAACACATCCCATGCTCTTGTAAGACCTCCAAGTGCAACAAGAATGAGCTCCCTATCACCAACAACTTCTCCAATTGATAGAAGATCATTCTTGATTTTGGTAATCCTCATGAATTAGGATTGAAGAAATTTGCCTATATCCATCTTGATGTCTTTCAACTTGTTCTTGAGAAAGAGGACTTGATTTGCATTGTTTACTTTGAACATCCCAACCAGATTATCATACATCTCCTTAGATGTTTTCCAATCATAAATATAGGTAACCAAATGCTTTTGAATAAAGTCTAAAATAAGTTTCTTAGCTTTGACCTTAACTTTCTTGTACTTTGTTTTTGCAATAACAGGTTCATTTGAAGGAGGCTCCACCACTCTTCCCTTTACATAGTCCATAGCATTATTCTCTTCCAAAGTCAAATCCAAAGTCATCTTCCATGCATGATAGTCAGATTTTTCCTTGAGCTTGTCCTCGAATTTGAAGTATGATGTAGTCGCCATTGAAGCTAGACCAATATTCTTGTCCAACAACTTTCCTTAATGATTGATTTTCTCACTCTTGCTTGGAATTTGTCTTCACCTGGGCTTTGATACCATGTTAATTTTAGTTAACAATGCTATGTTCTATGCTTAACACAATTTACTTCAATGTTCCTTAGTAGCCCAATAACAATATCCAATTTCCAATAGCAATCACAATAATCAAATTGAAAATAAAAGCAGATAGAACATGAAACAAATTACAGAAGACAAGCCAAGACAAGAGGACACCGGATTTGGTGGATGTTAGGGAAAAACCCCAATGTGGGGAAAAACCTTTGATCAATTCTTCTTATTATTAAATCAAAAGTTCAACAAAGAGAGAGAGTACAAAAGTCAAATTGACTTTCCCAATACAAAGTCAAAACAACCTCGTAAATTTCTGTAGTCAAACTTCAACCCTAACCAAAAAGTCAATGTTGGTCAAAGCAACAACAAATCATCCCCAAAGGAACTCAATCTTCCTTAGTCAAACTCAACCTAGTCAGGAAGGTAAATTCAGCCCAAAAAAACTCGATCAAACTTAGTTAAAGGAGAGAGGAAATTGTTGTAATTTTCTACAGTCAAACAACAGTCAAACCTGAAGTCATCGTAGGTCAAATAGCCTAGAATTTCTCAGTTTTTGTGCCCAACAATGTGGCCTATAAAAATCAAACCTTAGACCCTCAAAACACAGTTAAACTTGGTCAACAACCCCTCAGTCAATGTTGACCAAACCTGTCTCTGAAGTCTGAAATTTCGGCCTGTAATTCCGCCAAGAAAATCTGTCCTCCTTGCCACACGTGTGAGAGAGGGAGGCTACCCAATAGTTGTACAAACCAATCTGATAAAGAGAGACAAGAATGTGTGAGTGATGAATGTGCCAAATGAGGTGTGAGGTCTCTTGTATCTATACAATTCGTTGTGGGTGAAGAGACACAACTATTGGGCTTCTTGAGCCTACATGATGATGAGGCCGACCAAAACAATTTGCACAAGTGTGGGCATAAATTCAAAATCACACTTTTGCTTGTCCAAATGAGATGATATTTATATCAACCTTGGACCTCTCGAAAATAGGAATCCAATGCGATCATCATCTCCATCAAATGAGTTGTCCCAAGGTGGAATTTGGCCCTAGTTTCCAATTTTAACATGGATGAATCAACACTTAACTTATGTTGTCTGATAACGGTAATTATGACTATTTACAGCAATCGAATGCTAAAACCCATTAAAAGAAAAAAAATTATACCTATCATAGTCACATCCCAATATCTTAGTATCGTTATACCTATCCTAGTATCTACAATATGCTTTGTCCAATAATAGTCTATCAAAATTGCATATAGTGTTCTATCATCTAATTAGTATTGCATAATAAGTATTGGGAAACATTGAACATAGTTTTGAAAACCGCACATCGAATCGTCAAATAATCACTGGTATCAAATAAAATGTTTGCGAATTAAATTTTATGTTCCCTACTTCTCATATTAAATTCATCGTTTACAAAGTGACGAGAAGAAATCTTGACTCATTATAGTCCCTGCTCTTTAACAAATTCCACTGCACGTAGTTTCTCTGCACTATGTATAAACGAACAATTGTTTTCTAGAGTGCAGAGAAGCAGAGGAAGTTATGAGAGTACATATGTGCAGAAAAATATTCCTTTGTGCTTCTTCCGTAACTGCACACAACTGCACATGTTCCTTTCTCCGCACACTCGTTCTCCCACACCATCATAATGGGATTACCCTCTTAAGATAAATTTTCATAGTGCCAATGTAATAGCTTGTTCTTTTTCATTGTGCAGATGTGGAAAAAAGAAAGTGTGGGGTATGAAGCCACCTCCACACAATCAAAGCTAGGGAGACTTCCATGCTAAGAAGAAATAAGATGGTTAAATTAACGCTTGACTTCTACTACCCGACAACACTAAATGTAACTATTTACAACAATTGAATGCTAAAATCCATTAAAACAAAAGAGAATTATACATATCCCAATATCTCAATATCGTTATACCTATCCCAATATTTACAATATACAGTGTCTAATAATAGTCTATCAGAATTGTATCTAGAGTTCTATCATCTTACTAGTATTGCATAATAAATATTCAAAAACCTTGAACATAGTTTTGAAAGCTACACATCAAATCGTTGAATCATCTCTATATCAAATAAATCATCTACGAATTAAAGTTTTTGTTCCTTATTCTGCATATTAAATTTGTCTTCTATAAAGTGCAAAGAAGAAACCTTGACTCGATATAGCCCTTGCTCTTTAACAAATTCCATTGCACAAAGTGTCTTTGCATAACCTTCTCCCACACATCGTTTCTCCTTCCTCCACATATCTCAAAATTAGTCCATGTTTTCCATGCCTTGACTCTACATAACCAACAACAAAAATGTTTTGCACTTCCGCATGCATTCTCCCTCTGCGCAGTTATCTTGTACACTTTCCTTCCACCCAAAACTAGTTCTTATACTGTGTGTCAAGTCTATCGTAAAGCAATTTTTCCAAATCTCTTTTGCATCCCAATATCCAATAAAACAATCCCACTTCGACATAGTAATGTGCACATTTGCTATAAATTTTGGAAAATGTTATATGTTGTAATGATATACATGCAACCCAAACTTTTGTAGTTCTTTGTACTATAGAAGAAGGTATGAGAAAATGTATCTAGAGATACGAAACATTTATATTCAATTGCTCTGCATCTATCAAACAATCCCACTACAACTGTAAAATTGCATCTTTATAGTCCCTTATCTTGCACATACCCCTTCACCCACACATTCTTCAATCTGCATATATTCAAGGCTCCATGCACCTGTTCTCCCGCACAACAAAACCTGAAAAGGTTTAAGATGAAAAAATGGTTTAAAACGAAATAAGAGAAAAATGCACTAGCAATAATTGCCATAGTGACAATGTCAGTGTCCATGTTAGTGTCAGAACACTCATTAATGAAACAACTCCCTTCCCCCACTTACATAAAGGACCTGCTCAGAGCACTATGTAAATGTTAGTGTCAGAGCACTCACCAATGAGATGGCCACTCAGAAATTAGTTTTTCTTTTTTTAATGATTTGTCAGGCACTAACAAATATCTAAAATCAATTGCCCTCCACCAAGGAAATTATGTCCCATTCGCTCAACCAATTGAACATTAAAAATAAAATTTCAAGAAATTAGAAAAATAATTTTAAATTTAAAAAAGAAAAAGAAATGTTTGACATTTTCTTGAAATTTTAATTAAAATTGTAAAAACACAACAAAATAATATAGAGCCAAAAATAAATATTATAATCCTTAACTAAACAAAAACTAAGAAACAATTAATTTAAAATGAAAAAATAAAAAAAATAAAAACCCAAAACCAAAATTTAACATATCTTAAATCAAAACATTCATATTCACCGCATCAATCTTATACTTCTAAATTCTACGAGCCACTATTGAATTGTTCAAATCTGAAAGATCTAAAGGAGTGACATCTCACATGTTTTATAACCCTATTTATATTTTCAATTATCCTTCCTAAAACAAGATAGGCTGCGAAGCAGCAAGTCCCTGCCGGCAGTTAAAACAGAACTTTAACAACAAAACTATCAGATCTGATTCTGGGGTTGTCGTGTGATCAATGTGCAATTTCGGGTAACTAAATTGTTCTTGCATTGCTTGTGTCCTTTTATAACAATATTTCAGCTTTTGCGTTATTGTCGGTGTGAAAAGATTACTGCAAAACCAACAAAATGCAATAGTTGCACTTTCCCGTCTACAGGAAGGCGAAAGTTACATTGCCCTTGTATCTTTTTGCAGGCAGAACCTGAGACAGATGAAGTATTTGCGCAGATCACTTTATTGCCAGAGGGAGATGTACGTCCTTATTTCAGTTTCTGGAATGTTATCCTACTAATGTGCAGGATTTACTGATGAGAAGTGTAGATGTTCTGACCTTTGGTTCGATATTGCAGCAAAATGAGTCATCTCATGACTCGGGGGCAGCTCCTCCTCAGCCTCGTAAGAGCAATGTTCATTCATTTTGAAAAACTCTTACTGCTTGTGATACTAGCACTCATGGAGGATTTTCTGATTTACGAAGGCATGCTGATGAATGTCTTCCACCTCTGGTTCGTGTTGAGATAGATACTATTGCTGAATGTACATTTTGCTTCCGTTCAGAAATGAAGTGAGTCCTTGTACTCATCTGCCACTGTTTGTGCGGAGGAAATGACCTTCTTTCAGTGTTGGTCTGCAGGACATGAGTCAGCAACCTCCTTCGCAAGAGCTAGTAGCCAGAGATTTGCATGGAATGGAATGGCGATTCCGCCATATATTTAGAGGTGCATATTACATCGCTTTAGTTCATTGTCAGTCATCTAGTTGGAAATTTATTGGACAAAAGTGTATACTTGATCTAAACTTGTCAGTATTATGTTGCAGGCCAACCACGCAGGCATTTGCTAACCACTGGGTGGAGCGTTTTTGTCAGCTCAGCCTATCTTGTTTATATTGAGAATTTAGTTAAGCTGGCCACAATTCCGTTGATGGATTCTCTTAACGGGAATGAAAGGCTGCGGAGCACTAGATGTTGTTTTGGATAACCACCTCACGCCCTCAAGTTTCTCCCACTCATTCGAACCCTGGTTCGATCGAAAGGAATTTGCAACACCATGTAACCCCAATGTTTTCTCCGTGACTCGATGTCGTTACTCCTATGGTTAAAACAATGTACCCATATATATTTTTTTGTAGCTACGTTCGTCGATCTTACTTTTATGCTAAACTCCAGTGTTTATTTGCAGCGTCAAGACCACCGGGTGTTCACATCGATTAGCTAATCTTGATGGGTTTCTATTACTGTACGACCACTTCCAGGTGATTAGGTCGCGTTTTATGAGGAAGTGATTCTGATTATCATTATTTATATCCTTCTGTTCCTCCCTAGTTCATTCTTTCTCGTTTCTGCTCAGTGGCATAGATTACCAGCCTTGGCGTTCTATCAGGAGGGTTTCCCTAGTAAGTTAGCCAGAACTTACTGCAATTTGTGTTTTCCTTTTTCTTTGTTTCTCCGCAATAAGATAATAACAATTTAAATGTTCTATTTGGGCTTTTCTGTGAATGCAGGTGGAGGCTCCTGTGGTAAGAAGACTTCGTCGGTGATACCAGCACGCCAAGCTACCCGAGTTACTCACGACATACTTCTTTTTCTCTTGAGATGTTTACATTTCTCTCTACAACTATTCGCTGATATTTTGAGTGACACCCCTGTTGGAATATTAATTCCAACTGCAGGCACCGTGGATGCAACATGGACAGCGATGGCAGCCGACTCAGCAATCACGTACAACCCCGAAACCGCTCAGCGAAACCAGCAAACCGCCTGATGCATTTCGGACCGCTTTTGCGGTGAAAGCAGTTTCCGTATAATCGAGCCCGATCTAATTATCCTCAGCCACGTGGTCCTCTCTATACGTCAGTAGAACTGACATTTCGGAGCCTAAAGTTCAGCATAAAAATGCCTCCCGAAATCTCCATCCACCGTCCGATTGTTATCATCAATATCCGCCGTCGATTGCTTCAAAGTTGCATCCGAGCCAACATTAATTAATCTTGCGTGGAGTAAACTCAAACAGCTGACCCCCTGTTCCGTCTGAAAAGAACTAAATCGATTTTAATGCTGGTCGTAGATGTTAGGTGTAAGCTTTAATGTTTAAAAAAAATCAACGGGAGTAGTTTAGTTTTCATATACGGCATATATTTTTTATTATTGTATTGCATATACATCATATATGTTATGCCTTTTGTTGGGAGGGGCGTAATGTTTTATTTTTTTAGTGTTGACCATTTGAAGAACGAGGCAGCAGCGAAAACCAAATGGTATTGCACAGCAGTGCATATGAAAAAGAAAACAGGGGGAGCACATATGGTTTTGTAATGTTTTTTCTTGTTGACCGGTGGTGAAGCAAGGTGAAATATCGCACAACAGTGCGTAGAGTGAAGCAAGCAGAGTATAAAAAAAACCCAAGTTGAAATGTAATTTTGGTTGGTTGTCCAAACGAGGAGGAAGCATGAAAAATCATATGGTGTGAGTAAATTTTTTTTTTTTGAATGTAATGTAAAACTTACTACATATGTAAAAATTTATTTTTACAGCAGTATATGTAAAATGTTTTCACACCAGTAAATGTAAAAGGGTTTTACAGCAGTAAAAGAAAAAGAGATTTTTACACACCAGCAGTGTAAAATCTCAGGAGGAGACAGAGTAAACATTTTTGTTGGTTGAATGTATTTTTGGTAAATCCCTTTGAGTGAAAGAGGATGAATATGTATCAGGCATTTATGTTTAATGAATAGAAATATTTTTTTGGGTATGTAATACTCTGTTCTCAGACAAATTTTTTGAAGTTTCCCTGTGCACAAAAGATCCTGTGGAGAGAAGGAAACAGAGCATTGTCTCTGTGTTCAATTTTTATTTGTTTTTGGGATTTTACTAGAAAAATCCCCAACAGTGGTATCAAAGTTGGTCCAGGCTCTTTGATGGTGACAGAGCTTGTTCAGGCTCTTTGAATTGTCAAAGAAGCTGAAGGAAAGACTCTTGTTGCAGCAGTAAAAGCTTCTCCAGCAGAGTGAAGTCTCAGGCAAAAGAACCCAGGTATTCCTCAAAGTTTTTTTTTTTTCTGTGTTGTTGTTGAAGAAACAGTGAGTCATTTAAAAACACAGTCAGGTATTTTAAACATAGTTAAGAATGGTAAGGTCAAGGAAGAAAGTGTCCAAACCCCCTAAGGTTGTGTCTCCCTCTTCTATTAAAATAGAAACAATCTATTTTTGAAAGCATTCTATTTGAGGTTCCAAGGTTCGATGGGAACTTTGATATATGGGAAATAAAAATGAGGACTTTCTTAAAGTCTGAAGGGATTGAAATTTGGGAATCAGTGATTGATGATAGCAAGAAGGATAAAGAATCCAAGGAGTACAATGCAAAAGCAGCAAAGACAATCTTGGATGGACTGCCTGATTCTATAAAGAAGAATCTAGGAAAATATTCATCAACAAAGGATATTTGGGACAGACTTCATGACCTTCATGCAAAGGGAGCACTGACCATGACCATCAGTGAAGAAGAAAATTCTGAACCCATCATAGAAGCTGAATGTGAGAAGGTTGACCTCATCAAACTTCAAGTAAAAGAAAGGGATGAAGAGCTCGCTAAGCTTAAGAAGGAACTTGATGAAAGCAAAAGGAAGCATCATGAAGAAGTCATATCCATGACAAATCAATTGAATAAAGCAAAGAAGCAGGAAGATATCTTGTCAAGTCAACTTGAACAAAGGCACAAGAGAGTGAACAAACTTGTAGAAGAGATTGGACAGTACAAGGCAGAGGTCTCCTCCCTTAAGTCTGAATTACAAGAAGCCAGGAAGCAGGCACAAGGAGATGAAAAGAAAATGGAAAGCAGTCAAGAAGAAATCTCTAAAATGAAGTCATATATTATCTCCCTTAAAATAGCAGCAGCTGAAGCTACTCGTAGCAAGGAAGAAACTAAGGAACAACTTACAAAGAAGACTAATGAATGTGAAAAATTAGAAGAAGAGATTGTCCTCCTCAGGAAAAAGGTTGAAGGGATGAACAAAATCATGAAGAGCTCTCAAGCCTTGGATGACATGCTCAGTTATCAAAAATCTCCATCTGATAAATCAGGACTTGGGTATGTAGGTGAACCCTCAAACAAGAATGAAGATGCTTTAAGCAAAGGAGATGCGAAGAAGCCAGAAAGAAATTGTGATGCTCCTAGTTCCAGCAAAGGCAAGGAGAAAGATCAAGGCTACAATAGAAGAAATCCTACTCCAAGCAGAAAACCAGCTCCAAGAAGAAATGTAGCTGATGTCAAAGAGGCAAGATGCAATGGTTATCATCAAAGAATCTCAAGGCAGCAAGGCTTCAGAAGTACATCAAGGAAACCTCCATTTCCCAGGTACCAAAGTTCATTTTACGGTTATTGTTACTCTTGTTCAAACTTTGGTCATATGGCAAAAGACTGTAGAGCATTTCATAGAGATAGATGTTGTAGTCTCCGAAAATCTCCAAGAAATAATTTTACAAGAAGAAATCATGAATTCTTATTCATGAACAATGTAGAATGTTTCAAGTGTCATAACATTGGGCATATGGCACATGATTGTAACTTAACATGGGCTCTTACACAAGCTAGACCCATGCAAAAGAAGAAAGTTACACAAGTATGGAGAAAGAAGGAAATACAGTCTGAAAGTCCCTTGAGTTCTCTAGCTGATCTAAGTTTCTTTTAAGAAAACTTTGCTGAAAGAAAACAATGCATACAGTTAGGGGGAGCCTGTAATTATTGATCATTATTGTTGAACTGTTTTAACAGTCATTCTTTGATGAAGATCTTGTTATAGGGGAGAGATATGGAATTAAATCTGCCATAAAAGCAGAGAAGAAAAGTTTGTAGGGCATGGAGACTGCGTGGAGGATGCATTGCAGCGCAGCAGAGCACAAATGAAATCTTTTTGTTAATCCCTCTGAAATGTAATACACAGCGGTGTTGAAAAATGTAATTTTTTTATCACATATGCAATGCAATATGCACAGAAGTGTGGAGAAGGAAAAGGGCCAGCGTTGAAATGTGAAGTGCAACAACGCGATAAGAAAAATGAGAAGCAGTAGAACGCACAGCAGTGTGTGAGTGAAGATGAATATGAATTCGATGTGAATCATATGCATTGTAATGCAAAGCAAGGAGACCCGCACAACAGTGCGAAGGCAGAACATAGAACATGGGCAGTGTGAAAACTTTTGTGTGTGGAGCACATGGATTAGAATGCACAGCAGCATGGAAATTTTTTTTGTGGAACACATGGATTGAAATGCATAGCAATGGAATGTAGTTTTCCTTTTATGTAATGTGAGAGAATATACTCACAGCAGAGTGAGTGTAATACACAGCAGATGGAAATGTTTTGTATTGGCAATGAAAACGCAAAGCAGTAAGAGGAAAATGACAAGAGGGCAAAACGCAGCAGAGCGTAAATGCCCAGTGTTTGAGAATGCAATGACATTTTTCACACAGCAAGGGTAATGTAAGTCTTGTTTTTGTTGTTGGAGAATATGTAGTAAAAACACACAGCAATGTGAATATGAAAAATGCAGCAGCATGAAGTTTTTTTTGTTGAAAAAAAACGAAATGTAATGGGCAGCAGCGCATGCAAAAGAAAATTTTCTTTACAGCAGTAAATGTAAGTGCAGTGAGGGTAACGGACACAACAGTGTGAGAAATTTTTACGCACAACAGTGCGAATTGCAGAGGCAAGCCAGCAGCAAACAATCAAGGGGAGATGCACAACAGTGCATAGAATATATGTGTTGATTTATGTAATAAAAAAAATGGTGAAACGCAGCAGCGTAGATAAAATCCAAACTTTTTTTTGGTATTGTATTTGAAGCAAAGTATATAACGCACAACAGTGCGAGAAGAGAGGAAGTGAAGTTCTTTGGTGAATCCCTCTGTCAAGAGGAAGGTGCTCTTCAGCACAGTCTCAGGTGAATCCCTCTGTCAAGAGGAAGGTGCTCTTCAGCACAGTCTCAAGTGAATCCCTCTGTTAAGAGGAAGACTCTTTTAATTGTTTGTGGAACTGCATCAGAAGCAGTATTGGTGAATCCCTCTATGTGAGGAAGATATTCTTGTAACAACAGTTGGTGAATCCCTCTATGTGAGGAAGTGTTTGGGTATGATTCAATGCCCAACAGTTGAAATTAAAGGGGAGTGTTGGAATATTAATTCCAACTGCAGGCACCGTGGACGCAACATGGACAACGATGGTAGCCGACTCAGCAAGCACGTACAACCCCGAAACCGCTCAGCGAAACCGGCAAACCACC
This sequence comes from Pinus tabuliformis, assembly GCA_031772625.1. Lineage (NCBI taxonomy): Eukaryota > Viridiplantae > Streptophyta > Pinopsida > Pinales > Pinaceae > Pinus > Pinus tabuliformis. The sequence continues at coordinate 1,331,168,427 of CM062818.1, forward strand.
TGATGCATTTCGGACCGCTTTTGCGGTGAAAGCAGTTTCCGTATAATCGAGCCCGATCTAATTATCCTCAGCCACGTGGTCCTCTCTATACGTCAGCAGAACTGACATTTCAGAGCCTAGAGTTCAGCATAAAATGCCTCCCGAAATCTCCGTCCACCGTCCGATTGTCATCATCAATCTCCGTCGTCGATTGCTTCAAAGTTGCATCCGAGCCAGCATTAATTAATCTTGCGTGGAGTAAACTCAAACAGCTGACCCCCTGTTACGTCTGAAAAGAACTAAATCGAATTTAATGCTGGTCGTAGATGTTAGGTGTAAGCTTTAATGTTTTAAAAAAATCAACGGGAGTAGTTTAGTTTTCATATACGACATATATTTTTTATTATTGTATTGCATATACATCATATATGTTATGCCTTTTGTTGGGAGGGGCGTAATGTTTTATTTTTTTAGTGTTGACCATTTGAAGAACGAGGCAGCAGCGAAAACCAAATGGTATTGCACAGCAGTGCATATGAAAAAGAAAACAGGGGGAGCGCATATGGTTTTGTAATGTTTTTTCTTGTTGACCGGTGGTGAAGCAAGGTGAAATATCGCACAACAGTGCGTAGAGTGAAGCAAGTAGAGTATAAAAAAAACCCAAGTTAAAATGTAATTTTGGTTGGTTGTCCAAACGAGGAGGAAGCATGAAAAATCGTATTGTGTGAGTAATTTTTTTTTTTTTTTGAATGTAATGTAAAACTTACTGCATATGTAAAAATTTATTTTTACAGCAGTATATGTAAAATGTTTTCACACCAGTAAATGTACAAGGGTTTTACAGCAGTAAAAGAAAAAGAGATTTTTACACACCAGCAGTGTAAAATCTCAGGAGGAGACAGAGTAAACATTTTTGTTGGTTGAATGTATTTTTGGTAAATCCCTCTGAGTGAAAGAGGATGAATATGTATCAGGCATTTATGTTTAATGAATAGAAATCTTTTTCTGGGTATGTAATACTCTGTTCTCAGACAAATTTTTTGAAGTTTCCCTGTGCACAAAAGATCCTGTGGAGAGAAGGAAACATAGCATTGTCTCTGTGTTCAGTTTTTATTTGTTTTCGGGATTTTACCAGAAAAATCCCCAACAACCCCGTGGACCCTAGGGTTATACGCTCCTTGAGGCTGTTAGGTTCTTAGGGTTTCTAAGAATTGGGATCATTGATGAATTATTACGCATGTAATTTTTTTAAGCCCTCGAGGTTTGACAGATTAATTATAACCTCCTTGTCACTTCCTGGGTTGAGAGACTTTGGCCTAGCGGCCTTGTATATATTTTTACCCGATGATTCCTTTGCGACTGTTGATTAGATTGATATTCTTAAATTTATACTTTTCCCAGCCCTTGTTTATGCATGTTCGCGTTATTGCCGCACTCAAAGTACTATGCATATTTCTGAATTCTTTTAATTCCTAGATTTTGTTACTAGCTGTAAAGCGATGACTCGCCATTTTCTTTGTTGAATATAAGAGTTTCATTGTCTACTGTCTTCTAAAGAAATACTAGTATATAAGGAGTGTGGGAAAAATTTATGTGTGCACATTTGAATGACGTGGAGCCGAGATGCTCATGTACCTATAATGCTTTTTTGGAATTAGGATTAGAGGAGCTATGGAATTCCGGGGTTCCGGGTACAAGGGTGCCGAGTTCTAATCTCCTGTAGTAACATTTTCAAAATTTAATACAGTGTCTTAAATTTCGGGGAAGATGACATTGATTGACACGTTTTTTCCTGAAAAGTAAGACAAACACCACGATAACGGTTGCATTGCATGGTTGCCACTTGTGGCTTTTCCTTCCCTTACATTCTAAGAGATACTTTCAATGTTGATTATACAATTTTCTTAATGTCATGTTGCCTTCAGACAAACCGCAGCTCCCACTGGTTCAATCGCATCTCAGAACGATCTGTTAGCAGATATTTATGCTATTCAATAACGCCATCGCCTTTTGTCCTTCGCAAGCATATGGTTATGAGGTGTTTTACAAGAGAAAAAATAATAGATACAAAGCAGTGGTATAAATTTCTCCATAAGATCACATAATATAAAGCATTGAAGTGACCCACAGTAAGGCCAAATTCACTAGTCCAGGAGGTTGAATTGCACAGGAAAAAAATGAGCGCTAAGTTGGGGGTTTCTTTGGTGCCAATGGCTCAGTTGAGAGATCTGACCACTGTGTGCTATGCCAGAATTTCCTTGCACAGAGAAAGGAGGACGATTTCTTCATAATTATGTTGATTCTTTGTCTTTATTCTACGCAGAGGGAGCTGAAATATCTTATATTTTCCAGTAGGCTGTATCTATCTGTACGCTGAAAAACCACCATCAGAAAAGGGCCGAACTTAGTTTAACGGAGGGACAACTCCTCCTCAGCCTGGGTGGAGCGTTTTTGTCAGCTCAAAGAGACTGGTAGCAGGAGATGCTTTCATATTCTTGAGGTTTTCTTTTGCTTATTTGGCTTTGACGGATCTGTAGTATTTCAAATCCGCCAGTTTGTGTAATCACAAATAGGTTCTAGTAGAGTAGAAACAATGACGAGCGGGGTATCTTTGCCGGGGTTGCGAGGGAAGCAGGTATTCGCGCTTATTACATTGATTTGCACTATATTTATTGTTTGGGGACTGGAAGGAGCCCCATTTCTGAGTGTTCTTCCGAAAGATGAATGCATTCGGAGGTTGATTCGAGCAGACGATGTGCGGAATCGGTTTTCAGGTTTGCTTCTTCAATTACTATCTGTTTTTATATAATTAAAGTAATTAATTTTTGCTTTCATCAGAATGAACAAATTCAAAACCGTGTGCTTAATATTATTAATGAAGAACACAAAACCCTGCGTAACATTTTTTTTTCCAGCAAGAAAAAAACAATATATATTTTCATTATAGGAATATATTACATATTATGATATTCCAGATACCAATATAGTTGCTACATATATCATACCTCAGCGAGTTCTCGCTACCCATCCAGAAGATCATACGACATTCCAATCTTACTATTCCACATAAATTCACCCAGAAAGTTTAGCCACATATAATCAGGGTACATAATAAACAGGTGGACAAAATAAGAAGCCGCATCCAGATCCACATGTGGACATATGGATATATACATATGATCGATATATTCGATTTTTTAAATAATTCGGGGAAAATTGATTTAGCAGGCTTTCATATTCTTCAGGTTTTCTTTTGCAAGCCCTCTGATTATCACTTGTTAACTTCTGTTGATGCACATACTTGCAACTCATGAACAATATGCTGTTTCAGGGGTGAAAGTGGAGAACTGCGTGTTGGAGTTAGGCGTGCTATGCGTCGGCAAACTAATACAAGAATACGGGCCAGAGAAGAATACAACCATGGATTATGCAACTGCTCTGAAGTGTGATTGCTTCTTACCTACAGATTAAGAAGGGGTACTTACAGATTAAGAAAAGGAATCTGTAGGGGTACTTACAGATTAAGAAAAGGGAAGAGTGAGGCAGTTTACTTTGTTTCTTGCGACGACGGAAGAAGATGCTAGGTTCCCGCAGATGACTTTGACAGGCATAAGCTGCTCGACTTTGACAGGCATAAGCTGCTCGGTTCCTGCAGACGACCTTCACAGGCATTGACAGGGATCCAGGGATCCAGGTCCTGCAGGAGGCAACCAGTTTGGCCTGGCATAGTCTACAAAAATCGATTATCAGCAATAAGGTTTAAACCCAACTCTGGAGATCCCAGCGCCACATAATTGTTACAAAGATCCAAATGGCAGTGTGAGAAAGATCCACACGTTGAAAAGATCCACACGTCGAAAAGGAAAGCTTCGAAAGGAATCATATTAAACTTCCCATGTATGCAGTGAAACAAAACTAGCATTTAATGTGCTCAGCTAATAGCTAGCATTAAGCTAGCTAGTATTTATAGTTTGAAAATACGAAACCAAATACTACTTATAACATATGCTTTCCCTCTTCAGCCTCGGGAAGAGGCCAAATAAGAAGGAAAATATATCTGTATTGAAAAACTTTCGATCGCGAATCAGTCTTTGTGTAGAAACTTTGGTTATATCGTGATAGTTAATTCCACAGACAGGTGAACTAATGTTAAGATCGGCATAACCGATTACTATAGTCCCGGACTAATAAGAGTTTTTTGTGGCACAGGTCGTTTTTCAAGCACGGTTAACAAATCGTGGAAACCATGTAAATTCTAACATGCTTAAGACATCCATTAAGTATTTGAATTTTGTTCAAAGTTTTTTTGATTCTTCATTTACTAGTTTATCCGAGTCAAAATAATTTTATTTTTGTTTTGGTTATTTTATTTAATTGGTTTAAATTACTTTTATGGTTGTTAGCTAATTTCTTCTAAAGAAAATAATGATTCATATATATATATATGGAGTTTAAGCTAGCCTTAAGGGTTAGTTTAGCTGATCAAGGGTCAATTCTGCCATAAATTTCTGTAACCCCAATAAATCTCATATTTTAATAAACTTAAAATCTGAGGTTTTTTTAATTATTCCCTAAAGTATTTAAATTGAATAATATTATATTTTAATCTTGTTATTAATCTCAATTTTTAGGATTTAAATTACCCAAAACAACATGACAAACCTTGAATACCACTTTTATGATATTGCATATAATGTCACTCCATTAATATGTGAAATAATGAATGCAAATATTTTTTTTTAATCAAGTACTCAATTTTCTATTTTCTATTACTTAAGATGTGTTACATAAAATACATTTTAAGAGGCATTGAGACGCCTTAAACCAAAGCCAAACTAAGAAGAGTTACAAGTGGACCATCTGTCTGTGATAAGAAAACCAGATTATCCCTCAAATGGAGTAGATTTTTTACAATATAACATGGACCATGCAGAAATCAAAACAAGGTTTACAAAAATAGCTTCGGCTATCAAAACAAGAGTTTATCAATACTGGCATCATGTGAAGACAATGAGGAGAAACAAAAACGAAGGAAGATACAAAGGAAACTTGATCAGGCCACTTCTTTTCTTTTGGAGCTCGATGGAGCTTGTTGCACTTTGTTGCTACTTGCTTCATTGACTCCTACATTGTCTGGAGGCTCGCCATCCACCTTTTTCCTCGATAAAAACGCAACCATAGGAGCTAGTTTCTTGCTAAGAGCACTCTTTGATGGTGGGGCAGCGCAGGTGGGAGACTGCTTTGAGCTACACGTCGTTGCTTCAATCTTTGGGCCTGGAGAGCCATGGATAATATGGTCTGTGCTTTGCGCTTCACATTGCATGAAATCAATGTGAAGAGGGGAATGAGACTGGAGGGAGGGATTTCTATCATCTGAACTCTCTAGGGTGCTCGAGGACATCACTGGAGTAGGCGAAAATTCTATTCCTATCGATCTAGAGAGATGGCATAAGGAGAGATGCGTTCGACTGATTTGAGTATTTTTTTCTTGCCATCCGCCTTTCCGCGTGCCCTCTGGCTAGTTGCATAGTCCAAAGGTGGCACGCCAACAGATTCTAGACAACCCAATGTTCATCTCCAATTATTTGGCGTTAGCTTCGGGAGAGGCCACTCTATTACGGATATGGAAAGGGATAACAAGATCAAATAGCTCCATGTGATCTTTGACATCTACGGCCCCTTTGAACTCTTCGTCTTTTACGAACCATGGTGGCGGGCTTAGGAACAGAATGGCTGAAGTCTCAAACAACAATGCCTGGAAGTGTAAGAGAATGATTGAGCTTAACTCTTGCTATGAATCTCTACATGAAGGGAAGTGGAGGGAGACGTAAGGAGGGACATGAACATCCACTGGCACAGCTAGGTTGAGGTGAGGTAAATCACGAAGCATATGCGAGAAGCGTGAGCCGAACGGGCTGTATTAACCTGCATATCAATCGCTTGGAGGGAGTCAAACGCCCATGAATGCCACTTCTTGTTTTCAATCATGTCAGGAATGAATGATGTCCTGCCTAGACTATCATGTTTTCGGTGAGCTTAAGTCTAGATACTTTTTTGACCTAGTCTCATGTTTTATCATTGGAAAAGCACCTCAATCCACGAGACGAATGCAACTATTATTAATGTGGGGAAACCTCCTAATTGCTTTAATAGAACAATAGACAACACAACATAATTATCAATGAGTCTCCTTAAAATATATAGAATAAGAGTTTAGGGTTAGGTAATCTCACACTTCCATTTATAGATAGTGTGCATAGGAATGTGAGCATCCATGATCCTAAAGAGAGAGCACTAGTTAAAAGAATACGAGAATAGGAACGATGAATATGTATTAATAAGAGAGTGATGAAGATAATGATATCCATAGGAGTTAGGGTCATAAATTACTTCCCCCTTCTAAAACTTTACTCTCAAAAGTGTGTAATTGAGGGTGTTGCTTCATTGAGTGCTTATCTTTCAACGTGGCTTCATGCAAAGGCATTTTTTTGCACTTGATGAGGCACCATGCAATGGGTTTATTTTGAAATGGCAAGAGCAAAAGTCTAGAATCACCTCTAGAATTAGAATCAACTTCCTTTATTGTCTTATAGTTGATGACACAGTATGTGATGGGTCTATTCCTAAGATAACAAGTGAAAAACTCGAGAATCACTTCAATTTTTAGAATCGACTTCACTTTTTGTCAAATTCTGAAACTTTGTTATGTACTAGAATGTTTTGTCTGATTATCCTCTTTAGAAAGAAATCTGGAAAACCTTTTATATGCATGAAGAGGAAGACAACTAAAAATCATAAGCTACTTTTCCAACCTTACAAAAGACACTAAAGAGCACATAAAATTTTGGAGCCAACCTTTTATTCTTATTCTATTTAAAGCTGGATTACATGTACATTTAGTGTCCTAAATAGACCAAGCTACCAATCTCGAATCTATTGAAGATAAAAATTATCTACCCAAATCTTGGAATAGTTTTGCAAGTACATTGTGATGTTGGGAGGGGTACTCTTGGGTATAAGCTCAATGAAATCTTTATAAAATCATGATGGGGGAATCCTTTAGAAGTTTTCTAAAAGACTTTGTTATGATTATCCAAGATATGGTGTAGGTTTGATGGAACAATTTTGACTCCTTATTGAGATTCCATAGAATAAATCCTAGAAATAACTTCATTGGCACATTTCTTAACAAGCTTCTCCATTCTATGCACTGTGACCACTTAAGTGGGTAAATACTTGAGGCCTTAAGGCTAATATTCCCTTCCCTCTATAGAGACACTACAACAAAAAAGGTCATTGGTGAGGTTCATGCTTGTGACGAACATTTAAGGTGTGTCACCAATGTCGCAATGGTGATGGTCCTTAAAAAAACATTGTTGTAAGTGCATATAATGATTATCTTTTAAGATTTGTCACCAAAGCCATTTTTAGTGACACTTTTGGTGAGGGTTGTTAAAGGCCCATCATTAATTCTCTCTTTGGTGACACTTCTAGTGACGATATTTTATTGACCCAATGCTCTTTTCGATTACTTTTGGCGATGGTAAAAAAATGTTCATCATTGATCATTCCAATGAGCTTTTGATGACACGGTGTGCATGCTACTATATTTTTTGTCAAAAGATAATGATTTAAGAAATTTTTTGTGGAGTCTTTTTCATTATGTGTACAAGGTCATAGTGGTTAGAGTTAGTCAATTTGTTAAGAAGTAATAAGTGTATCATTTCCCTCAAGTAATGAGAATATAATTTTCCTATGATTCAATGCATGATTCATCTCTATTAGGTTTATTATTTAACAAATTCCCTTTAGATAGAGTTCTACTAGTGCATGTAGGAACTATATTATTTAATACATAATCAAGCTCTACCAATTATATTAATGAGAGAGACCTAGCACTCCTCAACACTCTTAGCACATCTTAACATGGTTTGGCTCACACTAACATTCCTTGGCACCTCGCATGTCTTGGAACATCTTTGTACCTAGAAAATATTGCCATGAAGAAGACACTCAAGCACATCTTCGTAGGCCCTAGCATAACATAGCACTCTTCTAGCATGTGTTGGCATGCCCTGTAGTCCCTAGCATGCCCTGGAACACTTTGGCATGCATTAACATACATTAGCACTTGGCACACATTGGCACTTGGCATGTATTGGAACCTATTATTAGTGTGCCTAGCATGCCCCTTTTCAAAAATATAAAGTCTTGACTTATTAACCCTCTTATGTGTTCATTTCCTTGCATTTTAGCTTGGTTCTTCCTTATGTTTCCTTAACACTCCTTGACACATATTAGCATACCCTGGCACCCTGCACATCCTAGCATGCCTTAGCATCTGTCATGTCTTGGCATGCCTTGGCACTATTTGGCACATGTTAACACACATTGGAACTCCCTAGCACACTTTAGCACTTCTTGACATGCCTTGATATTCCCTAGCATGCCTTACCAGTGCTTAGCATACCTTGTCACTCCCTCCTTGGCATGCTAGCTAGCACTCATTGACACTCCCTAGCACACCCTCATATTCATTCACTTCCATGCATTTTGACCTAGTGCTCCTTTGTGTTTCGATAGTACTCCTCAACATTCATTAGCACTCTCTAGCATACTTTAGCACTCTTCGACATGCCCTGCCACTTCATAACATGTGTATCACTCCCTAACACACATTGGCACTTGGCACGTGTTGGTGCTTGGCAAGTCTTAGCATTCCTAGCATTCGTTGAGATGCCTTGGTATGCTTTGGCATGGTTTAATATTAAAGTTATCTGAGATCAACTACTGGAAAGTATATGAGAAGTAACAGAGGAATATTTGGCACTTAGAATGCACTAACACTTTGCACCTATTGGCACCTAGTGTTTGTGTGCCTAGCATGAACCTCTTGGAAAAGGTAAATTGATGACTTATTAACCCTCTTATGTGTTCATTTCCTTCTAGTTTAACTTTCTTCTCTCTTTTTTTTCCTTGACAGTCCTTGAAACATATTGTGACACCCTTGCACATCTTGGCGTGCCTTAACACTTGGTACATCTTAACATATTTGACATGCAAAGTAGATGTGTTGTGGCACTTGAGTGTGTTTGCATCAAAGCTTCTAAGACCAAACCCATATTTTCACATGGCGTGGAAATTCAACATATGCCTTGTTCACTTAAGAACTACATGTAACTCATCTTAAGCTACTCATGTCCAGTCTAAACTCATCCCACATAAAAAGTTACCAAGACAAGGCTCATCACATCCAACCGTGGCCATAAATCAACTAAGCAACACAATTTACATCTTGACATGCCATAGCACTTGACATGTCTTAGAATGCTTTAACATGATGTGGCATGCGTTAGCATCCCTAAATTCCTTGGCATGCTTTGACACTCCCTCGAACACCGTAGAACTTCCTAGTGTGCCTTGGTAGTTTAGCATACCTTGGCACTACCTAGCATATAACCTTGTCAATCCCTCCTTAACACACCTAGAACTCATTGACAATCTCTTTCACACACTCTTATTTCTTCATTTCCATGAATTTTGACCTGGTGCTTCCTTGTGTTTCCCTGACACTCCCTAGCATGCATTGGAAGACCCTAGCACCTGGCACATCTTGGCATGTTAGCTTAGCACTCTAGCATTCCTTGGCACTACCTAGCATACCTTGTCACTCTCTCCTTAGCACACTTAGAGCTTGTTGACACTCCTGGTCACAAACTCTTATTCATTCATTTCCATGCATTTTGACCTTGTGCTCCCTTGTGTTTCCCTAGCACTCCTTAACACTCCTTAACACTCCTTGGCATGTGTTGGTACACCCTAGCACCTAGGACATCTTGGCATGTCACCTTGGCATCTAGCATGCCTTAACAATGCCTAGCATATTGTTGACATTGCTGGACCCGCCAACATTCACGGGGATCACCCCGGTGTGAAGTCCCAACTAGACCTCACACCGTTTGGTGTGGGAGTCCCATATACTATGATGGCCCGGTTGCCATTTTCTTAAGCATTTGCCTCAACTCTTTCTTGTTAGCACAAGAGAGTTATTCACTTTGTCTTCGAGAAGTGAGGTTCATGTGCCCGGTGAGTGTAAGGGTACTTGTGTCAATGGTTCTTTCATTGTGAGGGTAAAAGGTGAAGGTGAATTCGAGGTTGAAAGGGATCAGTCCCAACTCGGCTAGGAACACACAACACAAAGGACATACATAGCTTCCGGTGGAGTAGTCCACTCGGATGCGGAAATCACAATATACAAGGTAAGATAACATGTACAACACTCACGGATAAGTCCGAGATGAGTGCAATGGTTGTTACAACAAGGTTCATGTGAAAGGTTTGTCTGATGTTCGACAGAGCAATCGACATGGACGAGACATCTTTAACAACATATACAACACATTTCCATCAATAGATTATGCATTACAACAAATGAATCATCTTATATGTAGAACACATAGTTAAATCAACATACATTACAAGTGTTAAATATCGGTCTTACAACAAATACCATACATGTGTGAAAACGTGTTGGCCTGTTGACAGGCTTCTAAATTAAGTGAAAGTTCCAAGGCAAATTGTTACACCATACATCACTAACCCCGTCAGCGGGGCATTAGAGCCACTAATTACTTACTCCTCAAAGAAAAGATTACATAGTCTCTTGGCTATGTGGGAGGAGCTGAGGTGAAAAGTCCTCTCATGTACAAATGAGGGGGTATTTATAGCCAAGGGTGAAACTGACCCTTGTGGCTATTCGACTACCCTCATGACTGTTCGACTTCCATGAATTTCCAACTTACATGACTCTGTGTTCAACAAGTGGGTATATTGGACTTCCACGTTACATCACATTGATTGACAACAAGCCCGTAGTGTAGATGTGGGCAACATGAATCATGACTCGACTCAACATGTTTTGACAAGACAATGTTGGTACATTCGTGCTGCTGTTGGAGTGCATGTCGAGCTACAGTGTTGCTAAGTGATGGATGTCTTCATGGTGTATCATAGCTTCACCTCCGCATGGCGAAGTGCGCGGAGTTTTCGATGGTCCTTGGTTCACTTGATGAAGCTCTAACATGTTGTTCCTTGCTTTCATGTTGGAAGGCCTGACAAGCTCACTTGTTCGATAAGGTGTATGTTCGTCGCGTTCATACGCTTCGCATGCTTCGTTCGTTCATCCGTTGGTGAACTTGTCCATCTGCATATGCTCCCTTCATTCATCCCATTCATCATCTTGACATGTTTGTGGGTGTACCTGTACCTACAGTCACTCGTGACGAGATGACATCAAATCCAAAACCTTCTAGTCTACCATGACACATGATCATTTAGATGCGGGTGACTGGGAGAGGCAACGTTAACCAAACTTGTCTCTGAAGTCTGAAATTTCGACTTGTAATTCCGCCCAGAAAATCTGTCGTCCTTGCCACACGTGAGAGAGAGAGAGAGGCTGCTAAATAGCTGTACAAACCAATCTGATGAAGAGAGACAAGAATGTGTGAGTGATGGATGTGCCAAATGAGGTGTGAGCTCTCTTGTATTTCTACAATTTGTTGTGGGTGAAGAGACACAACCATTGGGCTTCTTGAGCCTACATGATGATGAAGCCATCCTAAACAATTTTCACAAGTGTGGGCATAAATTCAAATTCACACTTCTGCTTGTCCAAATGAGATGATCTTTATATCAACCTTAGACCTCTCGAAAACAGGAATCCAATGTGATCATCATCTCCATCAAATGAGTTGTCCCAAGGTGGAATTTGGCCCTAGTTGCCAATTTTAACATGGATGAATCAACACTTAACTTATGTTGTCTGATAGTGGTAATTATGACTATTTAAAACAATTGAATGCTAAAACCCATTAAAATAAAAGATAATTATACCTATCATAGTCACATCCCAGTATCTTAGTATCGTTATACCTATCCTAGTATCTACAATATACTGTGCCCAATAATAGTCTATCAAAATTGTATATAGTGTTCTATCATCTGATTAGTATTGCATAATAAGTATTGGGAAACCTTGAACATAGTTTTGAAAACCTCACATCAAATCGTCAAATAATCACTAATATCAAATAAAATGTTTGCGAATTAAAGTTTATGTTCCCTACTTCTCATATTAAATTCACCTTTTACAAAGTGCAAAGAAGAAATCTTGACTCATTATAGTCCTTGCTCTTTAACAAATTCCACTGCACAGAGTTTCTCTGCACTATGTATAAACAAACAATTGTTGTGTAAAGTGCATAGAAGCAGAGGAAGTTATGCAGAGTATAGATGTGCAAAAAAATATTCCATTATGCTTCTTCCATAACTACACACAACTGCACATGTTCCTTTCTTCGCACACCTGTTCTCCCGCACCATCATAATGGGATTACTCTCTTATCATAATTTTTCATATTGCCAATGTAATAGCTTGTTCTTTTTCATTGTGCAGATGTGGAAAAAAGAAAGTGTGGAGTGTGAAGCCACCTCCACACAATCAAATCTAAGGAGACTTCCATGCTAAGAAGAAACAAGATGGTTGAATTAAATCTTGACTTCTGCTACCCGACCACACTAAATGTGAATATTTACAACAAGTGAATCCTAAAACCAATTAAAACAAAAGAGAATTATACATATCCTAGTATCTCAATATCATTATATCTAACCCAATATTTACAATATACAGTGTCTAATAATAGTCTATCAGAATTGTATCTAGAGTTCTATCATCTTACTAGTATTGCATAATAAGTATTCAAAAACCTTGAACATAGTTTTGAAAACTACACATCAAATCATCGAATCATCTCTATATCAAATAAATCATCTATGAATTAAAGTTTTTGTTCTTTATTATGCATATTAGATTTGTCTTCTGCAAAGTGCGAAGAAGAAACCTTGACACAATATAGCCCCTGCTCTTTAACAAATTCCATAACCAACAACAAAAATGTTTTGCACTTCTGCATGCATTCTCCTTTTGTGCAGTTATCTTGTACACTTTCCTTTCACCCAATACTAGTTCTTATACTGTGTTAAGTCTATCGTAAAGCAATTTTTTCAAATCTCTTTTGCATCCCAATATCCAATAAACGAGCCCACGTCGACATAGTAATGTGCACATTTGCTATAAATTCTGGAAAATGCTATATGTTGTAAAGATATACATGCAACCCAAACTTTTGTAGTTCTTTCTACTATAGAAAAAGGTATGTGAAATTGTATCTATAGATATGAAACATTTATATTCAATTGCTCTACATCTATCAAACAATCCCACTACAACTGTAAAATTGCATCTTTGCAGCCCCTTATCTCCGCACATACCCCTTCACCCACACATCCTTCACACTGCATATATTCAAGGCTTCATGCACCTGTTCTCCCGCACATCAAAACCTGAAAAAGTTTAAGATGAAAAAATGGTTTAAAACGAAATAACAGAAAACCACACTAGCAATATTTGTCATAGTGATAGTGTCAGTGTCCATGTCAGTGTAAGAACACTCATTAATGAAACAACCCCCTTTCCCCACTTACATAAAGGACCTACTCAGAGCACTCTGTAAATGACAGTGTCAGAGCACTCACCAATGAGATGGCCACTCAGAAAATTAGCCTTTTTTTTAATTTTAAAATGATTTGTCAGGCACTAAGAAATACCAAAAATAAATCACCCTCCACCATGGAAATTATGTCCCGTCACAACTTGCTCAACCAATTGAAAATTAGAAATAAAGTTTCAAGAAATTAGAAAAATATTTTTAAATTACAAAAAAAAGAAAAAGAAATATTCTACATTTTCTTGAAATTTTAATGAAAATTGTAAAAACACAACAAAATGATGATGATGATGATGATAGTGGTTAACGTCCACTAAGACCAAATTGGTCTATCGAACCTATACTTTTCTTAGTTTTTAATTGTCTAGCTCCTCGTCTTTCTTGGTGAGATTGATGTTGTAGCTTTCTTTTTTTTCTCTACAGTCTTCCAACTTCCTTTATCTTGCATCTCCTTCATCTCTTCTAGTTCTTGGGACATTGGTGTCTTAGCTTTGCGATCTATTGTGTTTGTCCTCTTGAAGATAGACGGAGTAGAAGTTTACTCTAGGAGATCTGATTTGCTATTGAATGAAGATTTATTTTGTGTGGTATTCGAATCCTCATAACTGTTGATGCTTGAGGGGTTTTCAAGTTCACTTTTTTGTTGCTGGGCGGGGCTTTCTCCCTGCTTGTCTTGAGAGTTGTTTCTTTCTTGCCTGATTTCTTGTGATTCAGATTTTTCTCTAGAGTATTCTTCTTTGGTGACAATGTAGTGTTTTTTTCGTGCTCCTTTCCACCATGTAGATCTATGGTGGTTTTTTCTAGAAGAATTTTTCTGGGAGGCTTTTGGGCAATTTTTGGCTAGATGGCCCGTCTCAAAGCAGGATCGACATCTGAAGAGGACACTTTCATAATCGAGTTTCTGGTTCCACACAGTCTTTACTTGTTAGGTTTATTTCAGTTGGGAATTCGGCGCTGAAGTCCATTTCCACACAGATGCATGCATAGGTGGTTCTGGCATATTCCTCTGTTTCTGGGTACCTGCAATAAAATTTCTCAATTGCATTTCCAATGGCTTTTAGCGAGGAGAGATTCCATAGATGCAAGGGTAGGCTTGGCAATCTCACCCAAAATGGTGCTGAAGTTATGACTGCTGTTGAGGGATTGAATGATGGGTTCCATGGCCTCATGAATAGGCCTAAGTTTTCCCAAAACCAAGGGCTGGAATCTAGAATACATTGCCCACTTTCAGGATTTTCAAAATCTATTATAAAGAAACCCCTAGCACATGGGTAGATATTAATTTCATCAGAAATGCCAGGCTTCTGTACTTCCGAGATCTAATTGTGGAGAGCTGTCAGCCGTGACCAAAAACCATTGAACCAGCAAATTAGGGCACTTTTAGAAAACTTCAAAGCCTCATCGAGTGAGGCTTGGACCACCTGGATAGTGGGAGTTGGGGCTTCATTGACGATATGGGCAGGAACTTTCCCTCCAAAAGCGGATGGAACTGAGCCAGTAGCTATTTTCGCGAAGCTGGGAGCCATATTTGCCCGTAGAAAGCCGAGACGTAGCCGCAGAGAAATAAGGCAGAAGATTAGACCAAAAATGAATGCTATAGTCTTTAGCGAGACAAAAACTAAAAAACAATTTAGAACGGAAAAAAAAAAACAAATATAAAAAAAAATAGATAATAAAAACCCAAAACCAAAATTTAACATCTCTTAAATCAAAACATTCATATTTACCACATCAATATTATACTTCTAAATTCTACAAGCCACTATTGAATTGTTCAAATACGAAAGATCTAAAGGAGTGACATCTCATATGTTTTATAACCCTATTTACATTTTCAATTATCCTTCCTAAAATAAGAGTTTTTGTAGCATTGGTTATTTTATTTAATGGTTTAAATTACTTTAATTGTTGTTAGCCAATTTCTTCTAAAGAAAATAATGACTCTTTGATTGATATATATATATATATATATATATATATATATATATATATATATATATATATATATATATATATATCTATGGAGTTTTAGCAAGCCCCAAAGGTTAGCTCCACTGGTCAAATAAGTGTCTCGCGATTCGGGAGGTTACAGGGTCTTTCCATAGACCCAGTAACCACGGGTGTCCGTGGACCACCACAATAAAAAAATGGAGTCTAAGCTCAAAGTCTCGTATTTTGATAAACTTAAAATTTGAGATTTTTCTAATTATTCCCTAAAATATTTAAATTGAATAATATTATCTTTTAATTATGTTATTAATCTCAATTTTATGATTTAAATTACCCAAAACAACATGACAAACATTGAATGCCACTTTTTATGATATTGCATATAATGTCACTCCATTAATATGTGAAATAATGAATGCAAGTATTTTTTTTGTAAGCAAGTAGTCAATTTTCTATTTTCTATTAGTTAAGATATGTTACATAAAATACATTTTAAGAGGCATTGAGAAGCCTTAAACCAAATCCAAACTGAGAAGAGTTGTGAGTGGACCTATCTATCTGTGATAAGAAAACTAGATTATCCCTCAGATGGAGTAGATTTTTTTACAATATAACATGGACCATGCAGAAATCAAAACAAAGTTCAAAAATAGCTTCGGCTATCAAAACAAGAGTTATCAATACTAGCATCATGTGAAGACATGGGGAGAAACAAAAACAAAGGAAGGTACAAAGGAAACTTGATCAGGGCACTTCTTCTCTTTTGGAGCTCGATGGAGCTTGTTGCACTTTGTTGCTACTTGCTTCATTGGCTCCTACATTGTCTGGAGGCTCACCATCCACCTTTTCCTCGATAAAAAGGCAACCATAGGAGCTAGTTTCTTGCTAAGAGCACTCTTTGATGGTGGTCTGGGCAGTGCAGGTGGGAGAATGCTCTGAGCTACACGTCGTTTCTTCAATCTTTGGGCCTGGAGTGCCATGGACAATATGGTCTATGCTTTGCGCTTCTCCTACCATGAAATCAATGTGAAGAGGGGAATGAGACTGGAGAGAGGGATTTCTATCATCTGAACTGTCAAGGGTGCTGGAGGACATCACTGGAGTAGGCGAAAATTCTATGCCTAGCGATCTAGAGAGATGGCATAAGGAGAGATGCGTTTCACTGATTTGAGTATTTCTTTTCTTTCCATCCGCCTTTCCGCCTACCCTTTGGCTAGTTGCATAGTCCAAAGGTGGCACACTAACAAATTCTAGACAACCCAATGTTCGCCTCCAATTATTTGGCGTTCCTCAGCCTCGAGAGAGGCCACTCTATTACGGATATGGAAAGGGATAAAAAGATCAAATAGCTCCATGTGATCTTTGATCCATGGAATGTGGGGATAGCATCCCCTACCTCTGCGGCCCCTTTGAACTCTTCGTCTTTTACGAACCATGGTGGCGGCCTTAGGAACAGAATGGCTGAAGTCTCAAACAACAATGCCTGGAAGTGCAAGAGAATGATTGAGACAGCTTTGATCCATGGAATGTGGGGATAACATCACCTACCTCTGCGGCCCCTGTGAACTCTTCGCCTTTTATGAACCATGGTGGCGGGCTTAGGAACATAATGGCTGAAGTCTCAAACAACAATGCCTGGAAGTGCAAGAGAATGATTGAGCTTATCTCTTGCTATGAATCTCTAAATGAAGGGAAGTAGAGGGAGACCATAAGGTGGTGACATAAGGAGGTACATGAACATTAACTGGCACAGCTAGGCTGAGGTGAGGTAAATCACGAAGCATATGTGAGAAGTGTGAGCCGAACGGGCTGTATTAACTTGCATATCGATCGCCTGGAGGGATTCAAATGCCCATGAGTGCCACTTCTTGTTTTCAGTCATGTTAGGAATGAATGATGTCCTGCCCAAACTATCATGTTTTTGCCATTGAAGAAGTACCTAGATCCAGGAGATGAATGAAACTATTATTAATGTGGGGAAACCTCCTAATTGCTTTAATAGAACAATAGACAACACAAGATAATTATCAATGAGTCTCCTTAAACTATATAGAATAAGAGTTTATGGTTAGGTAATCTCACACTTCCATTTATAGATAGTGTGCATAGGAGTGTGAGCATCCATGATCCTAAAGAGAGAGCCCTAGTTAAAAGAATACTAGAATAGGAACGATGAATATATATTAATAAGGGAGTGATGAAGATAATGATATCCATAGGAGTTAGGGCCATAAATTACTTCCCCCTTCTAAAACTTTACTCTCAAAAGTGTGTAATTGAGGGTGTTGCTTCATTGAGTGCTTATCTTTCAATGTGGCTTCATGCAAAGGCATCTTTTTGCACTTGATGAGGCACCATGCCATTGGACTATTTTGAAATGGCAAGAGAAAAAGTCTAGAATCACCTCTAGATTTAGAATCAACTTCCTTTATTTTCTTATAGTTGATGACGCAGTATGTGACAGGTCTATTCCTAAGATAACAAGTGAAAAACTCGAGAATAAATTCAATTTTTAGAATCGACTTCACTTTTTGTCAAATTCTGAAAATTTGTTATGTACTAGAATGTTTTGTCTGATTATCCTCTTTAAAAAGAAATCTGGAAAACCTTTTAAATGCATGAAGAGGAAGACAACTAAAAATCATAAGCTACTTTTCCAACCTTACAAAAGACACTAAAGAGCCCATAAAATTTTGGAGCCAAACTTTTATTCTTATTCTATTTAAAGGTGGATTACTTGTACATTTAGTGTCCTAAATAGACCAAGTTATCAATCTCGAACCTATTGAAGATAAAAATTATCTACCCAAATCTTGGAATAGTTTTGCAAGTACATTGTGATGTTGGGAGGGGTACTCTTGGGTATAAGCTCAATGACATATTTATGAAATCATGACAGGGGAATCCTTTAGAAGTTTTCTAAAAGACTTTGTTATGATTATCCAAGATACAGTGTAGCTTTGATGGAACAATTTTGACTCCTTATTGAGATTCCATAGAATAAATCCTAGAAATAACTTCATTGGCACATTTTTTAACAAGCTTCTCCATTCTATGCATTGTGACCACTTAAGTGGGTAAATACTTGAGGCCTTAAGGCTAATATTCCCTTCCCTCTATGGAGACACTACAACAAAAAAGGTCATTGGTGAGGGTCATGCCTGTGACGGACATTTAAGGTGCGTCACCAATGTCGCATATGGTGATGGTCCTTAAAAAATATTGTTGTAAGTGCATATAGTGATGATCTTTTAAGATTTGTCACCAAAGCCATTTTTAGTGACACTTTTGGTGAGGGTTGTTAAGGCCCGTCGTTAATTCTCTCTTTGGTGACACTTCTAGTGACAATATTTTATTGACCCAATTCTCTTTTCAGTTACTTTTGGTGACTGTCAAAAAATGTTCATCATTGATAATTCCAATGAGTTTTTGATGACACTGTGTGCATGCTACTATATTTTTTGTCAAAAGATAATGATTTAAGAAATTTTTTGTGGAGTCTTTTTCATTATGTGTCCAAGGCCATAGTGTTATCGGGAAAAATAGTGTCCATTCAGAGTTTGCTAGTCCGACTAAGATGGGTAGCTATCTTAGAAATAAACAAACCAAAGTTACTTGCGTTTTCCTTTATGAGAGATATATGAGAGAGAAGAAGAGAGTACCAACCTCAGTATTTCGCTTGTATCCTTGCTTGTTTCCTCCCTCCTTTGACAAAGCTTTGCCACTCCTTCCTCACTTGTCCTGCTTCAAAGAACACCTGTAGATTCAAAGAAGCATAATACCATCAAAGCATAGAGATCTATATCCATAAAAAATATAGGATCAGATGTATATTAACCATACAAATGCATACACCAATACAAGATTCAGAAATATACAAGTATATGGAGGAAAACTCAAATAGCTTTATTGATAGAAGTAGTAGAAGAGAGGATTACAAACCAACAGTCTGATCCAGCACCATCCTCCCAGCATGAAAGCTCTCTTCACCTCATGAAAAGCTAGATCGCCCAACAATACGATGTTTCACAGAGAAACCAACAACACTTCCTTACAAAATACAAAATTCCAGCCTCCGGATCTCTAGGATGAGGGATCCATATATAGATATTTGCAGGTGGGTGAGTCAGCTTCTAGGATTTTGATTGGTGTCATTTCACTGATATTTCTTGGTTCCACTTGGAGATTTCATGATCTCTTACTCATCCCTGGGCGAATTCAGAGAGGCAAGTGTCAAATGAGTAGTTTCTAGAAGATTCTCTAGGTTTCCACCTGGCAAACTGCCTCTGCCATTTGTCTACTCTCGCTCAGCGCACCCTACAAAAGGGATTTTTAGTATGAATTGCACCCTTTGCATGTGACAGGTGAGATGCATCGCACCCTCAGCATGGAGCAGCCTGTATGGTCCAGTTTTGACCAGTTCTGAGCAGTTTTTCAGGGAGAACTTTTGGGAAATGATGTAATCAGTTGACCTTGCTCCTTTAGGGCATGAAACAACACTTTTAGGGGTTTAGAAGCCCTTGGTTTATGGATATATGTGATTTGGGTTGCAGTGCCCAAATATGTCTATAACAGTTGCCCCCTAAAGCATGAGGTCGTAAATCTTCTGATGTCGAGTGAAATGCTTTATCATGAGGATCCAAGGTTTTTCGAACTGGAAGGTGACCTGTAATAAAATACAATACAATAAAATATCTTCATAATATTTTCATGATCTATTTGAGGTGCGCATTCCCATGCTCAGCTTTATAAATTCATTTTCATGTACATAGGACAGACAACCGTCTATGTGGCAGACTAATGATTCTAGTAGAGCCATCATCCCTTGGCTTGGATGATTATCTATGCAGCTATGGTGTACATTTGATGTCTTTATTTTCCTGAATATATCGCAGCCCAGATGGATGAAACTAGATCTGGGGTCTTCAAACTCATTCAATCTTCGCCGAGAGTACAAGTCGATCCATGTGAAAAGATGTTCTAGTGTCGAGCATGGAAAGACATCCCCTAATTACCAGCCAATGATGTAAGTTGTTAACAGGCACGAGAGGAATCACCGATAATGATAATGACCCTCAAGGTACTATAGTACAATTCACGTGGTGTGAATACACGAGTTGATGTTGAAAACCACACAAAATCTTTCAGTCGAAGGCCATTGATGTAAACCTGTCGCCGGAAGTGAGAAACTTGCCATTGAGGCATGCAAGCTTCAAAGTACTGAAAGGGTTGTTCCTAAGTCGACTTCTTGGATAATGAGCTGATGTCGACAAGAAGTGACCCATCGTAGGAGGGCCTTAATGAATCCCAAATCTACGACATGAAATGGAGCAAATGATTTTGTGGAGGTGAAAACGATCTGATGATATAATATTCAGGGTGGCGGTCATGAAAGAATGGAGCGTGAAGGTATTGTAGTGGAGGAGGCATTCGCTGGGTTGGTGAATTATTTGAGCGACTTCTCTTGAACATATTGGTGACACTGAAATGGATTGGTAGCGTTAACCCCAAAAATGGATGGTACATAGGACCAATGGTGATACGACCGGTGAAAGGAATAACCCAACCCGACTCAATCATGGTGATGGAGTGAAAGTGTCATGTTCAAGAGCAACCTGCTACCAATAAAGTTCTTCAAGTTTTCTTCCCAATTTTTCCCCAGTCATTTCTGACCAGTACCTCTTTATTTTTTTCAAGCTTGAGGAGGATAACATATGCTTGTTCTATAATTTTCCCTTCGGGAAAACCTGTCACTATGTTTTAGCGAGCCTAGTGACAGTGAAACTCACTCTTGTCTGTAATGGACAAGTTTGTCGCTATTTTTTTAACGAGTTTAACAACAAAGATAACTCAGTCCTTTTCAGTTTTAGAGAGTCTAAAAAGAGACAGAAAGGAAACTCCAGTAATCCTTTTTCGTAGTATAATCCCTTAAGTCCGAAAAAGTATAAAATAATACGAAAGGGATGATTTTTCCGATCACTTTAACGAGCCGAAAAAGACAAGCGCTCAATATTTTTGTGTAATGATCCCTCAAGTCCAAAAAGATTAAAATATAGAGGAGGGATGGCACTTCCAATCACATTAATGAGCTGGAGAGACCAATTGCTCAGAAATCTTTTTATATTTTAAGAGTCTAAAAAGAGCTTAAAAGAGACTCGTCTTTGAGGAATGAGTGATATTTTCGGGTAGCAGCTGGTTCCAGGTAAAATTTTGAACTTTTCAATCACGACAGTGTAATAAGATGGCTAACAGAATCACTCATCGCAGCTATTCCTCAAAAGGGTAAACAATCAAGTGGAGGCGTATAATCGGCTAAAAAGTGGAGGTGATGGTAAGAACATGACCAAGGCTCAAAAGTTGATAGTAATGCACTCACAAAGGTTATTTACCGAAAGTGGGTTCATTTTTTAATGAGCTTGAACTTGGGGGGAACATATGCTCATAACTAGGTTTATTTTTTAACGAGCTTGAACTTTGCGGAAACATTGCTCATGCCAGTCGTATAATAATGATGTCTCTCATTAGTAGGTTCATTTTTTAGGGAGCTTGCCCCATGCGCAACTTTGCTCCGGAGCCTTTCGTATGTAAGCTAGGAACGACCAACTACTGTCCTAGGAGTTAAAGAACTATTGAGGTTAGGTAGGATAACTTCTCGACAAGAAACCTTTCCTTTACTTTTCCAGTGCCATTTGGCCCTTGTAAAGTTGAATGGTTGATCAGACCAATCACCTAACTTAAGTAGTTGAAGTTAGTAAAAACTACAGGGTTAGAGTTACACTGGTCGCTTTTCACTTGGGTACAAAAGGTTTGCATGCCCCCAGGTATAAAGAGAAGTAGAGTTTCCAGGTTGCCATATGGAAGTTCTTTCATTAAAGCAAGGTTGTTTCATCCGCATTTGCAGACAAAACACTTCCTTGGCTCTATCCATCAAAATAGACAAAGGTGAATGGTGGGAGCTTCCACTCACATAACGTTTGACGAGGGAATCCTTTTCAAGTCTAATCTCATTTTCCTAAACGGATGGGTGTGTCATACTAGTCATATATCCTATGCAGAAACATACCTTATACCCAGGGTTTTCCTTGCCGAAGCAGACCAGGGCGCATGCCCCCTGGGTTTAGTCACATTCACAAAATCAATCGCGCTCATCAGGTGGATGGACTGGAGGTTGATGATACATTCCTTGTGCAAAAATACCAGTTAAGGATGGAATTTGACTAGTAGCCGTGTTTGAACCGGGGAATGAAAGTTGGTCAACGAGCTGGACCATTCTGCCTTCATACGGGAAACACATCACTCGAAAGAGTGAGGAAACAATAGCTCCCACGCTGTAAATGTAGTCACACCCAAGGATTAGATTGTAATATGGAGGCCCTTGGACTACCATCACGTTTAGATGAACGGTTTTCCTTCTCAAAGTTATGGGAAAATTTGGAAGGATCCCTAATGGTCAACTAGTTCCTTTGTTGAAGCCTGACAGATTTCGAATCTCAGGCAGAAGCGATGGCGAACCAAGCGCTTTCCAAGCATTTGAGGAAAGAATACTCACGGAAGCCCCTTCATCTATGATAGTACCAGCCATGATCATTCTGTAAGCTTGTACTACGATTCAGAATGGTACATTAGATGGTAGGTGGGGTCTCCCTAGTAGATTCCAATCTTAGGAAACGACTATTTTGCTTGGAGGAGGGACCGAATAAATGGCTGGATGAATCTTTGACTAACTTCCTTCCTGCGGTAAAGGAACGGGTATATTGCCCCCATGTTCATCGGATTCTGTGTTAACAAAAATAATTTGAATGGTGTCATTCTCATTCTCTTTGATGACTGTATCATCTGAAGGTGGACCTTCTAAAGACAAGACTAGGTCGACTACTGTCTCAACCTGTTGACTTTGGTCCAATTTGGACTCATAGGGTTTATCTTCAATGATAGGTGCTTCGACCGACAACAAAGGTGTGTCAGTCAGATTTTCAACTTGTGATGGACTCGGCAAGAGTTTCTTGTATCCAGGACGAAGTCGCTGCAGTGAAGCAGGACGATTATACAAGACTCTTTTAGCTTCGTCCAGGAAAGGACAACGGTGGAGGGCATGATCGCCTTCACACAGTCTACAAGGAAATTTAGATCTTAGTTTCTATCCATTGACTTCGTTTTCATTAGTCGATGGTGTGCTCTCAACATGATCGTCAGAGGTTGAAGACACTGGATTGTGCAATCGAGGAGACCAATCCCTTAAGATCTGTGGGATGCAAGGACAATCTCGATGATAGTGGTCTCCTTTGCAAATGACACATGGAGATTTAGGTTTGGATGGTGCAGTGTGTGGATTTTCGCCAGGTGATGCATGGTTGCCCCCTTTCGCAATTGGCTTCTTCTTCCTCTTCTCCTTCCCTTTCTTCTTCTTCTCAGTTACTTGGTTTTTAGTGTTACTAGCTTCACCAAGCAAAGAGGAAGAAGGAGAGGGAGAAACAAACGAAGTATAAGGTGGGGAAGCGACTTCAGTATCATTTGGTTGTTGATTTTATTGCTGATGAATTATGGTGTTTTGAATGACAGAGGTCGAGAAAAGCCATACTGGCAGGCCAATTGTGAGTCCTGGAAGGGACAATGTAGCCATGTGTAGAGCACAAACATCTCCCAAAGAAGAGAAAGGACTAGGATTCCCCCCAAGGGGAAATCCTTGATTGATGCACTCCATTTTCTCAACCTAAGACCAACGAGGGAACAGTGATGTTATTCCAATTAAAATAAATTTTATGACGATTTGACACAACTTGCTTTTTCAATTTTTAAGAGTCGGGAAAAAGCTAAAGATGACTCCAGTCGCCTTAAATTTTTAATGAGCCTGAAGTGACAAGTGCTTATATGGACCTTTTCTTTTAAGGAGTCTGAGAAGAAACGAAAGTGACTACTCTGGAAATCTAGACAAAGGGATTACCAAACCAATCGCAAAACTGCCGGATACTTTTTACGTACGGCAATCAATCTTCTCGAATGCTATGTTCAGTGCATTGTGATCGATAGGGCAGCAGACACGGCTTCCTAAGGATAAAGGATATAGCTTATTGTGGTCTCCCAATATATACTCGACGGTATGTGGGAGCACAAGTCCGTACTGGCACTTGTTGTATCAAAGAGGAGGAATCACCCAACCTTCGATGAAAACGATAGTTACCAGGCTTTACGATGCTGGAATACGTCTCTAGCCTAGACTTCCAGATGTTGTGCGTTAGGTTCCAAAGAGTTTTTATGTTCATTGAGGTTTATTTTACAGTTGATCTTTCTTAAGAAGTTTGCCTTTAAGGTTCACAGCGTGATGTAGATATGCAATTCCTAAATATCCAATCTAAGATGATAAACAGTCGTTTACTTTCTTTTAGCAATGAAAATCCTATCTACTAAGGAAAGAGAAGTAAAATTATTTCAACATAGAGCAGAGAGCACACACTAAGATGCGCTGTCCTAAATCAATTTCTGCATGCAGTCTAAATGCAAATGCACATGGATGTATTTGTTTTCCAGTTTCCTTAATGTGAGAATGACAAAAAGAAAACTAAGTACAGATCCGAACTATCTTTCCTCAAAGCGACACTTTAACAATTTCTTTTCAAAAAACGAAAGGAAGATTTAGACGACACTTGCAATTTCGATTTGAAAACTGCTTTTGACACTTCAAAGAATTGATGATTCATATCAAATACAATGGCAAAAGTTTAATCGACTATCTAAAAGAGGAATACCTTACGACACTCTTTTCTTTGACTGAAAATGACACTTGTGACACTTTCAAATCAAAAGATGACAGTTCGATTAAGCTACTGTTTGCAAAGGAGAACTGTAAATGATGAAAATTACATAAAAAAACAATCACAATTATTTATCAATGGAGGTTGAATAATGCAAAGGAAGAGAGTTTCAATAGTGATATACTAATCATAGACAACAAAACTATTGAATAGAGTTGAAAACAATGAAGGAAAAACCAAAATCTGGACGCAGAACAGTCTCATTCAATCATCACACCTGTAACACAGGGAAACATGGATGCATCTCACCTGCAACACATGGGAGGTGTGATGCATCCAGGTTGTCAATGAGAGATAGTGTGATGGTATAGGGACGAGACTGAGCTTGGTTATCACTCACAGTTTGCAGCTAAGTTCAGGGATTTAGGCTGAGTTAATGATAGACAGTAAACACAAAGTATAGGGGCTAATCTAATGAGTTTATTTGAGCTACCACCAGGGCACTTAGGATGTTTTCAATTCAGATGTTCAGTTCATAAACTAACCCGGAGATTGACTGAAGCAGCGTTGATCTACTTTGTAGTTGCATAGAAAAAGCAGTTCAAAGGCTAGTTGGCTTAACTTCAGGCTCCATCTGTAGTTTATAAAGCAAACAACAGTAACTAACAATCAAACTATTCGTTCCCCAGTGGAGTCGCCATTTTGTTATCGATAAATCTAGTGTCCATTCAAAGCTGCTAGTCCCACTAAGATGGGTAGCTATCTTAGAAACAAAGAAACCAAAGTTACTTGCTTTTTCCTTTATGAGAGATAGATGAGAGAGAAGCAGAGAGCACCAACCTCAGTCTTTCACTTTTCTCCTTGCTTGTTTCCTCCCTCCTTTGACAGAGCTTCGCCACTCCTTCCTCACTTGTCCTGCCACAAAGAACACCTGTAGAGTCAAAGCAGCATAATACCATCAAAGCATAGAGATCTATAACCATAAACAATATTGGATCAGACGTATATTAACCATACAAATGCATACACCAATACAAGATTTAGAAATATACAAGTATATGGAGGAAAACTCAAATAGCTTTATTGATAGAAGTAGTAGAAGAGAGGATTACAACCCAGTGGTCTGATCCAGCGCCATCCTCCCAGCATGAAAGCCCTCTTCACCTCATGAAAAGCTAGATCACCCAACACTACAATGTTTCACAAAGAAATCAACAACACTTCCTTACAAAATACAAAATTCTAGCCTCTGGATCTCTAGGATGAGGGATCCATATATAGATATTTGCAGGTGGGTGAGTTAGCTTCTGGGATTTTGATTGGTGTCATTTCATAGATAGTTCTTGGTTCCACTTGGAGATTTCATGATGTCTTACTCATCCCTGGGCGAATTCAGAGAGGCAAGTGTCAAATGAGTAGTTTCTAGAAGATTCTCTAGGTTTCCACCTAGCAAATTGCCTCTTCCATTTGTTACAGAAGGGATTTTCAGTATGCATCGCACCCTTTACATGTGACAGGTGAGATGCATCGCACCCTCAACATGGAGCAGCCTGTATGGTTCAGTTTTGACCAGTGTTGAGTAGTTTTTCAGGGAGAACTTGTGGGAAATGATGTAATCAATTGACCTTTCTCCTTTAGGGTATGAAACAACACTTTTAGGGGTTTAGAAGCCCTTGGTTTATGGACATATGTGATTGGATTTGAAGTGCCAAAATATGTCTATAACACATAGTGTTTAGAGTTAGTCAATTTGTTAATAAGTAATTAGTGTATCATTTCCCTCAAGTAATGAGAATATAATTTTCCTATGAGTCAATGCATGATTCATCTCTATTAGGTTTATTATTTAACAGATTCCCTTTAGATATAGTTCTACTAGTGTGCTTAGGAACTATATTATTTAATACATAATCAAGATCTGCTAATTATATTAATGAGAGAGACCTAGAACTCCTCAACACTCTTAGCACATCTTAACATGGTTTGGCTCACACTAACATTCCTAGGCACGTCACATGTCTTGGAACATCTTTGTACCTAGAAATATTTCCATGACTAAGACACTTAAGCACATCTTGGCAGGCCCTAGCATAACATACCACTCTCCTAGCATGTGTTGTCATGCCTTGAAGTCCTTAGCATGTCATGGAACACTTTGGCATGCATTAACATACATTAGCACTTGGCACACATTGGCACTTGGCATGTATTGGAACCTATTATTAGTGTGCCTAGCATGCCCCTTTTCAAAAATATAAAGTTTTGACTTATCAACCCTCTTATGTGTTCATTTCCTTGCATTTTAAATTAGTTTTTCCTTATGTTTCCTTAACAATCCTTGACACATATTAGCATACCCTGGCACCCTGCACATCTTAGCATGCGTCAGCATCTGTCATGTCTTGGCATGCCTTGGCACTATTTGGCACATGTTAACACACATTGGAACTCCCTAGCACACTTTAGCACTTCTTGACATGCCCTGATATTCCCTAGCATACCTTATCACTGCCTCTTTCGCATGCTAGCTAGCACTCATTGACACTCCCTAGCACACCCTCATATTCATTCACTTCTATGCATTTTGACCTTGTGCTCCCTTGTGTTTCGATAGTATGCCCTAACACTCCTCAACATGCATTAGCACTCAATAACACACCTTAGCACTCTTCGACATGCCTTGCCACTTCATAACATGTGTATCACTCCATAACACACATTGGCACTTGGCACGTGTTGGTGCTTGGCAAGTATTAGCATTCCTAGCATTCGTTGAGATGCCTTGGTATGCTTTAGCATGGTTTAATATTAAAGTTATTTGAGATCAACTACTGGAAAGTATATGAGAAGTAACAGAGGAATATTTGGCACTTAGAATTCACTAACACTTTGCACCTATTGGCACCTAGTGTTGGTGTGCCTAGCATGAACCTCTTGGAAAAGGTAAATTGATGACTTATTAACCCTCTTATGTGTTCATTTCCTTCTAGTTTAACTTTTTTCTCTCTTTTTTTTCCTTGACATTCCTTAAAACATATTGTGACACCCTTGCACATCTTGGCATGCCTTAACACTTGGTACATCTTAACATATTTGACATGCCTTTGCACTATATAGCACATGTTAGCATTCCCTAGCACGCCTTGGCACTCACACCCTCACAACTAACCTTACATTTTTTCACGAATTTGGAACCCAATCAAGTCCTTAGCTACTATAGTTCATGTGACATTGGCCTGCTTCGGCTGCAATAACTTGACCAATTGTACCTAATACAAGTAGATTGTGCCTTGCTCACCTAAGAATTGCCTATAACTCATCTTAGGCCACTCATGTCCAAGTTCAACTTGTCCCACTTAAGAACTTACAAAGACAAGCATCACATCTAGCCATGGGCATAAAACAACTAAGCAACATAGCTTATCTTATCTCAAAATCAGGCCCTGGAAGGCTGCAGACCAGGAAGACTTCAAGTAACTATTTCAAACCAATCTTTTAGCTAAGGCTTAGCCTCCTTAGCCTGAGAGGGCTCTCTCAAAGGGTTAATGATATTGATTAAAGATATGGATAGATGGCTAACTCTATGGTTTGGATTTTATATGTTTGTAGGTTGAAAGATGAAGGCTGGCTACCATTGGGCTATGGAGTCAAAGTATGTTTCAGTACCACAACAAGATCAGCTTAACATGAAGTCAGGGCATTCAGCATTTGAATATTCAGAACACAACACACATATGGAACCACAGCTCATAAGTGCACACAGGAAGTCAGAGCACAATCAGTGAATTCTGTGTGATTGTACACCTATGCAACTGTAAACAAAACTAAGGAAAGGACAACACACATTCTGAATATAAGAAATCCTTCATGAATCCTGAGTAGTGAAGCCAAATCATTCTACCTAGCATGGAAGTCAAGGCATTATAGAGTTCAAGTGTAGAAATGACAATACAAAACAGTGAAACATAGTAAGTTTATCTATGAAAGAAGTCAGAGCATCAGTGATGAATTCTGAGTATCATAAGTAAACACCACTGCAATTTAAGTATTGGAAGATGCCATCATAACAAGAACATACAAGAACTCTTCATGAATCTTGAGTTGTCTAAGTAGAAATCTGCATTAGGTTAAAAATATACACAGTCTGCACATAGAGCAGCAGCTGAGCCAAAAAATCTCCAACCCTTTGCTAATTCGACCTCTTGCTCTATATAAAGCATTTAAAATTATGATTCCATCATCCCTCCTCAAGAGAATTCGAATTTGCCATCAGTGACACCTATTCTAACCATAAAACAAACCATTAAATGTATTTGACACCTAACTAGTAGTCCTAGAGACCTAATACAACTAGGAGTGTAACTCCTTATTATGACTAAAACAACCTTATCTAGACATTTGAAGCATTCTTTGACACATAACACTCCATGAAGTCGAATTTGATGAATCCTCCCACGTGGTCACCCAACTGCTGATGACAAACCCTAGACAAACCCTAGAAATTAGGGAACATGTTTCCCTATTTTTAGGATTAGATACTTGAAAACTGGCACGTGGGACAAAGCCTTTATCTCTTCATCCATGACACATTTTACGAAAATGAAGGAGGTTTTTGTAGCCCATGTTGTCCAAAACAAAAACCTCTCCTGGGTTTTTAAAACATTTCTCCAGCTGTCCAGAAACTGTCCTTGAAAAGCACGTGTCAAACAGGAAACTGTCCCTTGCTATGTTCTGGCTGAAAAATAGGTCTTGGGACATAGGTCATAACTTCTCGTAAAAAATGTATTTGGAAAAAATGAAGGAGGTTTATATGAACCCATCCGTTCTTAACAAAAACCTCTCTTGGTTTTTTGAAACATCTTTTCTACCGCCCAGAATGAGTCTTTGAAAAACAGGTGTAAAACAGGAGATGAAAAACTGCACCTACAGCAGTTTCGTAGCGCAACTTTGGTCCTTCATTTCTCCCAGATCATAATGGATTTGAAGAAAGTGGAAGAGGTTTTTGTACTTTAGTATCTTAGGAATAAAAAAATCTTTCAATTTTCAGAGATGAGTTTTCAACTGCTCAGAAAAGCTTCTGGAAGTTAACTAGTAAAAAAGTTTTTTCTGCTGAAACAGGCTGTTACAGGGGTTTCGTAGCGCTATGAAAACACTGATTTCGCAGCGCAAAACAGGATTTTTACACTGTCTGCGCTACGAAAACGTGGATTCGTAGCTAGTTTCAAAATTTCTCCGAAATTATGTGAGATATGTCTTCTAAACACATGGTGAGGCTTCTAGGACATGGAATGAGGCTATCAAACTTTATTTGAAGATGGACATGAGACTCTAACCCTATGAATTAGACTCTAAAACATAAAAATGACTTCACCATGACTTGACCATGACTGATACAAGAATTGAGAAACCATGTAAGTTGTCCAATTTTTTTAAGGAAGTTTTACAGTGATAACAGTGGCTCCACTAGGGATAGTGTGCCCTTGTGGTACATTAAGAACCTGTAGCTCCAGTGCCGCTATCCATCCTCTAGAAGAAAACTTTGAACTTCTACCCAATTTTCTCCTCAAGCCTTGAATTATTTTTTGTAAGAAGAATTCAAACTGTACCTAGTGAAATAGATGCTCAGTCAACCTACCCTGAGCTTATTTGCACATTCCTACCTACCCTATCAGCTGCAAGCTCCACTTGTAGCTCAAGCAACATGATATTTCCAATAAAGCCAATCAATTGTCCTTTCTGATATGGGAGGCTCTTGACTGCATTCAACCTCAAAATAACCATGATAGTGAGATGACCAAATCAACTTATAATGTACCTGATCTTCATAATGCAAATGAAAATGAAATACTGGTGTGCAAAGCTTTGCCATGTATTCACTTATAGGGTCAAAGAAGACATGGTTATTTTGATGATCATAAGAACACTCTACATCTTTAGACAACTGATTCTCAACCACACAAAATTCCTTTGATGTGCTATCCAACTGCCTTTCTGCATGATTCTCATAAACAACGTAATTTTCCTCACTATTGTTATCATTCTTTGAAGTAAGCTGTTGCAAGGAATTACAAAATTGAACAACCTTTTTCTTCTGCCTGAGGATTATAAGAAATTTCTTCCAGTATTTCTTCTTGGTGTTTACAATCAATTTCATATTATTTATGATCAAAAGACTGACAAATCTGCTGCATCTTTTCATTCATATCAAAGGATGAAACATGGTTTTCACAAGTAAACCCCTGCTGCTCTTCATGCTGCGTTTCATGAGATGTTATACTTTCTTCTTGGTGCTGAAATGTATTGTTATGAAGAGCCTCTAAAATTTCTTCATCCATAAATTCATCATCATCATAACAATCCTCCAAGTATTGAATAAGACTTAAAGAATGTCTACAGCAATCTTTGAGCAGCAATAAGGAAGGATAACATTCTTTATACATCTCATAGAATTCATCATGAAAACTAGCAAGCGAATATATTGAACCATTTTCCAAATTTTTATACCAAGACCATGCTTTTCCTTCTAAAGTGGTCATAAACATCTTCATGAGACAATATTCAGGGAAATGAACCTTAAGACTGCGTACATGCATATGAAACCTAACCAAATGAAGAGTAGCATCATCTTTCTTTTCATCTTTGAATATTGGAAGATCCTCTAACCAATCAACCTTTGGCATAGGATTTGGAAAACCAGGGATATGAGACCGATTCATAGGAGCATACCTGGCATTCATTCTTGCAGTGGAACTCATTTTGAAACTTCATCAAGCTACTGATCTTCTAGCAGTGGAGTCACCTTCCAATTTCTTATTCGATGTGTGGAGTCGCCAAGGTAGTTTTGCAGCCTCAAAATGATGTCTGAGCTCCTGCTACCTTCAGAAGTTCAGTCTCTTGATTTCGGGAATGAATAATCTTCAGACTCCCGGCAGACGCACCAAAATGTTATCTCAAAATCAGGCCCTGGAAGGCTGCAAACCAGGAAGACTTAAAGTAACTATTTCAAACCAATCTTTTAGCTAAGGCTTAGCCTCCTTAGCCTGAGAGGGCTCTCTCAAAGGGTTAATGATATTGATTAAAGATATGGATAGATGGCTAACTCTATGGTTTGGATTTTATAGGTTTGTAGGTTGAAAGATGAAGGCTGGATACCATTGGGCTATGGAGTCAAAGTATGTTTCAGTACCAAAACAAGATCAGCTTAACATGAAGTCAGGGCATTCAGCATTTGAATATTCAGAACACAACACACATATGGAACCACAGCTCATAAGTGCACACAGGAAGTTAGAGCACAATCAGTGAATTCTGAGTGATTGTACACCTATGCAACTGTAAACAAAACTAAGGAAAGGACAACACACATTCTAAATATAAGAAATCCTTCATGAATCCTGAGTAGTGAAGCCAAATCATTCTACCTAGCATGGAAGTCAAGGAATTATAGAGTTCAAGTGTAGAAATGACAATACAAAACAGTGAAACATAATAAGTTTATCTATGAAAGAAGTCAGAGCATCAGTGATGAATTCTGAGTATCATAAGTAAACACCACTGCAATGTAAGTATTTCAAGTAACTATTTCAAACCAATCTTTTAGCTAAGGCTTAGCCTCCTCAGCCTGAGAGGGCTCTCTCAAAGGGTTAATGATTTAGATTAAAGATATGAATAGATGGCTAACTCTATGGTTTGTAATTGTATATGTTTATAGGTTGAAAGATGAAGGTTGGCTACCATTGGGCTATGGAGGTTTTTGTAGCCCATGTTGTCCAGAACAAAAACCTCTCCTGGTTTTTTAAAACATTTCTCCAGCTGTCCAGAAATTGTCCTTGAAAAACACGTGTCAAACAGGAAACTGTCCCTTGCTCTGTTCTGGCTGAAAAATAGTTCTTGGGACATAGGTCATAACTTCTCGTAAAAAAAGTATTTGGAAAAACTGAAGGAGGTTTTTATGAACCCATCTGTGCTTAACAAAAACCTCTCTTGGGTTTTGGAAACATCTTTTCTACCGCCCAGAATGAGTCTTTGAAAAACAGGTGTAAAACAGGAGATGAAAAACTGCACCTACAACAGTTTCGTAGCGCAACTTTGGTCCTTCATTTCTCCCAGATCATAATGGATTTGAAGAAAGTGGAAGAGGTTTTTGTACTTTAGTATCTTAGGAATAAAAACCTCTTTCAATTTTCAGAGATGAGTTTTCAACTGCTCAGAAAAGCTTCTGGAAGTTAACTAGTAAAAAAGTTTTTTCTGTTGAAACACGCTGCTACAGGGGTTTCGTAGCGCTATGAAAACACTGATTTCGCAGCGCAAAACAAGATTTTTACACTGTCTGCGCTACGAAAACGTGGATTCGTAGCTAGTTTCAAAATTTCTCCGAAATTATGTGAGATATGTCTTCTAAACACATGGTGAGGCTTCTAGGACATGGAATGAGGCTATCAAACTTTATTTGAAGATGGACATGAGACTCTAACCCTATGACTTAGACTCTAAAACATAAAAATGACTTCACCATGACTTGACCATGACTGATACAAGAATTGAGAAACCATGTAAGTTGTCCAAATTTTTTAAGGAAGTTTTACAGTGATAACAGCTTACACAAACAATATTTCACATGTATGTCCAGTTCATATAAACGATAGATAATTAACTAAGATTTTGCAAGAACCACAAGATGCACAAGACACACATGATATAAGCCGAC
Organism: Pinus tabuliformis; assembly: GCA_031772625.1. Taxonomy (NCBI): domain Eukaryota; kingdom Viridiplantae; phylum Streptophyta; class Pinopsida; order Pinales; family Pinaceae; genus Pinus; species Pinus tabuliformis. The sequence continues at coordinate 1,331,202,380 of CM062818.1, forward strand.
AAAAGCTGAGTGCCCCAAAACTTATACACAATAATGTACAATATGCAATTGTGTAAAATAGTTTAAAACATGAGAATTTGGCCAAAATGTACCACATGTCATATCAAAATAATAGCTAAAGGAAAAACAATGTTGTTCCTAGCACAAAGTCTCCCCTTGTCTAAAACTGATCTGTCGAGCCCCTTATCGCAATAGTAGGCTTTCCTCTTACAAATCCTATTATGAACTTCTCCTAACACACTTCCTCCTTGGCACACTTGAATTCACTGACACTCCCTGGCACATACTCTTATTTGTTCATTTCCATGCATTTTGACCTAGTTCTCCCTTGTGATTCCTTAATGCTCCCTAACACTCAACATGCATTGATATTGTTTGGCATGTGTTAACATTCCTTTTCATTCCTTGTCATACCTTGGCCCTCCCTAGCTATGATGTCCTTTCAACTACCCTTACTTAATTTGGAACTTGGGAACCCAACCAAATCCTTGCTTGACTACAAGAGCTTGAACGAGTTACGATTACTACAACTAGACTATGTTGTTGAATCATGTAGCTTGGGAGGTACTCCACAAGCCTAGTGAGATGGCTTTGTGTGAGTTTGTTCACAAAATGATTTGTGGGAAAAGAACCCAAGCGAAGGGGTTTTAGACCCAAGACAGGGTTTAAAATCTAAAAGAAAATTAAAAAGGAAAATTAATATTTCCTAATGTCTAAGTGGTTAAAACTCATAAGTTCTAGAGGGTTCCTAAGAGGCCTAGGTAGGAAAATCTATTTAAGTAGGCATTAGTATGAAGGCAAGAACATCAAATGATAAGGAGCTCATTTGATCAAGGAGGCCAAGAGAGATGTAGTCCTAAAGTAAGCCAACTTAGAGGGCTAAGTAAGGGTTGCTAAAGGGAGGCCATCATCATCCACCAAGGGCAATATCATCATGTGAGGATTCACAAGAATGTCGCATACCTTAATGGTTCAAGTTAAGAAGTAGGATAGCATATTCTGGTAGATCGAGCTCAAGAGAGGTGGTTCATGAGAATTTGGGCATGTGATTTTAGTGGGGTTTTTGTGTGAAGGCCGCATCAAATTCAGAAACAACAGATAGGGTTGAGACCCTACCTTGTGTGGTTAGTAGGTTGCAAGGTCTGTGATAAAGACCAACACAAATGGAGGAGGGCTTGCACTAGAATTTAGGACCAGAATAGAAGTAGTCATAGGTGTAATATTTACTGAGGTAACCGTAGTTTTAGGTTCATAGATATCTGAAGTTTAGCTCAAGATTTGGTAAAAGAAATGCCGAGAAGCCATGGATCCATAAGATCTAGGTCGAGTCTCTTATGGAGGAAAGAATTGTTATTTTTTCTATGGGTGGATAGGCTTTGTTCTAAAGTAATTAGAATATAAGTATAATGCCCTAGTATATGCATAGAAGAAGAGGGGTCATGACCCTTAGAGTGAGGATTATCTCTGCAATATAAACCACAGATATGGAAGATGGTTATCATAAGTATGTGTGGAGATATAAGATCCAAAGGAGAGTGGAACCTAAGTAGAAGATTGAACAGAAGAAATGTGAGATATGAGGAATGGATTGACATGAAGAGGAGTTGATTTTGGGGGATTGTCCATACATTTTTGGACAGAGATATGACGCAACCTATAAACAATTAGTCAGTGGACTATTAGTGGATGATTTGTGACCCTATTTCAGTCATCTATAGATTGTAAGAAGGATGATAAGAGGAGTAGTTCATATTTGTTCATAAATTGGACAATAAAAAGAATGGTACACAAGAATAGTGATTTTGAGTGGACCTGATCATTATTAGGTGGCAAATTTGAAGAGCTCTAGATGAGGGCAGTGTTTTGGACCCTAAATTGGTAAAATAATTTATTGTGGTTAGGAATATTGATGGCAGTCCTAGTATAGTTGGAGGGTTGTTAGGCGACTATCAAAGAAGAGCCCTAAGCCCTGTAATTATGAAGGAAAACAAGATTGGTAGAAGGGTAGGTGTATTGGGCCTAAGGACATGCACACTTTTAAGGAATAAAGTAACAATCAAGTGGGCTAGCCAACTAGCCCAAGTTCGTTGTATTGTAGAGGATTGAGTTAGTGAGAAGAAGGGTTACTCCATAGCCCTATACTTGCCATCTTGGAGCGGCAGTATCGAAAAAAATGTGTAGACCAAAGATTGTTCACAAATGGAGTTGTGAACAATTGATTGAAGACCCTAAGTGTTGTAGCCCTTGAAGGAAAAAGGAGGTAGCTAGAGGGAAAATTTTCTTGATTCAAATTTAGTAACCTAAAGGATTTGAGTTCATTGATAGAGGCAGATTGAGGAGTTACAGAATGGGAGGCAAGAGGACCTGCCAAATGTGTTTTAGACATGTGGAATGAAAGGGTTGTGTGTTGTTGCCGTTAGCAAGTAGGTCAAGTGTGGTCTTGTTCAAGGTAAATTGGTTGTCAAAGGACTAACACTAATCCCTAGTTGTATTCCTTGTATTAATGTGATTGTAAAGGGCCATGACCCCTGGTATGAGAGCTCTAGCGTGTTCTATTATAGTTTGTAATATAACAAAGAAGGGTTTGAAAAAGTTAAAAAATGTCATGTGCACTAGTTTATTCCCTTTTGAGTGTAGATTTCGTTGTGCAAAGTAGATGTGTTGTGGCACTTGAGTGTGTTTGCATCAAAGCTTCTAAGACCAAACCCATATTTTCACATGGCGTGGAAATTCAATATATGCCTTGTTCACTTAAGAACTACATGTAACTCATCCTAGGCTACTCATGTCTAGTCTAAACTCATCCCACTTAACAAGTTACCAAGACAAGGCTCATCACATCCAACCGTGGCCATAAAACAACTAAGCAACACAATTTACATCTTGACATGCCATAGCACCTGACATGTCTTAGAATGCCTTAACATGATGTGGCATGTGTTAGCATCCCATAAATTCCTTGGAATTCTTTGACACTCCCTAGAACACCCCAGAACTTCCTGGCGTGACTTGATAGTTTAGCATACCTTGGCACTACCTAGCTTATAACCTTGACAATCCCTCCTTAACACACTTAGAACTCATTGACAATCTCTTTCACACACTCTTATTTCTTCATTCCCATGAATTTTGACTTGGTTCTTCCTTGCATTTCCCTGACACTCCCTAGCATGCATTGGAAGACCCTAGCATCTGGCACATCTTGGCATGTCAGGTTAGCACTCTAGCATTCCTTGACACTACCTAGCATACCTTGTCACTCTCTCCTTAGCACACTTAGAGCTTGTTGACACTCCAGGTCACAAACCCTTATTCATTCATTTCCATGCATTTTGACCTTGTGCTCCCTTGTGTTTCCCTAGCACTCCTTAACACTCCTTAACACTCCTTGGCACGTGTTGGTACACCCTAGCACCTAGGACATCTTGGCATGTCACCCTGGCCTCTAGCATGCGTTAACACTACCTATCATATTGTTGACGGTGCTGGACCCGCCAACATTCATGGGGATCACCCCAGTGTGAATTCCCAACTAGACCTCACACCATTTGGTGTGGGAGTCCCATTTGGTATGATGGCCCGGTTGCCATTTTCTTAAGGATTTGCCTCAACTCTTGCTTGTCAGTACAAGAGAGTGATTCACTTTGTCTTCGAGAAGTGAAGTTCATGTGCCTGATGAGTGTAAGGGTACTTGTGTCAATGGTTCTTTCATTGTGAGGGTAAAAGGTGAAGGTGAGTTCGAGGTTGAAAGGGATCAGTCCCAACTCTGCTAGGAACACACAACACAAAGGACATAGATAGCTTCCGGCAGAGCAGTCCACTCGGATGCGGCAGTCACAACATACAAGATAAGATAACATGTACAACACTCACAGATAAGTCCGAGACGAGTGCAACGGTTGTTACAACATGGTTCATGTGAAAGGTTTTCCTGATGTCCGACAGAGCAATCGACACAGATGAGACATCATTAACAACATATACAACACATTTCCATCAATAGATTATGCATTAAAACAAATGAATCAGCTTAGATGTAGAACACATGGTTAAAGCAACATACATTACAAGTGTTAAAGATTAGTCTTATAACAAATACAATACATGTTTGAAAACGTGTTGGCCTGTTGACAGGCTTCTGAATTAAGTGAAAGTTCCAAGGCAAATTGTTACACCATACATCACTAACCCCGTCAGTGGGGCGTTGGAGCCACTAATTACTCCTCAAAGAAAATATTACAGACTCTCTTGGCTATGTGGGAGGAGCTGAGGTGAAAATTCCTTTCATGTACAAATGAGGGGGGTATTTATAGCCAAGGGTGAAACTGACCCTTGTGGCTATTCGACTACCCTCATGACCATTCGACTTCCATGACTTTTCGACTTACATGACTCTATGTTCAACAAGTGGGTCTATTGGACTTCCACGTTACATCACATTGATTGAAAACAAGCCCATAGTGGAGATGTGGGCAACATGAATCATGACTTGACTCAACATGACTTGACAAGACAATGTTGGTACATTCATGCTGCTGCTGGAGTGCATGTCGAGCTACAGTGCTGCTAAGTGATGGATGTCTTCATGGTGTATCATAGCTTCACCTCCGCATGGCGAAGTGCGCGGAGTCTTTGATGGTCCTTGGTTCGCTTGATGAAGCTCTAACATGTTGTTCCTTGCTTTCATGTTGGAAGGCTTGACAAGCTCACTTGTTCGCGAAGGTGCATGTTCGTCGCGTTCATCCGCTTCGCATGCTTTGTTCGTTCATTTGTTGGTGAACCTGTCGATTTTCATATGCTCCCTTTGTTCATCCCGTTTGTCATCTTGACATGTTTGTGGGTGTACCTGTACCTGCAGTCACTCATGACGAGACGACATCAAATCCAAAACCTCCTAGTCTACCATGACACATGATCATTCAGATGTGGGTGACTGGGAGAGGCAACAAGGTTGTGATGCGAGATGAAGGCTCTAGGCAACTGCTGATGAAAATTGCACAAGAGCCATTGAGGGATGGAGAGAGACGATTTGAGTCAACAGTCACTATCTGCAAGGTCTGGCTCAGCTAAGAGGCAAAATTGGGCAAATTTCAGGAGGGACAGTCCGGGCTGCAGGAGGGCAGGGAAGGCATGCTCTACACATTTTCCAGAACGAATAGTCAGTAGGGGCTAGACAACCAAATTTGCGCAATTTTCCAGAGGAGCGGGCAGGGATGCATGAGGGGTCAGTAAGCACGGACTGCACAATTATTTTGGGGAACTTCCTGGGAGACTGGTAGCCAGATCTGTCCAATTCCTAGAGGGAACTATTATTTGGCTTATGGGGTCACTGACAACCAGATCTGTGCAATTCCCAGAGGGAACTGCCAGTTGGCCGTTGGGGTCACTGGCAGCCTGATTTGTGCAATTCCCAGAGGGAATTACCAGTTGGTTGCTAGGGTCACTAGCATCTAGACTTGTGCAATTCCCAAAGGGAATGGCCAGTTGGCTTCTCAGTCATTGGTAGTAGAAACTACGCAATTCCTGGAGGGAACAGGCAGTCTGCTACTGGGAGCTACTAGCTGGGAAAATTTCATTCAGGTCAGGAGGACAACTTTCTAATCATCTTTGTGTAATTTCAGAGATGAATTGACTGATGGACAGTGGGAGGCTTGCTCTTGAGCACTGCGCAATTTTTGAGATGAACAACCGGTTGACTATCTGGGTGGCTAACATGAGTGCTGATTGAATTTCTTGTGGGCAGCACAACTTGAAAGAACTAGCTTGGTGATTCTGCATTGTTCTGGTTGACAGTCGATTGAGTCGAAAGCAGGGTGATGGTCTGATTGTCAATGAGGAGTCTGGTCATCATAACTTCAACAAAAATGACTAAGTGTGTGAACAGTTGAAAGATGCATAGGTGATCATACGGACACACACTCACATGACTTGACGACGAAAAGAAACAACTAAACCATCCAAACACACATGTTCAACATGAATGACCGACGGTGCAAGCGACAAACGTGACACTCGTGATTGATCGTTCATGATCGAGATGATGCTTGTGTGACAGTGAATATGACTCCGTGTGTGAGTGCGACAGATGCCTTTGTGGTGAACACAACAAACACATACGAAGCAAAGACTTCGACCATAACAAGAAAATGGTTGCAAGCATGACTTAGACATCAACATGCAGAGACTTGAGTGCAATAAACAAGCAAGTCGAATGTGAAGACACACATGAGCTCACGGAGTGAACCTGAGTGTGTGCAGTCATCATGTTAAACTCTCCAAGGGAGGCTCCGAAATTGGTGTAGGCCAAAATTTTGGAGGGTGGTTGTAGCCGCTACAACACTTTGTGACACACTAGTAGAAGTCTTGCTTCTCTATTTCAGTTCATTGCTAGCACAGGGACTTGGTCTTTCAGGAAGTATTGAATCGTTGGGCAGGTTACTTCAGTTTCCCTAGTTACCCCATGGACATACATGGTTCACCCTTTCCCAACTCAGTCAAACACAATCAAAAGTTCAGCTTAGATCTTAGTGTTTCGAATCAGGGAAGGGTAGTTTAGTTCGCGAGTTGAAGAATTTCAAAGTATAAGTCTTCCTCTCTGGTGTTTCTCCACTGCCAGTAGGCCTAGACAATACCCCAACAAAGTCACGCAGGAACACACACATTGCTCCACTGCCAGTGAGCCTGGTTAGTACCCCAGTGGAGTTGCATGCTTCACCTCTCTACATAGGAAGTGTTTCTCTTCTTTCACCTTTGTATTTTTTAAGAGAACTATGCATAGGCACTTATTTATTTTTGGGGTGAAAGAGGGATCCCGACTTATTGAGAGCATAAGAGGTTGTTCCTTCAGAGAAGCATGTAAGACCTCTGACATAGGTTTTCTCATTTAGATTTTTCCCCTTCTCCATTTCTACTAATTGGATTAGCTTCAACACACAGAGTAGAAGGCTAAGTACAGGAATGGGGCTTCCCAGTGTGGACATAAGTTCACGGTTGGACCAAAGCTTCCCTTATAGACAGTTTGTATTTTTTGTTAGGACTTCATTGGTCGAAGGTTGTAACCAAGAATAGAGAAAGTGGACACAAGACTAGCCAAGTGCTGCAGTGTCACAAGTCTCTTCAAATTTTAGCCACATACTCTATTCAAAAGCCAGAACGTAGTAGTTGGCAACACTTATTTCCGGAAACAAAAATAGTAATATATCAAACAAACAAAATGCACGTGAACAAAAATAGTAATCAGAATAAAACAAAGCAAAAGAAAAGATAATAAGAAAAACAAATCAAATGAAACAAGCAGCAAGCAAACTATGTACATGGCACGGGCGTGACCCAACCTACTAGAAATAATGCTTGAGAGCTTGGCCATTGAAAGGAACATTATCAATCCTCCCATCAAGTGATCGCAAATGATACATGTATGTACCAAGCTTCTCGTGAACTGTGTACGGGCCAATCCACAGGGACTGGAACTTCGTATGTTTGCCTTTGTCTTCATGGGGTTTATCCCATTTCAAGACTAAGTCATCCATGTCAAAGCTAGCTTTCCCTACAGAGTTCTTATCGAACCACCTCTTGATATAGTTTTGGTGGAGTATGAATTTTTCTTTTGCTTTCATCCTTTCTTCCTAGAGCTTATGGAGAGCATCCATCTTATGCCGAACCAATTGGCAAGGCTTGTCTTGGGATTCCTGGGAAGCTGAAGACTAGGAAAGTAGATATTTGGCAAGAGTATCGCTTCTTTACCGTAGACCAGGAAGTATGGCAAGGTGTTTAGAGAGGGCTTAGGTGTTACACGGTCAACCCATAGTGCATTCGTTAGGGTGGTATGCCAGTTACGCTGTTTAGAGAAAATGGTCTTCTTGATTATACGGATGAGATTCTTATTTGTAGACTCTGCTAGACCGTTTCCTTGCGGATAGTAATTCGATGAATGCTTTAACACAATACCATTTTGTAATGCAAAGTCATAGAGTTTCAAAGACGAAAAATAAGTTGCATTATCAAAAACAAGTGATACCGAAATGCCGAAGCATGAGATGATATTCTGCTAGAGGAAGCTGATGACCTCTTGGTCGTTCACTTGTTTGAGCAGAACTGCCTCTGTCCACCATGTAAAGTAGTCAGTTGTTGTTAGGATATAGCGGTGTTTCTTTGACAAATGAGGGAAAAATTCCCCAATAATGTCCAAGCCCCACTATTGGAATGGTTTAGTCACTGCAATCGGGTGTGGTGGGGCTGCTAATCTTCGTGTTTTGTCGGTGCACCGTTGATAGACCAGGCATTTGCGGGTATAGGTATGCACGTCCTTGAATAATGTGGGCCAGTAAAAACTGGCTCGCATATCCTTGTGTGTTGTGGTATTCCCCGCAATGTGACTCCCGGTGGGGCTGTCATGAAGATCTTAAAGTACCTCCTCTGATTCCTGTGCCTCCAGGCACCTGAGTAAAACTCCATTACTGTTCTTTCTGTAAAGCACCCCGTGCACCGACTGGTATGCTAAGGATTTCAAGCATAATGCCCTATTTTTTCTGATAGAAAAGTGAGAGGGTATGGTGCCATGCTCAAGGTACCGACATATATCTGCGTACCAAGAGGTTTCGTTTTCCGTAGGGGCTGCTTGCCTTATTTCGTACATTTCAATCTCCTGCTCCCAACCGGTGAGCTATTCTTCTCTCTCCTAGGCGTGCACTGCTTCAGCGACAAGTCTGCAAAGCCCATGTCCTATGATCGTGTGTACTAGCTTGGTTTCAAGATTATATTCTTACAAACCTGTCATCTAGTTCACACATTATTCCCCCAGCTCTTGTTGTACCAACAATGTACGCACTACTGAGTGGGGAATGAAGACAATGCAGTGTTTTTTTAGCAAGTAGGGTCTGAAGTGTTTCACAACCTTGTAAACTGCATAAGCCTGTTTTTCAGTGGCGGGGTAGTTAAGTTCCTGTCCCTGAATGCTTGCACTCATGAAAGAGATGGGACGTTCATCATTAGCTTCGTCTTTCTGAGTGAGTATTGCAGCTAGCGAGTTTTCGGAAGTGAAGGTGTATAGCAAGAAATCCTTTTTGAAATCTGGGTTGTACAATGCAGGCACTTCAACAATGGCTTACTTAATCTGGGCGAATGCATGCTTTTATTTCTTGTGCCAGGTGTACACTGCATCTTTCTTTATCATGTCCTGCGTGGGATTGACCATTTGTGCATAATCTGAGATGAATTTCCGAAGGAAGTTTATCTTGCCCAAGAAGGACTGCATGGCTTTATTGTTGACCGGGTGAGGAATGTGTGTGATAGCTTGGACCTAGCCTGGATCCAACTTGATACCGCTCTTGGCAACAATGTGTCCGAGGAGGTTTCCCTCCGACATGGAAAATATGCTATTTTTGGGGTTCAAGGAAATCCCATATCTTCGACATCGCTCAAAAGTTTTCTTAAGATGGCATATGTGGTCTTCTCGTATTTGGGAAAACAAATTCACATCATCGAGGTATACCACCATGCTTTTCCCAATGAGTCTGTGAAAGGCGATGTTCATAGCATGCTGAAATGTTGCGCCTGCATTTACAAGCCCAAATGGCATCCGTATATAAGCGAACGTACCCAACTTGCTACACAAATTTGTTTTGATTCTATCAGGTTCTGCTACCAGAACCTGATTGTATCTTGAAAAATTGTCAAGGAGAGAGAACATCTGTGCCCTAGATATTGTTTGCAAGATATGGTCCGTAGACGACATGAGGTAGTTATCTTTGTCCGAGGTGCGGTTAAAGTTCTGAAAATTGACACACAAGTGTATTTCCCCGGACTTATTTCGTACATGCACAAGGTTAGAGACCCAAATGGAATGACGAACTTTATATATGATTTGTGCATCCAATAATTTAGTAAGCTCTTTTTGTATGAGGGGTTCAAGCGACAGATATACTTTTCTCAGCTTTTGTTGATATGGCTTGACCCCTTCCTTGATTGGGATGATATTTTGGATGATCTGTGTGTCATAAGTTTTCAAATCATCATACGTCCATGCGAACACATCTCGGTACTGTTTGAACAAGCGGATGAAGGCTTGTCATTCTTGCTATGTACAACATGTACCAAGGTTGAAAAATTTCGGATCCTTTTCTGTTCCCAAGTTTTTCAGTTTGTGCCTCATGTTGGAACTATAGGTCTTATTGTTCCTTAGCCCTTGGAACCCCTCTTGCAAGACGTATAGATTTTTCAGTGATACCACACCTTTTGTGATAATGTGGCCTTTCATGTCATCAAATCCTGCTTGCAGAGAGCGCTCATGTTTGTCATCATCTATTGTTGCATCTTTCAAAATGTCAGCATTGGCCATAAAATGTAGTATCTGTTGATCATCATTAAACACATGTAAATTAGTTATGTTATCCAGGATAGATGGCTTGTACAAAATTTCAATAGTAAATCTATCCCTAATTGGTGACATCCTTGAGGATGCATTTGCTAATGCATTGGCTGCTGCATTATGTGTACGTGGCACAACACTGATATTAAACGCTTGGAAGTTTGAGATTAGTCGACATACCTCTTCTTGGTAGTTTTTTAGATGTGGTGATGAATGGTGAATGGTGTCATGTACCTACTGTACCTCTATCTCTAAATCACCTACCACTTTAATCATGACCACATTGAGGTTGATGGCTTTCTACAAGCCCAATACGAGTGCTTCATATTCTGCTACATTGCTCGTGCACTAAAACTCCTAGCGACTTGACACCAGATGCTTCCTATTGCAAGGGTTGATCATAACACACCCGGCTCTTGAGTTGTCCTGTGTCTTTGATTCGTCGAAGTACAAATTCCACAACTCATTTATACACAAACTGCTTGATGTGATAGTATTGTTGCTACTATTGTCACTATTACTACTGCCACTATTGGTACAATGTGCTGTGCAAGTTTCATTACCATCAGTTGGGCAAGGAAGGAGTCCCAACTGTGTGTTTGGTGGGATTGGAGCTAGCCATGTAGGATAACACCCCAACGTTGTTTCAAGGAGGTAGTTGTCAAACATGAGTTCTGTGAGAGCCAACGGTTCATTCTCGCCATTGATGGGAGTGACATTATGCTTCATGTACCTCTCACATTCTACCTAGATTTGGTTGCACTTGCCCTTGTATAGAAGCCATAGGTGGGATCAGTGCGTAGAAAAATATCTATCCAACTTGTTGGACCAATCCCTACTGAGTAATAGACCATATCCTTCCGGAATGTCCACGGCCACTATATTAATGCATTGGTGGAGTCGACGGTCATGGGATAGTCGGATGATCACATCACATAGTTCACCAATGGCTGGTATGGATGTTCTATCAAGTTGGATGATTCTTGCGGATGTTTCACTCCATTGTGCATTGATCCACTTAGCAATGGAGAGCGGCAAAACATTGGCTACCGTGCCAGAATCAACCAAGCAGTTGTGAACATTGTAGTTGAAGACTTCAAAATATAGCAGGAATGAAGGGAAAACTAAGTTTTCTTCTTCCATACGGAGTGTATTGAGCACAATTGAAAGTGGTCCGGGAGGTGTGCTTTCTCCCTTGCTAGTAGAGGTTGCGTTGTCCGTTGTTGTCTATCCCAAAGTGCATAGCAAGATATCTTGCTGACTCTGGATCCTAGCCAACTCGAACAAATTGATGTTTTCTCGAGTTTTCTTCATGTCATCAACAATGTTATAATCCATAGGTGGTAGACTCACCAAGGTGCCCGGGGTGGAATGGGTGTTTGTGTTGTCTGGCAGAGTGTTCTACAATCTGCTGCTCATGGACGTACTTTGACCCGCCGCAGTCTTTCCAGACTTATTTTTTGTTTGTTGCTTCGAGGCAGCCGATGGATCGGTCTTCCTTATCAGCAATCTGACCTTTTATAGCATCTCTTCAAGTGTGGGGGGAGCCCATTTACTTCTAAGATTGTAATGGTCAGTTTGCTTCTGAGGCTGCTTCTTGGTGTTCATCTTTTCCATTGTTTGCGAGCACTGGTGCATGTTCACCACATGCTCAGAGCTTGATGGCTCATCAAGTGCAACCTCTGCATCGTTATACGTGTCTTCTGATTGCTCTTGCATATTGCTTCCTACCTCGAGTGTAAAACTATAAAAAGTATTTGTGACTCGCTTCCATCCCAGGCAAGAATTCTTAAGATGATGTTCTTCGTGGAAAGAACATAATTTTGGATCTACACATTATTCGATTTGGAACACAGGCTTCTGCATAGTTTTTGGAACGAACTAGTCACTGCTTGATGAGTTGGTTGATGAACTACTTGCATGTCTCTGTCTGGGCATGTGACTGCTTGCAAATGTGTCTGATCTGTGTTGTTTGAGTCTAGACATTTCAGTGGACAAGCTCTTGACAAGACGAGTGAGGGTCTCAATGTTGGTTTCTTCCTTGTCTCTACCCTTGCTCGTCGTTGCTTGGGACTGCCTGCTTGCATCCTTGGAGTCCTTTGTTGATTGGTCATACTTGATGACTCTAGCTACATGCATGTCTTTCTCAACATTGATAGCCTCTTCACAGTTTTCCAATAGTGTTGGTCTCGCAGCTCGCTTGACGAACTGCACAATGCTAGTTGGCAGTGCGGACGTGTAGTAGTCAGTGGTGATGTAGTCATGAGGCTTAGTGTTTGCTGGGAACCTATTTAGTATATGCGTGAACCTCTAATTGAAATCACTCACTTTCTCTTTACCCTCCATCTTAAGGCTTCCCAATTCTTTGGGTAGCATGGTTGGGGTCTTGTCATCAGCAAACTTTTCAAGGAACATACGTTTGAAAGAACCCTAGTTATGTATAGAGTTGGGTGGAAGGTTGTGATACCAAGTAGCTGCCCGACCATCCAAGGTACATGGAAACAATCTACATGCTATGTCGTCATAACTTACCTCAAGAGTCTGCAGCTGTAGGTAGAAGTTGTCTAAGTGGTCTTTCGCCTTCACAACACTGTTAGGGCTAAACTTGATGTTCATTCTCTCCGCTCTCTTCTGCATCTTGTGCAGAACAGTCAGGAGAGCTAATGGTCATTGAGTCATCCATTCAAGGTTTGGGTCAGCCATCTCTTCATCCTCTTCATACTCTTCCTCTCCTTTGGAGTCTGATGTGTTCGACTCTAAGTCCGTTGGTCCATCTCTACCTCTGCCTCCTTGGTTGCCTTCCCCTCTGCCTCCTATTCCCAAGTCTGATCCCAACCATAAGAGTGCCTTGTTCACTTTGCCAGAGGATGGGAGATTTATTTTCATCTTCGATAGCTTCTCCCAGATCTTCAAGTGTGGCAAGGGTTGCTTCTTCCATTGATGATACAACAACACTCGTAGGAGTGCCCTTTGACTTCCTCACTGCACATGGAAGATGTTGTCTGACTGGGATCCGTCTGACTGCTTTCATGAACTGGCGAGTGATGGGGAAAATAGAGTGAAGGCGTTGATCTAAAGTCTCATGCTCAACACTAGGAGGTGAGGAGAAACCAGCCGCAGAGTCGCATGTAGGTGAGAGAGAGTGCAAGTTATTGCCTTGACTAGATGTTTGTTGAATGAGTGTGAGGGGAATTTCAGCCATGTACAACTGGATGCCCTCCTTCTAGCGCCAGAAATGTTGACGATGTTGGACCCGCCAAGATTCAGGGGAACACCCGGGTGTGAAATCCCAACTAGACCTCACACCGTTTGGTGTGGGAGTCCCATCTGGTATGATGGCCCGATTTCCATTATCTTAAGGATTTGCCTCAACTCTTGCTTGTCAGCACATGAAAGTGGTTCACTTTGTCTTTGAGAAGTGAGGTTTGTGTGCCTAGTGAGTGTAAGTGTACTTGTGTCAATGGTTCTTTCATTGTGAGGGGAAAAGGTGAAGGTGAGTTCCAGGTTGAAAGGGATCATTCCCAACTTGGCTAGGAACTCACAACACAAAGGACATACACATATTTTGGCAGAGAAGTGCACTCAAATGCGGAAGTCACAACATACAACGTAAGATAACACGTACAACACTCACAGATTAGTCCCAGATGAGTTCAATGGTTGTTATAGCAAGGTTCATGTTAAATTTTTGTCTGATGTCCGACAGAGTAGTCAACACGGACGGGACAACATTAAAAGCATATACAACACATTTCCATTAATATATTATGCATTACAACAAATGAATTAGTTCAAATGTAGAACACATGGTTAAAGAAACATGCATTACAAGTGTTAAAGATCAGTCTTACAACAAATACAATACATGTGTGAAAATGTGTTGGCTTGCTAACAGACTTCTGAATTAAGTGAAAGTTCCAAGACACATCGTTACATCATACATCACTAACCCCATTAGCGAGGCGTTGGAGCCACTACTTACTCCTCAAAGAAAATATTACAGACTCTCTTGGCTGTGTAGGAGGAGCTAGGGTGAAAATTCCTTTCATGTACAAATGAGGGGGGTATTTATAGCCAAGGGTGAAACTGACCCTTGTGGTTGTTCGACTACCCTCATGACCATTTGACTTCCATTACTTTCTGACTTACATGACTCTATGTTCAACAAGTGGGTATATTGGACTTCCACATTACATTGCATTGATTGAAAACAAGCCCATAGTGGAGATGTGGGCAACATGACTCGTGACTTGACTCGACATGACATGACAAGACAATTATGGTACATTTGTGATGTTGTTGGAGTGCATGTCGAGCTACAGTGCTGCTAAGTGATGGATGTCTTCATGGTGTATCATAGCTTCACCTCCGTATGGCGAAGTGTGAAGAGTCTTCGATGGTCCTTGGTTTGCTTGATGAAGCTCTAGCATGATGTTCCTTGCTTTCATGTTGGAATGCTTGATAGGTTCACTTGTTCACGAAGGTGCATGTTCGTCGCGTTTGTCCACTTCGCATGCTTCGTTCGTTCATCCGCTTCGCATGCTTCGTTCATTCGTCCGTTGGTGAACCTGTCCATCTGCATGTGCTCCCTTCATTCATCCCATTCGTCATCTTGACATGTTTGTGGGTGTACCTATACCTACAGTCACTCATGACGAGACGACATCAAATCCAAAACCTCCTAATCTACCATGACACATGATCATTCAGATGCGGGTGGCCGAGAGAGGCAACAAGGCTGTGAAGCAGGATGATGGCTCTGGGAAACTGCTAACGAAAATTGTGCAAGTGTCACTGAGGGATGGAGATAGATGATCTGAGTTGATAGTGACTACTTGCAAGGTCTGGATCAGCTGGGAGGCAAAATTGCACAAATTTTAGGAGGGACAGTCCGAGCTGCAAGAGGGCAGGGTAGGCATGCTCTACGCATTTTCTAGAAAAAACAGTCAGTAGGGGCTGGTCAACCAAATTTGTGAAATTTTTGAGAGGAGCGATTCGGGCTGCATGAGGGGTTAGCAGGCAGGGATTGTGCAATTTTGCTAGGGAACTGCCTGGGAGACTGGCAGCCAAATCTATGCAATTCTTAGAGGGAACTACCACTCGGCTGCTGGGGTCACTGGAAGCCAGATCTGCGCAATTCTCAGAGGGATTTGATCCCCACAAAGAAGCATCAGAAGAATGCCTTCTTCTACAAGGTTTGTGTCCTCTGCCTCTTGTCCCATAGACAAGTCTTGGCCTTCCTCTTGCTGCGTTGTTGTGGCCCCTGTTTTCTGTGCTATTGCTGCAACTTCAGCAACCTTTGCCTGCTCTGCAGTTGCCTTTGCTGCCTTGTGGACTGCCTTTACCACTACTGTCACTTTTTCATTGCGCCTCTTTTCGGCAAATCCTTTCTCCTCTGGTTTGTTGTCCTATCCAGCTCCACCAAATCCGGGGTGTGCCACCCAAGAGGCCATGATTCTAACACTGAAAAAATTGCATCATCAATGGCGATGAAGGGGAGCTTGGTCCACTGTTCCGTTGGATCCTTTCGTGCCTCGATGTAGATGTTGTGCATGTCCGCTTTCAAGTCTGCAAAGCTCTGCAGACTATTGTAAACCATGGGGGACAGGCACGACCTCTTATTAATCCACATCCGTATGCTCACCTCCATGAGCACCCAGAAGATCTTTGTCTCGCAAATTTGCTTCGCGTCCTTGGTAGCCCAGAGCGACGCGTATTTTTCAGCCTCTGGTAAGTCTTGTTCGATGCTCGGGAACTGACTGTCCTTTCGCAGTTCTCCCGCTACCACCAGAATGGGCAAGAGAAACCACGTGTATTGTAAGGTCTTACCCTACTCCTGGGCTTATTTGTAGTTGGTCAGGAATTGCTCGCAAACGAACTCGGCCTAGTTGAATTGGACCCCCTCTGCACATTGTTTAACCAACACAACTACCGTCGCTGGTACTTCATCGCCGTGACATTTTCTCATTACCTTCCCAGCCAGGGGTTGGGTGGCTACGTGCACCCCCTTATCTTTGATGCTGTTGATTGCATATACCCTCTTTTTCTTCTTGAGCTTGTATTTATTCTTCATGGCTTGCACGAGAGCCAAATTTCCACTTTTTCCTGTTATCATCGCGGGGTCCTTTCCCTTACAGGGAAGCAGAAATTCGGTGGATGAGATCTGTCGTGATGGGAATACGCTCCTCCAGCCATAGGTACCCATTGTGCACCAGGAACAACAGCTTCCTGATGACGAAAAAATGATGGGTGCATAGTGAAAGTGTGGAATCCACAACAGATGAAGCAATCCGGCCTTCTCACAGCCATTTTCGTGGTTGTAACGTTATGACTGGCCCCTCCGTGCTCTGCTTCATGAAGCTTTCTGTCTATAAGTGTGGGAACTTCTTGCTGTCCACGAGGTCCCAATATTCAAACTTCATTGTGGGCACGTGGCCCAGATGCAAGCCCTCAAACAAAATTTCATCAGGGAGGAGCGGGGTCTGGAGTGTGCTCTTAGTGGCATCCAGATCCTTTGGTATCTTTGTTTTCCCTTTTAGCGAAGGGACATACTCGGGAAATTTTTCTGTAGAGAGCACCGGTTGGATGTCCTCTTCCATGACTTCTACTTCCTCTATCTCATCGACGAGAGCCTGTAGGTCCTCCTCATCATCATCTATCTCAATGGTGACAACCTTGCCCTTTTCCTCCATTGAGAGCTTACCAAACGACAGATTCCATGGGGACATGCAGACTGGTCTCGTTGCCTGCTTATCTTTTTTTGGCCTCGGCACCCGAGGTGATTTTTGGATTTTCGGCGCGCCCCCAGCATCTCCGGGAACATCCTGCACCATGGGGTTCTGCGTGGCTTCGTCAGCGGTTCTTTCTACAAATCCCACACCTCTCCTGGTAGCCGCCATCTTGTTTGAATGGTATGTGGTTGTTCACAAACTTCGGGGCTTGAATATCGCTCGGCGCTGGACACTCTGGGCTCTAATCAACTGCTCAAATCTCAAGTGAACAAGTGTTGTCCTGTGGCTAGCCCCTAGAGTTTTATAGCGCCTTATGAATTCAAATTCGATTGTTCTCCCCAATTCTAAGCCATTAATGCTTTCTTGGCGGCAGATTGTCCCAAATCTTGCCCTTAATTCGTGTCTTAAATGCCCACCGCCCGCTCCCTTTTTCCTTAAATCGGACATCCTGTCATGAACAATGACACCAACGGTCACTTCCCAGCCTACCCGCGCGGCAGCGTAGCCCCCTGTGCGCAGGTGCGAACCTTGTGACACACTGATTCTGCACACATCTCCCTTATCGCACAACTCCCAAATAGACTCTTTTATAGTCCCGCGCTCTCTTTCAACTGCCTAGAGTGCTGAGACTGTGCTCCCTACGGCTAGTCAAGTGGTCACACCACTTGTGTGAGACTTCAATTCACTTTCTAGTATAGTCCGTGGAAACTCCTCAATTGCCCTCGTGACAGTTGGCGCCACATGTTCTACCGTATGTATCGTGCTCCCCTAGTTACTGTGTTTGGTGAGGTGCAGTCGTAGCTAGGGCAACAAAGTCAAATTCTCGGCAACAATCTTCTAATGCAGTGGTATGATCATCCGTATCTTGCCTTGTCATCCTTGGTTTATCGACGATACATGCTTGCGTGTTCTCGTTTTCCAGCCTCTTGATCTTAGCGTCCATCAATTTTTTTTTCTTCCTCAATCGTACCTAGTCCTTTCCAAGTTAGTGAAGTCTAAGGTTCCCTCACTGAATGGCTTCCTGAATCCTTATATGTTCAACCTCGCGTAGCTGTGTGATTTCTTCATCTTGGTCTTTGCACACTGTCACAACCATTGGATCCATTACGTTCATATTCTTTTTTGTATTCTCTTCAGAAATTATGATCTCTACTCTATTCTGTACCTTTGGAATCATTTCCGCGCTCAGGGTTTTTCACATGGTCCTATAGGCCCATCGAACCATTGGCACGCGCAGGTCCCAATCAATTCGTCTCGCCTGGTGAACCTTGTTCAGTACTTCGCACACCCTATCGAATGCCTCTCCGTGGATGATTGGTAATGCACATCGCCTTTCCTGTAGCTGCGATTTGTTCCAATTTTCTATTCTAGGAGTTGTGTGCACTTGTGCGGTCTGTACAAAATATGTCTGTACCCATCGGAAAAGGCGGGCGCGCAAGTTGTGCCACCCTAGTTGACTGGCTCGCGCTCTGGGCTTGGGCTTCCCAAAGCGTAGGCGCATCATCCTTCTACATTTGTGTCAGTCCTCAAAACTTTCTTGATGTGTACCCCACCATCATGCGGAGCATCAAATCACTGTTGTTTTGGTATTTTGTTTTCAAATTCGCTCATAAATTAATCCACCGCTGTCAATCCATCATATGTCGGCAACTACCTTGCCTTTTTTGTCACACAACGTAATGATCTAACCATCATGTTGCAATTAAGTGTTGTTACTTCGTGCAACCAATTCTACCATCGCTCTACTTCTTCGTCTGAATTTGAAGTGCAGGAGTTTTCGCGCTCCCATGAAATCCTTCAATCTGTAGTAGGATTCACGCAATCCTGTTCTCGTGCAGTTATCTTGTAAATACAATTGAGATCGTCATCACTATCATCGTCGTGCACTGGTTCAATGTATCGCGCTCCTTCGGCTGGATCTAGCGGTACTACTACGCGTAGTGACTTTTTCTCAAAGATCATTTTGCGCTTCTTCAGATTTATGACTCTGTTCATATCAGTGGCCCAGTCTATTCCTAGTAGTGCGGGATAGGGATTACTATCATCAACAATCTCTATCACTTCAAAATCCACCTGCGCGCTCGCACCTTCAATATCTATTGTTACCCCTTGCAATCTTCCCATGGGCAAAATCTTCTGTTGGTTCGCCATTCATAACTAGATAGGAGACCACTGTAGCGCGGGTCTGCCCATGCATTCCCATGTTTGTTTTGGCAGTACATTCACATCCGATCTGAGATCTAGGATTACCTGATCCATTTCATACTCGCCGATTTGTGCAGTCAACCTCATTTCCCTTCCTATGCGCAATGCATGCTTTCCAAGTTTCTGAACCACGCGCAGCTCTCCTGATCCCGTGCACCTAGTGATAAGTTCTTGTAGTCCTTTGAATGTCTTGCTGTCGCGCAGCAGTTTCATGCATTTCTCTAGAAAGGTAGTGAGAATTGAAGGATCCATCCCTGGTTCTAGTTGATCCTTACTACCTGAAGTGGAGGCCTCCGTGAAGCTCTTCTTAGCTTCCATGAATGTCTCCTTCGCGCGTTCTAAATCAAATTCGGGTTCCTTTGTAGGAGCCTTTCGAACCCACGTACTTTCTTCTAGCTGCTTCCCTTTATCATTGCCTGTGGTCATACTACTCCTGAGCATCATGTTTACATTTGGGTATTATTCGCGCGGCTTGGACCTCATCATCTGCAAATTCTGAGTCAGAGGGGACTGGAGTACCCCTTTTTCGCGCATCCTCGCTATCAGTGAAGGGCAGTCATCCACCTCATGATCAAATTGACTAAAATACAAACATGATGTCCTTGTCGGGTTTGTACAATTGTGGGCATAGTGCCTTGGCCCTCCGTAATTGTAACAAATTAGTTGTCTACGACCCCTTTCTGGTCCCATTCCTCCTCGACCTCGACTACGCCCCTAAAATCTAGCGCGCGCCATCCCTGCATTTGGGTCGAGGGCTCGCGTTTTGGTCTGCACCCTGTAGGCAGGAATTCGATCTATCATTAGTTCGTAGCTTTGGTACGTGCATTCATCATGGCCTACCGACCTGCAGAAATTACAAAACAATTGCTAGGACATCTGTGTATACTTCTGCAATAGATGACAATTATCCATAGTGTGTTTTCCTCCTATATAACAGATCACGCACCATAATGCAGGCGTCGTGCTCAGTCTTGCCTGTGTCTCAGGTCTTAACGGCATCGGCCCTCCTCCTGCCAATTAATTCGCACACACTAGACAATATTCCTTGTCATACCCTTGGCCTTTGCATTTTATGCACAATACCTCCTCACGCGCCTCTGGCCGAGGTGTCCTGTCCTGTTTCAAAATCTGCATTTCCAAACATAGATTCTACAGTTACACGTGGATTTGTTGGACTCCCAACCCAAGGTCTTGTATAGGGGTCTCATGTAATCTCATTTCCATCTCCAAAGCTTTGGCCTGGGTGGAAAGTTTTTGTTGTGACAGCGTCGTCCTTAAGTGCGGCGTAAGTGATGCTACAAACCATGCGCGGTGTTGTCCATCCGTCAAATTCATATTGGCTTCGCAAATCGTACTCTTCAGCCTTTGGTCCAAATCCTAGGGGTCTTGCCTGCGAGCATCACGATCTCCTTAAAATCGATGATTGATTGTGTCTCTGACTTTGGCCTGCTAAATTCCCTATTCAGCGCAGCCTAGATTTCTGTGATTCCTGCGTTTGGTTGGTCATTAGAATGCTTGATGTACCATGTTAATGTGCAATCCTGGAGCGCACTCATCAGTGTAGCTTTCTTAATATTGCCATCCACGATGCCTTGTGCTTCCCATACTGCTCTTACCAGGAACCAGAATTGGTCCAGATCTTCACTCCCCACGCCTCTGAATATCGGTAGTTTGATCACACTTGCCATACTGAACTATGGTCATGGTGGAGGTGGGGTGGGTGGATATGGAAGTGAGGAGGATGAGATAGGCGGCGGTGTGGGTGGAGGTGGTAAACGCGGAATTCGCTCCCTAATCAAACTGACTGCGCTTCTTAGAGAAATTTTCGGGATCTCTTCCTTGCTTTCCCGCGAGGGTGAAATTAAGGGACTGGTTTCTAATTCTTTGCTACCTTCACTTCTATATACCTTCCTACTTCATGTAGCTCTAAACATTAATTTATTTGTATAACCCACTTTTCACACAATAACATCTTAATCCAAGTGTTCAAATATTTAATATACTTACCTCGCGATCCCTTGAGGAAACGTCGCTCCGCCTCACTGTAGCTGACGGTCGTGTCTACCACAAACTCAGTGATAAATCCTCCTACTATTTAGTCGAACCAATGGTCCATAGCTCACGCGATCTTATCTCCTGACGCTTCTAGTTTGCACACTAATTCCTGAGTCCACACTATTGGTTTTCGAGCTTATACCTTCCCTGGCTGTTGCTAACCTCATGATCCACTCATACAGCTCAGAAGGAAAGGATGCAAAGAAAATTTCGTGGATTTCTATATACAAGTAGCACTCCAACCACTATTCCTTAGATACTCACAGATTTCTATTTTCCTGCACCACGAACTCATGAATATTCTTATCCAACCACTCGTCAATTTCTTTGTTTGTTGGATTCTAGTGGCACGACATCAGACATCCCTTATGCAAATCCCGGTCCCGACAATGGAACCATTTGTTGGCTTGTATGGGCCTGACCCAGGTTCAGAGGTGATTTAACCAAACAAATCCCGGTACTACTGGCCCTTTCGGCAACAGTCTGTGAAGCGCGGACTAAGGTCTCACTCGAAGTAGTATGGGAGGGTGCTAGAACCAGGTTTTCGCACCCTGGGGATGTCTGATGAGCTTCTGGAAGTCCGCGGTTTGACCCTGCGTGCATGTCACTTTGTGCACCTATTAGTCCTTTGCAACCTGTGAGGCCGGCTTCGCGTAGCCCTACCCAGGGTGAAATCCATATTATACTCAAGTTCCTTTCGATTTAATTTGTTATTACTCAATTACTTAACTGATCGGTATAAGAATAATGATAATTAGCAGTATATCCAGTAATCATATAAGTGCTCACAATAAACAAAACAACATAAATGTAAAGAATACAATACACAAGCAGATGCACAAAAACTGGAATCAACTTCTCTTTATTATTCTTTGTTCAAGATTACAGACTTGAACTCGCCCTGCACACTCAGTTGCAGGGGTCTGCGCACTCAACTGCGAACTCTACTAGGCCTCTATGCACTCAGCTATAGAGCCTCTTCCTATTACTATGACCCAATACACTTAGACTCTTACTCTATACTCAAACCATTCATATTGATCTCTCCTCTTCCTTGTTTCTACAACTTAGAGCCTCGCTCTATTTATACAATCCCATGGTCCACAGACCATGGGTAGGCCGACATGACTTTTACATTAAATTATAATACTTTAGGGCAGATAGCCCTATGACTCAATCTATACTTCACGCTCTGCACCCACAATTCGTGGAGTCTTATAATACATTTGACCAAAACTTGGGCTTTGAGCCCCAAAATATGCTATGGGGGGATTCCATGCCCAACAGCAAAAATGACTAAGTTGTGTGAACAGTCGAAAGATGCATAAGTGATCATACAGACACACACTCGCATGCCTTGACAACGAAACGACCAAACCATCTGAACACACATGTTCAACATGACTGTCCAGTGGTGCAAGCGACAAGCGTGACACTCATGAGTAATCGTTCATGATCGAGACGACGCTTGCGCAACAGTGAATATGACTCCGTGTGTGAGTGCGTCAGATGCCTTCATGGTGAACACAACAAACACATACGAAGAAAAGACTTCGAGAATAACCAAAAAATGGTCACAAGCATGACTTAGACATCAACATGCAGAGACATGAGTGCAATAAACAAGCAAGGTGAATGTGAAGACTCACATGAGCTCACGGAGTGAACCCGAGTGTGTGCAGTCATCAAGTGAAACTCTCCAAGGGAGGCTCTGAAATTGGTGCATGCCAAAATTTTGGAGGGTGGTTGTAGCCGCTACAACACATACCTTGTCACTCCCTCCTTAACACACATGGAACTCATTAATACTTCCAATCACAAACTCTTATTTGTTCATTTACATTAATTTTGATGTAGTGCTCCCTTGTGTTTCCTTGGAACTCCCAGCTAACACTTCCTTGCACATGTTGGCACATCTTGGTCTCATGCCACCCTAGCACTCTAGAATTCCTTAGCACTGCCAAGAATGCCTTTTCACTCCTCCTTAGCACACTTGGAACTCATTGACACTCCCTATCACACACTCTTATTCATTCATTTCCATGCATTATGACCTAGTTCTCCCTTGTGTTTATCTATCACTCCTTAATGCTCCTTGGCACACATTGGCACATCCTGGCACTTGGCACATCTCGACATGATTTTATAGTACTCTATCATGCCTTGGAACCAGCTAGCATACCTTGTCACTCCATTCTTAGCACACCTAAAACTTGCTAACACTCCCTATCACACACTCTTATTCATTCATTTCCATGCAATTGAAACTAGTCCTCCCTTGTGTTTCCCTGGAACTCCCTAGCATGCATTGGCTACACAACCTAACACCTAGCACATCTTGGCATGACTTAGCACTTGGAATATCCTAGAATTCCTAACATGCCTTGGAACTTTCTAGCAATTTTTTGCACTTCCTGACATTCCTTACAAACCTTGGCACTCCTTAGTTTCCATACCCTCATAGATATCCTTACTTATTTTGTGACTTGGGAACCCAACTAAGTCATTGAAAAAATAGTGTTGTCCCTAGCCCAGAGTCTCCCTTTGTCTAAAATTTCTTTGTCCATCCCCTTGTCGTAATCGTAGGCTTACCTCTTGCAATTCATATTCTTAAATTCTCCTAACACACTTCATCCTTGGGACACCTGGAATTCACTGACACTCCCTCGAAGGCACTCTTATTCATTCGTTTCCATGCACTTTGACCTAGTTTTACCTTGTGATACCCTGACACTCCCCAATACTCCTCGACATGCATTAACATTGTATGCCATGTGTTACCACACATTTTCATTCCTTGGCATGCCCTGACACTCCTTAGCTATCATGCCCTCATAACTACCCTTATTTTTTTAAGACTTGGGAACCAACCAAGTCCTACCTCGACTACAACATCTTGACCAAGTTACAGTTACTACAACTATGTTATGCCTTATTCACCTAAGAATGGCCTATAACTCATCTTAGGCTACTCATGTCCAATCTTAACTCATCCCACTTAACAAGTTACCAAGTCAAGGCTCGCGTCCAACCATGGCCATAAAACAACTAAGCAACATAGTTTACATCTTGACATGCCATAACACTTGGCATGTCTAACAATCCCTTAGCACTATGTGGCACATTTTGGCATCCCCTACATTCCTTGGCATGATTTAGCACTCCCTAGCACATTGTACCACTCCTTCACATGTCATGGAACTCTTGCATGCCTTAGCACTGCCTAGCATATAAATTTGTCACTCCCTCCTTAGCACATCTGGAACTCGCTGACACTCCCTATTACACACTCTTATTT
Source organism: Pinus tabuliformis (assembly GCA_031772625.1). Classification (NCBI taxonomy): domain Eukaryota; kingdom Viridiplantae; phylum Streptophyta; class Pinopsida; order Pinales; family Pinaceae; genus Pinus; species Pinus tabuliformis. Next base: position 1,331,227,035 of record CM062818.1, read on the forward strand.
TTTCATTTCCATGCATTTTGAACTAGTTCTCCCTTGTGTTTATATCGCACTCCCTAACACTCCCTAGCACGCATTGGCACACCTTGGCACTTAAGACATATTGGCATGTCGCCCTAGCACTCTAGCATTCCTTAGCACTACCTAGCATACCTCATCACTACCTCCTTAACACGCCTAGAACTCGTTGACACTCCTTTTCACACACTCTTATTCATTCATTTCCATGCATTTGAAACTAGTGCTTCCTTGTGTTTCCCTGACATGCATTGGCACACCCTAGCACCTAACACATCTTGGCAAACATGCCTTAACACTGTCTAACATACCTTATCACTCCCTCCTTAACATACTTTATCACTCCCTAGCACACTACACCACTCCTTGACATGCCTTGGCACTACCTAGCATATAACTTTGTCACTCCCTCAGCACACTTGGAACTCACTGACACTCCCTATCACACACTCTTATTCATTCATTTCCATTCATTTTGAACTAGTTATCCCTTGTGTTTCTATCACACTCCTTGGAATGCATTGGCACACCTTGGCACTTGACACATCTTGGCATGTTTCCCTAGCACTCTAACATTCCTTGGTACTACCTAGCATACCTTGCCACTGTCAAAATTCGAGAAAACGCGAATCACTACTGCAGTAAACTGATATTACTTCTCCTACTTATTAATCCATGCAAGTTATTTATTATGTTCTACTGTAAATATTTAAGTAAATACAACTGCAACCTTCCCTACTTAAAATTATATGCGAAATGAGCAAGAAATAAATATACAACACAAGTGACACGGATATTTTTGGAAAAATGTCCCCAAAAAAATCTATTGCAGGAAAACCGGTACAAAAGTTAAGGATTTGTATTATTAAGCAGTAGTTTTCTGAATACAATCTTTGGATGCCTTGTTGGATATCCAATACAAAGAATCTGACTAACAGAATATGAGTGAGATATACCTCATACTATCACTGGCAATCCAGCACTGATCTAGCCACTAAATGGCTAGCCCTTAGTTTCCTCTGCATAATCATTGCAGTGCTCTACATCACAGCTTCTAGGAGCTATGTCTCTCCTTCAGTTGATCGATTTTCCTCTAGAACTTAGACTTGCTTCCCTCCCGGTCTCACACCCTAGCTTCTGGCTCTGAAACTTGACTTTTCCAACAAATTCGGACCTCCTCTCAGGCTCTACGCTGCCTCTACGTGGCTCTACGCTGCCCATCATGGCTTTACGCTTCTTTTCTAGATCTCTCTCTACCTCCTCTATTGGAACATACTGAGAGGGGGGTGAATCAGTATTCCATAGAAATTAACACTTTTAAATCTTTTCAGAGCATTAGTTAATCTTCAATTATTATTAACGTTTATGCAGTAATAACAGTAAATAAAAGAACACAGGATGCACAAAGATTTTAGGTGGAAAACCCCCTCCAGGTCAAAAACTACCAAACACTTTTCTAATAATTCTTTAATCTTCAAATCCAATTGAAAAGAAATCTCCAACTTCCTAGAATCTAAAAAAGCATTCTTCTCCAGCTCCCACTGGATGGATGCTCCAACGCTCGAGATTCTTCAGTAGTCAACTGAACGGATGCCCGAACACCCAATGAGCTACAACTCATCCTAGCACCACCCTACCACCCTGAAGTTTACACAGGATTGAACCTGTTGGTGACTTCATGCACCAGCCTAGCACCACCCTACCAGCCTATAGAAGAATAAAAGAAGAATGGACTCTTGTACCAAGGAAAATGGTCCACTTTACAATGATATAGAATGATGTAGAAGAAGACGACACACTAGACCATAACCCAAACTATGAAACAACCACCTAATGATGATCCAAGACCTCTCAACATTGCCCCTTCAACTCTTGGCAAATAGACACTTGTACAACTTTTACAAAGATGCTTTTACAATGACTTTGTATAATGATACTTTTACAATGTATGTGTGCAGTGTTGCCCACTTGAAGACTTCATGTGGTGAATTTCTTGTTCCTGTTTTGCACCTTGAATTTTTCTCTTGTCATCTACCCTTTCTCATTTTTCAGAGCATTAGATTATGCATTGAGTCTTCTCTTGATGAATATATAATACCAACAAAAAGTCTTCAAGGAAATACCCATGACATGATAATAGCAAAACTTACCTCATCCTGCAGAGCATATGTCAGTGCTAAACAAAAATAACAAATTAGAATACAAAGAACCTAATGCAATTAAGAGATGAACATGCATATACATAACATACTTACCTATAGATTACCTCTGCTACAACTTGCTCTTTGTTTCCCTAGAAAGTCTGGTCTTTTGCACCCCTTGACAACACTTGATCTAGTTTTTCTTGCCTTCTAGGAGCATGATATTTAATTTGATGTATCTCTACGATTTTATATCCCCAACATGTGATCTTTGGTCTTGTATAATCCCTCTGGGTCTTCTTTCCAATGCCACAGGTCTGACCCGATTTGGACTCTTCAAGACAAAGTTATGCCCAACCTCTCACAATGACCTAATTATGGACTAGTTTAGTAGAGCCAACTTGTACGACGTGACACGTGTCACTGTTTCCTCCTTCGGCTTTGAAATCAATACACAAAAAACTAAATTCCGTGCACTATCCGCCACTTTTTACATAATTCCAATCCTCTTCTCAGAGAGAGAGTTATGACGATTTTCCCAATGTCACTTCTTGGAGATGAAATTCGGAATCCTGCAAAAACCCTAACTTCCACAAATCATATCTCCCAAGATATAGCGAACCAAGATCTGAAATTCGGTCACGACGTTCATCAGGATTGTGAATCAAATGGGTTTTAATTTCAGAATCTAAGACTTTGCATAAATGAAGTTATAGCGATAATTCCACGATCACTGCATTTGGAGGATATATAAGATTTCTTTTTATAGAGTTGAGAGGGGCTTCCATAGAGAATGTTGGAGGGATTTTAGGAGCTTTAAAATTATTAATTATTGACTATTCAATGACCAAAACCAATTATGAGTGCCATGCCAGAACCCCGTAGGGTTTTAGCCCACTAATTGGGGTTACTAACTTCAAACATGAATATCTCTCAAACTGTGAAGAATTACTTGGTGTGCCATATATCAATGGAAACATATCGATAAGTAGAATCTATATAGAAGATCCCTGACTCAAAATAGAGTAAGTTGTCAAGTAAAAATTCCATTGAAATATTAGGGTAGTCCCTGGTTCTACTTGGGTTGACATCAATGAAAACCTCATATCATCTTTAGATCAACAATCTCCCCCTTTAGCACTGATGGCAACACAAGTACTCCCCCTGCGACCAGGGCACCTCTTCCTACTGCCTTCTCTCCCCCTTTGACATCAATGGCAAAGGGTAACTCCCCTTGACACACAACCATCCTGCAAACCTGTACACACTTCCACTCCCCCTTTATTTTTTGAATAAGGAAAATCTAATGAGAACTTGGGAGAATCCCAAGCTTCTGGTGAAGATATTCAAATGATTCATGACGTAAAGGTTTAGTGAAGATATCAGCGATTTGTTCTTTTGTACCAACATATTCAAGTTTGATATTCTTTTCAACGACTTTTTCTCTAACAAAATTATATTTTATCGGAATGTGTTTTGTTTTGAATGTATGACAGGATTCTTGGAGATGCTAATGGCACTAGTGTTATCACAAAAGATGGGAATAGGCTCATTGAATTGTACTTGAAGATCTTGTAAAGTTTGTTTCATCCAAAGGACTTAAGTACAACAAGCTACTACTGTAATGTATTCTGCTTCCGCTGTAGATAACGAGATTGAGGTTTGCTTTTTGGTCAACCATGATACCAGACAACCACTAGATAGAATGCTGCTCCACTAGTACTCTTACGATCATTAAAACTTCCTGCCCAATTTGCATCTGTAAAGGCTTGAATAATGAGATTGTTTCCCTTTGGATACCACAAGCCATATTCTATTGTGCCCTCTAGATATCAAAGAATTCTTTTGACGACAATAATATGTGATTCTTTTGGTGCTGCTTGGAATCTTGCTACTTGTCCAACTGCTTGCATAACATCTGGCCGAGTGGCTGTTACATTTAGAAGACTACCAATCATAGACTTGTACAACCTCTGATCCACATCCTTATATGCATCGTCTATGCTCAATTTGCAACCTGTTACCATCGGAGTAAGGACGGGTTTGCAATCTTCCATTTTGAATTTCTTGAACATTTCATTGATGTACTTGCCTCGACATATAAATATTCCTTTCTCTTACTGAGATATTTGAAGCCCTAAGAAGTATGTCAACTCACCAAGTAAATAAATCTCGAACTCACTTTGCATCTTTGTAGCAAAGTTCTTACTTAGTCGACCATCATTGCTACCAAAGATTATATAATCCACATATACTTCAACGATGGTTAAATTATCTTTATCTATTTGTACGTAAATATTGCTATCATCAGTACCTTTCTTGAACCCTTGTTGATGTAGATATCCATCAAGACGAGCATACCATGCTCTGGGAGCCTTCTTGAGACCATATAGAGCCTTCTTTAACCTACAAACATAGTCTTCTTTTTCTGATAGTAGAAAACCTTTAGGTTGTTTGATGTAAACTTTTTCTTCTAATTATCCATTTAGAAATGCTGACTTAACATCCATTTGGTAGACTTTTATTTTTCTTGGACATGTATAGGTGATAAATATCTGGATGGCTTCCATTCTAGCAACTCGTGCAAATGTTTCGTCGAAATCAAGTCCTTCCACTTGTGCATATCCTTTGCAGACTAATCTTGTCTTGTTCCTGGTAACCTGTAATCCTTTAACTGTTTTTCTCCCCGTGAACCTTTATCAAAACTACCATCTTGTTCAAACTGCCTTCCTGTCAATCGTAGAATTGTGCCATATACTGTTTCATAGACGCATCTTGTACAAACATTAAGGAGTCAACAAGCCAGATTGTTCAAAACAGTGAGTCACCTAACGGGCCATCTTGACTTGATTCATTATCTGAAGCAACTACTAATTCCTCATGACCTTTTGCTTTCACAAATCCTGAAAGCATAACTGTTGAAACCTTGTTATCTGCTTTGTCTTCTTGTACCTATTTCCTTTTCTAGACCTTCTTATTCCTGCAATCTCAAGCCATGTGCCCATAGTTATGACACTTGAAGCATTCAATGTTGTCCATAGGCAATTCCATATGATATTTGCAACCATGAGCTCTATGGCCATAGTTATGGCATTTGAAACATTCAATATTTGGCCCATCTAGCACGTAATCTCTTTTGACAAAATCATCGTGGAACCTGTCTCGTGATCTTGAAAACTTGTTTCTAGGGTTTTGCAGATAATGATTGTACCTATCAAAAACTTCACAATCCCTAGCCATATGTCCATAGTTAGCACATAAAAAGCAATAACCATTAAATAAACGAACATACGTGGAAGATTTTTCATTCTTCTTTGGAGGCAGTGTTGTAGTTTCTTGTGGTCCCTTATTCTTGATTGCCTTGGCCTTGTTCTTTAGAGTTGCAACATTCTTCTTTGGCTTTTCACTTTGATCAACTTCCTTCTTAGAATCATCCTGCGAAGTTGTGGAGCTTGTACCTTCATCAATTGGAGCTTTACCATATTTAATTGCCTTCATTTTCACTTCTTCATCTGTCTTATCTTGTAAGTATTCTTTTTGCGATCCTTGAGTTTGTTGATCTCATCATGAGTTATATCAAGTTCTTCTTGCTTTTGAGCAAGATCTTTTTGAAACCATATTTTCAATATCTTCCTTCTTTTTTCTGCCTCCTCAACCTGTAGCTTGGGAAGAGTGGTCTTCTCTACTTCTCTGTTGAGAATCTGTATCTGTTCCTTCTGCTTCTCATTTTCAATCTTGAGCCTGCTTATTTCTATTGAAGATGTTTCTAATTCCTTTTGCTTTTGGTCAAAAATGGATATGTATCTTTGATCACATTCCTTCCTTTTGATTTCTACTTCCTGCATATGTTGTGTGATCCTGCTAATCTCTGAAAATGTTGTGTCAAGTTCTTGTTGCTTCTGTTGGACTTCTCTCTTGAGGTCTTGTGTTATTGTATTATTGATTTCTTCCAACTTCTTTTGAAGTGACTCTTCAATACATTTGTGTTCTTCAACTTCAATCTTGAGACCTTTAACTTGTTCTTCAAGAGTATTGGAACAGATCCTCTCAGCTTTGTGCTCTTTTATAAGCTTGATTTCCTCCTCAGAAAATTCTTCTATGGTCAACCCTTCTTCATCATACTCAGAAGGATCTGAATTTTCAATAACATCTTGACCTGATTTCTTTGATGAATAGAGATTATGAAGCTTTTCCCAGAGAGCTTTAGTAGTTGAACATTGACCAACATTTGTTTTCACATAATTTGGCAAAACATTCAAAATTACATTCATGGCCTCTGAATTGTACCTTTTAGTTTCGTCGGTAGATGTATCTCTAGAAACAAGTGATTCCCATACTCCATGTGCCTGCAAAGATACTTCCATCCTGGATTCCCATATCCAGTAATTATCTGCATCAAAATCAGGGGTTGGTACACAATACTCACTTTCTTGAGATTTTGTTGTACCTGTACCTTCCTTTGAAATCCTTGTAACCCGCTTCTTTGACTTTCCCATCTCTATGCTCTGAAAACTGACTTCCAGTGGTTAAGTTGTTACTGAAGGAACCAAGCTCTAATACCAATTGTTGGAAAATACTAAGAGGGCGGGGGGGTGAATCAGTATTCCTTAGCAATTAGAACTTTTAAATATTTTCAGAGCATTATTTAATCTTCAATTATTATTAATGTTTATGTAGTAATAACAATAAATAAAAGAACACGAGGCACAAATATTTTAGGTGGAAAACCCCCTCCGGGTCAAAAACCATCGAACACTTTTCTAATAATTCTTTAACCTTCAACTCCAATTGAAAATAAAGTTCCAACTTCCTGGAATCTAGAAAATAATTCTTCTCCAGCTCCTTGATGGACTCTCCAACGCCCTAGGTTCTTCAGTAGTCAACTGAACGGATGCCCCAACACCCAATAAGATACAACTCACCCTACCACCACCCTACCACCCTGAAGTTTTCACAAGCTTGAACCTGTTGGTGACTTCATGCATCAACTTAGCACCACCCTACCACCCTATAGAATAATAAAAGAAGAATGGACTCGCGTACCAGGTAAAATGGTTTGCTTTACAATGATATAGAATGATGTAGAAGAATACGTCACACTAGACCATAACCCCAACTATGACACAATCACCTAATGATGATCCTAGACCTCCCGACACTGCCTCTTCAACTCTTGGCAGATAGACACTTGTACAGCTTTTAGAAATATGCTTTTACAATGACATTGTACAATGATACTTTTACAATATTTGTATGCAGTGTTGCCCACTTGAAGACTTCATGTGGTGAGTTTCTTGATGCTGTTATGCACCTTGATTGCTACTCTTGTCATGTACCCTTTCTCATTCTTCAGAACATTAGATTATGCATTGAGTCTTCTCTTGATGAATATATAATACCAGCAAAAAGTCTTCAAGGAAATACCCATGACATGATAATAGAAAAACTTACCTCCTCTTGCAAAGCATTTTCAGTGCTAAACAAAAACAACAAATTAGAATACAAAGAAACTAATGCAATTAAGAGATGAGCATGCATATATAGAAGATACTTACTTGTAGCTTACTTCTGCTACATCATTTTGTTGTACCTTGCTCTTTTCTGCCCTAGAAAGTCTGGTCCTTTGCACCCCTTGACAACACTTGATCTAGTTTTTCTTGCCTTCTAGGCATCACAATATTTAATCTGATGTATCTCTGTGATTTAAGATCCCCAACATGTGATCTTCGGTCTTGTAGAAGCCCTCTGGGTCTTCTTTCCAATGCCACAAGGCTGACCTGATTTGGACTCTTCAAGAAAAAGTTATGCCCAATCTCTCACAATGACCTAATTATGGACTAGTTCAGTAGAGCGAACTTGTATGACGTGCCACGTGTCATTGTGTCCTCCTTTAGCTCTAAAATTGATACACAAAAAACTACACTCCGTGCACTATCCGCCACCTTTTACAGAATTCGAATCCTCTTCTCAAAGAGAGTTATGACGATTTTCCCAATGTCACTTCTTTGAGATGAAATTCAGCAGCCTGCAAAAACCCTAACTTCCACAGATCATATCTCTGAAAATATAGCGAACCAAGATCTGAAATTCGGTCACAACATTCATCAGGATTGTGAATCAAATGGGTTTTAATTTCAGAATCTAAGACTTCGTAGAAATGAAGTTATAGCGAAAATTCCACGATCACTGCATTTGGAGGATATATAAGATTTCTTTTTATAGAGTTAAGAGGGGCTTCTATAGAGAATGTTAGAGGGATTTTAGGAGCTAAAAAATTATTAATTATTGACTATTCAATGACCATAACCAATTATGAGTGCCATGCCACAACCCCATAGGGTTTTAGCCCACTGGTGTTACTAACTTCAAACATGAATATCTCTCAAACTGTGAAGAATTACTTGGCATGCCATATATCAGCGGGAACATCTCAACGAGTAGAATCTATCTAGAAGATCCTTGACTCAAAATAGAGTAACTTGTCAGGTAAAAATTCCCTTGAAAGATCAGGGTAGCCCCTGGTGCTGCTTGGCTTGACATCAATGACAACCTCATATCATCTTTAGATCAACATCCTCTGCAATGTATCCCTAGATCAGAAAACCTTCCTCCGGAAACTATCCCTGCCCCTCACTACAAGAAATGACTTCGGTCTCTTCTCTAGCAGCTGTTGTGCTTCCCTCTCTGAGAAATTTGATCTCTTGATCTTTCTTCGATGTCTTTTCCAAATTCCCATCAAGCCTTCTGTTATAATCTTCTAGTTGAGTAATCAACGGCCTAGATTAACTTCTAATCAATGGCTGAGATCATATTGACTTGATCCTCGTATTCTTATATAAGTTTCACCCACAGTTTGATTAATACCCTTTAATTATTTTAATTTCCTAAAGTTAGACTTAGGCACCCATTAAAAATAATTAATTATTTTAATAAAACTATCTCTAGGTTGAATTTCCAAAAACAATTTCTGGGTATTGTGGAATACATGTGTCCTAGCCTCCCTGCAAATTTTTATGCTAAGAGCACATATGATGCTGCTAGAAATCAATAGTCACTCCCTCCTTATCGGACCTAGAACTCCCTGAAACTCCTTGTCACAAACTCTTATTCATTCATTTTCATGCATTTGAAACTAGTGTGTCCTTGTGTTTCCCTGACACTCCATAACACTCCCTGTCACACACTCTTATTCATTCATTTTGACCTAGTTCTCCCTTGTGTTTCCTTGGCACTCCCTAACACTCAACATGCATTGGCACACCTTGGCACTTGGTACACCTTGGTATGCTTCCCTATCACTCTAGCATGCCTAGGAACTATCTAGAATATCTTGTCACTCCCTCCTTAGCACACCTGGAACTCATTAACACTTCATTTCCATAAATTTGAAACTAGTGCTCCCTTGTGTTTCCTTGACACCTGGCCCTAACATTCCCTAGCATGTTTTCACCCCACACCTTGGCACTTGGCACATCTTGGCATGCCTTAGCACTTGGCATGTCTTGACATGCTTAACATGCCTTGGAATTGTTTAGCACATGTTAGTACATCTTGGAAGGCCTTAGCACTTGGCATGTCTTGGTAGGCCTCACATGCCTTGGAACTGTCTAGCATGTCTTAGTACTTCCTAGCATTCCCTCGCACATCTTGGCACTCCATAGTTTTCATGCCCTCATAGATAACATTACTTTTTTGGCGGTTTGGGAACCCAACCAAGGCATTTGGAAAATAATGTTGTGCCCAACCCAAAGTCTCCCTTTGTTTGAAACTGCTTTGTCTAACCCCTTATCGCAACCATAGGCTTGCCTCCTGCAAGTCCTATTACGAACTTCTCCTTGCACACTTCGTCTTTAGGACACCTATAATTTGTTGACACTCCTTGGCACACACTCTTATTCATTCATTTCCATGCATTTTGACCTAGTTCTCCCTTGTGATTCCTTTGTTGAAAAGTGTAACTAGGTTTGGTCTTCATAATGACATGTGTAATTGTGATTTTATGTAATTGATGTAAAGAAGAAAATAAAATTATTTTTGTAATGCTTGAATCATGGGTTTCATGATCAAGGAATTTTATTTTTAGTTAAAGTTCACATTGTGAGCTATTAAACTAGTACAAAATGAGAGAGTAGTGACTACACAACTAAATAAGTTAGTCACCACAATTATTTCAAGTGAATTGCTACAAAATTTGAGCAATTTTAAGTGACCCAACTAAAAACAACTAACTTAAATGACTAATTTAGTCTAGGGATAAAATATATGACTAGATAATAAGTGGCCCAACTAAAAACGACTAACTTAAATGACTAATCTAGTCCAGAACTAAAATATATGGTTAGATAATAAGTGAAAAAGTTAAAAATGATTAACATAAATGACTATTATAGTCCAAGAATAAAAATATGACCAACTAACAAGTACAAAAAGTATATGAATTAGTCATTTATGTTAGTCGTTTTTAATTGTGTCATTTTGGAAATGGAAAATTGCATTTTTGATACTGAAGTGTTACATTTCACTAAATTTTAACACTACAAATGGATTCATAAGTGTTAAAATTTGGAGACAAAGGGGTGTCTATATCCATTTATAGTGTTAAAATTTAGAGACACCTTTAATCTTAAATCCATCTGTAATGTTAAAATTTAGGTATATGGATTCAACGGCCCCCTTAAAGGGGTTTATGAATCCATCTATAATGCTAAAATTATAACAATTTTATACAATATAGAGAATGTGTTTACAATATATAATAATTTTATGCTCGCTTTGGAAGGAGGGACAAGAACGAAAATTTTAAACTGATATAAAAGGGTTTTAAGGGTTAATAGGAATTTGTTCCTCGCATCTTCGAGAGACGACATAGTATTTGTTATCGGGTTTTTGTGGTGTTGTTACATACCATGGTTGATTATTACACTAGATTCATAGAGGCAATGATCTTATTAATTTGAATTCAAATTATGTTGATTTAAACTTGGCCAATTAATATAAATCTAGATTACTCTAAAGCCATATTATTCTATAAATAATTCTACAGATACATGCAATACAAAAATATGCACAAATTCTAATAATGCATTGACATTCTTAGAATGTTCACACACCATTATTAGAAAATCATACATACTAAAAATTATTGTGGCTCTTTATGTAGAATAACATGCCACGACTCCTATATCCAAGTTGAAATCAAAATTTCCCTTAGAGAGTATTTATGTGGTTGTTTGAGGGTTACTTCATGTTCCTCCAATGCTAGAAGCTTTATTTAGGGCCTAAGGCCCTCTTTTCTCTTCCCTTCAAGATAGTACATTCCCCAAGGCCCATCCTTATCATGTAAACCATACCAATGGTGACAAATATCCCCCATAGAGGCCAAATATCCCCTAGATATGTCCCATGTGGTAATTCAAATACTTGTTCAAGAAGATTGATCATGGGAAGATTCAAATATGACCCAAGCACCTTATGATCCTTCCTTGACCATGGTTAAGGCCCCAAGTGCCATACATGGTGCAAAAAACCTCCTAATGATATTGAGGCCAAACGTATAGGCCCTAAGACCCAACTATGGGACACAAAACCTTCAAATAGCACCCATAATGCACATGAAGGCTAGATATATCTTAGATAGGATATGTGTGGTGGTTTGAGGCCTTATTCATGTCCATTGAACTAGAGAAGTTTTGTTTAGGGACTAAGGATCTTGTTTTCCTTCCCTATCCATCGTAGAGGTCATAAAACCCATTCTTATTATGCAAAAAATACTATTGTGCCCATATTCCCATTCTAATATCTTGTTCATGGACATTAAACATGAGAAAGAATTATTTTAGGCCTAAGGCATTTTTTCATTCCTTGGCCAAGATATAAGCCCTAACTCCCATATATGATGTGGAAAACCTCATAATGGAACCTTTATCCTAAATGGAGGCCTAAAATCCCTCAAAGAGGATTTATATTGTTCTTTATGGTCTTTTTCATGCAGTGCAAGCCAAAGAAGTTTCATTTTGGGCTTGAGGCCATTGTTTTCATCCATTTGCCATGGTACAAGCCTAAGACCCATTCTTACTATGTAAAACATACTAATGACACTAAAGATCCCCCATAGATGCCTAAGATCCTCTATAGAGGTCATGTGTGGTTATTTGAGAGCTACTTCACAAAGCTTAATCATCAACAATTCAAATAAGGCCTAAGCCCCTTATGTTCCTATTTTGACCAAACCTACACTTGTAAGCATCATATGTGATTTTAAAGCCTCCTAATTTCATAAGGTTCATGATAAGGCGCCAAGACCCAATCATGGTGTTTAAGACCTTTGAATGGTAGACACATCCATCCTATAAGCCAAAGAATATCTCTTAGAGAGTATAATTAATGTGGTGGTTTGAAGCCTTTTTAATGGCTATTGATTATTTAGGACTTAACTCCAGGCCATGAGACCCATTCTTATTATGAAAAACATACTAAATGCCCATATTCCTAGCTAGAGGTATTGTTCATGGCAATTAGGAACGAGAAAGATTAATTTAGGGATTAAGGCCCTTGATTTACTTTCCTAACCATAGCATAGACACTAACTCCCATATGTGGTGAGAAATACCTCTTAATGTGCCCATATCTCGACTTAAGTCCAAAGATTCATTAAAAAATATATATGTGGTTTTTACACCTATATCATAGCCCTTGAGACTAAAAACCTTCTTGTAAGGCCTAATGCCCTTGTTTACCCCCCTTACCCATGGTACATTCCTTGACTCCTATACATGGTGTGAAAAAAATCCTAATGGAATTGATATCCCATATATCCTTGATATTATTTAGAGAGGATCTATGTGGTTGTTCAATGCCAAATTCATGGTCCTTGATCATGAGAAGCTTCATTTTAGGAGTAAAGGTCTTTTTCTACTTCCCTCATACTAATTCTTATTATGCAAAGAATAGTAATGGTGCTCATATTCCTAGCTAAGGTCCTTTTCATGTCCATTGGTAAAGGTCTTGAGAGTTATTCCTAGTGTCCAAAATGTGGTAATGTTGTGCAAATATCAGTAAAGATAAAGGCCCCAATAGAAATTCCTCCATTGGTCAAAACCTCTCATAATGTTAAATCTGGGCAATTGGCCTCATTATGATAGGTGGAAGCTTAGTTCAAAAAATAATAATTGTCAAACCTTTAGGAAAAGGCATGTTATCATACTTTTCTATATCTATGTTGAAACAAGAAAAAACCTTCACATAATTTTAATTTTGAGTCTTTTAATTTGTCTCAATATATGAGAAATAGTGGCCACATAAACAACTAGAACTTTAAGAAGGTTATACTCTTTGACACACATAAATATAATTGCATAAGACCACTAATTACATATCGCTTGGCCCATGTTATGGTAAATTCTCTGCATTTAAACCAAATGAAAGTCGCCCCATGTTATGGTAAAATCTCTACAATTAAAGCAAATCACAGTCTTTCGACAAAATTTTGGCGCCACAAAGTTATGGTAAATTCTTTGCATCTTTCGACAAAATTTTGGCACCACAATTTGTTTCACCTTAGTTTTTTTTTCATTAGCAATATGGGGTACCTAGAGGCATCTTTGGATGCCCATGGCATCAGTCAGATTAGGATGCTACTGCTCAACCCTACAACACATTCAAATATTTTAGTCCTCAAATTCCATTTATGGATCATTGCATCCCACCCTTCTCATTCTTCAACACTCCCATATGATGCTCATTCATCTCTACAGACGTAGAGTCCACCAATAACTTGTAAAGATATGGAGCTTTCTTTCAATTATGTCTTTGATATTTTTGTACTGTAATGGTATAGATGATGGGCATAAATCTATTTTATTTGTTATTTTTGCTATTGAATACATTGTTTCAAATCATCTATTACTGAAAATAATCATTTGAGATTGAAGTATCTGGCTTCATCCTTGTTCGAACTCTCCTCTTTGGTTTGTCCAAGGTTTCTCGTCTAGGGTTTTTGCTATAAGCCTGCTAAGCTATAATACTATGGGGTTTATGTGGTTCAGTTTTAGTTGATACACTATAAGTTGGTCAATGAGATTTATAATGTAGACCCATATTTACAGTAAAATTCAAATGGAGACAGTTTGATATTTCAGATAAGAGTTTCTATGAGCTTACAATCAAACATTAATCATTGGTCTTCATTAGAACTATTGTTGGTCTATTTTGGGAATTACAATGTAAATTCATGTTCATAGTAAAATAAAAATGGAGATAGTTCTAGATCTTAGGCAGGAGTTTCTATGAGATGACAATCAAACATTAATTTATTGGCCTCCAACAAATTCTTATCAACTTATATTGTAGATTGTTACATTGCCAATACCTCCCACTCTTTCAAATTTAAGTTCAATAGTCATGGGGAGCACCATAAAGGCTATAAAGGCAGTTAGGAAGATGATTATAAACTTAGATCCAGTTGAAACAGGGCACTATGTATACTAGCACATCAACCTGAATGCTACTCTCTTAAGTGGAATTGACATCTTATCATTGTAACAATGTATCAGAGGCTTCTTGATCCTAGCCAAATCCAACACTAGAAGGAACAATTGGAGCAACATATAGTAATTTATAGAACAAGAAATCCAATGGTAGCTTGAGCTAGGGCTTGACAATTAGAGACCATGTGTGGCAGTTTGTACCTATGGTATGTAGCCTGTTGTGTGTTTCTATAGGAATTTTTTGTTCAAAAAAATAAGACAAGTATTCATGGATTAGTTCACTTGCTAAATGGGTTTTCTCTTGTAACATAGTGGAAAAGGAGAGAAGTAAGAGTGAGAAAAATTGGCCAGTTCCAGATCCAAGAATAACATCCTTTTTTCTTCAATAACTTGACTCTTTTTGTTGTAGCAAAGGTGTTGGGGCAGTGTACCTTGTTTTGCATGCCCACTTTATTGATAAAATAATCTTTGAATTCTTTATATCTTTGAGTACTATGGATGCACTCCAACATTATTCAATGCAACGTAAATAAACTAATCCTTACCACCAAGATCTACACAGTTTCAAAATTCTTCAAGTACCAGATATAGCTTCTGGATTACTTTCACGAATTTGACATATCTCAGAGATAAGGTAATGTACCTATATACCCTTTTTCCCCCCATAATTTATATTGTTGATTTCCTTTACTCTCAAATCATATTTTCCTTCAATGTTCAGTTATTCTTATCTTGGAAAAAGGAGTTGAATTAGTGTAAGGGTTGAATTTGGTCTAGTAGCTTTCAAAAGTGTGTGTAGTCGATCCCTAGCCAAAGACAATTCATGTATTGTTGCTCCTTAATATTCAAACCACACTCTAGGAGCAGTGTTTCTTATATGATCCTTTGCCATAGTTCCCTTGATGTTAGCATGAACCTACTAATGACATTGTTGGTGAGGATGACATTTTCTATTATTATAAGTCCCCTGGCAATCACTGCTCCATGGGTTGAAAATGTAGGAAACTCTTTCTTTCCCTTAGCCTTAACTTTCCTAACTTTTGAAGGGAAAGGTCAACATAAGTGTTGAAAAATAAACATGATAAAATTACATAGGAATAGGGTACAAATATAGGAGAAAAGAAAAGGGGACTGTAGGTTGGGGCACACTCTATAGTCCAATTCCACAACCCAACAATATGTAGATTCTCACAATTCGGATTGAACATTAAACAAGCTAATGGCATAAAAAAGAAAGAGAGTAAATTTGTATAGTTGGACAAGTAAGTAGTGAGAAGTCAAATTCGCTGGTATCAAGTCAAGTTCAATCCTTTGGAAAGAAAGTGATTTAGATGAATCGAGGTCTACATTTTGAGAAGTCAATCATCCCATCCTTTGCGTAGTATTCCTCACCATGAACCTAGAAAAGGAGGAACAACCCTGCAGCTAGTAATTGTGAGACATTCAAATACAATGGAGATCACTAGGAGCTGGAATAAGAATTTATCGTCTTATTGCTTCATCTGGTGCTACAAATAATTAATAGAGTGTCAGTATTATCTGACTCAAATTTGATTTGAGTGTTACTACAAACAAGACCGTTAACTGGTATATGTTGCTTGTCTTTAATAATGTCTTGGTTACACATATTACATATGGGTTCTTACTAGTGTTACTAGCATAGACCTTCTTCTATGGCCTACAATGGAAATAATATCAACTGGTTCTTGCTTTTCTTATGTTCACTATCCTCTTCAAAGCTCGACATTTTCTCCAGATGTTCTGGTAACCGTAGATCTGAATTTATTTTTTCTACATGATATCTTAATTTTCCTTTTCCTAGTGGATTTCTATTATCTTCTCCAATATATATTTTCAATTACAATTGTCGTGCTGGCCAATTTTCTAGTATGCTTTGTCTTGGATCTCACGAGGATATACATCTTTCCTGAAAATGTACATCCTACCTGAGATTTGCATAGCCAACTCTGATCTAAAAATTACAAGATCTAAAAAATGAATGGAGTAGTTAGATTATAAAAGGTTTCTTCACACCATCTCTTGCATAAGGAGATACATATCATTCTGATTGCATCATGATCTAACACACTATTTCCTTCTTGTTGGGACAACATTTATCCTAAAATGGGGCCCCTTTTCTACAAAGAATGATAACAGAATGAGTCCTATACTCAGCAGCAACCAGTTCTGCAAAACCTATGGCAACCCTACAGTTTCATATAACGTGCTTAACTGTCTCTGGTTTTTTTTATTTATTTATTATTTTTAGTAATGAGTTACCACGTGCACTATCAAAAAAGAGGGCTTGGCCATGCTTATTTCATAGGTTTCTGAAAAATATTGCTTCTACATCAATGTCTCTATGAGGGCTTTGTTTTGCACTCTTGAGTTGAAGTAGATTTGTGTGAGGCTAAAGAGAAGTTTGTTAAAATTTTGAATGTATTTTCATTGTGCCAACTTTGGCTTTGATCCATCAATGTTTAGGTTTTGATATATCTACCTCTACAAAAGGTTTGATTTGCGCTCTTTATAAGAAGTAAAAACATGTGTGAAGTTTAAGGGGAATAATGATTGGATAAATTGAATGGTGTTTGTGAAGTGTAGGTCCCTTTATAACTGAAAGGTTTAGCATGGAAGTGGAAATGAGCCAAAGTTGAGTCACCCACTTGAATATTGATGATGAATATCTCCTTATTTTCGAAGAGGCTTCTCCAATACCACAGAGAAAGCTAAAAATGTTGAAGAGAGCAGGGCAAGCCCTTGGTAATGATAGAAGGAAAGTTCCTCTTACTGATCAAAATAAGATTGTTGATGAAAGTGATCTCATGGACTACTTGAATGCTAGTGAGTTCATGAGTAATGGTCAAGGGTTTACTACTAGTTTGGAGCAAATACAACATGTAGAGGAACAATGCATTTCCCAAAACAAGTTTTGCAATCTGCTAGGTGAAGCAGACAAGGAGGATGATAAAAAAATCATCAAGTTGATAATGTCCATACTGGAACTAACATGCTTGAAACCATAAACACATCCATGGATAACTCTACTCCTAAAAGTAGCAAAGATTATGAAAACTTGAAATTCCATGCTTGTATAAATGAGCATACAAGGGGGATTACCATATCATCTAAAATCAAAACATTTCTTGCAAACCAAATGCTCCATGGCACAATTAAAAGGAAAAGCTTAGAAACTCTTTGTATTTTCATTCTTGTACCATTTTTTGAGGCCTTATTCGATTGAATCTCCTGGCCAAACATAAATCAATCATGTGATTCCATCCATATTTTTCCACACCTATTGAGAGAAAGGAAATGCCATGATGATATGAAAGTTAGATTCACCATTTTCTTTGCAAAGACTACACTACCCAAGACCATGAGTATTTATCTTTTCCAGGATGTCCGATACTAGTACCTCATTATTTAGGACTCAGGAGTAACCACATGAAAAAATGGGGTTTTGGAGACAGTTGAATCTCTAGACCTTGGAACACCACCACTTTTTGAGGATCCAAGTCTCCCTGAGCAAAAAGGAATTATAGATTTTATTTAATGTGTAATCTACAATGGGGATTTAGAGACAAAACTGAAGTGTCATCTTTATCTTTTAATCAAACAGGGATAGACTTGATATTTTCTATATATTTGTCCTAGATAGCATAACCTCTACACTTAAGGTCCAACTCTGTCTAAGAGTCACTTCTTATGCCAAATCCAAATTATTGTCATAATTTTATCTGCCACCTGTGATAAGGTGATTTTTCTATAGTATTTTACTGTAAGCCTATGCTCATTTCCACTTCCAACATTTGAATTGTGCCAGAAAGCAATATATTTGAACCATAAATATTTTCAAACATATGGAGGGAAACATAAACTGAGAATAGCCTTGGAATGTGAACATTAAGCTATTGATATGCTTCCTTATAATGAATTGGTTGTGTGTGACTTATATATATTAGTAGTATTTCCTTGAAAATAATGATTGCATACTAGTACACCATTTGTGCGTTTACTCAACCTTGTCCAGTTCCTGTTTCCTACATTTTGGGATAGGGGGCCACGGGGTCATTATTTGTTTCCTTTCTACTCTCCAGAGTTTGATTAGCCTTTGGATGTTAGGAGAGTTTCAAGGGGAGGCATCATGCCTCCTACAAGAGTTTTCTACCCTAGCATTTTCAGCCCTAGGTAGTCTCCAATCAATATTATCATATCATTCATTGGCCCTTTCTAGATTGGAACCATATTAAGGTATTTCTTTATGTCTACTATAATATTTTTGAACTTTTCCCAAACATGGCTCTCAATGTTTTCCTTTTCTTTCTGCTCTTATGCAAGAAAATTGAACCTTAAATTAGGAGGAAACATCAATCATGATGGGACCTTTAAATGTTGTTACAACTTACACTTCCCCTTCCCACGAAGGCTATAAGGGTAGTTTTAACTATAATGTGTGGTCACAATATACTCCCCAAAGAGAAGGGTACCAATCTGAGTTGCTAGTTCATCTAAAAACAATTGGAAAATCATTTTATAGAATTATTTCCGCATCCTTGGAAATGTATTGTTTTCTACTCCTTATTAAAGAAAACAAATTCTTAAATTTGAAGGAAACACCAATCATGATGGTATCTCTATACATCATTACAACCTACACTTCCCCTTCTCACGAAGGCTAGAAGAGTAGTTTTGACTGCAATTTGTGGTCACAATATACTCTTGAAAGAAAAGGCACTTGATACTAATTGAGTTGCTAGTTCATACAAAAACTATTGGCAACACATTTTATAGAAATATTTTCGTATCCTTGGAATGGGACATTATATCTTGCAGACCAAAGAAAATATGGCAATAAAAGAAAAAACCAAAATCATCTCCCTTTTTCTGACAGAAAGTTGGGTCATCAAACATTGCAACTCTCTAATGGATGGGCCTCTCAAGGAGACCATGGAACTTTTGACCAATCTGTTTTGCATAGTTGTTTGGAAAAGTGCAAATCCCAGAAAATGTGTCCTGATATTTTTCTAATATTGTGAAAACCCATATATTAAAATTTATTTTTAAAGGTTTCTGGATTTTTTTTTGTAGGGTATATTTCTTTGAAACAATGAGTACATAATTGTACTGTGTTTTTTGTTGGGAAATTAAATTTAGGCATTTTAACTGAAGATAATTATTGATCTTTCAATTATTCTCTTCCTTAAGTGATGCAAAGTAAAATGAACAAGAGAAGTTATATTTCTGGCAATATGTGCATCTGACCAATTTGTGGAAATTTGGAAAAGTTTTGGTACCATATGTTGTGTCAAACACCATAACTGGTATCCCTATAAAATATGCTAAGGAAACTCCAACTTTTGATTGTTAAATTGTTATTTAATTCTATATGACATTAGTTTGATAGAGGAAACTTCATTTTGATGCTTCATGGAAATGGTTAGAACTTTTCTTGTTAAAGTCATAGTTAATTTGCCTCTCTCTTTGTCCATGTATGTGTGCATTCCTTCAGAGCATATGGATTTATTTAAACTTCTAAGTTTCAATGCCATAGGATTTTTACTTATATTTTGAGCCTTATTCTATTAATGATTCCACATCTTTGTTTCTTTTTCATGATTCTTGGATTCACACTTTTTGCTTGTGCTTATGTTTGTTCAGATTGCTTGGCATTAAAAAGTTGCAGTCCAATTTGACATTCAACATTCTAGATGTGGTATTTTTTATGTTACAAGTGGCATTGAAACCAGTTTCTTTGCAAATTAGATGTTAAATGAGACCCAAGCTATAATGCTGCTCGTTGATAGTGGAAATCCCTTAAACGCTATCTTTATAAAACTTGCAAGTTTTTCTCAACAAACCCCATGTGTTTCACCTGTAAGCTCTCGTTGAGCTCCATACCAAGGACTTATTTATCTCTTCAGACTTCTGGCGAGACTTCTGAGGTGGGTACTCCTCCCATACCCTTGGCAGACGGTCCAAGCCATCTTATCTCTTCATACTTTTGGTGAGACATCTGAGGTGGGTACTCCTCCCATACCCTTGGCAAGCGTTCCAAACCATCACCAACTGCTCCATAAGTTACAAGCTCGTAAGGCTTCCTTGTTAATCGAATTATGGTTTTATTTTCATTCCATTGGAATGTTGAGGCCATGTGACAAGAAAAGGTTTATAATTTTATTTATTATATTACAGGTTACTATGCCCATGATTCCCAGCCTTCAGTAGCACATTGCCCTCTTTGCTACAACTTACTCAGCCCAAAGCAAACCCACTTTACCAATCAACATTGAGCTTGCATTTGATCCACCAATATCCATAATGTAATATTTTCTACTCAATGGATTACTACCTCATACATTCCATGACCTAGGTTGTTTACACTATTTTTATTCAGAACACTGAAATCTAAGTAAACTAGAAATTTGTTAGTAAAGCATTCTCTTAAACGCTCAACACTTTTGGTACAAAAATGAAGCATAGAAAATAATTTCAATAACCAACTAAGACATTAATCTCTGCAGAGCTTTTTATCAATCTATGCATTTAGCCCTTCAACTTCTTGATCTCCAAGCTCAAAGCAAACTGAATTTGAATGGGAGAAAGATATATTTTTCAAGCTAGTAAAGCACATACTATCCAACTTACTACAAGGTACATATTGATTCTCCAGTGCACCCCATGCAGCGTGACTACCATGGATTTCTTGGGTGATTTTCCCTTTGCTTTGATGGGAAAATCTCCACATACATCCGCACCCAAGTACTGAGATCTTTGCATAACCTCGGAGGCATTGATGCACAAACCTGAGTTCCCCTTCAAGTCTATGTTCTTACCTAACCTATGCAAAAAATATGAAGAGAAAGGGAGTGCCCCTGACAACATGTTACCACTCAAATTAAGGTGGTACATGTGAGAATATTACCTATAATGGAAGGAATCATGCTTGACAACCTGTTGTTCTCCAAATTCAAAGATCTTCAATTCAAAAGTTTGTCATAAGCCACATGTATTGAACCAAAGTACCCGGAACTAGCAGGCCTAAGCTCTTGAGCTTTCTGAACTTTCCAAGTTCAATAGGAAATGGAGAAAAAAATGGATTATTATCTATTATGAAGTACTGGAGGCTTTTTAAACTTCCCAACGAAGGAAGGAATCTGCTTGTAATCTTATTGTTGTTGAGAGCTATGAACTCCAAGTTTTTCAAGTTCACAAGAGTTGCAGGAATGTGGCCTGTGAGGGAATTAGAGCTCAAATCCAGCTTCTGCAATGTCCTTAGATTTCTAAGGGATTCTAGAATGGGTCCTCTAAGATTTTTGTAGCTTAAATCAAGCCCCAACAAGTTTCTTAAACTCCCCATTCCCTGAGGGATTTGTCCCTTGAAAGAATTATAACTCAAATCTAAAATTAAATGCATGAGACTATTTAGCCTCCCCACATCTGTTAGGATGCTCCCATGAAGATTTTTCTAAGAGTGTGAACACCTTTCATCCCCTCAAGCTACCAAAATCCCTAAGAACTTCAGCAGTCAGACCCTTGTTAGCACGCGGGCTCAACTGCCCCAAATTGGGGGCCAACTTACAAAAAGCCAAAGGAATTGTGATGTTCTAATGCATGAAACACTGGATCATAAAGAGCTTGAAAATTTAAATTGGAAACAAATCATTTTCCTGCATGAAAGATTAGGTTTGTAACCAAAATTAAGCCTGGAAACATGCAATAAATTGTTGTTCCCTTGTTTTCACTCCAAGCTCTGCCATGTTCCTTTTACATAGAGACATGGATAGTTTTTTCTCCATTTTCATCTGTAGATGTAGATTCCATTACTTCAAATAGAGCTTATGTTTCCTTAGGATTCATCTTGGCATTGGAGACCTGTTAATCTGCCTGGCCTCCATGATTTTTATGATGTGTTGCTCCATGAATTCTTACCAATAACAACAAAAACATGCTCACAGTGCATTTATAAGGATACATTGAATGTGCCAGAGAAAATAGATATACCAATCTGAGAAACAAATCTAGTGCCTATAATGTGTCGTGTGGATTGGGATGTTAGAAAGCGTTGGATAAATGTTTACATCTTGTGAGGAGGTGATAGAGAATCCCAACGATATTTGGAGGGAGACTTCAAAACTACTCAGTGTGTATCTTCCTGCGATGCAAGGGTTGTCTTTGGCAGTTGCAAGATCAATGATGCTTTAATCAAATAAATTAAAAAATCAAATCTTTTATCATATCTTGTCATATTTTACCAACATATCTACTATTGAATCTTTTATCATATCTTCTGCATATTTTTTGTATGCAATGAATCTTATGAGACTCCTAGTTTAAATTATAGTCATACTAAAACAACTAATCACAAAAAATATTATACAACAAAGATTATTTGTGGATTATCTTGCAAGTTGCAAATAAATTATTCATAGAGTTGTAGTTGGCCTTCTTATTTCTCTTAATTTATAGTGGGTCCATCTTTAAGCCACCACATGTCAATCTTTTATGTTCTCCTCATACTTTTATTTTCTTAAACAATATGTCTATATAGGATTTTTATTCAAGTATGATTTAATAACTACAAATGGCAAAAATTTGTTGTTTTTGGTTTATCTAGTAAGTTGTATTTCTTCTAACGTGTTTTGTGATTTTTCAGAACTGTGAGCATGAAGTTGTTGGAGGAGATGATCCCTCAAAAGTTAAATGTAACACTAACAACATAATGAGGTTATCATGGGCGTTGGTACATTCACGATGTCCTACAGATGTTAAAAGAGGGATAACAATGTTGGAAGGTAGGTGATTGTTCTTAGCTTAAAGTTCTCTAGGATGCAAAGTTGCAAACTATTGCTGCACTTTTCACTTAATGTTTTGCATCAATCTACTTTTCTTGAAGTCAACTTGTTGGAATCATTCTTATGTCTGTGATCTAGATCTAGACAAATCCTTTTGATTCTCTTAATCTCTATGGAAGACTGAAATTCCCTTATTTTATTTTATTTTTTCTTTATGAAGGCATGCATCATATATTACCTTATTGCGAAGAAAGATACATCAAGTTATACATAAGAGTAGCAATAAATACTCTGAGCAGTGGCTAAATAGGCATCCCCTCTTCATATATACCGAGAGTGGTGGTATGTCAACCTTCTGCCCAATATCTAGAAAGCTTATATCTTTGGTAAAGATTCTTATCTCAAGATAGAACTAAATTTCTAGTGCGATGACCAAAGTGATGCAACCATTCCCACAAGTATGGGGTCCCTCAACAAGTCTCAAAAGATAAACTTGACAGATTCAGACTTGGTTTATTGTAAAACCATTTCCGATCCTTCTAAATTCAAACCTGAGCATTCAAATAAATATTGAAGAAAATATATCCAGGTAGAATCTTGCATAACTAACAAAATGCTTGTTTCTTTGCAATAACAATTGTTACGATTATTCACCACTCTTTTCTTCAACCAAAGGCCATATTGTCCCACAAATACTAATATTCTTTCTTGTAAAGGGAAATGTCTAGATGAATATCTCTACCAAATATGGGTTATTTATTGTCCTATTGAACTCCCAATGTGACTTGGATACTTTACTCATGTCGTCCAAATCATTTTTGGGAATAACTAAACCTATGAGGTTTAAATCTCTAGCTCCTCCTACTTCATCGCTTGTCTTAAAAGGGCCTTTGATACTGCCCACATGATCAACATTTCTAAAATGGCATGAAATTAGAATTTGCCAAGGGCCTTCCCCTCCAATGGTTCTTATATTTGTTCAACTATATGGACTATTACATAACTCAAATATCAGTTAAAATTTATAATCAAGAACCCCTTTCATTCCTTCTATGTTTTCCTAATGGAAACTCTTCAAAATTCATCTAATTTTCTTTAGCCAGACATCGATGGAGTGAAGGCAATAACAGTAGAATTAGATCTTCTGTTGTCAAACTTCTATTAACTATGTTAACGTTCCAATTAGTGGAAGATATCTACGATACATTTTCTGGAGTTCACTTTCAAATCTACATAGCATCGATCTCCACTAGTCAACTAGTGACACATCATATGAAGTCAATCTAGAAATCCATCTTGACGAATTGTGAGCACTTCTATCTTACCGACAACATTACTTGTTGCTTGAGAAAAAGTTTCAAGGCACTGCATTGTTCTTTCAACTAAACCTTTTGTATGTTTTGGCTTGAGTGCAGAGCCAATAAAGTGCATATTAAGAATTTAGCTCTTTAATAAGGAAGATTGCCCTAATTTGACCTTGAATCTGTGTTGCTTTATTAGGAAGTGTGCATCCATCTTACCTCTATATCTAGGGAGAAACCTACAAATTCTTCCCAATTCCTCCTTATTATTATTGTGACAGTAATCCCCCCCCTGTTATAGACATTTTTGGGCACTGCAACCCCAAGCATAAAATGTCCATAAACCAAGGGCTCCTAAGTCCCTAAAAGTGTTGTTCTAACCCCTAAAGGAACAAGGTCAACTGATTACAGCTTCTCCCAGAAGTTCTCCATGAAAAACTGCTTAGAACTAGTGAAAACAGGATCATTTCAGCTGCTTCATAGGCAAAGTGTGTTGCATCTCACCTAAGTACACTCTGTGGGTGCGTTGCATTTCAAAAAGCCCTTCTATGGGGTGTGATGGGTGAGAAGTGACAAATGGCAGTGTCAATCCGCGAGGTGGAGAGGCATGGAATCTTCCAGAAACTTCTCCTGTGACACTTGCCTCTCTGAATTCGAACAAGGATGAGTAAGAGATCATCAATCTCCAAGTGGAAGCAAGAACTATCAGAGGGAAGACACTAATCAAATCAAAAGCTGACTCATCTCCCTTACAGATATCTATATATGGATCCCTCATCCCAGAGATCCAGGAGGCTGGAATTTTGCATCTTGTAAGGAATTGTTGTTGGTTTCTTGAGACAACATCATAGTGTTGGGTGATCTAAGCTTTGTATGAGGTGAAGAAGGGCTTACTTGCTGAGAGGATGATGTTGGGTCAGAACAACTGGTTGTAACTCCCTTGGCTCTTTCTTGATTATCAATAAAAGCTATTCAAGTTTTCCTCCATACTCTTGTGTCATTTATGTTTTATGCATTTGTATGGTCAATTTACATCTGATCCTAGATTGTTTATGATTATAGATCCATGTTCTTGTATAGTGTTATGCTACTTTGATCCTACAGGTACTCTGTGAAGCTTGGTGTACAAGGAAGAAAGTAGCGAAGGACTATCAGGAGAGAGAGGAATCGAACTAGGAGATAAGCGCAAGACAGAGGTTGGTCTCCTTTGTTCTTCTCTCATCTATATTTCATAAAGGAAAAACAAAAGTAGCTTTACTTTGTTTGTTTCTAAGGTAGCTACCACACCTTAGTGGGATAATCAGTTCTGTGTAGACACTTTTCCCTGTAACACCCCCTGAAAATAATTTGTTCAAGAAAGAATAGAGGTCTAACTGAATTTTCTTGAACTCCTACATAATAGAAAATTTTCCAGCATAATAGAATGGGCGGCACCCCATATCAAATATTCCCTTCCTTCTCTTTAAGAATCCCTTGCATTCCATGATATTAAGCTAATAAATCCTGAAGAACCTTAGCGTCTCGTCTTGTGCCAATTCTATCTTTATCCCATTCCACCATATTGAAACCTCCTTTCATAATCCACTCAATAAGAGGAAGAAATTGCAATATGTAGCTTTGAAATTTCATCTAACTTATGGAATCACTAGTTGTATAAATTGAGAAAAGAGGCCAAACTATCCAAGAAATCACCACAATCCAATGACATGTTTGAAATGGGTCCCTCTATTTATAATATGAGGTATTAACCAAGGACCAAGTCTATAAATAGAAGAAAATCCAACCCAACAGAATTGATGGAACTCCAAATATCATTTTCCTTTCCCAGAGATACTAAGATTTTGAACAAACTGGGAAACAAATATGGAATTTTTGTACTCTTTTGTCAAATGTCATATCTACCCAACCATGAGGAGACATGTGCATGATAGAATCCTCACCTCTTATGTTGAATATTTATCTTTGAAAGTATTATTGTTTCTGGATTATTTTAAGTTAGTGTCTCGATCATGCTCAATAAGGGATGACCTTTTTCAATGTCTCCTTTGTTAGTGTCTTGATCATGTTCAGTAAGAGATGACCTTTTTCATCATATGCAGAAGATAAGACTACACTAGACAAAGGGATATGATGACAACATATACCTCGATCATGTGACAAAAACTTAGATCTCGACCACCTTCATAAGCATGCCTTGAATCACATTTCAGACTAGGTCTCAGCCTAGTTGTTTCTCCCAACCAACATCTTGATCTGTAAAGATTGATTTTGAGGCATCTCTAGGTCTCATCCTAGACTCATAATCATATAGAGTGCCATAGCATCAATATAGTAGATATTCACATCCTTTCTAGGTCTCAGCCTAGACTTCTTGGGCAAGAGTAGCATAGCTCTGTATCTCTTCTAGGACTCATCCTAGAAGGACTCAATAGTGGAGATATACTGGGGCTTCACTACTCCTTTCTACATCAAGTCACGAAAGTGGTGATACTTGATGCCAGTATGCTTTATCTTATGATAGAGCACTAGATTCTCATATAGATTCTCAAAACAAACCAACGAGCAATTGCTTCATAAGTCCTTGCACATGCTGCCATACACCCTACCTTAGTAGAACTAGGTGCCACAAAACATTGATTCTTCTCATCATAGGAGAGCCAAAACTAACCACTAGTTGTGCTTTTTCTATCATCGGTAATTCTAAGTTAATTAGAGAATCTTTGCAACCCAATTAGCTGCCTACACATGATGATCATAGGCTTGCAATAGAATCTTGATATCATTCTTCCCTGGCCCAATGGAAACTTTAGACTTCCAATTCCAAATAGGGCATTAACCCAAGATTCTTCTTATTTAGTTCAACAACCAACTCTTTCATTGGGGAGTCAAACACATAGAGAAGCAGATTCCCAAGTTCATCCATCACAACCTTGATATGGAGGTTGGAATTAGTTTTACTAAGCCTTGATAGGTATGCATCATGGAACTAGGGTTTCCATAAACAATTTACCCTAGGGATTAACCCATAAGCCCTAACCCTAATCCTTAGGGTTTACTGATTAGCTAGGGTTTTATATCCAAACCCTAGATCCATACAAACCCTAGAATCATAGTCCTAAGGTTGTATCCATAAACCCTAGATTTTTCTTATTCTGACACACTTAGGGTTTATAAACCCTAAATTATAAACCCTAGATATTCAACCTAGGTATTCAATTTTGATTATCCAAAACCCTAGGGATTTTCTAAGACATGCAATCTTTAAACCCTAGATCCTTGCAAGCAAAATATACATTATACAACAAAATCAATATTGCAACTTTATCACGTGAAGTACTTTTATCAAAAGTTCCAATTAGTGGATTTTAATCAAGAGTTCCAATTAGTTACAATCATGCTAGTTTTGGTCAAGTGGTAAATCACATGGGTCAAGGAGGCTTATCTTGTTTAGTTTCCTTGATTAGAAATCTTATTTTTTCCTTCATTTATAGTGCATGGTATGAGGAGCTATTTTAATTTTTTATGGTTGAGAAGAGTGTTTTTTGGAAATGGCTTCATTATACTTTCTATTTTCTCCCAAAATTAAAGTGCATAGGCTTGGAAAGGCTTTGTTGGGAGACTTGTTGATTTTTGGTGTCTATGATTAGTATTCAAAGATGGAGAAAAATTAAAATAATTAAATTTAAATGGTCATGTCAGCCCAACACAAGGAGACGTGCCCCTTGGGCACATCTAGACCACTATAAATACAAACTCGGCCTCCTGCAATTGGATATCAATTCAAAACACTAAAATACACCAGTTTTTTGTTCACTTGTGCGAAGGAGGAGGAGGATAAGTAGACCGAAGTCTTCTGATGTTTGAACAGCATTGACCACTGTTTGAACAAAATTATGACGTTGTTTGACTAAAATTATGAGGTCATTTGACCAAGTTTTCTGAGTCTTTGACTGAGTCTGTAATGGGTAGTTTGACTACATTTCTGAGGCAGTTGACCAAGATTTGTTATGGGAAGTTTGACCAAGTCGTTGTGCTAACCAGGTTTGACTTGTGGGATTATCTATGGTATGTTTGACCTAATTTGACTTATGAATATCATATTATACTTTGTTGAACTGAGGAATTTCTCCTAGAAAATGTTGTTGGGTTGTCTTCCAAGGTTGGGTTTCCCAAAAAAAAAAATTGTGTCTCCTTGTGTGCATGGTTGTCTCTTTATGATCCTACTTTCATTATTACATTACTGTTGAGATTTCTATGTATAGTTGCTTAATGATGTATGTGACATAAGTAAACTTAATTAAATAAATCATTGCAAGTAATTATCAGATTACAAGATCAGAATTCACTTAAGAAAATCGACGAGACTCATGTAGTTTATGTATCCTATTTTTAGCAAAGAGATAGAGTGCATGACTTGGTGTAGATTTATACTTGCTTTATTTTGACTTATGATCCTTTTATTGCCTCTTTCTCCCTTATTGAGAGGAGCCATCTTTAGCATATTGCACTTTCTACTTTTATTGACAGCTGCAATATTTTTGTATATTCCTATGCCTATTTTGTAAATGTGGGAGGAGTATAGTGAAGAGAGATAATATGTTATTGACTAGTGATTTTGCTTGAATTCTAGTCACTTAATACTCTTTTTTTAATTGTAATGATTGTGAGAGTGTAGAGTAGAGGTAGAGGTTTCTTGCATTGTGTTCACATGATTTTATCCCTAAACACTAGGGCCCAAGGCTCTTCAGAAGTGGTGGAACACCCTCGGGAACTCTTGTAGGTGAAATTGGTATCCCCTACACAAACCTTGTACCTAATACCTTGGAATTAAAGGGGTAACATCTATTCAAAAACTATATCTCGTTGGTTTATGGTGTCTTTTGTGTTACTTTGATTTTTTGAATTGATTGATAGCAGGAAGTACTCCCATGTAGTTAATTTTTTACTCTCTATATCCCACAAGCTTGAACGCATTTAGGTCACTACTCATAATTTTGTTATTTACACGATTTTATTACTTTTATGCATGCATATTTGTCCCTTTGGGAGCATATTTTTGTGTTTTCACCGCAGACTTACACATTTCCCAATGTTGATATAAATATTTAGATGTAAATTTGAAATTTGGTTTGTTCTTTAATGTTAAGTGCAGATTCCAGGTCTATTATTTTGAGCCAAAAGAACAAATAAATAGGATAGGCATGGTATGCCAATGACTGGATTATAATCCACCCTCAGCTCTCCCTCTGCCACAGAGGTTTTATGAATGAGATCATGACCTAGGAGAGCAAAAATCGAAGTGAATTATGGCAAGCTTTTATTATAGTTTGGCAGTGTGTTGTGGTCTTTAGAGTTCACTCTTCACTCAAGAATTGCATAGGGATTCCCCTCACTGGCTAGCAAGCACTAACTAAAAGTGCAGGGAGATTGTGTGAGGTGATAATGTACATTCTCAGGATACCATGTATCCCTTCTAGTTTCAAGTGTACACATGGGGGCTTAGGCTCTATTTCTATGTGAAATGCATCTCAATAACTCATGGAAACATCTCCATTTCACTATTAACTTGAGCATAAGGAGGGGGATTCACTAGTATTAGTATTTATGGCTCTGCCCAATTAATCACTTGTCACAAGTTCATAAGCAAGTAGGAAGAATTACAAAAACCCTTTATCAGTATTGATTTCTCTTCCCAGTTAATCAGTTGTCACAAGTACAAAAGCAAGTAGGAAGAATTACAAAACCCCTCCATCAACCACCTCTCCTCTCTATTTTTTTGAGGTCATACACCAATGGTGGAATTCTGAGGTGAAAAAGAGGATCTATACTTCATAGCCTCACTTGGAAAAGCCTCTGTTGGGTGTTATGTAAAAGGAAATACCCATGCCTCAAAGTGGAAATAATTAATAGGATAACATATATGACATCAACAGTATGCATAGACAAAATTTGAATATCTTTGTCCATTTTTTATTTTAGAAAATTCCATTCTCTACCCTTTATAAAAGGATAACTCAATAAGAGAGTAACTCAAAAAGGACATTGCAGTAAGTAAATCATTGACTTACTAATTTACATTATGTTCATTGAATATCACTTTAGTCTTATCCAATGAACTAGATGTAAAGACAATGAACTAATCATTGGATTACTAGATGGTGTTTAGTATTTTCCATTACAATCTGAAGAAACTTCAACTACCTTGAAATTGGGTGATTGACTCCCTAAATCTTGTAGATTAACACCTTTCAAACTTTGTTATAATCTTAAACTATAAAGTGCCTTTAGTTTTGTGACCATAGCTATGTGTAACTGACTATTGGCATTTTTCACAATCATTCCAATGTGCTTGAGATATCTTTCTAGAGTTGTCTTCCTAAATCACCTTTCGGATGAGCATAGGCAAAGTAGCATTTCCCACTAAACATAGATTCATTTAGTGCACAATGGAATCTCTTTAGTTTTCCATATAGGTCTCCATAAAGTTGATTGCCAAGTAAGTTTGGGATATAGACTATTTGAGGATTTTATAATATTCCTTTACTTGATCTGAGGATTTTTTTTCAAGGCAAAAAGGGCTTATTTCTTTCTTCTTCACCTTTCAACAAGGATGCAACCTTGCCAAAATGTGTAGAAACTTGTTTTGAAGATGATCCTAAATCTAGTGATGAAACAACCTGCTTTTCTAACAGAATAACTACCATTGTCTTCTCAGCATCAATTCTTTGTTGCTCAATGAGTTGAAACTTCTCTATAAAATCACATACCTTAGCTTGTGTAATTGCCTCAATCTCCATAGTTTTCTTTAACACAATTTCTAGTGCCTTCTTATCAACTCGTAGAAAAGACATTTCCTCCATATTTTCCTTCACAAGAGAACCAAATGTTTCTACTTTTGCATTTTCCCTTGATTCTCAAGATTTCCAATACTCTTCAAATGTAGAAAAATCAGACAACAGTGTCACAAGAGCACTGAATTTGTTAGAGACCTGAACTTTCTTTGCATGGATTTGATTGGCACACTTTTATATTGTGTCAATCTCCCATTTTTATGAGCAATTTCTTGTTTCAGAGACTCTGATTCCTTTCTAAAAAAATCCATCTCATTGTGAGATATCTCTATCAAGCCCAAGTTGTCAACTACTTGAGTAATATTTGTTATCCTCTCTTATGCAAAAGTTAGCTTGGATCTTGCCAAAGTTATTTCCTGTTGAAGCATTTTCTCCCGATTGACAATTAGATCTTTGTCCCTCGGTAGTTTAGAACCATTTTCAGCCCATTTGTATCTTTCATCACTTGAGAGATGGCCTAAATATTATTTATTGTGTTCAGATTCTTGAAGTCTCATTTCTAGATGTTCAAGCTCTAACTGCATAGCCTAAAGATTTTTCTCATTTAATGCAATACTAAAGAGAAGCTCTGTAACCTATCCCTGAATTAAATCCAGATTAATTTCAAACTTCTTTTCCAAGCTTGACATCCATCTCTTCAAATAGTTTTTGCACCTGTTGTTCATATTTTTACAAGGATTTAAGCTTCTCTCCAATCCATGCATGCAAGTTGGGAAAAAGTGCATCAAAATTCCATATATTTGCTACAGAAATTTCCACTATGATTGCTTCCCTTGAGTTCCCCACATATGCGCCTGCAGAAACTGCCACTATGATTGCTTCCCTTGAGTTCCGCACATATGCGGCTGACTCATTTTCAACTGCCAATGACTGGAGTTCATCATATTGGTTTATTGGAAGACAAGAATCAACATTATTTGATGAGTCCTTGCTTATGTTTAATTCATCCACTTGTTGAACAACTTTCTCAGTCCCCTTTACCATATCCTCATTATTTTCTATTAGGTTCTTTAGCATGGACTTGAGATCCTCTATCTCCCTGGAGAAAAGTGTCCTCTCTTGTGTGGAATTTTCCAGTTCTTGACTAGTTTTATATAATATTTTCCTCATCTTATCATTATCATTTGCAATTTCCTCATAAATTACTAGTAGTTTCTCATATTCACAACCATTTCCATCATTTTCAATTGGAGTTCATCCGCCTATTTTGTCAAAAAGGTAAAGATTCTATCAGAGTCTAAATTGTCATCCATGTTTTTCCCAAAGTCAGGTTGCTCCTTAACACCCACTGCACCTCCCTTGTGGGTAAAAAATATACCATGATGAATCTTAGAAATATGAATGTCCTTTTCTTCTCCTTGCTGCTTCACTTCCTTGAGACCTTCACTTTCTTTTGTGACAGAAGAACAAAAGGAGATCCTCGATACAATAGGAAGACTTCTGGCAATGTCATGGCTTCTATTTCCTTTCAAAATATATATATTCTCAGCATGCTTCAGAGAATCTATGATTTGTTGCCTTCTGCCACAACTATACTAATACATTTATCTCAAATATAGCTTTCTCATGCATCTTAAATAATTTTCCATTCTCTTGAGACATCCTCCTAAGCTCTGTTTGAAGATTTCAAATCTCATCAATCATTTCATGTTATCACAATTCTAATTTATTCTCTGGATGCTCTGACTTAACATCAGAGGAGGCAAACACAAATCCAGTTTGTGACATATTCCCATTATTTGATGCTCCTAGTGTTCCCCTTGTCTCCTCTTGATGTCCATCATCTTTCATGCCAAATTTCGAATATATTTTACTATCTTCCAACTGTATCCTTAGTTCATTGGAAGCCTTTTTAGGCACAATCCCCATTTCTATTTGTCCAGTCTCGTTTCTCAATTCTTGAGATTCTATAATGCCCCTTATAGTTTCATTTAATTTAGTGGAAGCCTTATTCTATACAATGTCTTTCCATAGTTTCCTAATGTCATCCTTTTCTAGCATTTCTCTCATACATGTCAATTAATCTTTCATTCTCTTTAGTTATCTCCTTTGATTTCATTTAACACTCCTCAAACTCCATTATCATATGGATCACCTTTGGTTCTACTTTACCATCCCTGTTGATACTAGCATGTTCCTGCAATAATGTAGTTTCAACAATGTCTTGAATTTTTTCTTCATGCCTTTGAATTAAGGTTTCACGACCTACTCCATTTACCCTTGTTCCATCTTCCATGTCTAGCACATGCTCTCCACCAATGCTCTTACCTCTATAATTCCACCACATTATTCTTGCATCACCTCTTTCTCACAATGCTTTTTAATATAGCTCAAGCAGTCTTTCATTCTCTTCTAATGTATCATGCAATTTCACTATAAGTTCTTCAATCTATTTTCTAAGATGAAGAACTATATGTTCTACTTTAGCTTTTATAGCGCTTGTTCCATCTAGCAAGATATTTGGGCAATCATCCTTTCCATACATCTCAACCTTGCTTAAATTTTTTTTATTCCTTTCTTTAATTTCTTTCTCAAGTTCCTCAACTTGATTCCTGAAAAAATGAACCAACTCTTGGGATTTTTCATTCATTTCATGTGCATCTTCCTTGGCTTTCCTTATTGCGTTCATTTCTTGCATGGCTTTCTCATACATGATAATCAGTCTTTCATTATCTTCAATTGACTCCTTTACTTTTTTGCGTAAATCATCAACTGCCCTAGCCAAAAAAAGGGCAGTTCCCTAAGCTTTTGCTTCACGTTGACTAGTTGTACTAATTGCTTCAACTAAATCTTTTAGCTCCCTTTCTGTTGATAAACCATGTCTAAATGGTGTCTCCTCTTTCAACTCTAGAGAATGCATTGCAAAGTTCAGCTATACTGCTCCATCAACATCTAAAAGCTTCATCTTATCAAAATGGATCATCAAATCATCAACACGCCTTTCCAAATTTTCTTTGGCTTCTAGGAAGAAGCACAATTTATTACGAAGAGATTATGCTTCCCTTCGGTATCAACTTGTCTACGAAGAAATTCATTCTCCTCACTG
This sequence comes from Pinus tabuliformis, assembly GCA_031772625.1. NCBI lineage: Eukaryota > Viridiplantae > Streptophyta > Pinopsida > Pinales > Pinaceae > Pinus > Pinus tabuliformis. The sequence continues at coordinate 1,331,261,669 of CM062818.1, forward strand.
ATGGAAAAAACCTTTGCTTCTAATGATTCCTTCTATTTCACATGGTTCAAGTCCTACTCATGCATAAGCTTCCAGTCCAAAGCTTCAAGTAATTGATCTCATAATACAACTATATGTTATGACATTTGCCTGTTGGGATGGAGTCCCCTAGGTCAGTTTTGGGTTAAAAACCCAAGTTTTGCTATAAATTTTGACAAAACGATGTAAAGTTTCTGCGAATTGTGGATGCGGAGCGTGTAGTTGGCTAGGAGTCAAAAAGGGTTTTTACCCTCGTTTATGTAATATTGAGTCGGTTTTGAGATCTACCCTTCGTCCGCAGACCATGGGATTGTATGAATAGGTGTGTCTTAGAGAGTCTAAGGTAGATATATGCTTTTGTCTATGGGTACGATGGAGGGAGTCTTAGAGAGTTAGCGCAGAGGAGTAAGTCTTAAGGGGGGGAAGGCTCCACAGCTGAGTGTGCAGAGGCCTAGAGTAGTATCTGCAGCTGAGTGCGTAGGGAAGTTTTGAGTCTGTAACCTTATACTGAAGATCAATAAAGAATATTGTTGGAGAAATTCATATGTTTTATTTGTTGTTTATGTTATGATATATGTCGTGATGAAAGAATGTCTTTATGAATTAATAATCTCTTGATGTGCAAATCTATTGGATGAATCTCTTTAATTGAATGCAATGCATGTTAAGTATTTACGCGAAGGTTATATTACTTTCTGTTAAGTTTATTAAGCACTTAAGCAAATCTATGTGGATTCGATCTGGGGCTAGTCTATGATGCGCGTAATTAGATAAACTATCTATTAAAGGTCCGCAGAAGCCGAGCATAGACCTTCGCGGAGGTCTAGAGGCCATTTGAGGGAAACTACAATGCCAAGCCCTAAGGGCTTAGAAATATGCACGAAGGCAGATATAGGACATAAAAAGGACATCACCCTGATCTCTGGGTGTGGAAACTTGGTTCCAGCATCCCCCCATACTACTTCGGGTGATACTTTCGTCTGCGCTACGCAGGTTGATGCCGAAAGGGCCAGTAGTGTAGGGTTTTTTTTTAGCACAGCTAACTCTAAACTTGGGTCAGGACCCACTAAGCTAACAAATGTTTCCATTGTTGGGACTCAAAAACAAAGCGTGAAGGATTGGCTATGGTGTATGCGCTTCAAAAGTTCAGACACTATCTGTTGGGTGGACATTTCAAGATGTACACGAATCATTCCGCCTGAAATACCTGGTCAATAAGCCTGTGTTGGGGGGAGAATATGCAGAAACCTGTTGTTATTTCAAGAATATGACTTTGAGGTAATTGTGAAGCCAGGAAGGTTGAATGCAGAACTTGACCACTTGTCACAGATTGAAACAGGGGAGGAGCCTACTAATTTGCAGGAAGGGTTTCCCAACACGCAGCTCTTCACGGTGCGCATAGCAGATAATCATTTTGCAGATATTATCAACTTTTTGACGACTGGAACAGTTCTCGAAGGATATACTAGTCAGCAAAAGAAGGAACTAGTGGTGCGCGCGACAGATTTTTCGATTATCGTCGGACATTTGTATAAGATGGGTGCTAATGAGATATTACAACATTATGTCCCTGATTTCGAACGAAGTAGCATCCTAGTTGAAGCTCATGGAGGGGCTACAGGAGGACATTATGCAAGAAAGGAAACAACGCAGAAGATTTTGTGTGCGGGGTTGTGGTGGCCGACGCTGCATAAAGATTCTAAATCATATTATAGAGCATGCGATGCATGTCATAGAATGGGCAAACCATCATGGAGGGATGAGTTTCCATTGCACCCTCAGGTTTCATTGCGGCCATTTGAGAAATGAGCAACTGACTTTGTAAGACCGATTCAGCCCCCAGGCAAGAAGACAGGTGTGTGCTATATCATCACCGCGACAGCGTATCTAACCAGATGGGCAGAAGCACAATCGGTGAAGGGTTGTATGGGGGCCACAATAGCAAAGTTCTTATTTCATTACTTGTTAATCAGATTTGGCTTCCCAAAAGTAATAATGAGTTATCGCAGAACACACTTCCTCATTGAAACAATCAGCGTGCTGACCGAAGAGTTCCAGGTTTATCATCAGAAGAGCACACTGTATCATCTGCAGGATAATGGGGCAGTTGAGGCCTTTAATAAGATCTTGGAGAATGTGCTGACAAAGATTTGCAACATGCAGTGGAATGATTGGGACATGCATGTACCGGAAGTACTGTGGGCATACAAGACTACTTGCAAAAAGCTAACAGGTTAGACACCTTTTCGATTGGTCTATGGCGTAGAAGTTGTGATGCCTATGGAATATATCGTGCCTAGTCTACACATAGCAACTTTCACAGGGATGGCGGACCGCAGAGCCTTGGAAGAGCGGCTCGCGTAGCTGATGGAGCTTGAAGAAGACAGATTCTTAGCTAGATTCCATCAGCAAGTGCAGAAGGAGCGTGAAAAAGCATGGCATGATCGACACATCAAGTTGTGCACGTTCAAGGTAAATGATTTGGTTTTATTATATGATAGTAAGTTCGCTAAGTTTCCAGGAAAGTTTCAGATGCACTGGCTGGGGCCATATGTCATCAAAGAAATTATAGATGGAGGCACAGTTCATCTCGCGAAGCTTAATGGAGAAACTTTTCCGAGAAGGGTGAATGGAATCCGATTGAAGCCATATATAGGAGATCTGGCTCAATGACTATGATGGCAGGATAGTCTTAGTGCTCTAGGCAGCTGCAAGGGAGCACGGGACTATAAACTACACTGCCCGATTTGAGGAACTATGCGACAAGGGGGCTACGCGCAAAAGGGAGACGTCACAGTATCAGAAGTTACGCGAAGGGAGTTGCGCTATGAAAAGAGATACCGCAAAGCATAGCCAGAAAGTGACCGTTAGAGTCACTGTTCATGATTTCACAGCCAAGAGATGGTTAAGTAGAGCGGCCGGCCGACATTTAAGGCCAAAATATTTGAAGATCTACCACCAAAACAACATTAATGGACGAATTTTGGGGAGAACTGTTGAATTTGAATTCAAAATTCCCTTCAAATTATGTGTGTCAGTCCAGCAGAGAACACTTTGCACCCTTAGAATTTTTGAGTTGTGTTGTCTGTTGCTTATGAATCGTGCGTTCTTCGAGGATTGGTCGCAAGCCCCACATTCGATAATTTGCCAGAGTTAACCCAAAAATTCATTCGCGATACCATGTTAGAACCAAGCCCCGCTGAGACTGCAAGCACTGGAGGAACTGTCACCTCCGAAGGAGCTGTTCCAGAGGTAGTGAGCATGGAAGCTTTGGCTCCTGTGCCTACGGTGCCGAGGTCGCCTAAGCTGAAGCCTATATCGGTGCGAGAAACCTAGAAGACAAAGAAAGACAAGAAGAAGAGGTCGGTGCCAGTGCGCGAGTCACCCAGGAAACACATTGTCTCTCAGACACAGAAGAAGGACAAACAGCCCGAGAAGGTGGTGGATTTGGAAGCTGAACAGGGCACTAAGGATATAGACGTTGAGGGAGCAGAGCCCATCACCAAGTTGCCTGAATATATCCCTCCGTGAAAAGGGAAGGCGAAGGTCCCCAAGGACCCAGACTCAGACAAGTTCCTTGTTCACATGCCCCTATTGCCGGAGAAAGATACTTTTGAAGGACCACACCTTACGCGAGTTCCCTTGTTAAAAATGGAGGATTGGGACCTAGCTGACCATGAGCGGTTCCCTCACCTTGCGACAAAAAATAATATGAGGCGCATGCATTACCAAGGCTCAAGTGTCACTGAGTTGGAGACAGTTGAATGGACTCGCAGAGTGGAGAACTTCGGGTTGTTGAGCCTATTGTGGGTGCCCCACTACCACCGCACTAATATTAACACCACCTGTGTGCGACAACTACTTACTCTAGTGCACGATGGGTGATTATGGCTTGGCGCGCCTATACCCATCACGGATATGCTCATCCACATGATCACGCACCTGCCACATGAGGGTTTGAATCCAACCAAGGAGTTTGGTAGAAAGGCAGGAGAAAGAGACTTGGCAGAGAAGATGAAAAAGAAGTTTGAGCTTGTCAAGAAGCTGCACAGCTATTCCATCACGTCCATCAACAACCTCGCGGTGAATATTGCCACCCAGATACTGGCCAGAAAGGTTATGAGGAAGTTCCGCGCAGACGAGGTTCTAGTGCCTGTGATATCATTAGTTGCACAATGCACGGAGGGTGTGCAGTTTAACTAGTCACGGTATTTATGCAGTGAATTTCTTGCAAATTGTCACGAGGTCCAAGATGAGAGCAAGCCCTTCCACTACGCGTGGCTGCTGCTCTCCATTGTGTTGGTCGCATGGGATCTGCCAGAGGACAACCAGTTTCCTCCATTGAAGGAAGGATTTTCGGAGGCCGCGCAGTTCGCATCCCTCTGGACCACAAAGGACCTCGCGCAAGTCACACAAATGAAGATTTTTTGGGTGTTGATGGAAGCAAGCTTCCGCATGACCATCAACCAGCATCCAAGGTTGTCCCCAACCTTGTATGAGAAGTTGTTCGCGTATGCTGAGTTCAAGGTAGATTTCCACCGCATCAACATTCGGGCGCGGAAGGACCCGCAACTTAAGTGGTTCGATTTGTCATATTTGGTCACTGATGATGCCATACAGGAAGTGATCAATTGTTGGCTGGCAGATTGGCACACCCCGTCCAACTTAGAACAAGCTGAACAAGAACAACGCGATTCCGAGCAAAGCAGCAAATCCCCTTCGCCAGAAACCGAGGAGGAAGAGCAGTCTGCGCAAGGCGGTGGCAGTGATGAGGGGCAGAGCACCCCATTTCAGCTAAGGAAGAGCAGAGAATAGCAGCAGGAGGAGGGTTCCTACAAGAAGAAGAAGTTTTCTAAAGTACAGATGGATCCCATCACCCTGATAGTGGGCCATCTGGATGAGATCGGTGACAAGGTGCGTGACACTACAACCAAACTTTTGCAGTAATTTGAGTAACAATACACGCAGTCGCTGGGAAATGTCCAGAAGGATCTGCGCGAACTGCAGATCCAAACTAGCCGAATACAAGTAAGTGCAGGTCAAGTGAGCGTCGCACAAACGAGCCTAGCACCGGGGACAAGTCAGGTTGCAGAACTGGTAAGGAAAGTGAACCTTAGAACAATTGCTCTGCCAGAAGGCTTCCTGAGCACAGAATCGTCCGATGACAAGATCATCATTAGTACCCTTAAGAACATTGGCCTAAAAAATGTATCACTCCCCAACAAATTTCTTCATGTGCTGCAGGCAAGAGTGACAGCAGAACTCAGAGCTCGGGAGTAGCACACTCTCAGTTTAATCAATGAGTATCGGGTGAACAATGAACAAATGTTCGATGAGAAGACGCAGGCCCTCAAAGAAAGGGATACTATCCAGGCAGAGAGCTCCCAGCTGGCGGTCGCAGTTGCAAAGGTGTGCAGAACAATGTCAGAGTTGCACATACCTAAGGACGCACAACTAGACGCCAAGATTCAGAAACTAGCTGCAGGTGTCCGCAAGGCAAATATAGAAGTAGTGAGAGTTCAATTTGAACTCAACATGAAAATCACGGAGCTGCAACTCAAATCATCTTCGACTCTGCGCGAGGTCAAGGAGCAGCACAGAGCCACCATTAAGGAAGGGATGGCTATTATCGATGCCGTAGTCATTAACTGCACAACCTTGTTTGAATAGGTGATGGAGTTGGTGACGACCCTGTAGGAATACCCCAACGTGCAGATATTGAATACAGAGATCCGCGAGCTCCAAAAGTAGTATGCCGAGGTTAGGGCAACAACGCGCTCAATTGCTACAGTGCAGCGCCTCGCCAAGCTACAAGAGGCGAAGCAGCTCCTCGCACAGGTGGAAGCAGCTCAAAAAAAGAGGCAGTGCTTAAGGCCATGTTGGGTCCTTAGTTGGATGAAGCCTACTAAGTCTCAGCCAACATTCAGGAGAAGCTGATGAATTTTTAGCTCACGCAGCAGAAGATCAAGCTGATCAGCGAAGGACCAGCTATGGAGCAACTCGTCAAACAAGTGAAGCAGGAATCTACACAAAGCGTTGTTGAGGTAGCAGTTGCGTAGGCAGAGCTAGGGTATCTTTGTAGTAATATCATCGTGCCAGATGAGTGATTAGAGGGCGATTCACGATCTTTGTGTTGGAGGCCCGTTGGGATGGGGTCCCTTGGGTTAGTTTTAGGTTAAAAACCCAGGTTTTGCTGTAAATTTTGACAAAAAGATGTAAAGACTTCACGAATTGTGGATGTGGAGCGTGTAGTTATTTAAGAGTCAAAAAGGGTTTTTACTCGTGTTTATGTAAGATTGAGTCAGTTTTGAGATCTACCCTTGGTCCGCGGACCATGGGATTGTATAAATAGGTGTGTATTAGAGAGTCTAAGGCAGATCTATGCTTTTGTCTATGGGTACGACAGAGGGAGTCTTAGAGAGTTAGCACAGAGGAGTAAGTCTTATGGGGGGGCAAGGCGCTGCAGCTGAGTGCGCAGAGGCCTAGAGTAGTATCCGCAGCTGAATGTGCGAACCCTTGCAGCTGAGTGCGCAAGGAAGTTTTGAGTATGTAACCTTATATTGAAGATAAATAAAGAAGATTGTTGGAGAAATTCATATGTTTTATTTGTTTCCTTCTGTTGTTTATGTTACAATATATGTCGTGATGAAAGAATGTCTTTATGAATTAATAATCCCTTGATGCATGAATCTATTGGACGAATCTCTTTAATTGAATGCAATGCATGTTAAGTATTTCCACAAAGGTTATGATACTTTTTGTTAAGTTTATTAAGCACTTAAGCAAATATGTGTGGATTCCAATATGAGGCTAGTCTATGATGCACGTGATTAGATAACCTATCTTTTAAAGGTCCGCAGAAGCTGATCGTAGACCTTCGCGGAGGTATAGAGGCCATTTGAAGGAAACTACAACGCCAAGCCCTAAGGGCTTAGAAATCAGCGCGAAGGCAGATCTAGGACATAAAAAGGACATCACACTGATCTCTGGGTGCAGAAACTTGGTTCCAACATCCCCCCATACTGCTTCGGGTGAGACTTTAGTCCACACTACACAGGTTGATGTTGAAAGGGTCAGTAGTGTAGGGTTTTTTTTGGCACAACTAACTCTGAGCCTGGGTCAAGACCCGTTAAGCCAACATTGCACTAGATCTCCACCGCCATAAGATTCTTGGTACCTTCTTAGTTGTTCAATCAACCTTATATTTTCCATTGAAAACCTTGTCACCTCCTTAGTTCGTGTTAGTATGGATCCATGGTCCAGATGCAGTAATGCTTACAAGCTCGCTCCCGATCTCATTCATTACTTAACTAATCCTAGTTTTACATATCTTGATCAAATCATCTAGATAATTCTAACATATTTTCTCAGGCATGGAAATCTGCATTTCAACTTTTCTCGCAACTGGCACCCCAGATTGGCTTAGCTACACTAATGCCCTTGGTGAATCACATGTTAGGTTAACTGATGGAGAAGATGAACTCATTTGGGTACATGCCAAGCATGTTAATTATGCACCCAAGGATGGTTATACTATTATTTATGCAGCACATAAGCCACCAGTTATGGACTAGTGGTGGAGTGTTTTGTGGAAATTGAAGGCCCCGCCATGATCTAGACTTTTCATGTGGATTGTCCTCCACTACAAAGCTCCTATGGGAAAATACTTAAAGAACCGATCCTTCCATGGCCCTACCTGGTGTGTTCTTCGTCGACATGATTCCGAGACTATTGACCATCTCTTCCTTCACTGCCCCTCCATTTTGGCTTTTTGGACACATATTCTCACCCTCCTCTCTAACACTTTTCGATGGCATGGGATCTCCATCCTAGAGGCCTGATGGCAAGGGATCTCCATCCTAGAGGCCTAGCAAGCATGGTGGACCTCTGCCCATCCTCCTAAAGTGAGAAACCTTCCTCTATTGGTTTGTTGGTCTATTTGGCTTATTCGCAACAAATCCAATTTCAAAGATATTGAACCTCACTGAACACAGGCTTTTGCACATGTTTTATCCCTATACTCCAACATACCTGATGATGACCAACCTGCACCCTAGTGAACCATCATTCCTGAAGCCATTGACACAAACCTACCATGGGCTTATTTTGATGGATCTACCCAAGCACATGGTTGTGGGATAGGGGCCCTCTTACATCTATCAAATAACCATTTTTTTAAAATTCAGATGGGATTGGGCAATGGTACTAACAACTTTGCAGAATTGATCACACTCAGACATATTTTGCATTTTGCTTTAGAAAAGGAGTGTAGGCATATACAAATATTTGGTGACTCTAAGATCATTATAAATTGGTTCAACAATACATCTATTTGTCATGCGCACACACTCAAGAATATATTGGATGATGCACTGCTTTTGAAATCCCACTTTGACTCCATCTGTTGTCATCACATCTACAAGGAGCGCAACTAGATTTCCAATCAGTTATCCAAGGAGGTTGTGATCCAGCCTAGGGGCCTATGGCTGATACAGGAATAGAGGGGATCGAACTTCTATCAGTACTACCACCACCCATACAGTTATCAGAGGATTTAGGGGCCTGACAGGGCTTGATTTCATGGGTCTTTTTTTGAGATACTGATAGTGCTTTTTGTATCCAGTATAGTTTTAGGTATATATCTATTTTTGACATGCAATTATGTAATTATCACTAGATCACCCTATGGGGTTTTTTGTACAAGAACATCTGAAGGTGGAACACCACAACTTACAAAATATGCTTCTTTAAGCATCTACAATATGTAATTTTCAACATATTAATGGAAATTACTATTTTTCCTTGGGAAAAAGAAAGGGTTGGGTTGGCTAGGGGCAAGAGAACTTTCCAACCAGGGCATAATCATTGAGATCGGGGGCCAGATTTTGTGCAATGACTGGTGAGAGTTTGAAAGCTATAACTTCATGCCATCTTTTAAGTCGATGTAAGTTATCCATATTTTCATTAGGAGTCCCATTTGTTCACTTGTTGGGTAATCAAAGTCATGAATAAATTCAAAGAATTTGTCTGATTGTAGAGGGGAACCTATTGCAAGAATATATGTAAGTCGGATGGCCGGTGCTTTTCAATGTAATGGAAATGACAAGTATACATCTATAACAGACACCAGGAGTCATCACCCATGCCTTTCCTTTGCTCGTGTTCGTACTGACAATTATCTTAAGATAAATTTTAATATTAGCAAGGACTGGAATAAATTTTTCCTTTAACAACTTTGATTTCTATTGTAAATGTTTCTATGTAGCTTGATTTCTGGATTGTTGACATTTTCAATGTATAGTGTGTTGAATTTTAAGTTTAGTAACATCATTTTTAGGTCAAGAATTTTCTTTGTAGTTGAATTCTATCATAAAATAGCATTGTCTGTGGAAATTTGCATTAGTTTGTTATTGTTATCCTACCGTATTTATTAGTTATATGACCTTGGTAAATGGCAATAAGTTTGGGAGAAAAAAGCATAAAGTGTTATCTTATACTATGATTGTGGATTTTTTAGCAATAGGTAGTACAGAGGCAATTTACGGAAAGACTTCCACTGTATTGACAATACAATGTCTTTCACTATATATATATATATTTTGCAAAAATGAGAAAATCCAAGCAAGAAAAATTGCATGAAGGGATTGTGAATTTGGAATTAAGGGAAAGGAAGAAAATAAAGAAAAAGAAATCTGTGGCTGTGGATGAGGAAAATAACAAGGATGTGCCTTTAAGAGGTTTGAAAAGTACGTATAGGTTAGTTGTGAACCTTTAGAATGTTTTTTATTTTGATATTTGATATTTGATTGATTGTCTAAACTATGCATGAGAGTTGCCTTGTACAAAATCTTAGTCTGTGAAAGTTTTAGAGAAAGTCTGAAGACAACATAGTTTCCATGTCACAAGCCAAGTCTAGCTCCAGGGATTTGACATAAAAGTATTTTAATCTCTACTTTTCATATTGCCTTGGAATCAATATTTTCTTTGCTAGATGCTTCATACATACATCATGTCTGTCCAGTCCCTAGTATTGATCTTATAGGTCAGAGTTCCATATGTTAAAATATGTTCATCATGGAACTATAACACATTCATTATATTTTGTTTTCATTCAACTGTCCTTGCCCTTTTCTCTTGCTTTTACCATGTATGTGATACATTATTATTGTCTCGAAACTTGTCTGTGAAGCAGCGTGTTATTTGCTATCCACTATATACACATCTTTCCTGTCTAATCCCTAGGATTGACCTTATGGGGCAGACTGACATACAAATATTTGTTCATTAAGGAAATGTAATGCATTCATTATATGTTGTTTTGAGTCAAGTATTCTTTCCCTTCTTTCTTGTTTTAACCATGTGGCCGATTATTCATCTCCAAAGTTGGCTTAAAAGCAGTGTGTTCTTTGCTAGTTGCTACATACACACGACATTTTTTCAATTCCTAGGATTGATCTTATGGGGCAGACTGACATATGCTAAATATGTTCATTAAGAATTGTAATGTATTCATGATATGTTGTCTTGAGTCAACGATCCTTGCACTTTTTTCTTGTTTTTATCATGTTCTTGATTAATTATTATCATCAAATTCAACTACATCTGACGTCTCCATGTGGCATGTCACCACTTAATCTCTCACATTGGATGCAAAGCCTTCACTGGTTGAAAGGAAAAATGAAACTTGGAAGAGTTATCAGTGTCACCTTGGCACCCTCACTTTAGGTTGATTTACAATCACCACAAGGGGCTTCCCTATGTCTACTCAATTGAGGAGTGTACGACATAGAGGTTGGATCATGGAATAATCAAGAATCTACTCTCTCTCTCTCTCTCTATATATATATATATATATAACCTTTTTAGTCCAATTTCAGATGGGGTTAAATGTATAATATATACTCTTTATGGGTTGTAAATTATTGAGGACAAGAGGTCTAATTTCTAGGCTTGGTTGACTATTTGTACCAAATTAGTACACACGGAGAAATCTACTCTTACAAATTATTTCTAGGGTCAACAAAGGTAGACATTTATATCTCTTTTCAGATCTGATTTTAGCCTTGGCAAATAGTGAATTGAAAGTTGTATTAAACCATGAATATCCAGTTTTAGAAAGTGATTCACAAGTGGATAAAAGACAACTATCTTTGGAAATGATTTCTAGCATAAAGGGAAGATTAGAAAACATATAAATGTTGGGCCTCAAAATAGTCCTTATTCTCACTCCATTATTCACCAATACCTTCACATATTACCTTCATGTCACCTCCATTCCACTTCCACATCATTACATGTACCTCATCATTGGGTTATATCTATGCTTTTCCAAAGTTTATTAATTCTTAACATTTTAAAGTGGATTTATGGTTAAAACTTAGAAAATAATATGCTTATACTTATACCTAACAATTAGAATGAGTTTGTTGACATGTGTAGGTACAAAGGAAGCTTCCAAGGCATCTTTATGTGGCACTCTATGTTCAAATTCGAATTTGAGAAGATCATGAATCTCATGGAGAAGATCATGGAGGATAGGGTTATGTGTCACCATTGGTTGAGAAATATATGGGTCAAAGGAGGGAATAGTGGGTCTACATTTATGAGGTTGTTATCATAGTTTTTGTATAAATAGGAGCACCTTCTCCATTCCAAAGGAGAGGATTCTTGGAGCATGTATCCAACTTATGATGGAATAGAATAAAGCTTCATTTTACATAAATTTCCATTATCTAGTTTTAGATATAAATTGTGTTAATGTAGTATATGAATTTATGGAATAGCTTGTCACTTTGTTCTTAGGAGAATTGAGCTCACTCTAAAAGGATCAAAGGAACATTTTATTTCATAATAGATTTATTTCATTGCTTCGATGTTTGAGGATTTGTTTGTGATTGATGAATGAGTCTTAAATTAAAATCTTATCAGCATATGAGGGAACAACCAAGAGTTTAAGTTAGGCTCTCCCTCTATTTGATTTGCATGATAATTGAAATTCATTCTTTTGCTTTTAAGTTTCAAGTTATTTCATTTCTTATGCTTATGAATGAATCTTAGTTTGGTTTGGATCAGTATATGAGGGGACAATCAAGGGACTAAGTTAGTCTCTCTCTCTATTTGAATCTGAACAACAATTAAATTCATTCTCTTGTCTTTATTTCAAGTTTCAAGTTTTATGTAATTAATGATTTATTTTCAATCTATAATATTGTAGGGAAGGACAATCAGGACCTCCTCAATTAGGAGCCTCTTCCCTTGCATATTATATTGAATCATAAATCATTTAGTTAGACATAGAGTTAGTTGCCTACTCCTGCATATATTTTGCTGGCATCATCACAAGCTTACGAGTTTCCCTGGTTGATAATTTAATGAAAGCAATTTAAGCAATTAAATTGCCCAACAATAAGTATGTTCTAGACATATGCTATTATGAGGTTCAACTATTATAAAATGTATAAATCTATTCTAGACCTTGCAATGATCTTTTTCCTCTAGAAATTGCATGCACATTGTTGAAGAGGTGGTTAGTAATACAATAACATAAGGGTGATGCTAGGGAAAATATGCGTCCATAAAATAACCCTTAGTTGCATTTGAAGACTGAATCACTTGTGCCATCGAGATATGTTTGGTAAGTAGAACAAAAAAATGATGAAAGTCTTTCATGTACTATGGGGGATAACATGGCATTCAAATTACTTTACAATTCCTTTTGATAGATTTATTTTGTCTCATTAGTAGGAAATACAACATGAGTGGAATAGAAACTCGAGTAAGATATATGCAAAGTTGGAAGATAAGATAATTTTATTAATGTCTGACTAATGACCACAAAACTAGGTCAATGTGACTAAAGAGTACAATCGTTATGAATACAATGTAGGAGTGCCAGCGCAACAACTAGAAAGTGAAATTGAGTTTGGACAATGGAACCAAATCCCTGCATATGGGGGTTGCTGCTTAATGGTTGAATAGTGAAAGATTTGATTTTATTTCAGTTGATGTCTTCCTGGTGTTCGAAATACATGCATAGGTTTCTAATATGCTTAATGTATATTTGGCCCCTAAAAAACATACCTATACTACTCATACTTGAACCATAGGACACCATTTGCATGATCACAAGATCCATTTTTCATTTATGTTTTGTGATCAATCACTAAGCCATAGATAGCTTAAGTATGTTTAAAAAAACTTAAAATCATTCAAATACAATAAACATGAAATGAAATTTTGAAACATCAAAATTCAAATCAATGAAGGCATAATGGAACAATTCTCAAACGTTCCATAAAAATTAATCAAGGAGTACTCTCCATTAGGCTTTAGCTCAATATCTTTGTTACATCTTCACCCATGAGTTGGGACATAAACAGAGGGACAACACCATGATTTATGGCAAAGAAATTTTAGAGTAGACAATCTCCCTAGTCAAGAATCTTTTTGTGGGAGTTGTTACCACACGGATTATCAGTCTTCCAAAGGTTTAGCAAGATGCTAGAGGAGCACCACACATGACAATTTCCCATTGTCACCTCAACACGAGTCCCCACTCTTTAGGCCAAATCCTAAAATGCCATGGGAGGCTTCCCTAAAATATCAAAACACTCTACCACAATATTAATAGACTAGTGCCTATAAATTTTTATTGGATGATGGAATTAAGAGTTAGTTTAGATGATTGCAAAACTTGAAAATGATATTTTACAACAACACATTGCAATGAGGACACAATAAAATAGTGAAATAAGCCTGTAAATGCACTAAATTGAGTGTAAGACGGACCTTACGAATTAGGAGAATGATTAACGTTGATTATGCCCTCGATATATGACTATAAACAATGCTTTTGCTTACTGTTTTGGACTTGTAACTCTGATTTTATGTAGAAAAATGCATGACCAACAACTTAGGGCCCCACTTTAGGGCATGTGTTGTTCTCTTCAAATTAATTGCCCAAGGGAGGACAAAGTAGCCTATCCAACCCCATAGGCTATAGTCAATTATAAAGGGGGGAACCCATTATTCAATGTTTTGGGTTAACATTGGGTAAATTAGGGTAATTGGAGGAAAACTTGTGAAAGAAGCCATAATTGGGGCAAAGTGGAGGGAAACTTGTTAGCCCCTCAAATTAAATTTAGGAAAAGAGACCCTAAAGGGAATCTATAAATAAGAGAGGAGAATCATTTCTCTCATCATGGATTGGGGATCTATCTGATTTATGAGTTGAGGCTCTGCGGGTTTAAGATCCCTTTTTTCTTTGACTAGTTTCGATGGTGAAAGATCCTACTCTAGCCAATATCTCTTCTCTTTCTCTAATTTGTTTGGCTTAATTTTGTGAGGCACCTTTCATTTGATTTGGCAAGCAAGGAAGGGTTTTGTGGAGTGATTAAATTGAGCAGCAATTCAATGCCACTACGGTTTGTCTAAATTAGTTTAGGCCAGCGAAAACATTATTTTGGGTTGTAAGTAGTTATTTGGTTGCAACGTAAACTTGATAAGGCCAGTTCAGGGCAACAATGGAGCAGTACTTTGGCATAGAGGACTGGCTGAGGTAGTTTTAAGGAAACAAAGTCGGTCTAGGCAGCAATAACCTTCTTTTTGGTTGCAAATTCATCCAAAGAAAGATCCAGGCAACAACTTGTCCTAAGAACACTTAAAACTTAACTTGTGATTGTGTAATATTTTAGTTCTCAAATTTCTCTAGTGTGCATCACACACAAATTATGTTAAAAGTTTGTTAGAAAAAATTAAGATGGTTGGTTGTAAGGCAACATCTACACCTATAGATGCTGACTTGAAGTTATTAACCACATTAAAAAATGCATCTTTGTATAAACAATTGATATGGAATTTGATTTATCTGACAACCATTAAATGGGATTTTAGCAAATCACATTTCTAAATTTATTACAACTACCAAGGTTGATCGTTGAGTGACAATCAAGAGAATTTTGACATACGTGAAGGGTACTTTAGAGTATAGAATCAATCACATTATATGGTAGATGAGAGACTTTCTAACTTATAAGGTATATATCATTGGTCACCGAGTAAGGTACTTTATCCTATCATTAGAAACCAATGAAAACACTTCTTTCCTCTACTAAAACAAAATATAAGGTAACAATAATTGTAGCTTGTAATAAAGTTTGGTTGAGGAGGATACTTACAAGTCACACAAAAGTGTAGTACTACACTTCACAAGGATAACTTTCACATATAAAGTCTTTATCATTGTGTGGATTTTGAATAATAACCTTCAATTGAATAAAATTCAAGGTTCTTTCAAACCAAAGGGCTTCCTCACTTAGGTTCAAACTTAGTTTATTTGTTTAGATAGGCTTGTGGGTAGTGGCTCTAAACTCAAGAGTTTAGTGGCAATCTTATTGACTTGATCCAAGGCTTATCAGTGACAAGTAATAGGTCAACCAATTCTCCTGATTAAAAAAAACCACCTTCGCCAAAATAAAGTTTGTTTTTAATTTTTAATTTTTGGGTTGATGTTGGTGTATTCTTTCAACATTTAGGGTTTAAAGAGATAAGTGCCCTTTGGTAAAATTTCCCAATTTTGACATGGTTTGATGGGATTCTCTAATGTTTTCATTGGTTTATGATGATAGGATAAAAAACCTTACTTTGTGAAGGCTCGTACATTAAAGATGGAATATAAGATTGCCACGGCTAAATATCTTGAAGAAGTCCGCCTAGTTCGCTTATATTATGTTTGAATGTGAAGATTATGCATTCAAGTTTTGTTGTTGCGTGTTCATTACACAATTTCATGTGCAGTGATCTCTTTTTTATTGATCTTTTGGAACCATAGACAAATCATTTGTATTCTATCTATTTTGTAGGCTAATGAAGAGGTTGAGTTTGCAAAAGTTGGCAAAACTGACATGGTTGGTTTAACATCTTTTAAAGCTTCTACATTCACCTTTTATGACCATATTATTCTTATGATAACTTGTAAGATGATTATGAAATAGTTGTACTTCAGGTTGTTGAATTTTCATGTGCAGACTACTTGTATGAACTAGAAGATTCCAATAATTATACCTTTGAGAATTACACATCTGAGTACTGGTCAACAATAGTTTTTTCAACAAATTATGCAATTCCACTAGGCTTCTTGGTAAAATTATGCTGGGTTCTTTTCCTTGATGATGACTCATGATCATTGCACATGTGCTTAACTACAGTACATTAAACATGATGAACCATTAAGAGATATATATTTGAGATATATACGTGCAACAAGTGCTGCTCAAAATTTTGGCACGTTTGTTGTTACATTTTTGGGGATGTCAATGGCATGAAATATTCTCACTGGATGGAAATATGGTATTCTCAATGAAGCAATATCAGAGCATACATTGTTAATGTTTTCTACTGCTAAAGTTATACTTACATGCAAAGATCCTATTAGAGTTTCACCTTGATATGATATAGAATAATTTTGTGTTTATATCTACATCGTATTGTGAATTTCCAGTGTATAGAATAATGTCATTTCTATATTTAATTTATATTGTATTGCGAATTACGTGTTGCATAAGGAAATATTATTAGTCTCTACATTTAAATTTTATCGCCAACTTAATATTGTTGTCATGTCAACCATCTAGGAAGAAAATAACATATATATTAATCTTATGTAGTCTTGTAATGTTAATCTTTCAAATAGAATAGAAAACCTAGACGATGTGATAAATTTGAAATAATTAAAAAATTTAACATGATAATAATTTGTGATATTCTATGTTTCCACAAGAGCCACAACAACCATAAAAGCAGTGACATTGCAATCTTGTGGCTCTTGTTTAGTTAAAAATTTGCCAAAACTTCACAAAGTTTTATAATTTATTGAAAGTTGTAGAATTTACAGTTTATAGAGTTTCAAGGTCTAATTTTTAAAAGTCTAATTCTTTAAAGGGTACTAGCTCAATGGAAAAACACTTTCTTTACAAGTAGAAGGTTGGTAGTTCGATTTCATCGTGCCCTAATATTTATATAAAATGGTGACATCAATTTTTTATGACGAAGACTCTTTTGACCATCACTAATGAGCTTATGGTGACATTTTTTACCCTCACCAAAATATGAAATGGTAACAGTTAACCAATGTCACCATACATATGCATCAATAGTGACGACCATGAAAGGTCTATCACTATATATTGTTGTTTTTCATATGAAATAGTAACGGACATTATTTGTCATTATAATCATTATTTGTGACGGACCTTGAATGTCGCCACAACACCTATACTTTTGGTGACAGAGGCTCTTTTGACTATCACCAATGAGCTTATGGTGACATTTTTCGACCGTCACCAAAATATGAAGTGATGACAATCAACGAATGTCACCATATATATGCATCAATGGTGATAGCCATGAAAGGCCCATCATAAGAAATCGTTGTTCATACGAAATAGTGACGGTCACTATCCGTCATTAAAATCATTATTCGTGATGGACCTTGAATGTCACAACACCTATAGTTTTCATGACGCCACTTTTGGCGACGTTCAGTTTTTTGGTGACAGAGGCTAAAATCTGTCACCATTGCTCATATGAAATGGTGATGGTCACTATCCATCATTATAAATAATTATTGATGACGGACCTTGAATGTCACAACAACACCTATACTTTTGGCGGCGCCACTTTTGGTGACGTTCAGTTTTTGGTGACAAAGGCTCTTTTGACCATCACCAATGAGCTTATGGTGACATTTTTCAACCCTCACCAACGTCTTTTTTCTTGTAGTGAGAACCTCATGACTAATTCCACTGAGTTCATGGAAAATGTAATCAAAGTTTTTAGCCACTGCGTATCTAAGACCATATCTACCACCTCGATAGGAATGGCATACATGGGGTTGATAAGTTGTAATCTATCATGTTGAGTTTGATGTTGGCATTTTCCTGCACGAGTTATAGTTCCTTTTTTTGCAACCATAAAATAAAGTTTGTAACTAGGCAGTCAAAGCAATTGTGTTGGTTTTCCATCCTTTTGTCAATGACATTATAGGTATTGCATGAATCAATGAGATTTATAACCTTTTACTTAACCACAATCCTTTAGATCATCTTTCATCCATATGATATGCTATCATTCCCATAAGGCAAGGTGTTGTTACACTATTGGGAACATTTTATCCTTGTCTACTACCATGGATCTAGGAGAGACTTGCATATAGCTATATTTGTTAGCTTCAATGCAAGGAGCTAATTTGATGACTATGACCATATTAGTTGGGCCTTGTATCCTAATCTCTTGTTGGATTACAACTTTTAGGACACCAATATGAGTGGATCTCATGGTTAAGAGCATATATTTCCTCGTAAGAGACCACATGTTCAAATCTTGAGGGGGGTGGCATATGTATACCTTCATACACTAGCAGTCAAATAACTATGCAGAGACGGGTCCCTTGTCGCACAAACAAGGGGATATTCTACATGAATTCAGTGTTCGGCTTGGAAATGACCTTAAAAATAGATGATTGTTATTATTATTATAAAGTTGCAAAAGCTTATCATCACGTGCAACATATATTATAATGGCCAAATTTTTATTTTGCAAGGTATATTCTATCATTGGCCACAATTGTCTCAATGTGGACAAATTGATCAAAATAGTGTCGCTCCCACACATCAACATCTTAAGCAAGGAAGTCACACCTGTTGAAGAATCTAGGGCATTTAGGTTAGGGTGAGATTCTTCGGACGATGATAACTATTTGTGAGGTACATTTTACTTTTTCCTTATTATCACAATCTTCTCTTATTATTAGTGTATGTTGTTTTACTTCATCAAATAGTTACCAAAACAAAAGAGATAAGAACACAGAATGTTGGCTCTCTGCCAGGGCCAAAACCTCTCACTATTTGAGAGGAAAACCACACAAATTCTTCTTGTAGAGAATCCAATTGACGAATAGAAAGACCAAGACCCTTGACCTATAAGCCACTCCAAGACCAAGACATTAGTTCTCTACTCTTTTCTTCTTCTTGATTCATTTTCCTCTTTGACTTACTAAGCACTGAGATCATCTTAAAGATGGCACTGAGACATGTCAATGTAGTGTCACCAAATTGTGACCTTTGCAGCAACACTGAAACACATTGATACAACATTGAACAATAGCTCCAAAATTTCGTTGTCCCTTCATCACTCCTTGTTGACCCATCTAAAATGTTTTCCTTTCTTTGTAATCCGAATCTCAGAGGGATCCAAATTCCATTGACTACGAAACATCGTCGTTCTGTAGTTTTCATAGAGATCTTGCCACTGCCCGTCCGAATAACATTGAGATGTATCTGAACCTCATTCTACCCCTGCCCATCGGAATTCAGAGATGACTGTAGCCTCATTCGAACATCAGAGAGAGATTTCTGAATCACTATACTTGTAGCTAACCCTTAGACTTTTTCGTTGTTCCATTATCATCTCTTCTCGCTACTCCTTCCATCCGAATTAGTTTCTGTTCTAGGGATCTGAACTGTATTCTTGTTATTACCCATCCGAATTCAGAGGATGATCTGAATTCCTGAACTGAGGAAATGCGAAATACCTTGATGCCTATATATAGTGGTTGCCCATCACAAATAAGCCGACTTGAGTGTATGAAGGGATGTGTCTCTATATAGTGAGCCGACATGAGATCCTTATTCATTTCAAGGCCAACATGAGGAGTGGAACTAGTGCTTGTCGTTGGAGGGCTTCTAGACACCTTTGTTGACTCATATACATTCTCAAGAAGAATTCTTCATACATGACATTAATTCTATGACTCTAATAATAAATCCTAAGTCTCTCAATGGGAGCCATCTAAAATAAAATCATTTGCTCATGAAACCCATGAAGCAAGGCTTAATATAACAATTTTATTTTCTTCATTACATCATTTACAAAATTCACAATTACATGTCATTATGAAGACCGAAACCTAGTTACATTTTACAACAACACCCAGACAATTAGCCCAAGTGATATTGGTCCTTTATGTGCTTTTCTATTTTTATCCATTGATACAATAAGAAAAGTTCAATCTTCAAGGAAAGTGATACTAAGGTCACCTTCTACTATACTGAGGTTCGATCCAAGAATAAATACTGCCCCAGTTATCTCACCCAAGTCAAGACATCATTTTGTGCCAAAAAAAAAAATCCCACCATGAGGAAGTAGTTCCATTTCGTAATCAGAATAGTGAGAAACCTTCCCTGGGGAGCAAAATCTTGACAAATTGGTAAGTAATTTTTGTTGATTTGAATGGAGCTCTGAAATGATATTGAAAAATGGAACCATGACTACATTTATAGTATCCGTGACCTGAAACATTTGTTCCTTTAGCTTATTCATGTGTGCATTGAATTCATTGAAAGAGCGACTATTTTAAGGAAACTATCTACTGTTGGAAGTCATTGCTCACATTTTCATAGTATGCAATTCTACTTGACATCGCCACAACATAAAAATACCATAAACCTCGTGAATAGCTTGACCGTCTACCTCTTTTTATGGTGGTGTAATTTGCTAGATGTGACCTGACTTAATCTCTGGACTAGTCAGATTGAAAACTATGGTAGATCAGAGCTATGAAAAGAGAACGCAGAGAGAAAATATACATAACATTGATTTAGCTCTTCACTTCCTGAGAGGTAGAATATGTTTTGATTGCAGTCTGCACAAATGCTTCAGAAATTTCCCCAAATCCATGACCTTCTCTGAAAGTGTGGGAACTTTATGAAGTATTCTAACAGAGCCTTTTTTAACCTCACGCAAATGAAATTACGGAATAAAGAAGGATCCTTACAAACTTTCAAGGCAACCGAGAAGTGACCCTGTAAATTGCTTCCTGGGTATCTAAAAGTCTCACATGAAGACCAAGACTATGCCTGGACCCATAAATCTTTTTCAATAAAAAATAACAACAGATGTATCTTACCTTCCACCACCAATTTCTTGCAATTCGATCAACTCCAACCAGCTTCCCTGCTGATACCTCTAAACAGGATGTATTCCAGCTCCTTTCCCTTTCTCTGACTGAACGGTCAATAGAACTCATTAAAGTAATATCCTTGCCTTGCCATTCTTGAACAAAAGGACTTGCCTCAGGTACATTCTCGTATGTCTCTACTTGAGGCTTCCCATTTGATGAGGTTGCTTCCTTCTTAATATCCAAAGTCTGCGATGCTGCAAGTACATGATCCATCCTTTGCAAATACAGGACTTCTTGTGTCTTGTCCCAGTGACAGACAATTTCAAAGCTCCCTTTTTCAGGGAGTTCTAAAAGCCGGTTATGGCCTCCCTCCCATATTATCTTTCCATCTCCTCTAACAATCACAAACTTGTACTCAACTTTTTCACCACCTTTAGTTTCCAGATCCAAAATCCATCCAGACTCACTCCATGACATCATCAGCTTCTTTTTCCATACCCCAAAAGTTTTTGATGATCCTAACACAGCATGGTGCTCCCCAAAACTCACTTGATGGTCCAGCTTGAAATGAAGCTTTACTTTTCCTTCCCCGCAGTGTATCCTCATTTTCTCAGCTCTGTAGCAAATTCATGAGAAAAATACACAAGATTAATATTCTTTTATACTTAACAACAACAGTAAAATTCAGCCACTTCTATTACCAAATCGCAGTGACCTGTAACTAAAGATGTCGACCTTCATCGATTTACATGCAAGATTATAGTATGTATAGCATTATAAAGGACACGAATAAAATATGGTGTAGCTGCTCCCTCGATTTATTTTTGAGCATTCAAGAGTTACTATAACAGCACTCAAAGATGTAATCACAAAGGTCAGGAAAAAGTTGCAATAGTTAAAATTTTGTGGGGGCACACTAAGCCCATGAGGTACTAAGTGTAATAGGACAGGCCTGGAATTCATATTCGTATGTCCCCTTGGATGTTATTCAAAAGGTTACAAAGAAATGAATTTCACTTTCAGGATGAGGCTGCATAGAACAGTGAAAGATAACTGATCATTTTTATTTACCCAATTATAATTCACCAGAATTCAATCTTATCCCAAGTACCTAGTAGACAATAAGGAGTCTTTAAGCGCGTTATGTTAGATATTACTCAAGGATATGCAAATATCAGAAAAATATATAATCAGTATTATCGCTCTAAAATTCAATTAAACTAAGCCTACTACTTAGTTTCTTTGTTCAATTGGAGCATAAATAAGTTATCATTGAATCAATTTTGTCTTCCTCATCAACAATTAGCTTAATTAGGGTTCGGTAAGATCTTGATACAAGACTGGGTATTAACCATGAGTGGTTGGTAAATACTAAAAGAACATATCTCTCAATGCAGAGGTACAGAGATCAAATTCATATTACTAAAAAGCGGGTTAATGTGTTAATACGAAAGTTGAGTTTCATGCTCCCACGTATCAAACAAAAGCTTTTACCTATTAAAAAAAAAGTGGCCAAAGCTTTTACCTATTGAAAAATAGCGTTCCGATACCAGAGGATTCCCTTACAAGTACCAGAAAAAGTTTTCCTTAAAAACACAACATTCCGAAACCACATGATTGCCTTATAAATATCATATTACCTTCCTTCTGCCTTATAAGTATCATATTACGTTCCTTCGGACCTATAAGTATCAGTTTCACTGATCTCCACATGAAGAATATAATACGGAAATGAAATTTGATTATTCTAGGTGATCCCTAACCAAAATATGGCCTTCTTGCGTTAAAAGATCTACCAATTTAAATGAAAATATCATTATTCTTCCATTTGAATAGAGATTTAATAAGAGGCAGGGGAGTGGGGCTCAAAAGGTTTTAAGAAGAATCTTCCAATCCAGCAGCACTAAAAGAAGTAAGATTCCATACGTGAGTTACAGCTCAAGTTAAAGCTAGACCAATTCCAGAGATTTGTGTCTAATTTCACTAATTGAGCCATATTTAAAAGAAAACATGTACTGTATAGCGAAGCGAAAATTCCCTTACAATTAAAAGAAAAGTACATTTAACTTTATAAAACAACATTCCCATACCACAGGATTGCCTTACAAGTATCAGATTACCTGATCTCCAAAGGAAAAATATAATCCGGAAATGGCGAAGCTAAAATTCCCTTACAATTAACAGAAAAATACATATAACTTTATAAAACAACATTCCCATACCACAGGATTGCCTTACAAGTATCAGATTACCTTATCTCCAAAGGAAAAATATAATCCGGAAATGCAATTGGATTTTTCTGGGTGATCCGTAACGAAAATATGCCCTGCTTGCATCAAAAGGTCTGTCGATTTAAATGCAAATATCATTATTCTTCCACTTGAATAGAGATTTAATAAGAGATAGGGGAGTGCGGGGGCTCAGAAGTTTTGAAGAAGGATCTTCCAATCCAGCAGAATAAAAAGATATAAGATTAGATATGTAAGTTACAGTTCAAGTTAAAACTGTACCAGTCCCAGAGATTTGCGTCAAATTTCACAAATTGAGACATTTCAAAGAAAACTGGACCAGTCCCAGAGATTTGTGTCAAATTTCACAAATTGAGACATTTCAAAGAAAACTGGACCAGTCCCAGAGATTTGTGTCAAATTTCACAAATTGAGACATTTAAAAGAAAACATGGACTGTATGGGGAAGCGGAGATAAAGAACCGGTTATTCCAATGCTCAGGGGTTTCTCAGGCCTCTCCCCTGCAACTGGGGTTCCTATGGGGATTTCTGCCCCCGTTTCTATGGTGCCCTGTTTTTGTTTTTGGGCTTGATGGGTTGCATAGTTTCTACGCAACCCTGGGTACCTGGGCGGTCGGTCCTCAGGTACTATATCTTGATTATATATGGTGTGTTTTTACTTTTTGGGTTTTTTCAAACATATTTTTATTTCTGTGACACATTTTGGACTTACGGGTTGTTTTACGTTGGTTTTTTTTTTCATGGTGGACTTGATTGTCCTATTTTGTTTCAGCAACTTCTATTGCGAGGGTTTTGGGAATATTGGTTGGTTCTTCTCAACTATGGCTGTCACTCTGGATTGTATTCCCGAATATTGGTTGGTTATTTTCAACTATGGCTGTCACTCTGGGTTGTATGACTGGGAATGTGGAATGTATTTCGGAATTATTTTGACATATATGCTATAAGTATTATTTTGACATATATGCTGTAAGTATAATTATGTAACAATTTTTTATTTTTATATAATAAAAAGTTCGTAATTTTTTTTCCAAAAAAACCTGTAAAAAAAATGCAAATTCGGTGTTTGATTAAAAATAGAAAGCTTCCTTTCGATCTTTCAAATGACATCCTTGGCAAAATCTTCGGCAAACTTTAATTTTCATGGAAAAACAGGGGAACCAAAAAAAGCTGTGAGAGATATTTATACAATTAGGGCACTGCCGGTCTCGCATTGCCCTAGAAACATATTTCTACGTAATATATATTTGTAAAGAATTAAATCTTTGCAGCTCTAAAGATTCACGCCTTTACTTTATATGAATAATGAAATTAACAATACCGAAAAAATGCCGTAGAAAAGAAAAATGTAGAAACCTTTGAGTGGGTGCGATGCCGGTATTCGAAATCGAACCCCGATTACAAGAGAAGCTCGTATTGAGTGGCCTAAACCCCTCGTAGGGCAAAAAGATGAGCCTCTTTCCAGAGCATTTGCGTCCTGATTTCATGCATGTGGCCTTCGGACAGTCAGGGTTATGTCTTGCTCGGTCATTGTTGCGCTTAATTGTAAGACGATTCGAGCATTGGAATAACCTTTCGGCGGCCATTTTTTATGGTCGTCGTCTACAGACGCCACATATTCCCGTGGACGGCAGATTTCTATGGGAATGAGGTAGTTTTTATCTTTTTTAAATCAGAATTACCCAAATTTTCAAAAAAAAATGGTCGGATTTTGTCATAATCTTGCCCTAGTTTATAAACTCTTTAAACTACGCGTTTTTGATGCAGAAACTGATTCCAACACACTGGATTCAACCGAAATCGCAGCATTCAAGACGACTGGAATGACTTTGAAACGCTAAAATTGTCCTCCCTCGAAGACTTTCAGTAAATATTTAATCTCCGGATCACCAATCCGTGCCCAAGTCCTGTGAAGATATAGGTGAGGCTGCTGCTTCACACTGGCTCTTTCTTCCTAGCTGTGCACATGTCTTATGTATTTATACTTTTGTTTAATGCCATGAAATTTTGTTCGCTCTGCCTTCTTGTGGGAGTCACGTCCTGTTCTTAAATGCGACGCTAATCTTGATGCGCGATTTGATATAAAATGATAGACATGAAAGATTTGACAATGACCCCAAGCTAGCATAACGCCTAAGTGGGGGGAAGTAACTTATATTATTGAGTTAGGTTATTTGTGGGGAAGTGACTTATGTTATTGAGTTAGGTTATTTGTTTTTGGGTGAAAGTGTTTGAATTTCATCCAAAATTTATTTGGGTGGTTTTTGGTTTTTTACACGGTGGGAAAATCTATTATAGTTTATTTGCCAAATCAATATTGGCTACTATCTAGGAATGGAGATTGAGTCATCATCATTATTCAAGAAAAACCAAGCCACTTGGAATTAATCATTGGTGTTTTGTCAAGAGGCTTTCACAAAACCAAGCCACTTGGAATTAATCATTGGTGTTTTGTCAAGAGGCTTTCACTCATATCAAATGTCTCAGGTTCTTAGGTTGTTACCCTGTTTCATGTTCGAGAAAAACGACCAAGTAAAAACAATTTTATATTATAATTATAAGTTTTAAAAACATACATATATAAACTAGTAATGACCCCTAAAAGTGCAAAGGTACATCGAAGGAATAGAAGATTTGGGAAGATCATCTTGAAAAATTAAATCACTGAATATAAAAACTCTTTATTTATAATAAAATATGTATTATATAAAAATCAAGATTAAGCTCCATCTAAATTTATGAAAAAAAAGTGGTAAAAGTTGTTTTTGCATTTAAAAGTAAGATGATGTGGTATACTTTGATCATTATCACTGATTTGCTCTATTTTTAGTTTTACCTAAGCAAACGTATCAAAATTACTTTCTCGATTTTTTGTTTCCATAACAATCAGTTACTTCATAATGGGCTTTTTCGTTGTCAAATTAAACGGAAGCAGTGTTTGTTTGAAAGTAAGATGGAGGAATGTGGCGTTCAGGTTACAAAGGAACTCAGAGCTGGGTTTTTTTCCTTTACAAGGAAGAGAGGAAAAGAATCGAAGCATCACTGCTATGAAGGGTTTAACTTAGCTTTAGTTAAGTGTGATTCAATGTCTTTATCCTTAAATATGGCTTTGGCACATAAGAAATCTAACGGAGAAGATAAGTCAAGTTGGTAGTTAAGTGGAGAAGAATTAGAACAAGGAGAAGAAGAGTAAGAAAGAGAGGATGGAGGACTTGTATCTCTTAATGGTGACCTCACTTCCACCTATTTTTTGTGAACGGATCCCTCAAGAAGAGAGTCGTCCTCCAAGACGCATCAGAGAGATCCCATGTGATCCCATCTCGATCCCCCATCCTCGCTTCTTACCTCAATTATGCTTTCTCTGGACATGTATCATAAAATTCCCATCACCCCCAATAATTGATCGAACTCCAAAGAAAAATCATTGGTTCTGTTGGCATTATGATTCAAGTGTTGTCCTTGATGGCAACTCACTCAGAGGTTGGTACAGATGCTCAGAAGTTGGTACAGGTAATGGCAACTTAATCAGAAGACAGATCCTAGTACAGCTTACCAAGGAAGTTCATACACGCAGGTTTGTTAAGCCCAAGTCGCGTGTACACGCAGGTTGGCTTCAGAAAAAGCGCGTGTATGTGGAAAAGTACCTTTGGTCCATGGCGGTTAGTCCTTGGAAGTTGTGCCTATGGTTTCGGACCATTGTGTCTCGACGGGCGTGTCGATCCCTAGTTTTGAAGTTGATGGTATTGTGTTTCTATGGTTTTGGCTCTTGGTATTGAACAAGGCCTAAGGCTATATAAGGAGAAGATCACTAGGCAAAGATATGGGTGTGGGTGTCTGACGCAGTGAGAGGATCTGGTATTGCTGGTTATCTGTTCGGGACGCTTGGCAAGGGTCGGATCTGACAGCAAAGGCAGAAGTAATCATTTCTAGATCTGCACGCGGGTTGCCTTTGGAGAAAGCGCGTATACACGCGGTTTTGGTACAGTGAAGTAGCGTATGCATGATAAGGGTTGATATTTCAGGTTGTTGCTGATTCTGGTGGTTGTTGCAGAGTTCTAGATTCTGGTTTGGGTTCTGTGTTCTTGATGACAGGGTTTCAGTGATTCGGTATTGGGTTGTTTAATGAATTATGATGCAAGTATAAGTTGATGATTGTATTGCGGTAATGTTTGCTTTGTACTCTTGGATCCAGTCTGAAAATTGATGAAACGTGGTCCCTGAAGGTTGTAGGGTCAGCACCTACGTACTAGTAAATGGATCAGCTAGTACAAGAGCTGAGGGAGTTGTAGCTCCCTTCCAGAAGTAGTTGGAAAACGAAAGAGAGGGTTGTAGCCCTCTGCAGGTTGTAGCCTGCATACTGGTAAAGGACTGCACCAGTATATTGTAAAAGAAGTTTCTCATTAAAGAAGAAAGAGACGAATTGCAGCAGGTGGTTTTCACCCACATTGGGTTTCCACCTTATATCATGGTGTTCATGTGTGTGGCTCTTGTGTGATGTTCTGTTCTGTTATACTGCACCTGTTTACTGTTAAATTGGTTAATAATGTTCTGATGCATTTACTGAAGATAAGATTAACTGAATCATAAGATATCTGCATATACGCTAGTTGCTTTAGACACAGTCGCGTGTACACGCGGATTCACTTAACTGAAGTCGCGTATATGTTTCTGAGTATGAAATTGAAAAGGTTTTATTGATCTGATAATACTGATTCACCCCCCCTCTCAGTATTATTTCCAACAATTGGTATCGGAGCAGGTCCTTCAGAGGAAGCTTGATCGCTTGAAGGAAAAGATCCATCAAAATGGCTAATCCAGAAAGAGAGGCACACATCAGGCCACTAGTCTTTGACGGGAACAATTTTACTCACTGGAAGATAAGAACCACTGCATATCTACAGTCTCTTGGAGCAGAAGTTTGGGGACTCGTAGAAGGAGGATACAAATTCCCATCAGCAACTCCTACAGATCCAGCAGAGAAAAAGCAATATGAGCTCAATGCCAAAGTAGTTAATGTCCTATTGAGTACTTTGACTCAATCAGAATTTATGAAGATCATGCATCTCAAATCAGCTAAGGAAATATGGGACAAAATCGTTACAAGCTATGAAGGAGATGATCAGGTAAAAATAGCGAAGCTTCAAACTCTCAGAATCCGGTATGAAACTCTTAAGATGCGAAGTAATGAAAGCGTAGCTAATTATTTCCTGCGTATGGATGAGATTGTGAATTGTATGAGGGATCTGGGTGAAGAATTTGAGGAAGTTGTCTTAGTTCAAAAGGTTTTGAGATCTCTGTCTACTAAATTTGATTCTAAAGTATCTGCCATAGAAGAAAAGGAGAATGTGCGGAAAATTACCATGTCACAGCTTCACGGGATCTTAACTGCTTTTGAAATGCGACAAGAGGTACCACCAGAGGCCGCATTCGAAGTGTCAGAGGAAGAAGATGAGGTAAATTTTGTCAAGAATCTTGAACGGGGAACTGGACGGTTCAAAGATAAGCTGCCTTTCAAATGTTTTCTATGTGGTAGAGTTGGTCACTATGCTGCTAGATGTCCTCATAACAAAGAAAGGATATATGAAGAAGATGGTAGAAGCTATTATTCCCATATTAAAAGTTCATTAAATGATAGTGAAGATATTAGAAGTCTCATGGCGCACAAGAAGAAGAATGCTTCATCCAATAATAGCGAGGATATTAAAAGTCTCATGGCACATGAAGAGAAGAATGCAGAAACTGAAGAAGCTGCCAAATTAAAAGAACTATTGGAAACAGAAACCAGGGTAAGGGAGAGATTGCAGGATATAGCAAAAGATCATAGCACAACTATTCAGAGACTTGAATCAAAGATCCTCTCTCTAAAAGAAGATCTTGAAGATCAAGAACATGAAGTGATCAAACTAAAGCGACAAGTGGAAGAAGGGAGAAAAGTTGAAGAAGACCTAAGGAAGCAGTATCTGAAAAAGGAAGAACAACATCAGGTTGAGGTAAATATCTTGAAAGGTAAACTAGAAGAAAAGGATAAGCTCTTACGATTTCAAGATAGTTCTAAAGTCTTGGATGATATTCTTAATAGTCAAAGATCTCCTGCTATCAAGACTGGTCTTGGTTTTCATGAATATGGTGAAGGTGAATCTAGTTCACAAGGTGAGGCAAGAAACTATAATGAGAAATCTGAAATGCTCAAGGAACAACCAAGGAAAGAAATTCCTCAAGGAAGATCCTTTACTCCTAACTATGGACATGATAGACGATTATTTCCTCCGCTGAATAATGTTGAATGTTATGTATGTCATAATCTTGGACATGTTGCAGCCAGATGCAGAAGTAGAATGGTTCAAGAAAGATCATCGCATCCCAAGTATTTCAGAGGGTATTGCTTTGCCTGCAATGCATATGGACACAAAGCAATTGATTGTGATAGAAGGAACATGAAAAATATAAGGTGTTATACATGCAACAACTATGGGCATAAAGCAAGGGAATGCAGGAGCAGATTTCAAAATTCAAGACAAGGGGACCATACATCATCACAGTTGCAGGAATTGAAGAAGACAGAGACAGAAAGGTGTGGGACAACTCAGTCAGCTGACATAACAGACACAGGGGAATCTGAAAGTGATGAGATTCAGTATTCCATCCTGCATACGCTGAAATAATGAAGACAAGTCGCGTATATACACGAGTTACAGGCTGCAAAGTCGCGTATATGGAGAAAGGGCAGCAGAACAGACTCAGGAAATGGTTCAGACATGGTTGGCTCACACTCAGGGGGAGAATATTCTTCAAATAATGCATTGTTGGCATTATGGTTAGAAGTTGTTGATAAAGTCTATGAAGCTAAATGATACATCTTACTGTTTAGGAATGGGATTGCAGGCTGATGCTTATGGTACAGATCATGATGCTGTTAGTGGCTTTCATAAGTCTTGGTCTAGATATTTCGTCTCTATGTCATGTATCTCTTGTGATATCTCTTTTTATGGTGTCAAGGTCATGTAACGGCCTATGTTGGTTTCCCCACTATGCCTGGGATGAATGATGAATGTATGTTGAGTCTTTTGGTGATAGGAAGGTCTTCTATGATGTATAAGTCCTTGTTCTTCTTGAAGAACATCTTTTGCAGATCTTGCCTACAGTCAAGGGGAGCATGAACAGCACAATTCAGCAAGAGCAGGATGGATAGATTGGTACACTTTGGCATACACAAAGGGGGAGCACAGTTGGAGATTTCAGCAAGTACTCAGGGGGAGTATGGACAGCAGAAGGTATACCAAAGAAGAGAATATCTTGGTCCGCCCTTTGCCCTTGATGTCAAAGGGGGAGAGTGACTTGGTGTAGTGGTTGCCATCAAGTCCAAAGGGGGAGATTGTTGGCATTATGATTCAAGTGTTGTCCTTGATGGCAACTCACTCAGAGGTTGGTACAGATGCTCAGAAGTTGGTACAGGTAATGGCAACTTAATCAGAAGACAGATCCTAGTACAGCTTACCAAGGAAGTTCATACACGCAGGTTTGTTAAGCCCAAGTCGCGTGTACACGCAGGTTGGCTTCAGAAAAAGCGCGTGTATGTGGAAAAGTACCTTTGGTCCATGGCGGTTAGTCCTTGGAAGTTGTGCCTATGGTTTCGGACCATTGTGTCTCGACGGGCGTGTCGATCCCTAGTTTTGAAGTTGATGGTATTGTGTTTCTATGGTTTTGGCTCTTGGTATTGAACAAGGCCTAAGGCTATATAAGGAGAAGATCACTAGGCAAAGATATGGGTGTGGGTGTCTGACGCAGTGAGAGGATCTGGTATTGCTGGTTATCTGTTCGGGACGCTTGGCAAGGGTCGGATCTGACAGCAAAGGCAGAAGTAATCATTTCTAGATCTGCACGCGGGTTGCCTTTGGAGAAAGCGCGTATACACGCGGTTTTGGTACAGTGAAGTAGCGTATGCATGATAAGGGTTGATATTTCAGGTTGTTGCTGATTCTGGTGGTTGTTGCAGAGTTCTAGATTCTGGTTTGGGTTCTGTGTTCTTGATGACAGGGTTTCAGTGATTCGGTATTGGGTTGTTTAATGAATTATGATGCAAGTATAAGTTGATGATTGTATTGCGGTAATGTTTGCTTTGTACTCTTGGATCCAGTCTGAAAATTGATGAAACGTGGTCCCTGAAGGTTGTAGGGTCAGCACCTACGTACTAGTAAATGGATCAGCTAGTACAAGAGCTGAGGGAGTTGTAGCTCCCTTCCAGAAGTAGTTGGAAAACGAAAGAGAGGGTTGTAGCCCTCTGCAGGTTGTAGCCTGCATACTGGTAAAGGACTGCACCAGTATATTGTAAAAGAAGTTTCTCATTAAAGAAGAAAGAGACGAATTGCAGCAGGTGGTTTTCACCCACATTGGGTTTCCACCTTATATCATGGTGTTCATGTGTGTGGCTCTTGTGTGATGTTCTGTTCTGTTATACTGCACCTGTTTACTGTTAAATTGGTTAATAATGTTCTGATGCATTTACTGAAGATAAGATTAACTGAATCATAAGATATCTGCATATACGCTAGTTGCTTTAGACACAGTCGCGTGTACACGCGGATTCACTTAACTGAAGTCGCGTATATGTTTCTGAGTATGAAATTGAAAAGGTTTTATTGATCTGATAATACTGATTCACCCCCCCTCTCAGTATTATTTCCAACAGGTTCAAGATCCTCCAAGCGAGAAAAACTTGCTAGTACTCCAACTACATCAAAATAAGTTTGAATAAATGTAAGGGAGAAAAAGAAATCTACAATTGTGACAAGAATTCTAACCCTAAAATAACATTTATATACCTATTATGTATGTCAAAATATACTCATATAAAAAATATTGGATTGTAAATCTTTTTAATGTTATAATTATGACAATAGGCATTATATTGTGAGGTCCGTGTTGGTGAGACTGTTGAGATTCGTCGTCCTCTACAACAGTGTCCCCGTACAAGAGCTTGTTTTCTATCAAACTAACCACCAAATAATGAATGTAGTATAGCATTGCAGTTTCTGTGAATTTCTTCCAGCCGTGTTTCCCTCTTCTCCCTAGATCGTTTCAATTCTCTCTACAACAACTTTGTTTGCATAAGTTGGATGAATTCGAGCATCTTTTATGATGTCTTCATTGTGGCCAAGAGGAACGGGCAATGGTGGACAACGGAGAAGGATATGGCACAACTGGAACAATGCAACACTCCTGGGATCGATAGGCATAACTTTATTAAATTGGAGGGTAAGCACATTTTTCTTTGGCATGACCACTCTCCTATCGGGATTATGCCAGAGTCTTTGAATGCCTCATTCTTGTCCATAATTTGTCCGTCGAATTCTTTAGAGTTTTATCCAAGCTCAAGAGCTTGAGCTCTCCTACTGAAATTGATCATAATAAAATAAGAATGAGTCGAGTCATGTTTTGACCCAAATATATGGCAGTCCATATGAGAATTGAGAAAAATTGGATAATCCATTGCAAGAAGTTGGAGATGAGGTCCAGAGCTAGAAATGGCTAGGACTTAAGAATTTGCAGTAGTAAGAAGGAAATTATGAAGAGATTAGCTAACAAACCTGGGATAGAGAAGTCGTTTATTGTTTATCTAGTTGTTGTCGATGATTTTCTGGAGGACAAGACGTTGTTGGAGGGATGAAGTGGCTTCTTAGCCCCTTATGAAAAAAGAAAATGGGTGTATTGGATATCTACAAAAAAATATCCTTATCTCATGCCAATCTGCAATTGATTATGAAGTATGCCTCCAGGCTGATACATTTGTGGGGAATAACTTTTCTACATTTTTGAGTCTCATAGTGTTGCAGAGGACCATGAGAATGAATAGGGGCAGGGATTGTGAAGGTTCAACTATGGCTTCGTATGCTTACAACATTGAAGGCCCAACACAAGGACCTAACTCTGCACATTTTAACTTATTTCTTTGAACAAGCGAACTTCATTTCAGTGGAGAAGATACATTGGCAACTATTTTTATGCACTCATGGTTGAACTTCAAATTTTCATTCTTTGTACCTATAACTTTCAATAGGTTTAACTGGAGCACCTTTGCAACTGTGGAGGGTCGACATTTAAGTTTTATTTTCTTGTATGTCAAGAAATTTTTTGTTTTATTGAATCTAATATTTTAAATTTATTTTAACACTGGAATTTTTTATTCTTAAACAACACTTGATGCAAGGTAAATGTCGCTCTCAACCTGTGGAAGCCCCTGTATTTCTATGTTCATGAGCTCTAACGGTAGGTTGATATTTTCTTTGTCATGGGAAACCCTGTGTGTCACTAAGGCAATGTCATGAGTGTTCTTTCCTTTTGAAGTCCAAGGCTAGCGCCATCATCAATTTTAAATTCCAAGGTTTAAAAAAAATACAAGTTGGATATTTAATATTTAATTTAGGCATAATCATGCTCAGATTCACATTTTTTTGTCTACAAATCTACTTGCTTTAGTTATCAATTTCTAGCTTCATTTCAAAATTTCCTTCCTTCCACCATTCTTTTTCCCCGCATTAAAGATGTATGTTATTTCCAAATCTATGAGACGTTTGTTTTAATTTCCATTGCAAATAAATACTATTTTGGACTTGAATTTGTTGTTTTAATATGTGTACCCTGTAAAACATGCTGATCTAAGTCACATGACACGAGGACACGAGACACAGAGGACACGTAAATATGAGTATTCAATACGAAACACAGCGACCTGGAAACAGGACACGAGGGACACATTTTTTATATATATACACAAACACACACCGAAATATAGTTTTTTATCCATATTAAATTGCAAGTTGCAGCTTATCTAATCAAATTAAAATATAATTACTTCTCAAAGTTCATAGTTCACTTTAACAAATAAATAGAATCAAAATTTACTATTTAGAAATTAGAATGTGATATGCTTGGTCTTGATTCTTGAATATTCAATGTTCATTGTTCATGTACAACTTACAAGCACATAAGAAAATCACTGAAGTCTAATCCTATTGATTTCCTCTACCCCTCTTGCGAGAAAATGCCACAGCTTTCCCTTTCCCTCTAGATGTAGATGTTGGTGCTGGTGGAGTTGGTAGGGGAGTTTGCTATGCTTTAGAAGCTAAAGAACTAGAAGTAGGAGCTATAGGAGGTAGACCACATCCTCTACTGGTGGCAAGGGTAGCCTGGGCAGGTGGTGTCACCTGGAAACATTACAATCTCCTAATCCTGAAATCCTAAAAAACTGATAAGTCTGCTGCG
Source organism: Pinus tabuliformis (assembly GCA_031772625.1). NCBI lineage: Eukaryota > Viridiplantae > Streptophyta > Pinopsida > Pinales > Pinaceae > Pinus > Pinus tabuliformis. The sequence goes on from CM062818.1 coordinate 1,331,296,151, forward strand.
TTTTGAATGAAATCTAAAATTCTACTTTCTCCATATGAAATCCAATGAGGTTGGAACCACTCTCAAACATCCTGAGTCATTTCATGGTAATGTTAAAAATTTAAGTAAAAGGATGAAAATGAAGATTAAGGAGAATGTCACTTTTACTTTAAGAATTTAACATTACCATGAATAACATATCAATACTAAGGCCTAGACTTGATCATTAAGCTGCCCCACTCAAAAATTATTTGTTTCTTTAAAAAAAATTGCAGCTTATGCAGGCAACATTTTCTATCCACTTTTCCAGATGTAGGACACGACTAAAACCGACGAATACATTTTACATTTTACAAGACACGATCGACATGTTTTAGGGCCGTTTTCGTGTCCGACACATAAAATACGAGACACGAGACCTTGAAGGACGTGTCCTATGACTTAAGTGCCGATGTAACTTCTTAATCTTAATTCTTATTCAACAATATGTTTTCCGATTATTTGATTTTTTTTAATAAAATTTAACAAAACTCCAAACAATTTGCACTTTTTTCTGACACATAGATTCTAGTGGTTACATTCGTAGGTCAATAACTTATCCAACTACCTCCTAATAACGATTCCAGACACATCATCCCACTGATTTGCACTCCTCAACACCTTAGTTAGGCTTCAAATTTAACCAAAAAATCATGGAAATTATGACCACATTTTGATAAAAATTGAGCGGATTTTTTTTATATCCAGGTCAGTGGTTAAACTTCAAGATTTTGAGTGCCCCAAGAATTTGTGATGATGTTAAATCCATTTCTACCATAAAAACACGATTCAAGCACTTCTACTTCCATATTTTTTGAAAAAAATAATAATATAAATTCTAGCCATTTTTTTTTGCCCACAAGGCAAATAATATGTTTTCCGATTATTTGATTTTTTTTAATAAAATTTAACAAAACTCCAAACAATTTGCACTTTTTTCTGACACATAGATTCTAGTGGTTACATTCGTAGGTCGATAACTTATCCAACTACCTCCTAATAACGATTCCAGACACATCATCCCACTGATTTGCACTCCTCAACACCTTAGTTAGGCTTCAAATTTAACCAAAAAATATGGAAATTATGACCACATTTTGATAAAAATTGAGCGGAATTTTTTTATATCCAGGTCAGTGGTTAAACTTCAAGATTTTGAGTGCCCCAAGAATTTGCGATGATGTTAAATCCATTTCTACCATAAAAACACGATTCAACCACTTCTACTTCCATATTTTTTGAAAAAAATAATAATATAAATTCTAGCCATTTTTTTTTGCCCACAAGGCAAATTTGCCCCCTCCATGGAGGACACCCCAACCAACTGTTCAATTTGAACAAATGTTATGACACTGGTTAGCATCGTTTCTTCTACTGACGTGACAGGAAAGTTGTAAAATCTAAACTCGGTTATGCGGTATGACGTACGGTTATGGGGCATGACATACACGGATTAATGGTTCAAGAACTTTAGTAATTCCCTCCGCGCCCAATTCTCATTCCTGGAATTTTAAAAACTTTTCGTGTCCTATGGCTGAAGCCTGGCACATGGAGAAGGGAGCAGGTTGATCTATCTAATGTCGCAATTCGATAGCCGAGTGATCATGCATTATGGTTGTGATCATGCATTAACTTGAATTGAAGTGCTCATCAAAGAGAGATTGGTTTACTTGCAGTGAGATCTTCACACTCCACTGGTTTACTTGCAGTGAGATCTTCATCCTAAAGTTTATGAAATTTCAACGTTTCAATCATTTACATTGTATATAATCGCTTCGTTTATTAGTTTCTAAATTCGTTAATATTGATTTGATTGTCTTGATGTTACTTGTGTATGGAGTTAACAATATCTCAGTTGTTTGGGCGTGGTATTTTGCATGCAATTTCAGGGATTTCATATCATTTAAAAAGAAAATGGGTTGTTGAGGTTGATGTTACTTTGGAGCCGCCAATAATAATGATGGAAGATTAATTTATCTTATTTTTAATTTTTATTTCCACCACTTTTATTTCCAAAATTTCCATATATGTCTTTTGGATGGACCCATGACATACAACACCCAATGGGAATATTACACAACTAATTTTCAAGTTCTTCCAACTATGTTTGATTGTTTTGCTATCCCACCACCCACATGAAATAGTAATATTTACTTATTTATTTATCGTAACCAAAAAATGAAATTCAGGAGTTAATGAGTGGATAAAACATCAAGCACATCATCTTAACTATAATCTAGTCAAAAAGTGAAAAACACACTACATTCATCTACACTTATATTGGCATGTCTTTGCACCCTTTTTGTGCAAATGCTAGTATAACTCTTTCTAAGTATTGCGTAAAATAATTCAATTACTTTCCTGGGACGGTTTACAAAATGCTAATTAAAATTTCTTAACAAATAATTATTGTCTAATTTACTCAAATGTGTATTCCAACCACTTAACATAAATTTCCCAATTATTATTTAAAGTTTTCTCACTAATTATTTTACTCTTGTGATAACAAATCAAAACTTATTTCTGATGATGGTGGCTTGACGAAGATATTAGGGATTGCATCTATGTTTGAGGTAAAGATCTGCTCGCTGACAAATGGCTTCAAATACTTGGGTTGTCATTTGAAACCCTGCAATTGCAGGCTTTTGGACTAGGATTGGCTTGTGGACAAATTTGAGAGAATGTTATTCTATTGGTACCATAGATGGTTAACACTCGGGGACAAGGTAATCATGATTCGAGCGATTTTTCAAAGCATTCCAGTATATTGGATGCACATTTTTCACATCCCCCAATCTATAATTAAGAAGATTGAATCTATTGTGTCCAATTTCCTATGGTCATGATCTGACTCTAAAAGAAATGTCCCCCTCATTGGTCTCAAATTAATCTCCAGATCGATTAAGAATGGAAGCTAGGGCATACTAAATTTCAGAAATTTTAATCTAGCTCTATTCACTGCCAATCTATGGTGAATATTTGGAGAAAATGGGTTATGACAAAGTATCATAACAACAAAATATATCCATCATTGTGGACTAGAGGAGTCGATCCGCAATGGTGTTCCATCTAAATCATGTATGTCGACGACATGGAGAAGCCTTCATATTGCAATCCCTTGGCTTAGCAGTAATCTTTGTTGGGTTGTTGGCAATGGTCTGTAGGTCAAAGTGGGGATTGATTCCATTAAAGGCATGCCTGGAAGCCACTATCTCTCAGTCCTCATCATCATCGCTCTAAATCAACAGGGAATTTATGTAACAACCCTGGTCAAAATTCCATGTAATAAAGTTAATAAAGTAAAAATAATAACCAAGGTCATGGGACATGTATTCCAAGATGAATGTTGGAAAAAACATCCTAGTGTGGGTGTTCATTTAGTTTATTATGACTAAGGAAATTGGCAAAGACTTTGGAAAGACATGAGGCATTAATTGACATTTTATTTATGAAAATAATGGAAATTTGGAGAAAAGGGAGGTGAAAGGTCATAGGTTGCATGTGAGGATGAAAATAAAAGAAAATAATGGAAAATTGAAGAAAATAGAGGCCTCATTAATAAAAAGGCTTTTGAGGATCAATTGGTACCTTTTGTCAGTTCATTTTTGGAGGTCTCTCTCGATCTCTGTCTCACACACTCTTGGACACTTAGATTTTTATTGGAGCACTTCATCTTTGGACCAAGGAAAAAAAAAAGGCAAAGAGGGAGAAAATATCAAATAAGGAAGAGCAAGATCAAGCAACTACAACGGGATTGTTTCCAGGTATCAATTTGCATGTGAGATTTTCTTGCTATATTTGGAATGCATGGTACATGCATGTGTGTATTTGGTTCTCTTGTTGTCATTGGCATGGGTTTTTGCAGGTGTGACAGTGTTCTTCAACCTTTCCTTTCCATTTTCGGATAACCATGGTGTGATGGGTTCTCTTATATTTGGTTGAGCTGGATTTTTGGATGATTTTGAAACTGAGTGAGGTGGTCTCTGAAAGAAAGAACACGTGGCCTAGGAATCCCTGAACCATATTGGGATTGTGATAAAGCCAGATTTTGTGTGCCTCAGTGGGCCTAGGAATCATCGACCATTGTATGGCAGGATATACGTTAAAGCTTATAGGTGTGTACCCTCGACCAGGCCTAGGAATCCTTGACCGGTGAATGACGGGATATATGGTAAATCCTGGAGGGTGGAGTCTTGATTAGGCCTAATACTCCTTGATTGTTGTATGGCGGGATATACAGTAAAGCCTAGAGACTAGGACATAGGAAATTCCTCATGTTGTAGGTGGAGAAATCCACTGGCATCCATGCTTGTTTAGGGCCTAGTGATCTGGTAGGGATTGTGGTAAAGTCTAAGGAAAATTGGTTTGGTTTGTCTTTGAGTCCCACATTCATGCTTGGAATATGGCATGGGGATGATTGGCTGAAAGAAATATTTGGTTAAGCCAATCTATGGTCGGGTGGTTCGTGGAAGTCCCATACCTGGTTGGCTTTTGCATTCATTAATAATAACTTCTTCTCCTTGGTATTTCATGTGTAAATGTATTGGTTTATATGTGGATTTTATGGTTGTTATATCCTTGTTATTTTTGTTGGTTATATGTTGGTTATGAGTATGTTTTATGACAGACTTGATGTATGGCTCTCATCATGTTTTGATTTTCAAATGAATGTACAATGAATATATGACCTAATAGATGATAATGCCAATATTTTGATATGGCCACAATGTTTTTTTAACGAATCTCAGATAAGTATGAGACCCCTATGCTCAGATCTATTGTTAAGACCTGTAGATTACATATTTGTGACATGCTTGACGAAATGCCTGTCATGGCTAATAGGGGTCCAGTCAAGTCATTGATCAAGTGTTTGTATTAGTATAGTTGTTCCAATGGCATTCATTAGTAATAACTTCTTCTCCTTGGTATTTCATATGTAAATGTATTGGTTTATATGTGGATTTTATGGTTGTTATATCCTTGTTAATTTTGTTGGTTATATGTTGGTTATGAGTATGTTTTATGACAGACTTGATGTATGGCTCTTATCATGTTTTGATTTTCGAATGAATGTACAATGAATATTTGACCTAATAGATGATAATGCCAATATTTTGATATGGCCACAATGTTTTTTTAACGAATCTCAGATAAGTATGAGACCCCTATGCTCAGATCTATTGTTAAGACCTGTAGATTACATATTTGTGACATGCTTGACGAAATGCCTGTCATGGCTAATAGGGGTCCAGTCAAGTCATTGATCAAGTGTTTGTATTAGTATAGTTGTTCCAATGGCATTTATCATTTCTAAAGGTTTCATAAAGTTATGGGCAGTGGTCTAAGTCTTGGCCCTGAAAAGGTATCACAAAATCTGGGGTCATTGGCTCAGAACTAGATGAAAAAGTCCACAGTCACTGGTATGGCCTTAATGTGGGAGCGATTGGAAGGCCTTAGTCACATGCATGGCTTGACATGTGGTTGGGGTTCGAGATCAATGAAATTTCCAGTTTCCTCAAGGGTTGGTCACCTGGAAGGGTTGATTGGCTCCTGAAGTTTTTGTAGCATGTGTGGAAGGTTAGATTGGTTGGGTTTTGTCAATTCCAATTCTTTAATTGTACATGGCAAGTTGAATCACATCATAGTAGCCTCTCGTCACATGTTTACCCCAATGGATCAATTAGCTTGGGTAAATGTGGGAGGAGGGAATTACAAAGTGGTATCAGAGCATGGTTCACCTCTTGGATTGGATGGGTGGTGTGTTTGTCACGCATTCATGTCGGTTACATATATGTGTTATTTATGCTTTTGGTTTGTGTAATTGTTATGTATGCATGGTGTTGGTCATGGTTGCATTTGTGTTGCCATGTGAAATTGGATGGTGCATTTTCGGATGTGGTCGTCATGGGTGTATGTCGGTTATGCATTGGTTATGCATGTCAATGCTTATATGTTGTTATGCATACATTGGTATGATTGTATTTGTCAGGAATGAGGTCATGGTATGTGATTAGTATGGTCATGCGTTGATAACTAGATATTGGTTAACTAATGTTATATGCTGATGTGATTATGACTATACATGTATTGTTCTAATCTGGTTGATCTTGCAAATGAGATATCCTCCCTTGAACTATGCTAGGGTATGTTGATTATGTTATGTTTTTGTTTTAGCTGACATGGTGTACTTGTAGGAAAGAGATCAAAGACGACTAGAAAGATGGTAGACTACAATTCACAAGATTCTCCCTATGGGTCAAATGAGCACCGTGGTGTTGGGAATTCTTCTGACTTAGTAGACACATTGAGAAGCTCGAAGGTATAAATAAGGAGTTGCAAGGAAGATAATGACGGGATCATTCAGGGACAAGAGAAACAAGCAAAATTTAGTTCAATGATCCTTTAGAGTTTTTCTTAATTGTAGATATAGGGACTCCTTCGGATCATCCATGGGTAGGAGGACATAACTAATGGGGCATATGGCATTAGGTCTCATGGTGGGCATAGAACAGATATAGATGACACGATTAGAGATGGAAAGCTCATGGATACTTTATATAGGAGAGGTGATGGACACAGGTTCTATTCTAGTTCCGGTTCCGACTGGCACTATGATCGTCATCGTTATCATCCTTACAGGAGGAGTGATAGGGGATATTTTCCCGATGAGTTCAAGAAAGCAAAGCTACCTACCTTTGGTGGAGATTTGGAGAAATTAGAGGATGTAGAAGCATGGCTATTTGGGATGAAGAAGTTTTTTGAGTTGCATGAATACACAGAGAATGTGAAGGCTAGAATAGATATCTTGAACCTCAAAGGGAAAGCCGACATCTGGTGGGAAGATGTGAAGTGGGTTAAAGACATTAGGACAAAAGACTTGAGTTGGCATGAATTCAAGACAATCTTCAGGAAGTACTTGTGAGAGAGGTACTACAATAGAAAAGCCAAGTAATTTTATGAGCTAAATATGGGATTGATGACAGATGAGGAGTACACAAATGAGTTCTTGGAGTTATTGAGGTATGTACCATATCTTAAGGATGAGAAGGATAAAGGCCAACGATTTGTCAGTGAATTTCTATTAGAATTTAGAGATCGGATTGAGTATGATGAGCCTTGGCCGCTTGAGGAAATTATTAGAAATTTGAAACATTGTTATGAGTAGTCAAAGTGCAAGACAAAATCTTAGCAAGGTTGGAAAGGGTAAGACAAAGTTAAAGGTAAATGGCAGCCGAAAAGAACAAGGTCTTAGGATGTGGGTGGGAAAGAAAATGTTGCACCTTACAAGAAGTTTAATGGCCCACAACATGGAGGGAAACAAAATAAAGGTGATGGTACAAGACAGTTGTAGTGTTGGACATGTGGTAAGGAGCCTCTTAAGAGGGATTGTTCACAGAATTAGGGTGGTAGGCCTCAGATTTACAATGCACAGGAAGCACAAACAGTTAGGGATGTTGGATAGATAATTCCACGAATTTATGAAACGCTAGATAACAACTAGGAATATCACCCAACAACTGTTATTGAGATGGACGATAACCTTTGTGATCAAATTGTTCCCATTTGGATTGACCCTAGATCTAATTATAGTTATGTTAGTCCTGACCTAGTGAACAAGTGTGGTTTGAATAAAAAAGTGCATGCAGAATCCTAGTTAGTGCAATTGTCTACAGGTATAAAGAAGAAAGTGTATCACTGGGTAAGAGCTTATGCATTTGAGTTGAATGGTATGCCTACCTCGACACATTTGAATGTATTATCATTGGGATCATATAGTATGCTTTTGGGTATGGATTGATTGTATCTTCACAGGACTAAGGTGGATTGTTATGACAAAGTTATTAAGTGTTTGGATGACAATGGAGAATAGAGAATCTTGTAGTGTAAGATGAAGGCAATATCAGTTAGAATGGTGACAACTATGTAGGCAAAACATAGTTGCAGAAAAGGGTGTGTGTTATTTGCAATGCATATTTCTAGTGACAAAGGTAAGGAAGTTGAGGATGTAGAGGTATTGAGTAGGTGACCAATCTTACAGTAGTTTCAGTATGTGTTTCCAGCAGAGATTTCAGAGTTGCTGCTTCACAGAGAAGTGGACTTTTCTATTGAGATGGTAATAGGGGAAACACCATCATCAAAGGCATCATATATGATGAGTACTCCAGAGTTAGTAGAGCTGAAGTTGCAATTAAAGAAAATGTTTGACAAGAGATACATTAGGCCAAGTGTATCACCTTATGGTACACTGGTGTTGTTTGTGAAGAACAAGGATAGTACTCTCAGGTTATGCATTGATTACAGATAGTTGAACAAACTGGCCATGAAGAACATGTGTCCAATGTCGAGGATTAATGATTTGTTTGACTAGTTGAAGGGAGTGGAAGTGTTCTCGAATTTTGATTTGAGATCATGATATCATCAGGTACACATTAAGGAAGAGGACATATACAAGACAACTTTCAGGACCAGGTCTGGGAATTATGAGTTTCTTGTAGTTCTATTTGGTTTGACTAATGCTCCAATTAATTTTATGTGCTTGATGAATAGTGTGTTGCATCCTTATCTCGACAAGTTTGTTATCATATTCATTGATGACATCTTGATATATTCTAAAAAGAGGAAGATCATGTCAAGCACTTAGAAGCATTGTTGAGATTACTAAGAGAGAAATAGTTGTATGCCAAGCTTAGCAAACGCAATTTATTTCAAACAGAAGTACGTTACTTGAGACATGTTGTTTCCAAGGCATAGCAATGGATCCAGAGAAGATAAGGGCTATCATGGAGTGGGCAATGCCTAGAAATGTGGATGAGGTAAGATCATTCATGGGGTTAGCAGGTTATTATAGGAGGTTCATCGGGAACTTCTCTCGCATTGCACATCCTATTACTTCATTGCAAAGGCAAGTAAGAAATTTGAAGGGACATAGGAATGTGCAGCAAGTTTTGAACAATTGAAGCAGTTGTTGACAAATGCTCCAGTGTTAAACATTGCAAATTTGAAAAAAGAATTTATGGTGTGCATAAATGTTTTCAAGAGAGGACTCGATGGATTCCTTATGTAGGAAGGATAGGTAGTATGTTATGAATCAAGGAAACTAAATGAGCATGAGCATAATTATTTGACACATGATCTTGAGTTGGCAGCGATCATCCATGCATTGAAGATGTGGAGACATTATCTTCTTGGTAGGAGGTTTATAATGATGAGTGATCATAGTGGATTGAGATACTTGTTTGACCAACTGAATTTGAATGTCGGACAAGCTAGATGGTTGGCCACGATCAGTGAGTTTGGCTTTGAGATCAGGGACATCAAGGGTAAAGAGAACAAGGTTACATATGTTTTAGGAGTAGGATACAAATGAATCTCATAGCAACTATAAGTTCTTATGGGATAGACTTACAAGATCAGATCTTACCGGTAGGACAATAGGATGACAGGTACATGGAGCTTATGCATAGGTTACAACAAGGTATAGGTAGTTAGGATGTGGACTATCGTCTTACAACATATGGTTTGGTCTGGTTTAGGAACAAGATCTATGTTCCGAATGATAGTGAGATAAATAAGACTATCTTGTGAGAGGTTCATACAAAACCATATTAAGGTCACCCAGGATACCAAAAGACATTGAAATCAGTGAAGAAGTTTGATCATTGGCTGAATCTGAAGAAGGAATTGGCAGAGTTTGTGGCTATATGTTTGGATTATCAGCAGATAAAAGAAGAATGTAAACATCAAGATGGACTACTACAACCAATTCGTATTCCAAAGTGGAAGTGGGAGGTCATTTCCAAGGATTTCATCACAGGATTTCCAAGGACATCTAGATAGCATGATTCCATCATGGTTGTGGTAGACAAGTTGACAAAGGTAGCAAATGTCATTCCAGTAAAATTTGTGTATTCAGCTAGTGATGTGACACATGTATTCATCAGAGATGTGGTGAGGTTGCACAACGTTACAATGAATATTATATCAGACAGGGATGCTAAGTTCACTTCCAAGTTTTGGAAGGAGTTGTTTGCACATTTGGGGACAAAGTTGGCCTTTAGCACAACTTATCATCCGCAGAAAGATGGACAGATAGAGAGGGTCAATAGGATATTGGAGGACATGTTGAGGATGTATGTGATGCATCAAAAAAGGAGATGGGAGGAGTGTCTTTCATTGGTTGAGTTTGCTCATAACAATGGGTATCGGGAGTCACTGAAGATAAGTCTATTTGAGGCACTATATCGACGGATTTGTGATACTCCCATAAGTTGGATTGATCCACTGAACATGGTGTTGATAGGATTGGACATGTTGGAAGAAATAGAACAGGAAACACAGGTGATCAAGAATAATCTAAAGGCAGCACATGATAGGAAAAAAAGTTATATAAATCGAAACAAGTTGTTAAGGAGTTTCAGGTTGGGGAACATGTGTATTTTCACATCAAGCCGAAGAATATATCCTTGAGGATTGGATCATGTGCCAAGATGGCACCTCGGTTTTGTGGACCTTTCAATATTCTTAAAAGGATTGGACCAGTAGCCCATCGAATTGCATTGCCTCCAACAGTGAAATTCCATGATGTTTTCCATGTGTCATTGCTTAGTATGTTAAATATGTTGATCATGTGATTGACTGGTCTATATTGCAGGTGGTGCCTGATGGAGCATTCCAACCGCAACATCAGTGTATATTGCAAAGAAATATGCTCATGCTCTGGAACCGAGAAATCAAGCAGGTTAAAGTGCAATGGAAGCACTTTGGGCCCGATGAAGATACATGGGAGATGTAAGATCAAATGCAGGCTATGTATCCTTCTCTATTCACTGGTTGAGCGAATGTTTTTGGTATAATATTTTTAGTATGTGCTCATATGTATATGGATGTAAAGACCTCCATGAGATATGTTATCAAGCTCCAATAAGTGGTATGGGTGTCATGTCGTTATGGTTGTCATATTGTTATGTTGTCATGTTGGTTTGCTTCTCAACAGGATGATCATCGTAAATATTGCATCGAGGTAAGTTATAAAGCTCCATGGGTAGTATGTTTTGCTTTTCAGCAGTCTTGTTGGTTGTATGTGTCATTGAATACCGAGGACAATGTTTCCCCAAGGGGGAGGGTTCTGTAATAGCCCTAGTCAAAATTCCATGTAATAAAGTTAATAAAGGAAAAATAATAACCAAGGTCATGGGACACATATTCCAAGTTGAATGTTGGGAAAAACATCCTAGTGTGGGTGTTCATTTGGTTTATTATGGCTAAGGAAATTGGCAAAGGAAATGGAAAAGGATTTGGAAAGGCATGAGGCACTAATTAGCATTTTATTTATGAAAATAATGGAAATTAGGAGAAGAGGAAGGTGAAAGGTCACAGGTTGCATGTGAAGAGGAAAATGAAAGAAAATAATGGAAATTGAAAAAATAGAGGCCTCATTAATAAAAAGGCTTATGAGGATCAGTTGGTACCTTTTGTCAATTTAGTTTTGGAGCTCTCTCTCTATTCTCTCCCTCTCTCACTCTTGGACACTTAGATTTTTCTTGGAGCACTTCAACTTTGGATCAAGGAAAAGCAAAGAAGGCAAAGAGGAAGAAAACATCAAGCAAGGAAGAGAAAGATAAAATAGCTACAACGATATTATTTGCAGGTATCGATTTGTGTGTGTGATTTCCTTGCTAGATTTGGCATGCATGGTACATTCATGCGTGTATTTGGTTCTCTTGCTATCATTGGCATGGGTTTGCCAAGAGTGAGAGTGTTCTTTAGCCTCGCCTTGCCATTTTTGGATAGTCATGGTGTGATGGGTTCTCTTGTATTTGGTTGAGTTGGATTTCCAGATGGTTTCGAAACTGAGTGAGGTGGTCTTTGAAAAAAAGAACACATGGCCTAGGAATCCCTGAACTAGACTGGTATTGTGGTAAAGATAGATTTTGTGTGCCTCAATGAGCCTAGGAATCCTTGATCATTGTATGTCAGGATATATGGTAAAGCCTAGAGATCTGTGCCCTCGATCAAGCCTAAGAGTCCTTGACCAGTGACTGGTGGGATATACGAAAAAGCCTAGACGATGGAGTCTTTATTAGGCCTAGGAATCCTCGGTCGTTGTATGGTGAGATACGCGGTAAATCCTAGAGACTAGGAAATAGGAAAATTCCTCGCGGTGTAGGTGGCGAAATTCGGTGGCATACATGCTTGTTTAGGGCCTAGTGATCTGGTGGGGATTGCGGTAAAGCCTCAGGAAACCTGGTTTGGTTTGGTTTTGAGTCCCACACTCATGCTTGGAATATGGCACGAGTGTGATTGGTTGAAAGAAAGATTTGGTTCAACCAATCTATGGTCGGGTGGTTTGTGGAAGTTGCATACCTAGTTCGATTTTGCATTCATCAATAATAGCTTCTTCTCCTTGGTATTTCATGTGTAAATGTATTGGCTTATTTTTATGACTGTTATATCCTTGTTATTTCTGTTAGTTATATGCTGGTTATGAGTAGGTTTTATGACATACTTGTTGTTTGACTCTCATCATCTTTTTATTTGCAAATGAATGTACAATGAATATATGACCTAATAGATGATAATGAATCTATTGCGTATTGCAACAACACTTCTTTACGAATCTCAGATAAGTATGAGATCTCTATGCTCAAATATGTTGTTAAGACCTATAGATTACATATTTGTGACATGTTTGATGAAATGCATGTCATCATTAATAGGGGTCCAGTCAATTCATTGATCAAGTGTTTGCATTAGTACCTTTGTTCCAATGTCATTTATCATTTTTGAAGGTTTCATGAAGTTCTGGGAAGTGGCCTGAGTCTTGGCCTTGAAAAAGTGGCACATAATCTGGGGTCGTTGACTTAGATTTAGCTGAAAAATCCACAGTCACTGGCATGCCCTTACTATGGGAGTGGTTGGAAGGCCTCAGCCACATGCATGGATTGTCATGGGAGCGAATGGGGGTCTAGATCAGTGAAATTTCCAGTTGCCTCAGGGGTTGATTGTAAGAACAGTGGTGAAAAGTTCATGTAATAAAAGTTAATAAAGAAAAATTAAGACCACGATTAAGCTTGACACTTATTCCAAGTTGAATGTTGGGAAAATATATCCTAGTGGGCATCACTAGATGTGTTTTTGGCTAAGGAAATTGGCAAAGGCTAAGGCAAAGGCATAAAGAGGAAAAAATGCATTTTGGCACATTTATTAATGAAAATAAAGGAAATTAGGAGAAAAGTAAGGTGGAAGGCACAGTTTGCATGTGAGGAGGAAAATGAAGGAAAATAATGGAAAATGAAGAAATTAGAGGCCTCGTTAATAAAAAGGATTATGAGGATCAGTTGATAACTTTTTGTCAGTTCAAGTTTTGGAGCTCTCTCATTATTCTCTCTCTCTCTCTCTCACTCTTGGTCACTTAGAGTTTTCTTGGAGCACTCTAGCTTTGGATTAAGGAAGGAAAAGAAAGCAAAAGGGAAAAGAAGGAAAGAAAGGATCAAGGGAGGAAGAGAATGATCAGGAAGCTTCAGTAGAAATACTTTCATGTAACATATTACATGTGTTATTTCCTCTCTGGTTTTGACATGCATGGATTTTCATGTTGGTGTATGGTTCTCTTGCTATCGGTGGAATGGTTTTTTTGGGTTATGATAATGGTTTTTAGCCTAGCCTTACCTTAGTCCAGATGACATGCTATGTTGGGATGTTTATCTCGATTTTGAGCTTTGGTTTGCCAGATGGATTTCAGAATATAGAGTAGAGGTGGTCTCAAGATTCATTCCCAAAGGCCTAGGAATCCCTTGACTGGTTTTGGCGGGATACACAGTAAAGCCTGAGGGAGGAGTATCAATTTAGGGCTTAGTGATTTGGGTTTGGATTGCGGTAAATATTGAGAGACTGGTCTCAGTTTAGGGCCTAGTGATCCGAGATTGGATTGTGGTAAATATTGTGAGAAAAGGAGACAAAAAATTCCTCAAGGATAGTGATGGATTCTGGATGGCATTCCAAGTTTGGTTTGGTTGTGATTGGAGCACTGGTTTTGGTGTGATCACTGTTTGGTGATGATGGAGGTGGTTTAACCTATGGATTCCCTTGGTTGTTTTTGGATTGGTTTATCCATGAGATCCCACATTCATGCTTGGAATATGACATGGGGGTGACTGGCTGAAAGAAAGATTTGGTTCAGCCATGTCTATGATTGGGTGGTACATGGAAGTTCTGAACCTGGTCAGATATGCCTACGATTAATGAAAGCTAAGTTATCTTGCTTTTGCACTTGTTTATATCTGGTTTTAATGGCATTTATATCTCTGTTATTTCTATGGTTTTATGTTGGTTATAAACATGGTTAATTGACTAGTTCAGGTCATGATTACTTCATGTATTTAATTGTAATTGTTAAGATGATGGATGAAAGACCTAATTGATGTCATAACAGTTCAAGGGAGAAGGTGGTGATCCTTATTGTCATGTTTCAAAAGAGTTTTCAATCATTCATGCTCTGTCTTGTATCCTAGAGTTGTAGGTTGCATTGATGCCAAGTGTTTGACATATTGTAAGTCCCTGTTGGGGATGTTTAAGCCTAGTCCTAGAGTTTACTTTTGGTTTATTAGTCTTGTCATCATGTCTTTTATGGATTCTAGAAGTTACAGCAAGTTCTGGCCAGTGGCCAAAATTTTGGGCTAGAAAAGTGCCTTAAATTCCATGGATGCTAGCACAAGTTCGCTGGGAAAAGTCCCTAGACGCTGGCTTGCAAGCCTGTGAGAGTGTCCAGAGGTCCCTGGACGGTGGCATGCCCATAACATGAGAGCGTCCAGAGGTCAAGAGGTATAAAATATCAGTGGGACCAAGGGGCAGGATGCTTGAGTGGTTGATATCTCTCCTGGGGGTGTTGTTGTTGATGTGGAAGGTATGGTTGATATGTGTCGTCAATTTCATTTCCTTAAGGTCACAAAGGAGGTTGAATCCCTTCATAGTGGCCTCTCTTGTCCAATGTTTAGCCCAGTTGGTCGGTTACTTGGGTAGATGTGGGAGGAGGGTAGTTACATATTGGTATCAGAGCATGGTTGCACTCTCCTTGAGTGAATGTGTTTGGCATGCATTCATGTCGCTAGTCATCCTTGTGGTCTATGTGCTTGTTGCATATGCATGGTGTGGGCCATGGTCGTAATGATGTCGCCATAGAATGAGGATGTTGTTATTATGAAGCATGTTGTCATGGGTGTATGACTAGTTACATGTTGTTATACGTCACTTACATGTATCATTTTGTATGCTTAGTTACCTTCTTGTATGTTTGGTTGCAGGTATCATTCTTGTAAGCTTGGTTTCAAGTATTGTTCACTTATGCTTGATTATATGCATTCATGCATGTGTGTGGTCGATTACGCATTGCTTATGCATGTTAATGTTTGCATGCGGTCAAGTATACAGTGGTGTAATGGTTGTTGTTGTCATGCATGTTGTCATGGTATGTGTAGTTGATATGGTTATGCATTGATGACTGGACTCTAGCTAGAATGATGCTTACGTGTTGATGCACTTATTTTTTATATGTCTATATGTTGTTATGATTATGTTATACATGTATCACGCCGATTCAATGATCTTACAGATGAGATATCCTCCCCGAACTATGTGAAGGTACATTGGTTTTTTGTGATTTGGTTTTGCTAGCATAGTATGCCTTGCGGGAAAGAGATCAAATGGCTAGCAAGATGGTAGACTACAAAGGATCTCCCTATGAATCAGATGAGCAGTGTGGTGTTGGGAAATCTTCTAATTTGGCAGAAACATTGAGAAGCTTGAAGGAAGAAATAAGGATTTGTAAGGCGGACAATGACAAAATCATGTAGGCACAAGAGAAACAAGCAAAGGTTAATGAAATACTACTTCAGAGTTTATCAGAATTACAACAATAGGGACCACTTTGGATCAGCTATGAGAAGGAGGACAAAACTAATGGGGCATATGGCAGCAAGTCTTATGGTGGTCACAGGTCAGACAGAGACAACACAATCAAAGATGGCAGGTTGTTGGACACTCCAAACAAGAGAGGTGATAGACACAGGTACTATTCTAGTTCTGGTTTGGACATGCATCATGATCGTCATTGTTATCATCCTTACAGGAGGAGTAATAGGGGATATTTTCCAGATTAGTTTAAGAAAGCAAGGCCACCTACCTTTGATGGAGAGATGAAGAAATCATAAGATGTAGAGACATGGTTACTTGGTATGAGGAAGTTCTTCAAATTGCAAGATTATTTAGAAAACATGAAAGCAAAGATAACCAATTTCAATCTCAAAGGTAAAGCATATATTTGGTGGGAAGATGTGAAGAATGTTAAAGGTATACATGAGGATGATTTGACTTGGCATGAGTTTGAGAGGCTCTTCAAGAAGAAGTATTTTTCAGAAAGATACTTTGATGACAGAGCTAAGGAGTTTTATGAGTTGCGGATGGGTTCCATGACATATGATGAGTATACTAGCAGGTTCTTGGAGTTGTTGAGATATGTGCCTTACCTCAAGGAGGAGAAGGCCAAGGTTCAGAGATTCATCAGTGGACTACCAATAGCATACAAATACTGGATTGAGTTCGATGAGCCTAGATCATTGGAAGAGGCCATCTGAAAGTTGAAACATTGTTATGAGTAGTTGAAGCACAAAATTGAGCATAAGCGTGACTTGAAAGGAAATGAGAAAGCTAAAGGGAAATGGAAACCAAAGTGAGGAAGACCTCAAGATGCAACTGAGAAAGAAAATTTAGTCCCTTACAAGAAGTTCAATATAATTGAGAAGGGATATGGAGAGCAACAGACTAGAGGCGGTGGTAGGGAACCATTGCAGTGTTGGATATATGGTAAGGATCATCATAAGAGGGATTGTATGCAGTATCAGAGTGGTGGTAGACCCCAAATCTAAAGTTCTAAGGAGGTTCATACTGTTGGTGATGTTGGTCATAGCATGTAGATCATCAGAAATCTATCATTGAGATGAATGATAAGCTTTGTGATCAAGTTGTTTCTATTTTAATTGATCCTGGATCTAACTATAGTTATATTAATCCTGACCTAGTGGATAAATGCTTTTTGAGAAAAGAAGTGCATGTAGAATCTTGGTTAGTACAGTTGGCTACAGGTACAAAGAAGGGAGTTCACCATTGGGTATGAGCTTGTGCATTTGAGTTAAATGGTGTGCCTACAACAACACATTTGAATGTACTACCCTTGGGATCGTATAGTATGCTTTTAGGTATGGATTGGTTGTACCTTCACGGGACCAAAGTGGATTTCTTTGACAAGACTATTGTGTGTGTGGATGATAGTGGGGAAAAGAGAATTTTGTAGGGGAGGAAGAAACCTACATCAGTGAGGATGGTTACCGCTACGCAAGCTAAGCATAATTCCAGAAAAGGTTGCATGATGTTTGCAGTGCACATTTCTAGTGACAAAGGTAAGGAAGTTGAGGATGTAGGTGTTTTGAGCAGGTACCCAGTTCTACAATAGTTTCAGGATGTATTTCCTGAGGACATTACAGAGTTTCCACCTCATAGGGAGGTAGAATTTTATATTAAGTTGGTGCCAGGGGCAGATCTGGCATCAAAAGCACCTTACCGAATGAGCACACGTGAGTTAGTAGAGTTGAAATTAGAGTTAAATGAGATTCTTGACAAAGGATACATTAGCACAAGTGTATCGCCTTGGGGTGCACCAACGTTGTTCGTGAAGAAGAAATATGGTACTCTTAGATTCTTCATTGATTACAGGTAGTTGAACAAGGTAATGATCAAGAACATGTACCCATTGTCGAGGATTGACGATTTTTTTGATCAGTTGAAGGGAGAAGCAATGTTCTCTAAGATCAAGATCGGGATACCATCAGGTACGCATTAAGGAAGAGGATATCTTCAAGACTACATTCAGGACCAGGTATGGGCATTATGAGTTTGTTGTATTTCCATTTGGTTTGAATAATGCTCCAACTACATTTATGTGTTTGATGAATAGTGTGTTGCATCCTTATATGGACAAGTTTGTTATTGTATCCATTGATGACATATTGGTATATTCTAAAAATGAGGAAGAACATTTCAAGCATTTAGCAGCAATGTTGAGGTTGTTGAGAAAGCACCAATTGTATGCTAAGCTTAACAAGTGTAGCTTCTTTTAGACTGAGTTACATTACTTGGGCCATGTTGTCTCCAAGGATGGCAAAGCAGTAGATCTAGAAAAGATAAGGGCCATTATGGAGTGGGCAACTCCTAAGAATGTGGATGAAGTGAGATCATTCATGGGCTTGGAAGGTTACTACATGAGGTTCATCAGGAAATTATCATGCATTGCATATCCTATCACATCATTGCAAACGAAAAGTGTTGAATAATCTTAGGGAAACGTAGTGTAGTGTGATTATTCGTTACTTGATAACAATTTGTGGAGTATTTTTACTTTTCCTTATTAGCTTATTCTTATTCTTATTCTTATTAGAGCATATGTTTCTACTTCATCAAACTGCTACCAAAACATAAAAACAAGAACACAAGATGTTGGCTCTCTGTTAGAGCTAAAACCTCTCTTCACTTGAGAGGAAAAACCTTTAATGAATTTATCCTATTGAAGATTCTATTGATCAATGCCAAACCCTAGACCCCTGACAAGAATATTCTCCAGGCACAATTCAAATCCTTCCCTCTTTCTGCACCTTGTTTCCCAACACTTTGTTCCCTGACACTTCTTCCGACACTTCGTTTTTGGGCACTTCGTCTTCCTTCTTCCAACACTTCGTTCTTCTTTCAATTGTTGGTAAGTATTGTTATACTTTCTCTAGAAGACATGCATTTGATGAGACCCTTCCCTTATGGTGATCCCTTCACTCTCTTAACCAACCAATGAACTTTTATGACTATCAAGGGAGGGTTGTTATGATAGCAATGCAACCCTAATTCTCGCATGTGTAAGAGGTACCCTAGAGAATTAGGGTCCTTTTCCTTCGCTATATAGATAGGCTTCTTCGCTTATATTGGGAGGCATTGTAGGCCTAGTTTCATACCCAAACAACAAAATATAATGGATTTCTTGTCCCTGTTGTCATATCCACATATTTTTCCTCCTTCTCCTCGCATGTGTGACTGTTTCTAGCCCTAGAAACAGTCCCCTACCTTCATGTTTCTTCCTCCTTACTTCACTGCCCTTGTAGACCCTTTAATTTGTCTTCCTTTATTCCTCTTTTGCCTCCTTTCCTTTCCAGATTTCAGAGATGATTGAATGCATTATAGAGGAGTGGGCAACCTCTATATATAGAGGATTGTCCCTCCATTTAGGCCGACTTGAAAAGTATACTTCGGATGGTTTCTTTGGTGGTATTTCATGCTTGAAGGAGCTTCTTGATGATGCCTTAGCATAGGAGGAGACTTGATTTTTCTTGGAGGTATTCTCTTGACTTTAATACATATTTATACAAGGTGTAACATGCCCTTAAGGTATTCAACATTTTTCTTTTGACTATTTGACTCACCTGTAACACTTTAACTAGTGCTAGACCTATTTCAATGAGCAAGAAACTCATTGACATATATCATAAAAATAATATTTCTTTTCTTGAATAAATACAAATATCAAAAGTACGTTTATGAATACCGAACCTAGTTACATTTCCTTCAACACTCCCTCTTAACTAGAGAGGTATTCATACAACATTACAAGGTGTTTGGTTATTATAAATATTTTAAGAATTCACATAAGAGAAACCATATTAACAATCCATCTGTTATAGCATCATATCCATCAGCATTGTCATAGTGCAAGGCCTTGACTATCAACTCCATCTCTTCATGAGATCATGAGCTACAATGTTGGCGAGACCAATGGTTTATAAACACCTTCATCATTACCTCTCAAGGTACATACCCACCCAGGTGTTCTCTGAATATGACCTTCTCAGACTATTCTTATCTTGAGTTCCCAACCCTCAAAGAATATCGTTCCTCTTGCCTACTCTTGTCTTGGATGCCCTACACATCCTCAAAGAGTATCAGATGCCAGATGTTTACCTAATCATCCCATTCCTTCTTCCCAAGTGAAGACAATAATGTTGTGTCTATCTTGTGTCTACATTTCCATTCATGGCCTTCATCTAGACTTACGACTGTTAGTCCTAGTCTAGTGCATGGCCCATGAGATGGAAAAACAAAAATGTCACTCCTTTGTAATCAGGGGTGATCCAAAACTCCCTTTTGATCAGGGACTTGACAGAGCTCCCTGTTAACTAGGGACTCTTTCATTCATCAACAACTTCTTCTTTATGGGTTCTTCAACTGCTTGATCTCCTTCCTTTCTTTGATGTCATGGAGTCTTTGTTCGAACTTCTTCTAGGTAGGGCACCATCCATAGATCACTTTCCTTCCTGGTTTTTCATTTCATTGCTTCCCTTGTGGAAAGTGTATTTCTTGCCATATATCAGGTTTTCTTGTCATCTGGCTACTCCTTTGTCATTTGTACATGCTTCAGAATAATCTTCTCATGGATTCTTCATTGTACTTTCTTGTTTACATGATTCTGTTGACACCTAATCATCAAGATTGGATGAATAAGTAATTGATGTAAATAAATAATAAGAAATATGAGTAGACACCGGGAGATGAAGTGAACAATCTCTTCCTCATGTATATAATAAAGATCAACCTGAATGAATAAATGAATTGATTTGAAGAGGAGTTACTGCCTGGTCTGACATGGTATCAGAGCCAGCTCCCGAAATTAGCTTTTGTGTAACTCCTAGTGTCAGTTTCCTGCCTATATTTTGCCTGGTTGCCTGAAGCCTACTCCAGGTAGTGTCATATATGTTTTAAAATATGCACCCTCTGTCATATGCATTTTAAAATTTGGCATAGTTGGTGTTTCCATTGTAGTGGCCTCCCTCCATATGCTGTTGCTCTTTCCCCACCCTCCATATACTGCAGCTCCATACTTTGCAGCTCCATATGTTGCAGCTCTGTTGAGATCTGTTGTTGTTCTCGGTTTCAAAGCTCGTCTCCAGTGTGGAAGCTGAATAGAGCTGTAATACTTTTTCACAACATGACACCTCAAGAATATCTTGCAAGGCATACAAAATTTGAGTCGTTGAAATATCAAAGGGGAATTCGGAACATTGAAGTGATTATCCTTTATCAAAAGCTGAGCTAATGTTGATATTTTAGCATAATTGGAAGAGCGGTTCGTGTATCTAGAATCCAGGATTTCTGAAATGGAGATCGAATTGAAGAACATGATCTCCAGGATACACACAAGCATTGAAAATAATGGTGGCAATTAAGCCTCTTTATGCCTCAGCTACTGTTATGTTTTATGTTTTCTTGGTCGCTATATATACTGTTATATATACGACTATTGAATCTATTTGAGCCAATGTTATATGCATTGCGACTTTTATAAATCTATGAGGATGTCCTCAATCCCTCTGAACTAGTTTAATGTTTGGGCTAAGTTTGTACTCTTTTTAATAAGAAATTGGAATGAAGATTTCGAAGATCCTGATTATCTTGATGTCCTATCAATTTTAGGCTACTTCCTTTTAATTTTTGTTGTAGAACAACTTGGGTGGCTATTCTTCACATTGTTAAGAATCTCTTTAGAAGACTATTGATTTCGTGTGGAAGGATTTGAAACTGGGGATAATGGACTAGGCATACCTGATTGTTGATCTTTGAGGGCTCTACTGTTGACATGATATTATTCATTGTTTTCCAAAAGAAGCATTAGAATATCTATGCGGCTTGTTTCTTGCTTTTCATAAGAATTCAGAATATTGCTACTACAATGCATTTTTCCCATCAAAAGTAGAAGTTTTTTTTACAATATGCATTTAATCATATCTATTGTGGGAATAGTTCTCACTTGCAAGGACAACCATTCTTAGTGGCCCCGGATGATAAAACACACCCTCATTTTCAATGAGTTGTGGAAAGGAGTGTGTATTGGAGACAGAGACAAAGAGCCAGAACAACCTACCGCAAACAAAGAGCTTGCCATTTGGGAAAATAAGAACAACAAGCCTATGCATTAATTGTAGCATCTGTAAGTGAAGAGGTGAGTCGCCATATTTTTCCATTTTCAACTGCTTTCAAAGCCTTACAAAAGCTAAAATAACTCTATGACTTACATTCTACACTTAAAGTTGTTCAACTCACAATTAAACTCTTCACCCTTGAATTGCAAAATAATTATCCTCTTACTCTTGCATCCGAAGTAAAATCTATAATGCATGATATCAAAGCCACTAAGGTCAAATTGGATATTCCTCTTATCGCTTTTTTCAAGGCACTTTATCCTACTTACTCCAATTATCTTGAGTCATTGCAAGCAAATGGAAATCTCTAAGATATTACCTTTAACTCTCTTGTGAAAAAAATTGTTGAAAGAGAGAAAGATTTTGGAAAGAAGACAACCCCTGAATCTTCTGAAGAGGCTGTGTGCCTTGCTCATAAAGAAAATAATCCTGCTCAAGGTTCTTCCAGAGGAAGAGGTGGTCAAAGAGGAAGAGGAAGATATTTCAGAGGCAAGGGGGGCAGACACTCTCAAGGAGAAAAGGCAGATTTTCACTGCGTACGCTGCAAAAGAAATGGATCACATGATGCCTCTACATGCAAGTTACCATGGGACAAAATTGAGCAACAAATAAACCAACAAAAAGGTAAAAATAATGACACAGACAAAGGTAAAGCACCTGAATCCACTCACTATGTTGTGGCACAATGTAATATTGGAGTAAATGAAGATTTATTTAATGCTTCACTTGATTCTTGGAAAAATGATTGGTTGCTTGATTCAGGAGCAACTTGCCACATGACTCAAAGAAAATATTTTTTTAAGAATTTATCGACAATGTTGATGGAGCAGTATACTTTGCAGACCAATCAAAAATCAAGCCATCAGGGCTTGGCACAATCAGGCTTAAATTGCCGGGTCTTCCAGACTTTCTTCTGCATCATGTTTTATATCTCCCATAGCTGAAGAGAAACTTGGTGTCCTTGGTCCACATCCACTAGCAAGGTCACTCCATTCATATGTTTGATGGCAAGCTTGAGGTGAGAAAATCATCTGACCACTCACTTGTCATGAGGGGAATAGAAGAATAAAGACTTCTCAAGCTGCAAGGTATCTCTGCTCGTGCACAACATTTCTCATACAATTCTCATTATGAAGAAGGTACACTTCCATCAATTTTATTATGGCATGCTAGATTTGGACATTTAAACCATGACAGCCTCTGCTTGTTGAAGAAAAATGGTGTTGTTGGTTTACCTACAATTCCTAGGAAATTTAAGCAATGTGATGCTTGCATTCTAGGAAAGCATAGCAAACAGTCTTTTCATGATTCACATTCAAGAGCACATAGAAAACTTGAACTCATTCACTCAGATTTATGTGGTCCAATGCATGTTCCTTCTACAAATGGAAATAAATATATGATGACATTTTAGGATGACTACACCAGAATGTGTTGGGTTTATTTATTGAAGAACAAATCTGATGCTTTTCAAACATTCAAGAAATTTCATAAATGGATTGAAAATGATGCACAATCTCATATTGGGCTTATTCGCACTGATAATGCAAAAGAATAAATATCCAATGAATTTGAAAACTATATTTGCTAACATGGGATCAAACATCAAACAACTATGCCTTATAATCCCCAACGTAATGGTGTAGCTGAAGGAATGAATAGGACAATCTTAAATATGGTACGCTCCATGCTCTTCTTCAAAAATGTAAAAATAATGTTTTGGGTTGATGCTATTCTATGTGCTGCATATATAAATAATAGATGTCCATCTAATGCTATTAGAAACAAGACTCCATATGAAATGTGGTATGGGCACGTTCCTTTGGTAAAGCATCTCAGGGTCTTTGGTTCCACCTGTTATGCCTTGATACCAAAGGTACATAGAAACAAACTTGGTGCAAGAAGTCGTAAGTGTATCTTCCTAGGGTATTCAAACACCTCCAAAGCATATTGTCTCTATGATGAAGTCAATAAAAAGTTTGTTGTATCTAGAGATGTAATTTTTCTTGAATCATCCAAAACTGACAATGTTATTGAGCGACAACTTGATCGCTTGGATAGATTCGCAAATGCAAAATCATTTCAAGAATTTGATAATAAAATTCCACATCATGAAGGGGGGATTCCTATACTAGATCAACATGTGGAATTTTCTTCTGAATAACTCTCTCCCCTGCATGAAACTCCAACAACGGATGATGCTTTAAGTGATGTGATTGATAGAATTGGGAGACTCAATCTTGATTCAATCCCAAATCAATCAACAGAGCAACCTGGACCATCTGAGAAAGGTCCTCCAAAATGGCTGATAAAGACACTTGAAAGTGTTCATCCCGATGAGGTTGGAAAGACAGGAACTAGGAATTCAAACCGATAAAATGGAGGTGATGTAGATGACTCTAATTCACCTATTGATATGGATGTTTCTTATGGTTGTGAATTGAATTTTTCTACAGATTTTGAACCAACTTTCTTCAAAGAAGCTGCTTCTCATGATGAATGGAAAGAAGTGATGCAAAAGGAGTATGATGCCCTCATAAATAATGGCACTTGGAAGCTGGTTGATCCTCCATTAGGAACTAAACCAATTGGCTGCAAATGGGTCTACAAGAACAGGTATAAAGCTGGTGGCTCACTTGATAAGCACAAAGCTAGGCTTGTGGCAAAAGGTTTTGCACAGAAGGAAGGAGTCGATTATGAGAAGACTTTTACCCCCAAAGCAAAATGGGCTACCATCCGGACACTCTTTGCCCTAGCAGCTCAGAACGGTTGGAAAGTCCATCAAATGGATGTAAAAACTGCTTTCTTGAATGATCTAAAAGAGAATGTTTTTATGTCTCAGCCTGAAGGATTTGTTGTGAAAGGACATGAACATAAAGTATGCAAAGTTGTGAAATCCTTGTATGGCCTTAAACAAGCACCGTGAGCCTGGTATGAAAAACTAACTGAGCATCTTCTGAAACTCAATTTCAAACATTATGATCTTGATGATGCAACTTTATTTGTCAAGAAAGTTGGAAAAATAGTTGTATAGCTTGTGGTATATGTAGATGATCTTTTGATGACAAGGAACAATGAAAGCTACATTGCATCCATAAAGAAGGAATTGGGGAAAATTTTTGAAATGACTGATTTGGGCTATGTTCATTACTATCTTGGTATTGAAGTAACTCAGCATCCGAAGTCCATATTTCTTTCTCAAAAGAAGTACATTGGAGATTTGTTGAACAGGTTTGGCATGACAGAATGCAATCCTCTTAATACTCCAATGGAACAAAATTTAAAGCTCACATCCATTGAAGGAAAAGAATTTGAGGATGCAACAAAGTATAGACAACTTGTAGGAAGTCTCAAATACCTAACTACTACCAGACCAAACATTTCGTTTGTTGTTGGAATCCTCTCTAGGTTTATGCAAAAGCCTTGTGAGGGACATTGGTCTGCTGCAAAAAGAGTTCTAAGGTACTTGAAGGGAACTCAAGACTTTGGAATCAAGTATACACAGGTGGAAAACTTCAGCTTGATTGGATACTCTGATTCAGACTTCGATGGAGACAAAGAAACTGGGGTATCTACTTTAGGTTATGCTATGAGTCTTGGATCAGGAGTTGTCTCCTGGAGATCACGCAAACAATTAGTTCCAACAGATTCCACAACAGAAGCAAAATATGTGGTAGCAGCTGAGGCAACAAAATAAATTGTGTGGCTCAGGAAAATTCTTGAATATTTGCAGGTAAAACAAGAACAATCGACTCCACTCATGATTGACAATACCTCGGAAATAAATTTGGCCAAGAACCCAAAGTTCCATGATCGAACGAAGCACATCAATACTAAATATCATCTGATTCGACATCATGTTGAGGCCAAAACAATCCATCTCTGCCATTGTTTCACTAATGAGAAAATTGCAGACATCTTCACCAAAGCGCTTGGAAGAGAAAAGCTTGAACGATTCAGAATGATGCTTGGACTCACCAAAATCCCTTCAGATTAAGGGGGGGAATGTTGACACCTAATCATCAGGATTGGGTGAATAAGTAACTGATGTAAATAAATAATAAGAAATATGAATAGACACTGGGAGATGAAGTGAACAGTCTCTCCCTCATGTATATAATAAAGATCAACCTGAATTAATAAATGAATTGATTTTAAGAGGAGTTACTGCCTGGTCTAACAGATTCGACCTAGTAACCCATCATGGTTTCATCTTGATATTTCTTTCAACATTACTTTTTCTTTTGCTGGATGGCTTCTTCATGATGACATATTTGTAGAGTAGAATCAATTATCTACATATTTCATATCTCCAAGGAGCCTTTCATAGGTGTTAAGGGTCCTTCCTTCCTTTGTCAGAGTTGTCCTTCCTTCTTTCGGGAGATATCTTCAAAGTATCTTGTCAGATAGTGATTCTTGGTGATCATGGTGTTCTTTACATGCTTTATCTCTTTCTTCAGTTGCTTATTCTTAGATATATTGGTCAACCACCTTATGATCCTTGTGAGAGCACTTCTTCATTGCTTGCTTCCTGGACTAGTCAACATTTCTTCTTGCTTCTTAGTCAACAACCTTATAATCCTTATGTGAGCATATTCTTTCGTTGACCTTCATTACATTGTAGTACATGCCTTCGAGAATGTTCTTGGTGAAAGATATTATTTCATACTTGATCATGTTATAGAACTATTCCCATGACTCAATAATATAAAAATGATAACATGACTAAACTTTGATGCATACATACCTCATCTTGATTCTCCTTTTATCATCTTAGCTTCATTTGTTTGTCCTTGGTGTGGCCCTTCTTGCTTCATCTTAGCTTGCCTACATATCATCCTTTTCTTGAATCCCATGAATGGGATTCCCGATGAGACATCTGCTTTGGTTCATGACCCTTCTTTTCAAGGTTCCATTATAGGATCTTAAAGACCCTTGCCTTGCAAATATTTATTTTCTTTTGATGATGGAGGCCATCTAAGATTCTTAATCATGATCAATATTCTTTTATCATGGATGAGGTCCCATACTAGGTACGCTCCTTCTATATGAATATCTTGAGCTATATCTACCATGCTCCTATATTCTAGAATATATTTCTATCCATTCATTTTTATTCTCATTATAGATGCTACATCTTCATGAGTATCTAGAACTCTATGTACATCATGCTTCTAGATTCTAGAGGATGTTTTTATGAAATATTCCTACATGCTCCTATACTACTCAAAAATTTGAAAGAAGACTTGAAGTAATGAGTTTGACCTAGTCATAGTAGAGATCCGGAGGATCTTCCTTCTTTTGCTTCTTTCCTTCTTATTTCACCTCTTGAGTTATGTGAGCTTCTTCCCTCTTTGTTTTGTTGTTGTTGTCCTTATTAATCTTAGGACAATTCCTTTTGTAGTGTCCATATTCTTGGCATCCAAAACATTGGATTTTGGACATGTCTATGTTGTTTGTTCTTCGTGGACCAAATTTTTCAAATTTCCCCTTTCTCTTGGCCATGGTAGTCAATGCTTTCTCTTTTGATCCCACATCTTCTTTTGCTTTGAGTCTGGTTTCCTCTGTCTTGCAGAGAGACCACATTTCAATGAGAGTGGTTGCTTCCTTCTTGCCATATATACTTGATGTGAAGTTGCCCCAATCCTCAGGTAGAGCATTGAGTACTACAATTGTCATCTCTCTGTCAGACATGACTTCCCCAAGCTCTTGAAGTTGATCTCTCATTTCAGCGATTTTCATGAAGTAGGGAGCTATTTCTTCCTTTGTTATCTTCATCTTATATAATTCATTCCTCAAGGATATTACTTCTGCAGTGGTGGAGACCAAGAATAGCTCTTTTAGCTTACCATAAATTTCTTTCGATGTCTTAAATTTGGAGACATAGGGAATGAGAGAGTCTTTGATTGATTCTATCAGAATCCTTTGAGCTCTTATCTCATATTTATTGTACTTGGCTAAGTCTTGAGTTTGTTCCTTAGCAGGGATAGTGATATTCCCTTTGAAATGTTCTAGGAGTTCATTCTCCTTGAGAAGTAGATCAGTCCTCTTCTTCCATGCAAGAAAGTTATTGGTACCTACCAATTTATTGCTTTCCTTGCAAAAAGACATTGATGTATATTCAGAAGGGGACATGTACTTACTTGATATATTTTGAGATGTAGTGGATTTGCTTCCTCTTTGGAGACTTGATAGCTTGCCTTCCTTGAATATTGATGTTCTTCAAGTTGCCTTCTCCAAGTGGACTTGCTTGATGTAGGTCCTGCTTCAATCTACTCTTCTTTGTAGGTGCCTTTATGTAAGGCTCTTCTTATAGCTTTGTATAACTCCTTGATGAATGATGGATTGTAGACCCTTCTTGTCCTTGAAGTGATTGAGACTTCTAGGCTTGATGCTTCAACTTTGTAAATGCTTCTCCTTGATGAGCGTTCTTGAGTTGCCCTTTCCTTGATGTGTCACCTTAGCTCTGATACCATGTTGAAGAATCTTAGGGCAAAGTAGTGTAGTGTGATTCTTCGTTACTTGATAACAATTTGTGGAGTACTTTTACTTTTCCTTATTAGCTTATTCTTAATGGTTTTGCTACTTTAGGTCTTCCGGAGGAAATGCAACGATCCAGAATGTTAGTACCCGCGCTACAATTCTTCTTCTTATTAGTGCATATGTTTGTACTTCATCAAACTGCCACCAAAACATAAAGACAAGAACACAAGATTTTGGCTCTCTACCAAGGCCAAAACCTCTCTTCTCTTGAGAGGAAAACCCTTTAGTGAATTTCTCTTATTGAAGCTTCTATTGATCAATGCCAAACCCTAGGCCCCTGACAAGAATATTCTCCAAGCACAAGTCAATTCCTTCCCTCTTTTTGCACCTTGTTTCCCGACACTTTGTTCCCTGACACTTCTTCCGGCACTTCGTTTTTCGCACTTCGTCTTCCTTCTTCTGACACTTCGTTCTTCTTTCAATTGTTGGTAAGTCTTGTTATACTTTCTCTATAAGACATGAATTTGATGAGACCCTTCCCTTATGGTGATCCCTTTACTATCTTAGGCAACCAATGAAATTTTATGGCTGTCAAGGGAGGGTTGTTATGATAATAGTGCAACCCTAATTCTCGATGTGTGAGAGGTGCCCTAGAGAATTAGGGTCCTTTTCCTTCGCTAGATAGATATGATTCTTCGCTTGTCTTGGGAGGAATTGTAGGCCTAGTTTCAAACCCAAACAACAAAATATTATGGATTTCTTGTCCTTGTTGTCATATCCACATATTTTTCCTCCTTCTCCTCGCATGTGTGACTGTTTCTAGCCTTAGAAACAATCCCCTACCTTCATTGTTCTTCCTCATTACTTTGTTTCCCTTGTAGACCCTTTACTTCGTCTTCTTGCATTCCTCTTTTGCCTCCTTTCCTTTGCAGATACCAGATTTGATTGGATGTGTTATAGAGGAGTGGAAAACCTCTTTATATAGAGTATTGTCCCTCCATTTAGGCCGACTAGAAGGCTGAATTGTCACCTGTTTGCAAGTTGACTTGAAGAGTATACTTCGGATGGTTTCTTTGGTGGTACTGCATGCTTGAAGGAGCTTCTTGATGGTTCCTTAGCATAGGAGGAGACTTGAAATTTCTTGGTGGTATTCTCGACTTTAATACATATTTATACAAGATGTAACATGCCCTTAAGGTCTTCAACCTTTTTCCTTTGACTATTTGACTCACCTATAACACTTTAACTAGTGCTATACCTATTTCAATGAGAAAGAAACTCATTGACATATATCATAAAAATAATATTTCTTTTCTTGAATAAATACAAATATCAAAAGTACATTTATGAAGAACGAACCTAGTTACATTTCCTTCAACAAAATAAATTAGAATGGACAGAAGAATGTGCAGCTCAAGTAGTTGTTGACACATGCACCAATGTTAAAGATTACAGATCTAGAGAAGGAGTTTTTAGTGTGTACAAATGCTTGCAAGAGAGGACTTGGTGGAGTTCTCATGCAAGAAGGACAAGTAATGTTCTATGAGTCACAAAAACTGAATGAGCTTGACTAGAACTATTTGATACATGATCTTGAGCTAGAAACGATCATACATGCATTGAAGATGTGGAGGCGCTATCTTCTTGGTAGGAGGTTTGTATTGATGAGCGATCATAGTGGGTTGAGGTATTTTTTTTGACCAACCGGATCTAAATGTGAAGCAAGATAGATGGTTTGCCACCCTTAGTGAGTTCGACTTCAAGACCAGATACAACAAAGCAAAGGAGAAGTAGGTTGTAGATGCCCTTAACAGGAAGGTACAAGTAAATCATATAGCAGCTATGAGCTCTTATGGGACAGAGTTACAAGATAGGATCTTGTAGGCAAGACAATGGGATGAAAAGTACATGGAGATCATGCACAAGTTACAATCGAGTACAGGTACAGGTATAGGTGTAGGAGAAGGTACAGCTAGAGGCACATGTACAGGTGATCAAGATGCAGACTATAATCTCACAGTAGATGGTTTGGTGAGATTTAGGGACATGATCTATGTGTCGAACTTCAGTGAGCTCAAGAAGCTTATCTTAATGGAGTTTCACGTCAAGCCATACACGGGTCACCCAGGATATCAGAAGGCGTTGACGACAGTGAATAATTTCTACTATTGGCCAAATCTAAAGAAGGAAGTGGCAGAGTTCATGGCTAGATGTTTAGATTGTCAGCAGGTAAAGGCATAATGTAAGCATCCAAGTGGTCTACTACAGCTTATTGTGATTCCAGAATGTAAATGGGACGTCGTTTCCATGGATTTCATTACAGGTATTCCGAGGACAGTGAGATGGCATGATTCTATTATGGTTATGGTCGACAGGTTGAACAAGGTAGTTCACTTCATTCCAGTGAAGACTACATATTCAACCAGTGAGTTAGCATAGGTTTTCATTAGAGAGATAGTGAGATTAAATGGTGTTCTGAAGAATATTTTGTCGGATAGGGATGAAAAATTCACTTCCAAGTTTTGGAAGGAATTGTTTGCAGGTTTGGGTACAAAGTTAACCTCCAATACAACTTATCATCCGTAGATAGATGGACAAATAGAGAGGGTCAACAGGACCTTGGAGGATATGTTGAGGATGTACGTGATGCAAAAATAGAGGAAATGGGAGGAGTATCTTCCATTGGTTGAGTTTTCATACAACAATGGTTATCAGGAGTCATTGAGGATGAGTCCCTTCAAGGCATTGTGTGGACGAAGTTGTAATACTCCCATCAGTTGGAGTGATCCAGTGAATAGCGTACTTATTGGACCGAATATGTTGGCAGACATGGAACAAGAAATGCAGGCTATAAAAAAGAATCTAAAGGAAACACGGGATATACATAAGAGTTATGCGAACTATCACAAGGTATTCAAGGATTTTCAGGTTGGGGAGCATGTGTATTTGTGCATCAAGCCCAATAAGAGCTCTTTGAGGATTGGTCATGTGCAAAGTTAGCACCACAATATTGCAGGCCTTTTTAGATCCTTGAGAGGATTGGACCAGTGGCCTATTGACTTGCACTACCTCCAACAGTGAAAGTCCATGATGTTTTCCATATTTTATTGCTTAAGAGGTATATAAAGGATGTTGATCATGTTATGGATTGGTTTGTATTGCAGGTGGAGCAAGAAGGAGAGTTCCAACCAGAGCCTTAGTGCATATTTCAACGGAAGAATATCATGCTCAGGAATAGATCCATAGATCAAGTTAAAGTGTAGTGGAAGCACTTTAGGCTTGAAGAAGTTACATGGGAGATGGCGGATTAGATGTGGGCCCTGTATCCTTTATTATTTGTCGATTGAGGCAATGCAGTTTTGGTTTGATGTTTGGTATATGTTTGGCACATGTTTGTTGATGTTTTGGTATATGTATATATATATATATATATATATATATATATATATAAATACAGCCATGAGCTAAGTTATAAAGCTCCAATGAATGGTATGGTTGTTATCTTGTCATGTTGTCACGATGTCTTTCTTTGATCAGGCCTTTCATTGTAAATATTGCAACGATCTAAGTTATAAATCTCCATGGGTAGTATGTTTTCTTTTCAACAATTTTGCTAAGGTCTTGGTGTGGTTTAAAACTGAGGACAATGTTCCCTAAGGGGGAGGGTTTTGTAATATCCCTGGTGAAAATTTCATGTAATAAAAGTTAATAAAGGAAAAATAAGACCACGGTTAAGGGACACTTATTCCAATCTGAATGTTGGGCAAACA
Organism: Pinus tabuliformis; assembly: GCA_031772625.1. NCBI lineage: Eukaryota > Viridiplantae > Streptophyta > Pinopsida > Pinales > Pinaceae > Pinus > Pinus tabuliformis. The sequence continues at coordinate 1,331,328,483 of CM062818.1, forward strand.
TATCCTAGTGGGACTCATTGGATGTGTTTTTGGCTAAGGAAATTGGCAAAGGCCTTAGCAAAGGCATAATGAGGAAAAAAGGCATTTTGGCACATTTTTTGATGAAAATAAAGGAAATTAGGAGAAAAGTAAGATGAAAGGTCACAGGTTGCATGTGAGGAGGAAAATGAAGGAAAATAATGGAAAATGAAGAAATTAGAGGCCTCATTAATAAAAAGGCTCCTGAGGATTAGTTGGTAACTTTTTGTCAGTTCAAGTTTTGAAGTTCTCTCATTATTCTCTCTCTCCCACACTCTTGGTAACTTAGAGTTTTCTTGGAGCACTCTAGCGTTGGATCAAGGAAGGAAAAGGAAACAAAATGGAAACGAAGGAAGGTAAAGATCAAGGAAGGAAGAGCAGGATTAGGAAGCTTCAGTAGGAATACTTGCAAGTAGCATATTACATGTGTGATTTCCTAGCTGGTTTTGACATGCATGGATTTGCATGTTGGTGTATGGTTCTCTTGCTATCAATGGCATGGTTTTTTTGGGTTATGACAATGGTTTTCAGCCTAGCCTTTCCTTTTTTGGGATGCCAAGGTATTTTGGGATGTTTATCTCGGTTTTGAGCTTTGGTTTTCTAGATGGATTTCAAAATCCGGGGCAGAGGTGGTCTCAATGTTCATTCCCAAAGTCCTAGGAATCCGTTGATCAGTTTTGGTGGGATACATGTTAAAGCATGAGGGAGGAGTCTCGGTTTAGGGCCTAGTGATTCGGGTTTGGATTGCGGTAAAGCTGGAGAGACTGGTCTCAGTTTAGGGCCTAGTGATCCAGGATTGGATTGTAGTAAAGCCTTAGAGACAAGGAGATAGAAAATTCATCAAGGATAGTGATGGATTCCAGATGGCATTCCAAGTTCGGTTCGGTTGTGATCGGAGCACTAGTTTTGGTGTGATCATGGTTTGGTGAGGTTGGAGATGGTTTAACCTTTGGATTCCCTTGGTTGATTTTGGATTGTTTTATCTATGAGATCCCACATTCATGCTTGGAATATGGCATAAGGGTGATTATCTGAAAGAAAGATTTGGTTCAGCCATGTCTATGGTCGGGTGGCACGTGGAAGTCTCGAACCTGGTTGGATTTACCTATAATTAATGAAAGCTAAGTTCTCTTGATTTTTCACTTGTTTATATGTGGATTTAATGGATGTTATATCTCTGTTATTTCCATGGTTTTATACTGGTTATAAGCATCGTTAATTGATTGGTTCATGTCATGGTTATTTCATGTATTTACTTGTAATTGTTAAGATGATGGATGCAACACCTAAATGATGTCATAGCAGTTCAAGGGAGAAGTTGGTGATCCCTCTTGTCATGTTTCAAAATAGTTTTTAGTAATTCATGCTATGTCTTGTATCCTAGACCTATAGGTTTCATTGATGCCAAGTGTTTGACAGAATGTAAGTCCCGATTGGGGATGGTCAAGCCTAGTCATGGAGTTGATTTTTGGTTTATTAGTCTTGTCATAATGTCTTTGATGGATTCTGGAAGTTACAACAAGTTCTGGGAAATGACCGGAATTATGGGCTAGAAAAGTGCCTTAAATTCCATGGACGTTGACACAAGTATGTTGGGAAAAGTTTATGGACACTAGCTTGTTGGTCAGTGAGAGCATCCAGAGATCCCTGGATGCTGGCATGCCCATAGCATGAGAGCATCCAGAGGTCAAGGGGTCTAAAAGATTAGTGGGACCGAGGGGCAGGATGCCTAAGTAGTTGAGATGTCTCCTAGGGATGTTGTTGCTGATGTGGAAGGTATGGTTGATGTGTTCCATCGATTCCATTTCCGTAAGGTCACCAAGGAGGTTGAATCCCTTCATAGTGGCCTCTCTCGTCGCATGTTTACCCCGGTTGGTTGGTTACTTAGGTAGATGTGGGAGGAGGGTGGTTACATTAGTCACCTGGAAGGGTTGATTGACTCCTAAAGGTTCTATACCATGTGTGAAAGGTCAGATTGGTTTGGTTTTGTCAATTCCACTTCCATAACTATACATGGGGAGTTGAATCACAACATAGTAGCCTCTCGTCACATGTTTATCCCAACTAATAGGTTAACTTGGGTAAATGTGGGAGGAGGGTATTACAATTTCCACCTTGGCCACTATTTGGAGGGGCCCTCAATTGCATTTTTCATCCCCCAATTAGCCTCATGCTTGGGAAATTGGGTCCCAATTTATCTGGAGGCAGAGTGGGAAGTATACCACAACAATATCTGTCATGGAGGTATCATGTTGTCAACTTTCCCAGACAATCTAGTTTGGGGAGGTCATTTAATTGATGGAAGGATATTGGCCTCTGAAGCATATGAGCACATCACTTCTTGCTCACAAAATCTCCCTTTTACCAATCTCACTGCCCAAATGTGGTCCTGGGATGTCTCCCTCAAGATTTTATGCTTCACATGGTTTATTCTACATAATCATATATTAACATGGGATACTCTATTGAAGAAAGGTTATGTGGGCCCTGGAAGATGCTCTTTCTACAAAAAATATTTGGAAGATTGTTTACATATTTTCATTCTCTACCCTTTCTCTCAGGACATCTAAAAGAAGGTCTATTCTCTCTTGGGTATGCAAGTCATTGGTGATAGGTCCTCAATTACTGCTTGGATTTGTTCTTCAGAAAATCAATCAAAAGAATTTCAGGTTGTTCCTCTTATGGAATTATGGCACAGATTGTGGAACTCCAATGATTGAGAAAATCTAGGAATGTGTTCCCTACCATTTAATGCAGATTCCTAGTATTGGGGACCAGATCCACTAATCAAGGGATTTTGGTGGGGAAAGCTTCCTCCTTTCATGGGGAATGATTCCTAATCATTTTGTATAAGTACCAAGTCGAATTTGCCTCTATGGAGAGATTTTCATTAGTGTTCTTGTGGAGAGAACTCATATTTTTGCAGCTCCATTGTATTTTCTTATAGGGATGTAATTGTATTGATGAAATAATGAATATTGGTGTCATGTTTAGCTTCTAAATCTTGTTCTCCTCCATAGGTCTTTGAGCTTCCCTAGGCTTGGCCATCCTAGGGGCCTCAGAGCCCTTTTGTATCATTTTCTTTCCTTCTTTTCACTTCTTATTCACATGCATCTCTTGTTCTTATTTATTTCTACTTTTGCATTTAGTATTAATGATTTCTTGTTGTGGGATTGAGTTAAATGGTTGATATAAGTTCTTTTATAGGATCAAAAGCATTATTTCATCCTTGGAAAAGCTTTGGAAGTTCATAGTAATCACTGAGCTTCTTGGATTAGTCTTCTTATTCCCAAATCTAGATTGCCCGACCTCCTTTTTAGTAAAGAAAAATAAATTTATGCTATTTTTTAGAGCATGCTAACAAGCTTCAATCGAGTTGGTTCCACTTGCATTAGATCACAAAAACATTCTAGTTCATAAAAAAAATTATCCCACAACATTTTCACTTGATAAGGTTAGGCATTTTTTAGATTTACTAGCTCACTAGTTCTCGAATTTCTAGATTTTCGACTAGTAATGTTTTTCTATTTTTTAGCATGGGTTAATAGGGGTCTTTTTGAGTGATTCCACTTGGAATGGGGACCTAAGACATCCTATTTAATAACAAAATTTGTCCCATCCAATTTTGATTTGATTTGCTTGGTCATTAGATGAATTTTAATTTCGTATAGTAAATCTGTAACGTCATGTAGTAAATCAGGGGATCCTGTAGGAAATCATTGTAGCATCGTGTAGGAAATCTGGATCCTGTAAGAAAGCCTTTTTTGAGCCTGAATTGAGAAAAATCATCATTGAAGTTGGGATTCGGCCTCTACTTGACCTACATGCCATCAAGACCATTTTAACCCTCTTTCTCCACACTTGTCTCCACCACCAAAGATCAAGGAAAGATTAACATTTGCATTTATAAAGCAAAAAGATTTAAAAAATGAGTTGTTTTATATTTATACATGCACACAGTAGTTAGTACTCTCTAAATAAGATTTCATGTTCAATTAGTTTAAATCAGCACATGAGATAAATAGGGTTAAGTTACGTTTCTTTTACATTTATGTCATGATCTTTATGTAATTAGAATAGGTTTCTTTCTTTGCACTTTATTTCTTGCAATAGGTTAAGGTTTCCATTTCGAGCATTTTGTTTTCTGCAATTGGTTTAGGATTTGGTTTCAGTACATGCACTCCATTACATCATGATTGCAAAGGAAGGACACATTGTATGTTGCACATATAGTTATGATACCTCTTAAGTTTGTACTAACCCCGGGTTGATAATTAAAGTCGATAGTCTTGGGAGTTGCAACATTCTTGTTGCAATACTGAGGCTCATAAATAAACGATAGTGAGCCCATAGTAAATTATAATCAACCATATTATACCAAACATAAACTAAATTCAACCATAAGTTGACCTTTGTAAATGAAACATAAAAACAAAATCAACCATATGTTGGCCATAGCGAACCAAAGTTAACTTTAGTGAATTGTGGACAATCATGTTCAACCATAGACAACCATGGTTAATCAAAGATAAACATACTAAAACATGGTTAACCATGTCATAGTCAACCAACATTAATATGGTCACTCATGGTCAACCATGGTCAACCATAGTCAAACATGGTGCGCCAAAGTTAACCATAGGCAATGATTGTTTACATAGTTAACTAAATTTAACCATGATCAACCATAGTCAAACATGATAAACCATAATGAAACATGGTCACCTATGGTCAATAATAGTAAAACATGGTCAAGCATAATAAAATATGGGGAAACATAGTAATTGTAAATATAGTCAACCAAAGTAACACTAAATTCAACTATAGTAAAACATGGTTAATCATAGTAAACTATAATCAACCACAGTAAAAAATAGTATACCATGGTTGAATTAAGTCTGATATACCATGTGTAACAAAAGTTAACTAATGGTAAAAACAATGAAACGTGGTTAAACATAATCAACCATGAAAAATGGAAAGTCATCATCTATTGTTCTCAACCATACTAAAATATATTAAGTTTTTCATTATTAATTATTGATGCAGGAGCATCTAGCTAACGGGTCAAGACGAAAGGAGAGGTTGTTTGGTCTTTGAAGAAGACAGAGGAGGAATTTGCTGAGTGAACAATGTGGTTTTTTCTTTTTACTTTTATTTGTTTATGTTGTTTAATTTAATAAAAGAATAGTACGTAGGAAGGTCAATTATTAATTAGGATAATTGTTATAAACAACTAGTTTTATTTTCATAATAATACTGTAAGACAATAACAGTTCCTGGAACTAAATACATGTAACCAACAATAGTTGGAAAAAAAAACAGTTCCATACAAACAGTTCTTGACAATCATTTTAAAAGGGGAACATAATACGATTGTAGGGTTCGACTTTTTGGAAGCTAATGAAATATATCTCTGGGCACACAAACATTTCTCTCCAGTGTCCTGTAACTGTTTAATTACTTATATGATATTCTATTGATTTCCATTCACAATACAAGTCTGGTCTTTATTCTATCCTATAAGTATATTTACATACATGTACTTCAAATTACATTGGTCCAAGCGAGCATACGAAACCAGATAAGTTGCAAATAGAATCCAAGAATGTGTTGCAGAGACAAGACCTACGGACATTGATACAACAAGAATATGAACACCGAAGAATCCAGGACAAGCCGAATATCTCAAGCATCAAATATACAAACAAGGTGTAAGAATTGACAAACAGGAAACCAAGCAGAGTACCCAGGTATGCCTGAAGAAAAAAATTCATAATTTCATTTATAAAATAAGCACGAGAAAAATCTTTGTTCAATCATAAATTGTTCCAAAACCCTATTCAAATAATTATATAGTCCATGCTAAAACATATTACAAGTTCGGGATAATATACTGTGCGGGCCTAGAAACCCTAAGGCCAACCTACAACTATCAAATAACAAGAATGGTTGTGCAAGCCAACGGCCGAGACTTCACATAGTCGACGGCTCAATAAAGTTTGGAAACAGGAATTACAATAACCCCAAACTTAAGGCGTTGAATGCAAATAAAAAGAAGAACAAAGAAGGACACTACCCGGGTCTAGCCGGAGTTTCGAACAACCAGGTTCCGAAGTCCTCCAGGTCGTCATACCTGCAACGACAACCATTCAACAAAATTCGTGGGAACTGAACGGTAAAGTAAGGCCAGAACAAACATAATAATAAACCTGGTTCTGGAATTTACCTGAAAAAGGCAAGTTGTGGTCATGGAAGTTCATTAAGGTTACCCTGTTCACGAAGGAGCAAAGACATTAGTTGACTGAGGGAAAAGAGGGAACTACTGAAAACGTAGAACCAGAGAGCTTACCCTTGCAATGCTAAAGGAGCCGAAGAGAACTGCAACCACATCCTGTTCGAACCCAAGGAAAGACGACCAGAAACTCAGTAATTGTCACCTAGAAAGGTTCAAGCCGGAAAGAATCACATCAACCAGACAAACCACCAGCATTGGCACCACATACAAAGAAGGCGCAGAGTTACGTTAACCAACAAACTACAAATACATAATAATCTACCAAAACAAGTGCAGGTAAAATATTGAGACCGAATTTACAGTGGTAACAACACTTCATATCGGATGGAGTACGAAAATTTTCAAGTCAAACACCGAACCAGAGCACATAATAGCAGAAACCTCGCACATAAACAACCACGACTTACCAAGACTGCAGAGCTTATAGACTGAACGAATGTGCATGCAAATGATTTACGCTAGGGTTTGATCACCCATACCAAGGCAGGGTCGACAATCCCAAGGGTGGATACTTGTCTAGCAACAAAGGAATAAGGTACCAATCACAAGTGCAGACTCCAAAAAACAAATCAAAATCATTCCAATCAACCGCTGGATGAATCATCCTTACAACTAATCTTCCTCCCATCATTAAATTCCCTTTATTCACGTGTTAATAACCTTGTGTGGTGTGACAAGGGTGGGCTGGACCCATCAAGTGGTATCAGAGCAGGAAGTTGAAAGAGCCAGGATATGGGGGTTGGAAGATGAGGACATGGGAGAGGTGTGCGTAGAGTAGCAGACAAGGGATTGAGGGAAAAAATAAGGACCCTTACTACTCGCTTAGAGGCAGTGGAGGTAGGAAGGAGAAGAGATCCAGAACTTGGAGATGACATCGAGGAGGAGGCAGTAGTTACTACAAACGGATCAGATGAGGAAGCCCCATAGATAAGATTGCAGAGGTCAGTGCTGTTAGCCAGCAGCAAGCCCAAACCAGAAATTCCTAACTATGATGGTAGTCTGTCCATAGAAGTTTTGTTGGACTGGATAACCGAGTTGGATAAGTATTTTGAGAGTGAAGAGATCAGCGAGGACTGAAGAGTCAGGTTCACTGCAACCAAATTGAAGGGACACACCGCCCTGTGGTGGGATAGTGTCCAAGCGGACAGAAGGAGAATGAATAAGCTACCGATAAGGAAGTGGCCAAGGATGGTGGCCAAGCTAAAAGGCAGATTTCTGCCTAAGGATTATCAAGTTGCACTTTACCGACAAGTGTAGAACTTAAGACAGAAAGACATGATAGTAAAGGAGTATACAAAAGAATTCTATCATGTGAACTTGAGGGCTGGTTATACTGATGACACTCCGGAGAAGACAACAAGATATGTAAATGGTTTGAGGCTGGAAATACTGGATGAAATCAGTATTCTTTCCCCAAGAAACATTGAGGAAGCCTATCAGAGTGTTGTAAAGGTTGAAGAAAAGATTAATAGAATAATATAATAATAGGATAGGACAGGGAAATGGTAGAGGACAAGGACAGTCCTATGGCGGAGGGCGAACTGCCAGTAACAGCGAAGAAGGTAGTAGCTCTAGGGCTTCAGGAACAATAGAGAAAGGAGATAGCACTAGAGGTGGCAGGCCATATCAACGAGGAAGAGGGAATGGCCGAGGAAGAGGAGCTAGTTTCCAGTGCTACAGATGCCACAAGTGGGGGCATAGATCTTTTGAATGCCCTGAAGCAGAGCAAGCTGGTCAGAGGGGAACATTTGTTGCACAGCCTAAGGAAGCTGAGGCATCGCCCCAGGAAGCATAAAATGTAGTAGAAATGGGGCAGGCCTTGGTTCTAAACAAAGTATTGCTTAAGCCAGCCAAGGAAACTACTGAGCAAACCCAACGGAATGCACTATTCCGGACAATTTGCAAATCACATGGAAAGTGTTGCAAATTGATCATAGACAGTGGGAGCACAGATAATTTGGTTGCCATCGAGATGGTGGAGAAGCTGGGATTGAGGCGACATAAGCACCCCACCCCTCACAAGGTGTCGTGGCTGCAGAAGGGCCACCAGCTATTGGTTGATGAACAATGTGAGGTTCACATTGAAAGGTACAAGGACAAGGTTGTCTGTGATTTTATGCCAATGGACGTGTGTCACATACTGCTAGGAAGACCATAGCAGTATGATCAGAATGTGGTACATGATGGGAAGATGAATTGCTACAAGTTTGTTAAAGATGGAGTCAAGCATACGCTTGTACCCATCAAGGAAGAGGATATAGCAGAAGCAAGTGGGACAAAAGCATGGTTAGTAGGTGGAAAACAGTTTGTGAAACAGATTGAGGAAAATGAAGTGAATTATGTTGTTGTAAGGAGGACTAAGACAGTGTTGTTACACATAGAAATGTCTGAATTGCCTACAGAAATTCAAGAGATGCTATAGGAATTCAAGGACATTGTAGTTGATGATTTTCCGGATAAGTTGCCTCCTAAAAGAAGCATCAGTCATCATATCGATTTCATACCGGAAGAAATCTTACCAAATAAGGCATCATATCGGATGAGCCCCAAAGATAATGAAGAGATTAGGAAACATGTGCAGGAGTTGCTAGATAAAGGGCTGATAAGGGAAAGCTTGAGCCCTTGTGCAGTACCAACAATTCTCACTCCCAAGAAAGGAGGAGAATGGCAGATGCACACGGACTCGCAGGCCATCAACAAAATCACCATTAGATACAGGTTTCCTCTACCAAGGATGGACAATATGATGGACTGTCTAAGTGGGGCAGCATATTTCACGAAGATGGATCTGAAAAGTGGCTATCATCAGATCCGAATCAGGGAAGGAGATGAGTGGAAGACAGCCTTCAAGACCAATGAAGGGCTGGTCATGCCGTTCGGTTTGAGTAATGCTCCTAGTACTTTTATGAGGTTGATGAATTTAATGCTGAAAGAGTTCACCGATAAATTTGTGATAGTATATCTTGATGACATATTGATTTTTAGCAGGACTAAAGAAGAGCACCTTCAACATGTTCGAAGAGTTCTAGAGAAATTACAACACAATAAACTACTGATAAACTTGAAGAAATGTACTTTCCTACAAAGAGAATTGGTTTACCTAGGCTTTGTAATTGCAGAAAATGAATTAAAGACGGATCCAGAAAAGATCGCAACAATCGTTAATTGGCCATCACCGAAGAGCTTATTCGAGGTATGTAGCTTTCATGGGCTGGCAAGTTTTTATCACAAGTTAATAAGAAACTTTAGTGAAATCTTCGCGCCTATGCTGGATACGATAAAAAATGGCAGTCAACCTTTTTGTTGGACCAAGGTAGTAGAGAACAGCTTTCAGCTCCTGAAGCGGAAGATTATAGAAAGGCCGATTCTAAGGCTACCGGATTTTAATAAGCTTTTCCAAGTTCGATGCGATCCAAGTGGGACAACCATTGGCACTGTACTCAGTCAAGAAGACAAGCCCGTTGCATTTTTCAGTGAGAAATTGAATGAAAGTAGGCAAAAATATTCCTCATATGACAAGGAATTTTATGCTATTGTCCAAGCTTTAAAGCATTTGAGACACTACCTACTGGGGAATGAGTTTGTGTTATTTTATGATAATTCAGTGCTACAATATGCAATGCAACAGCACAAATTGAACCACAAGCATGCCAAATGGGTGGAGTATTTACAAAGTTTCACCTTTGTGCTGAAACACATCAGTGGGTAGGCCAATAAGGTGGCGGATGCATTGAGCAGAAGAGCCTTGCTCTTAAAGGAAAGTACAATACATGTGTTAGGTTTCGAACACTTGAAAGATTTGTACTAGACCGACACAGATTTCAAACAGGCCTTTGAAGCCTGTCAAAATCCTGTGCTGAGGAACAAAAGTCCATGGTTGGACTACAACTTGTAGGAGGGACTACTGTTTAGAGGGTGACAGTTATGTATCCTTGATTGTTCGATGAGAGAAAATATTATACGGGAGAAACATAGCTGGGGTCTAGCTAGACACTTCGGCATAGACAAAACTTTGGAGCAGCTCGGACACTTCTATTATTGGCCAAGAATGCAAAGGGATGTACAGTGGTATGTGAATAGGTGTAAAGTCTGCCAACTAGCGAAGGGACATAGTCAAAACACTGGACTTTACACACCACTACCTGTTCCAAGTAGACCATGGGACTCAGTCAGCATTGACTTTGTCTTAGGACTGCCTAGAACACAGTGAGGATATGACTCAGTGATGGTGGTGGTAGACAAGTTTTCGAAAATGGCGCATTTCATCCCTTGTCGAAAAACTAGTGATGCCACTCACGTAGCTCACCTGTTTTTCACAAAGATTGTTAGATTACACGACCTACCCAGATCTATTGTTTCTAACATGGACGTAAAATTCACGGGACACTTTTGGCGCTCCCTGTGGAAGAAGTTGGACACACAGCTGAACTTCAGTTCTGCATATCATTTGCAGACTGATGGGTAAACATAAGTGGTGAACAGGAGTTTGGGAAACTTGTTACGAAGTTTGACTGGGGAAAACTCACAGTTATGGGATCGTGCTCTCGCTCAGGCAAAATTCGCTTATAACGATTCGCTGAACCATAGCACCGGATACAATCCATTTCAGATCTTGTATGGCATGCATCCTTGTAGAATACATGAACTACTGGATCTGGGAAAGTTGGAGAGAAGAAGTGCTGATGGGGAAGATTTTGCTGAAGCGATGAGTGAACTACACGAACAGGTAAAACTAAAGTTGTAGGACAGCATGCGAAAATATAAACAACAAGCAGATTTAAAGCGATGAGAAGTCCAATTCAATATAGGTGATGAAGTCCTTGCACACTTACTCAAAGAACGGTTTCTAAGGGCGCGTACAACAAGCTAAAATTCAAAAAGATCGGTCTGTGAAAGATTTTTGAGTAAATTCTCAGCCAACGCCTATGAGATATAGCTGCCACCTGATATAGGCATATCACCTATTTTCAATGTGGTAGACCTGTTCCCATATACTGCCAACCCGGAGGAAAATAGTATGGTACGGCCAGAACGGGACACCCAAGTTGGAGACAGTTCTTGGATGAGTCACATGCCTTCGGTTCAACCCCATGAGATCAAGAAGATTCTCGACACATAGGTAGCCAAGAAGACTCGCACGAAAGAGTATCTGCGATACCTTGTCAAGTGGAAGAACCGTCCAATTGAGGACAGTTCGTGGCTCGACGCGGCATAGATACAGAAGGCTGGTTATTCTGTGGAGGAGCTCATGGAACGAAGCCATGACTTTTTCTTACCCTGAGAGCCTGATGCAGGAGCATCTAGTTGACGGGTCAAGACGAAAGGAGAGGTTGTTTGGTCTCTGAAGAGGACAGAGGAGGAATTTGCTAAGTGAAAAATGTGGTTGTTTTTTTTTACTTTTATTTGTTTATGTTGTTTAATTTAATAAAAGAACAGTACGTAGGAAGGTCAAGAATTAATTAGGATAATTGTTATAAACAACTAGTTTTATTTTCATAATAATACTGTAAGACAATAACAGTTCCTGGAACTAAATACATGTAACCAACAATAGTTGGAAAAAAAACAGTTCCATCCAAACAGTTCCTGACAATCATTTTAAAAGGGGAACATAATACTATTGTGGGGTTCGACTTTTTGGAAGCTAATGAAATATATCTCTGGGCACACAAACATTTATCTCCAGCGTCCTGTAACTATTTATTTATTTATATGACATTCTATTGATTTCCATTCACAATACAAGTCTGGTCTTTATTATATCCTATAAGTATATTTACATACATGTACTTCGAATTATATTGGTCCAAGCGAGCATACGAAACCAGATAAGTTGCAAATACAATCCAAGAATGTGTTGCAGAGACAAGACCCACGAACCCTGATACAACAAGCATATGAACGCCGAAGAATCCAGGACAAATTGAATATCTCGAGCATCAAATATACAAACAAGGTGTAAGCATTGACAAACATGAAACCAAGCAGAGTACCTAGGTATGCTTGAAGAACAAAATTCATAATTTCATTTATAAAATAAGCACGAGAAAAATCTCTATTCAATCATACATTGTTTCAAAACCATGTTCAAATAATTATACAGTCCATACCAAAACATATTACAAGTTCAGGATAATATACTGTGCGGGCCTAGAAACCCTAAGGCCAACCTACAACTATCAAATAACAAGAACGGTTGTGCATGCCAACGGCCGAGACTTCACACAGTCGACGGATCAATAAAGTTTGGAAACAGGAATTACAATAACCCCAAACTTAAGGCGTTGAATGAAAATAACAAGAAGAACAAAGAATGACACTACCCGGGTCTAGCCGGAGTTTTGAACAGCCGGGTTCCGAAGTCCTCCAGGTCATCATACCTGCAACGACAGCCATTCAACAAACTTCGTGGGAACTGAACGGTAAAGTAAGGCGAGAACAAATGGAATAATAAACCTGGTTCCGAAATTTACCTGACAGAGGCAAGCTGTGGTCATGGTAGTTCATTAAGGTTACCCTGCTCACGAAGGAACAAAGACATTACTCAACTAAGGGAAAAGAGGGAACAACTGACAGCATAGAACCAGAGAGCTTACCCCTGCAACATTGAAGGAGCCGAAGGGAACTGCAACCACATCCTATTCGAACCTAAGGAAAGACGACCAGAAACTCAGTAATTGTCACCTAGAAAGGTTCAAGCTGGAAAGAATCATATCAACCAGACAAACCACCAGCATTGGCACTGCATACAAAGAAGGCGCAAAATTACGTTAACCAGCAAACTACAAATACATAATAATATACCAAAACAAGTGCAGGTAAAGTAACAAGACCGAATTTACAGTGGTAACAACACTTCATATCGGACGAAGGACGAAAACTTTCAGGTCAAACACCGAACCAAAGCACATAATAGCAGAAACCTTGCACAGAAACAACCATGGCTTACTAAGAACACAAAGCTTACAGATTGAACGAATGTGCATGCAAATGATTTATGCTAGGGTTTGATCACCCATACCAAGGTAGGGTCGACAATCCCAAGGGTGGACACTTGTCCAACAACAAAGGCATAAGGTACCAATTACAAGTGCGGACTCCAAAAACCAAATCAAAATCATTCCAATCAACCGCCGGATGAATCATCCTTACACCTAATCTGCCTGCCATCATTAAATTCCCTTAATTCACGCGTTAATAACCTTGTGTGGTGTGACAAGGGTGGGCTGGACCCATCAATTATATTGATATATTTTATTCACAAATCTACAAATCTTTCTTGTACATATTATAATTACATAATTGAAAATGATTGGGTAAGACCTAAGATTGAATCACAACAACTATTTTTATTCACCTCAATATCAAGATATCCCCTTTGGGCTTAGAGGAATTACTCATCGGGATTCTCAACTTGTTTAAATTTTTGCGAGAGAGGCTAACATGTCTTAAGGGAGTAATTAAACCCGCTAGTTACCATAGAAGCTATTGACCTTTCACTTTCATTAAGTGATTGTTAATAATAGATATTACATTAATCATCAAGTAAGGGTAAACCAAGTGTTTAAGATGGGTTTTTAACTCATTCTCCACTTGAGCTCGATTCCCCGAAATGACATGTCAAGCCTGTTATGATGATGTTCGAGGAATAGGTGGCTAAAGGAACAAGTGGCCTTAGTGAGTATTATGTTCATAGTCAATATAGGATGTTCTTGCTAAGTCATATATTCCTAGTATATTTGTCTTACACGTAGATCATATATACTCTTGGTGGTATAGCGGCAATTCAAAGGTTTGATCCTAGGCCTAGCCTAAATAACTACCAATCCACCGTGATTTAAAAAATAAATAATAGATATTACATTGATTATTGAATCAATGAAAAGACAATGCCAATCCATAAAGCACTTCAATAAAGCACTTATTTCTTGTCATTTGAAATAATGTGGAGATAGTATTTTTTCTCACTTTGACATATTGTTTGATTCACTTTTCTTAACTTTTATGAAGTGATGGATTTGAATCTCATAAGATTATGAAAAAGTTTGATATTTTATAAAGTTGCTTTAAAACATAAAGGTGATCTTCTTTATCTATTTTAAATTATGATTTTTTAATAGGAATACAATGGTATAATTTTTAATTAAATTTTGAATTTTTGAATATTTAAAATATATTTTTTAATGTATAAATAAATTTAATATATAGGTTTCATATTCAAATTTGTGTTTTTAATAATTCTCTACAAAATTTCAAATAAATTTGAAAAAAAAAATATACTTCAAACATTAAAATTTGAAAAATTAATTATATCCATAAGCATCCTTATTTCAACTTGAAAAATTAATTATATCCATAAGCATCCCTATTTCAACTTCTGGATGGAGGTTAGTTGATTTTAATTTTTTTTAATGGATAAATAGGATTGAGTGTGGGAAGAATATAGTCAAATAACCCCATGGAGCGCCCAGATTAATCCAAGAACTGTATTATTTTCCTGCTCTCAATAGTAATTTTAATTGAAACGCCACCATGGCTAACTTGATGGCCAAATACCTATCCCTGGCACTGCTTTGACTGTTAAAAAAATACCAAATACGTGTCCCCGGCACTGCTTCGACTATTAAAAAATGATAATAAAACGACAACGGTGGGAAAATTCGTGGGTCGAGTGGTGCCCATGAAACGACTCTGGTTAATACAATTGAAACAACTTTATATCTGCGCATGCAATTGATGTGGCTTAATAATCTGGTTTTAGGTATGTGCCATTGTACAAGGATATGGATGGGATTCAATTTTTATTTCATATTTGCTTAATGTCTCAATAAGCATAGTTATCACTCCACATTTATTGCTATAAATTTGGAAGATTATCACTGCACATTTATTGCTATAAATTTGGAGGATTATCACTGCACATTTATTGCTATAAATTTGGTGGATTCAAATATGTAATCTGATGTATATAAAAAATTTCTTATATTTTTTAAACTTTTTTTTTTTTCTTCTTCTTGCAATATTTTGTTTTTAGGAAAGTATGATTTGGATTTGTGATATTTTGTTTTTAGGAGAGTATGGTTTGGATTTGTGTCTATATGATAAGGGTATATGATAAGGGTTTTGCTCAACATAATTTGATTGTCATTTCTTCTAGCTTGATTCTGAATGTTTTGTTTGGCTCGTTAATGTTATTATTTCTCTACTTAATTTTAAGTTAAATTTAAGATTCTTCAATATCACTTTCATGACTTTATTGTCATTTCCTCTAGCCTGATTTTGAATGTTTTGTTTTGCTCGTTAATGTTATTATTTCTCTACTTAATTTTAGGTAAAATTGAAGATTCTTCAATATCACTTTCATAACTTTATTGTCATTTCCTCTAGCCTGATTTTGAATGTTTTGTTTGGCTGGTTAATGTTATTATTTCTCTATTTAATTTTAGGTAAAATTGAAGATTCTTCAATATCACTTTCATGACTGTATTGTCATTTCCTCTAGCCTGATTTTGAATGTTTTGTTTGGCTGGTTAATGTTATTATTTCTCTACTTAATTTTAGGTAAAATTGAAGATTCTTCAATATCACTTTCATGACTTTATTGTCATTTGCTCTAGCCTGATTTTGAATGTTTTGTTTGGCTCGTTAATGTTATTATTTCTCTACTTAATTATAGGTAAAATTGAAGATTCTTCAATATCACTTTCATGGATTAAGAAATTAAATTATTGAAAAAAAAGATTAATATTTTATTAATGAAATTAAATTTAAAATCTAATCTCTAAACTAAATATGCAATTGAATCATTATACAAAATATATTACTAAATAATCAATTAAATGAATTACCAATAAAAAAATCATGATAAATTTATTTAAACCAAAAAGAGTAAACCAACAATTCTATATTTTTATACCTATTATATTGGACAACCTAAATTTGTATCTACATGTCAAACCGATTCTCAAATGAAAAAGATGATTGTTCATATACCAAATACCAAATCTAGATAAAATATTTTCCACATCCTCTTGTTATATTATTTATTTGTATGTATTTAAGGATCACATTGTTAAATAACTTGATTTTTTAATGAACACTAAGTCATTAATATTTTTTGTGTTTTCGATTAATAATTGTAAAGACCAAAACCAATAACGTCCAAACCACTCCACGCCACTTTATTTTTTAATTAACACTAAGCCATTAATATTTTTATGTGCGGTAATATTTCTATTTGTAAGGTTTTTAATATTAATTATTAAGTATATAGTATTTTATATTAATATTACATTTAAATTGTATTAATATTAAATTTATGTTTAATAAAAATATAAAAATATTATTTTAAGTTTATGAAAATATTAGGTTCGTATAATAATAATTAATAATATAATTATTGATTATTATATTTATAGGATATAAATTTATTAATATATTAATCATATTTAATAATATAATTATGTTAATATAAAGTAAATATATTTTCGAAATAATTTATAGAAAAATAACTCATAAACTAGATGTAAATCTCATAGACTACTTTATGTTTATGTAAATATCTTTATTGCGTTGTTATGGGGTAAATATCTCTTCACAATAACCCATAGAATTTATGTAAATTTGACTTGGTCTAGTCACAAATGAAACATAAAAGTTGTGGAAATTAAGGCAAGCAATATTTGCTATGCTATTGGGTATTCAATGCGGTTTAAGAGTACTATGATGGGACCTCAAGTCGGCAAGCAATCGCCTAGAAAATTCACCATGCATGCATCGGCATGTAACGGGATAGCCCTCTGCCGGGAAAGGACTCCAGCTTCCACCGGAAAACACTGACGCGAGCTGCAGGACCTGCATTAATGCGATAGTCATTTGAATTTTGAAAACGCCCGCCCAAATTCTAGATATTTTAATTTCAAATTCGGGAATGGTTAATCAGTTTCATCTCATGGCATATAGCAATGCATCAGGAGCTCAGCTGGCTGTGGCGAAAGGAGGCGAACTAAAAATATTTCACGATTCGAGCTGTGTGTGCCACAGTGTCGGGCAACGAGCTAGACCCGAAGGTATTTCTGTTGTTGAATAGAATGAGCTTTGCAAGGCTACGTGCCGCGCAGACACCCCGCGGAATCGGCCCTACCAGACGGTTGCTTGAGGCATCCAGGGAAATGAGCTTTTGGTTTTTGCCAAGCTTCAGCGGGCGTGTGCCGGTAAAAGAATTGTTCCTGATCACCAGTGTTAGCAGCTTGGGCAAGTCTGTGATTCTGCGCGGAACTCATCTTTCCACTTCAGACTTCTAAGCTCCCAGCAACGATTGAACTCCCGACCTTTCGATTTGTACCTTTCACTTACAAAGCGAACGCAGTAGCACTATGTTACGGATAAAGGCAGTTGTGTTGTACCTTTTCATTTTCTTTGACATTGAGAATGGCAACATCGACAACTGACAACTGCATCATCGTAGAAGCACAAAACGAAAAGCCGGGAATTTTGTAAATATCAAACATGAGGAGATTCTAGCGCAAATGAGTGACATTATTCTTCTGAATTGTCGTTACAGTTTGTTTTTAAACTCGCACAATAAAATAGTGGGCACTTTGTTATCATTCTAAAGTGTTTAAAGAATTTGATAGGTTACTTATAACAATCTTAAGAAGAGGATACCAAGTATTTCTTTTCACTACTCACATTAAAATAAATTTACATCATAATCGTTAGAAAACTTAATATTATTTCCTCTCACCACTCAAAGTAAACTAAATTTACAGGATAATCACTTAAACTATTGATATGGAAAAGTATTATCGAAGCTTTTTCTAGAAAAGGAATGCGTGGAGATTGGATATAATTTCACGGAATCTCTTCACGTACGAAGAGAATCGCGGTGGCAATTAAATTTGGCAAGCTGGTAAGAAGAAAAATCTTGGCTATCCAAAGAAAGTTGCTGTTGCAAGCACGTTTACACTCTGTAGCTTAAATGAATGTTAGAAATACCCCAGGTTTAATAACTAGTTTGAATTAGATTATTTATGGAGATTGTTGGGAATTTCTGGTAATTCCAAACAAAATTACTAAACAGAACAGAGAAAATGCTCTATTTTAACACGGGATCTTAACACAGCGAAGCTTAAAATTGTTTGCTAAAGAAGAACAGAGTTTTTCACACACATAAAAACTTTATATTCGTTAATAAATACTGCCTGTTACAAACTTCTTCCTCTTACAAAGGGATTACACCAAAAACGCTTCAAACTCAGTTCCAAAAAGCTTCATTGTCTCTCATCAAACAAATTACTCTGTCTCAGTTGTATATTTTCACATTGCTGTGTGTAAACAAAAATCTTACATGCTCACACGCTACTACGTTTCCCATTACATCTCATATTCAACAAAAACCAAAATTACCTTCGCGCTGCTGCGCATTCCCTTTTTCTACGTATATTTCAAAACATATTCAACATAAAAACAAATGACTTTACATTTACTTGTTGTCATACTCTGGTACATAATAAAAAACAATAAAATTAAAATCTTCTCTACATTTACCAACCCCGTAGTAAATTTCATTAAATATTTTACTGATAAAATTAGCGGTCAAAATGAAACTTCAGGTTATGTCTATGGTGCAGGCGTATCCGCAACTTTGGTTTCAATCGGACGGACATCAACCTTGCTTTCAATCAGACGGTTACAATCAATATCGCATGGCCTCTTCTTACCAATCTTTATGCTCCAGGAAAAAAGTTGTTTTCCGAAACCGCTGTGGCCACGTGTCCATCGATGGATGTTATAATTGTCGTTTGAGAAAATACCACCAACTTGTGAAAAGCTGTGTGGGAAAGGCTCAGCGGTTTTCAAGAATTAAATGCTGCACGGCAGTTGAAATTACAATTTCAACAGATATGCAGAGGATTTTCATGGTTAACTTTGAAGGTTTTCTTGCAGTCGTTTGAGGGACACATGGAGGATCAAGGGAACTTTAATTTCCACGGATGCAAGGGCTACAATCCCCTTAGCAATTGGTAGACATGCATGCAAACTCTAGTGAACGAGTAAGGTTTTTGAAGTAAAAGGCGTGCATGCAAACTTCAGTTAACGAGGCTAATGGAACTCCGGTAAAACTGAATTGAAAGCTAGAGACCATCAAGGTTTAACAGCTAGTTTTGAATGAGATCATCAAGGTTTATCAGCTAGTTTTAAATCACATTATTCATGGAGGTTTAACCCTGAAGGTCTTGTTCCCGTGGAGGATAAGGGTACTTCAATTTGCTCGATGCAAAGGCCACCATTGCCTCAATCCCTTAACACTTGCTATATTGGGTTTTTAAAGCTGAGGAATTTTATAGGCATTAAATTTGAAGGGAAAGTTAACATTTCAAATTAAAATATTAATTACATTTTGGATTTTTAATATTCACAAATTAAAATAAATTATTATTTTTATATAGAAATGGAAAATATTTTAAAATTTTATGTATATCTCACACATCACAATTTTTATTGTGTTAAGTTGTGGTCATTTACCTTTTCATCTAATATGGATATCATTCCTCAATACAATGAAATTATTTTTCTTCTTTATGAGACTCAATTGTTCACATAATTGCAATGACTTTAAAAGGATAAAAATAAATATTTTTCTTCTTTACAAGATTCAATTGTTCACATAATTGCAATGACTTAAAAATGATACAAATAAAGATATAGTATTATTTTATAGATATCTTTTTTTTGGTAGGTAAGCACCCACAAGGGATTTGAACCAGTGACCTATCGCAAGGAGTACCTTAATAGTGCACCCATTCACCGTCAATCCAAAGCCCCATGGGCTATTATTTTATAGATATCATTGTAATCTCCAATAAAGAAAAAATAAACAACTATTTAAAACCAAACCAACAACAACAAAATGTTCCATAAAATAAATATAACTTACAAGAATATTTTTCCATAACAATTATGAAGTCAATGATTAGTGCACATGTGCATTCCTATGCATGACACCAGTTGCAAAATAACATATAACTCACATTATTTCTAATCAACAAAAATGAATGAACATTGAAAATGGGATAATAAGGAATCATAGCTCGATTTAGTCAATTTTAATCTCAAGTGTTTGTTCTCATATCTTCAAAATAAATAGGCATAAACAAAACACGCTCCTCATATTCATAAATGCAAGAAAGCTAAGAAAGTAGTAAATAATGTAAGAAAGCTAAGAAAGTAGTAAATGCAATGGAAGAGTAGGACGTAAGACAATTTGCATTTTTGAATCCAAACACTAACAACGTAGGGTGTTGATTGGAATTGAAATTGTTTTTATCTACGAATAACAAAATATTTCACCACAACCAAAGTTTTGATCTTCAATTCCCATTACTAAGACACAACTGTAATAAATTATCAAGATATGGAGAAAAATTGCTAGAATTCATTTTTCTAATGGTTTTTATATATATAACGGGTAAAACATATTATAAAATAAATTAGAAATGGTTTTATCTGCAAATTTGATAAGCAACATTATATTTTAATTTCATTTATATGGGAAAAATTGTATACCCCTCTATCAGAGGCTAAAGGGTTCTTAGATGGTAATGATGAATTCGAATTTGAACCCTATACACACACAAACTCGAGTTTAACTAAAATCCAATTTTAGTGAAATAAACTAGAAATACTCCAAAGGAAAAAAGTTGTGGTGAGGAGTTCATAATCTAGAAATATTTATGGTTGAGGTATTGATGTATCTCAAGGTTGACCACAAAAGAAATTATACATCTTTCTCATACTAACCTATTGAATGCGTGTCTGAGTGAAATAAAATGGATAGATGTCAACTAAAGGTTGAACACCCAAAGAATTACACATGTAGGTCATAATAAAATTTATTGTAATTTATTTCTTATTTGTAATTCTTTTTTTTTCTAATTACAAGTTTTTTCATTATTTCTAATAACTATAATAAATAGAAATGTGTCTTGAACTTCCACTAGGGAAACTAGGAGAGGCATAAAATTTCTTTTTCTTTAAGAGCCACACAAAATTTTTAGTAATAGTGTGCCAAAAACCCAACAACTTTGTTTGAAATAAGTGGCCTCTAGGTTATACTCAGCCAAAAAGCAAAGTAACTAGGACTTGATAGTAAATAACCACAAAACATAGTTAACATTCAATACTTTCTAGACCCTGAGGCTTCCAGATGGATAGGATCCCTATTACCTTTTGGAGAACAATCTAGAGCAGGGGGCAAGTCACGGAAACCTTCAATTTTCTCTAGTCTTTGGTCCATCGATGCACTAACACCTATAATTCATTCAATTAAAGAAGCATCTCTTCTCTCGAAGTGTTCTTATCCACCAACACATAGCCGAACAACAACATGAGGTGTCAGTAAAGAACAACGATAATGATTGAGCTGGCCCCAAGAGTGGCCTATGTTTGGAACTTGTCATGCTACTTTAGCAAGCACCTTAGAGTTAGTAATGCATTTTTTCTCATGTGAAATGTCACATTCAACATGGGAAATTTCTTCTTGAAGGCTTGTATTATTAAAAAAAAAAAATTGTATTATATTGTTTAATTTTTTTTTGAAAGTTTGGTAGTGGTGAGGCTATATCATGGTCATATCCAAGAATAACATTCGAATAGAGCAAGGAATTGAATCATTGTCTTCAACATGTAGGAGTAACCTAACAACACAATCATCACCATCTATCCAAAACCCGTTGACATTTTTTTGTTTACTTTTAAATTAATTTTTAATTTTTACTAAATTTTATTAAATATTTCTTAAATTATCATAAAATCTAATTAGTAATAATTTTTAGTTAAAAATATTCTTAACTTTATTAAAACTATGTTAAAATGCTATTTTTTTAAAAATCAATTTATTATAATGAATAATATATATTAAACAACCTAATTATCATATAGATGTGATCATTTAATATTTATGAATAATATATATAATTATATTTAAATATAAAATATTGGCGTAATTTAACTATTTTATAGTGTAGCTCACATGGTGTAGCTTAATTAGTGATCATTCTATTCAAAAGTATTATATAAATTATTAGATTAAAGGCTCAAAGTCTCGTTGGATTAAATCAACAACAAAAAAATTAATAATCATTATTTTTTATTTTTATTTTTTTGGTATATTTTCTAATCAAATTTTCTGAAGTATTCAATATGGATTTATTAGTATAGAAACAAAAATAATTCCTCAAGTAAGAGATCTAAATTTAGAGGAAGATATAATCTCCAAGAGAATTTGTAAAGGTATGTTGGAGATGTAGAAAAAACCTTTAGATGAAGTAGGGGATGTGTACTTGCCTTTTTTCATGCACACATGTAGATCTTGCCTTTTGTGTGTATGAAAGGTACGATGGAAATGACATTTTCCTATGATATTTATCGACAACCAAAACCATAAGACGAGGAAAATTCACATTGAATCTCATGGATGGAAGCATTAAGACACTCTCTGGTGTTCTACGCATCACAGTATTGACCATACATTTGATTTCAATAATCAAGATGAGTGATGTAGGTGTAAAAACAATGTTTGAAAAGAAAATGTATATAATAGTTCAAGGAGCAATGGTATTACCAAAAGGAGTTAAGCTTTGAACTCTATGTAAGATATTGAGAAGGACTATTAGTGACGGGTGCAACAATCCCTTTGTTCCTCATAATGGAACTAAAGAAGGAAAAAATCCTATAATATTTAGAAATAAGACTATGCTATGGAATAAAAAACTAGGACATAATAGAAAGAAGGGCCTTCAAGCACTACATAGTAAAGGTATGGTAAAATGTATGTATAATTACTCTCTATATTTTGATTTATATGAGCATTTCCTATACAAGAAACATAATTAGGTAATATTATCCTCTAGCAGTATGGCAAAAAAATAAATATTGTAGTGGGTGCATAATGATGTGTTCAGAAATGTGTTGGTTCAATCACTAGGAAACTATATGCATTATGTCTTATTTATAGATGAATTCTCAAGAAATATGTAAATTTTGTTTTGTGAGGAAGAAATCTAAAGTGTTTGCCAAATTTAAAAGTATATTATTCTACTATGCAAAGTAGCCTTTTTTGTGATATTTGGATAGGTAACATTAGTGATTTAAGATTATATACTAGACTCTAGTATCACGTAAAAACAACATAGTATCAGAGCGACTTTGAAGGGCTAGTGAATCAGAGTGTGCATAGTGAAGCAGCTCAAAGGGAGCTAGATTATCTAAAGCATGAAGCAAAGGGTTCAAATGAAGTCATGGAGATATGGTCTCGAATAGATTGGAAATGAGATTAACTGGGAGTTTTGGTGGATTAGTGGAAAACCTGGTGAAAAACAGTTTTTGTAGTGTAAGTGGTTGATCATGAACTTCCTCTGACTTTCCATGGATTTTTGGGAAAGCTAGAGGATTTATTTGACATGGATCATATTTGTTTAATCAAGATTGCTTCATGTGATGGAATGGAGTTTGGTAGGCTAGTTTCTTCATTAGATCGTGATGTTTCATATCTGAGAGTGGAGTGTGTGCACATGTGGTGTTTGATCTAGGAGGACGAGTGTTACTAGGACTGAGTTGGGTTGATGATGGAACATGTTCCACCACAACTTAGACTGGCCTTGTAGGACATGAGGTCAGTAGTAGATTAAGTCATTGGAGACCGTGTAGACTTAGAGGGAGTCTAGCTTTAGAGGGAGTAGCCCAATGGAAGTGTTGAGGTTTTCAGGTTAAGATGAGATGATGCAAAGGAACTATCGATATTACAAGGTTAATTCTACAGAGTATACTGCAATGATGGATGCAATATGGGCTAGTGGTGTCAGTGATGAAGTTGATGGAGACTTCCTAGTGTTGGAGGTACCTCCCTCGCTAAGAGGAAGTGTAGATATTTGTACCTTGAGAGGTACTCCAAACCCTAAGATAGTGGGTTTTGGAAGAATTGGCACACAAAAGTGACTTGTGGATAAAGAACCCAATAGGATATTTATACACAAAGGGATTTCTATTTTTTTTGTTTTCTATTTTTGTGGATTTTTTAATAACATAAATAAATAAAAAGACAAGAAATATAATTTTTTTTTAAAAAGTGGTTGGTTTTTGGCTTTAGGGTTAATGGCTCATCTCCATTGAGGCTTAATGGGGTCAATATGAATGCCCCTCTTAAGTTGGTTATCTAGTGCTTGTGGATTAGGAAAAGAGGATGGTACCCTAAGAGGTTAAATTAATATGTTATCTAATCAAGACAATTTGTGAAACCAAGACCTACTAGAATGGATCCCTCCGTGGAGAAGCACACAACCACATGATTAATTGTGGAATGGAATAAAATCAAAACCCTTGTTGAGGAACCTCTAGGGTATGACTAAATAAGGTAATTTAATGCTTACATCACACCAACAAAGGAGAGGTGAGACATTTATCCTAGATGTCTCCCTCCAAGTGACAATGTTTCCCTTAAAATGGATTGACATTGATAGTCTTCTAGCAATATTGAATTATCACAATATTATCTTAATATTATGAAGAATAACCAAGAAAAAGATACTTAAAATTCTCCACCAAAGATTCATGGAAATATTGCATTATGGCACAATGATCCCAACAATTACAACAATTTGGGAGGAGAGGGAGCTCTCATATTCATAGACGAGGCTTTTGAAACTATCTTCCTTTAAATCCTTAGTTTATGATAAGAAGCATTAAGAAGTATTAACTTGTTATCCACAACATACTTGAAGACTAAGTGATTACATTAAAATTCATCATTACATTTTTCCCCTGCCCTATACAAATTGATTGATAGATCAATAAGAGCATAATGTTCCGGTATTGCTAATTGAAGCACACCACAAGATATATATATATATATATATATATATATATATATATATATATATATATATATATATATATATATATATATATAGCCAGGGATTGTAGCCCTTGCATCCAGGGAAATTAAAGTTCCCTTGATCCTCCATGTGTCCCTCAAACCACTACAAGAAAACCTTCATGGTTAACAATGAAAATCCTCTGCATCTCCATGAATAATCTAATTCAAACTAGTTATTAAACCTGGAGTATTTCTAACATTCATTTAAGCTACAGAGTGTAAACGTGCTTGCAACACCAACTTTCTTTTGGATAGCCAAGATTTTTCTTCTTACCAGCTTGCCAAATTATTGCCACCGCGATTCTCTTCGTACGTGAAGAGATTCCCGTGAAATTATATCCAATCTCCACGCATCCCTTTTCTAGAAAAAGCTTCGATAGTACTTTTCCATATCAATAGTTTAAGTGATTATCCTGTAAATTTAGTTTAATTTGAGTGGTGAGAGGAAATAATATTAAATTTTCTAACGATTATGATGTAAATTTATTTTAATGTGAGTAGTGAAAAGAAATACTTGGTATCCTCTTCTTAAGATTCTTATAAGTAACCCTATCAAATTCTTTAAACACTTTCGAATGATAACAAAGTGCCCACTATTTTATTGTGCGAGTTTAAAAAAAACAACTGTAATGACAATTCAGAAGAATAATGTCACTCATTTACGCTAGAATCCCCTCATGTTTGATATTTACAAAATTCCCCGCTTTTCATTTTGTGCTTCTACAATGATGCAGTTGTTAGTTGTCGATGTTGCCATTCTCAGTGTCAAAGAAAATGAAAAGGTACAACACAACTGCCTTTATCCATAACATAGTGCTACTGCGTTCGCTTTGTAAGTGAAAGGTACAAATCAAAAGGTCGGGAGTTCAATCGTTGCTGGGAGCTTAGAATTCTGAAGTGGAAAGATGAGTTCCGCGCAGAATCACAGACTTGCCCAAGCTGCTAACACTGGTGATCTAGAACAATTCTTTTACCAGCACACTCCCGCCGAAGCTTGGCAAAAACCAAAAGCTCATTTCCCTGGATGACTCGGGCAAACGTCTGGTAGGGCCGATTCCGCGGGGTCTCTGTACGGCGCATAGCCTTGCAAAGCTCATTCTATTCAACAACAGACTCACAGGTGAAATACCTTCGGGTCTAGCTCGTTGCCCGACACTGTGGCCCACACGGCTCGAATCGAGAAATACTTTGAGCTCGCCTCCTTTCGCCACAGCGAGATGAGCTCCTGATGCATTGCTATACACCATGAGATGAAACTGATTAACCATTCCCGAATTTGAAATTAAAATATCTAAAATTTGGGCGGGCGTTTTCAAAATTCAAATGACTATCGCATTAATGCAGGTCCTGCAGCTCGCGAGTCGCGTTAGTATTTTCCGGTGGAAATATCTAAAATTTGGGCGGGTGTTTTCAAAATTCAAATGACTATCGCATTAATGCAGGTCCTGCAGCTCGCGAGTCGCGTCAGTATTTTCCGGTGGAAGCTAGAGTCCTTTCCCGGCCGGAGGGCTATCCCGTTACATGCCCATGCATGCATGGTGAATTTGCTAAGCGATTGCTGGCCGACTTGAGGTCCCATCATAGTACTCTTAAACAGCATTGAATACCCAATAGCGTACTCTTAAACAGCATTGAATACCCAATAGCATAGAAAATATTGCTCGCCGGAAATTAAGGGTTATTTTCCAATTAATATGGATGTAATAAGTACAATTTGTCCTTTAGATGAGCTGTACACACAATAGAAAGTAGAATGATAGGTTGGGAATTGACGCGATAGCTTTAACGTGAGCAGTTGAGATGCAGCAATGAGATTAGAATAGAAAAGTTTGAGAGTTAGGCCGTAGGCTCTTGAATGATTGAGACAGCCTGAGCCGTTGGATGAATGAGACGCGGATAGTCTCAAGTCGTCGTCGCAACGCGTAGATAAACGTGGCCGGACGTCGCGTTATTGACCGATCCTCGGGGTCATGGTCGTGGACATGGAGTATACAATCTAAGAATATGATTAAATTGTTTTTGAATGAATTATTGATTTTTTAATTGCATTTATGAGACTTCGCACTTTCACCAACTTAATTTTATTCCTATATTTTTTTATATTGTTTTTTTTATATTTTTTTTTTAATTTTTTTGAACCATTTAATGTGGTGGAAAAATTAGTTAGTCAGAATGTTTAAATGGCAAAGATGCATCTATTATAGAGTTAGCCATTACTAAATAGCTGTTATGAATTAGCTTTTAAAAAATAATTGAATAAATTTATTATTATTTTGTTATGTTTTATTTTAATTTATTAATATTTTTAATTAAAATAATATTGAATTCAAAATTAGTTAGATTAATTTAATAATATAATAAGAATTGAATATTTGTAAATATATAATTAAAAATAAGTTTAATATGGTTAGATGGTCAAAGACCAGGTAAACCCTAAAGACATGAAAGGGGTGTACTCCATCCCATGTTCTGGTGGGATTCCCTACATTGGGGAATCCCATATTGGGGAAACTGGTCGCTCCATTAACCAAAGAATCCAAGAACATGCAGCAGATATTAAGCACAACTGCTCTCGTTACTCGGCTTTAGGTGAACATGCAGTGAAATCCAATCACCATGGTCATTGCCAAGATTAATCACTTCCATCATAGGAAGCTTCGAGAAGTCATTGAAATTGAAAAATGTAAGCTTCAAGAAGCCATTAAAATTGAAAAATGTTTTATTAATATTAACAGGAATGATGGTTGGAAGTTAAGTAGAAAATTGAAAAATGTAAGCTTTAATAAGCCATTGAAATTGAAAAATGTTCTATTAATCTTAACAGGGACAATGCTTGGAAGTTAAGTAGAAGTTGGATCCAACCCTCTTCTCATAATTTTTTTTTTTTAAATTAATAATTGATTATTTTTATTTTTATATTGCAATTTATATCCTCTTTGACCTCCCTATTAAAATATTATTCAATCTTTTTATATAATAATATTTAAATATAATTGTTGAATATTATTCATTTTCAATAATAACCATATTAAAATTATTTTAATTATATATTCAATTCTTATTATATTGTTGAATTAATCTAACTAATTTTGAATTCATTATTATTTTAATTAAAAATATTAATAATTTAAAATAAAACATAACAAAATAATAATAAATTTATTCAACTATTTTTTAACAGGCTGCTAACTCTGGAACAGATGCATCCTTGAGATTTAAACATTATGATTTGCTGATTTTTTCACCTTTGTGCTCATCATGAACCACAAACTCATGATGTGATTAATCCAAAATAATTTATCAAAATTAGTATGGATCACAAAAGTCTAAAATCAAGCATTGTTTCTCTTGTTATTTCCATATTGCTTTTCTTGTTATGAATTTTGAATAAGAAACTTGTTGTTTGGTGAAGTCTTGTTTTTTTTAAAGTTTGTTGAGATTGTTCACTTTAGGTTGTTATTAAATTAAGGATGAATATTTTTATATACTGCACATTTTTTGATAAAATGTTATTATGTTTCTACCATCCTTTTGCTGCAAAAAATATCCAAGTTCTTTTTTTTTTCAATTTTCTTTAGAGACCATTTATTTGTTAGTTTCACATCTTAGATAATGGGAACTAGTTGTGCAATTAAAATATTAGTTTTTCCTTTGGTTGAAGATGTCAAATACTCTTTAGCATCATGCTTCCATATGAGGTGAAATTCCTTAATATCATATGTTTTTCTACTTACTTGCTTTATCCACATTCTAAATTTTTTAAAGTCAGATAGATCTATATTGATCCATATTTTCAATCTTCTTTAAATAACTTAATCATTAAAATCTCAATTAAAAACATACCAATCTCAATTAAAAATTTATCTACCTAAGTGATTAATAAAATTGCCTGAGACTAAAATCAACATCGGGAGCAACCTCCAGACTCCACACATTCTGATGAGCACTCGTGAAACAACTATTGAGCAGCCACGGGAAGAATAGCGAGGGCATCGTCCACACTGGCGAAACAAAACCGCTTTGTTGTTCGTTGGGAAGAATACATGAAGCTAAGGCATTTAATATTCTTGTCGAAACTGTGAGTACTTGTTACCGAGATTTGAAGAGGTCGTTGTTTATCCAAAGACCAGCGCTCCAGTCCGTCGTACAATAACGAATGAATTCTTTGATCCATATATACAACAGTTCGATAGGCAAGTAATCAATAGTATATCTTGTCCAACTTTTGGACCAGTTAAATCTTTGACTGCATTCTTATGCCTGCTTCGTTTGCTCACCAGTTGTTGTAACGATTCCCTTAGCCACTGCTTATTGCTTGGCAGTTTTCCCTCTAGTCTAGTTGAGTTGCGTTATTACAATTTCAAGTTGGATGAGAAAGAATGTAACAATGAAGATCTATATCAACCATTTGTATTGAATCTAGCATTGAATAAGTTTCTCTGTCCCATCAAAGCTGGTAGCATTTCAAGTCAAGTTGATTACTCGTAGTTGGACGAATTGAGGTATTCTGAGGCAACATAAACACAAATTGAAGGACTGAACCTTTCTAGAAGCAGCAACCTGATATTCGGCCCTCCTAGGGCTGCGCATCATAACAAGAGGACAGCCGAGTTCTCAACAGGAGTATCTAACCCATTGGGAGTTGTTTCAGACGTGTTGAGGACCGATACTACATTTCTGGGCTGCGGGTACCCTCAAAAAGGCAGTCGGGCCTATTGCAATTGCTCAAAGGTCTGTGGGTTAATATAGGGTTTGCAGGAGATCAGGGTAAAATTACAAATAGTAGAACTCAGTTAAATTTGGATTAATATTGGATCTGGTTTATTAAATCATTGACAGTTGCAAACAATACTCTACTTGGTAAAATGTTGGTTGTATACATTCCTTGTTTACTAGACAACCAACCCTATTTATTGTCGATTTGAGGAGAATCATATTGTTGTTAATAATCCTTAGATTATTCATGCATGTCTACTGTTACTGTCGAATGATTTGTATATTACATGAAAAAAAAAAAATCTCTTATTACAACAGGCAACATCAACTGAACCTGACTCTGTTGACCAAAAGGGCAAACATTTCATCAGATGTATCAACATCTTAAAGAAAATTTCAAATCAACTTTGGAGAAAAAGGGTGACTAGATATTGTAAACGGGTGTTGCTCCTTCGTCATTGATCCATA
Source organism: Pinus tabuliformis (assembly GCA_031772625.1). Classification (NCBI taxonomy): domain Eukaryota; kingdom Viridiplantae; phylum Streptophyta; class Pinopsida; order Pinales; family Pinaceae; genus Pinus; species Pinus tabuliformis. The sequence goes on from CM062818.1 coordinate 1,331,358,917, forward strand.
GCTGTAATCAGTTTTTTATACTGTAATTTTGACATTAGAGAAAATGACTCAAATTGGTGAAGTATTAGAGTTTTTGAAAACTCTTATACAATCTACTGTTGATGACACATTCCAAATCAGCAAAGGCTCTCTCTCAGAAATTCAGACATGTCTACAAAATGCACAAGAGAAGATAGAATTTTTACAGCTCGAAACTCAGCTACAGCAAGAAGAATTAAAACAAAGGAGTCATTCTGAACCTGTTTCTATTCAGAACAATGAAGCAGACTCCCATAAACAGCAAGACAATATTGTTGAAGTTCATTTAGAACCAGTGCCCAATAAAGCAGCAGTTGTACATGCAGATGCAGAAACTCAGTCTGCACTTCCCAAGCCCATCATCAGACCTTGGGAACAACTTGTCCACAACAAGAACATAACGGGTCTTGGATATGAGAAGGACTTGTCCTTTCATATTCCAGACTACTCAAAGCCCATTCAGTTTCAGAGTGCTGGATTCATTCATGACATCTCACATTCAGCTATTCCAGATTCTACCCCTCTTCCACAGCAACAACAACAACAACAGATCGTGAAATGCCAACACTGTGACCGAGTTGGCCATTTGAAAGATCACTGTTTTGATCTTCATCCATGTAAGCAAGTTGTCATAAAACCAACCATTCTTCACACAGATGCTTCAGAAACAAACGTCCTGCAAGAACAAAGATTCATCTTGGATGGATCACTTCCTGGCAATGGGCATCAACAGCCAAGAATATATTCCAAACACATGTCAGAACTTGTTCCAGAGTATTGAACAATCTTGCAGTTCCATCATCTCACCTTGTATCTGACGGGGGGGAAATGATGGTCATCTACAAGCTTCAAAGTCACATCAAGCGAGCTTGAGCCACAACCTGCCACACCAGTTTCATAGTTGTAGCCAGAGACAAAGATGCCCATAAACATGCTTTCAGTTGGCAATCTAGGACACTTCCTCTAGCAGAAGACTTTAGCTTCTTGCGAGTTTTGGAAGAATTCAAGGAACACAATTGAGAACACTTCCTCTAGCAGAAGACTCCAGCTTCTTGCCAGTTTTGGAAGAGTTCCAGGAATTGCATTAAGCATTCCAGAGTTGTTGGGTATCCTTAAACCATCACAGGTTGAGACTTCCCTTTTCAGGTTGAAGTTTTACCTTTTATGTGGGGTGAGACCTCCCTTTATTGGTTGAAGGTTTCCCTCTTCAAAACAATAGGAGCACTTCCTCTAGCAGAAGACTTCAGCTTCTTGCCACTTTTGGAAGAGTTCCGGGAACTGCACTAAGCGTTCCAGTGTTGGTGGTCATCCTTAAACCACCGCTCTTTATACCAACATTTCATAGAGCACATTCAACCTAGTGCTGCCATGCATATTTGCACATTTTGTATTACAACTCTCTTCTTGGACTCATACATAACCCTTCGGATTAAGGGGGGGAATGTTGAACACCTAATCCTCAATGGGTTAGTGTGGAAGCCGAATGGACAAAAGGAGTCCAAGAGACCTTGGGATGTGGAACCCAACGGTCAGATATTGTACTATAAATGTAAATCAATAGTTAATAAAAATCATACTCTCCTGATTATCTTTCATATCTCTCTTACTGTCCATGTGTGTTTAACAATAAGAGTGATCTTCTTTATCTATTTTAACTTATGATTTTTTGGTAGAAATGCAATGGTATAATTTTTAATTAAATTTTGATTTTTGAATATTTAAAATATATTTTTTAATGTATAAATAAATTTAATATCTTATATAATTTTTGAACATTTAAATTATATAGATTTCATATTCAAATTTATATTTTTAATAATTCCCTACAAAATTTAAAATAAATTTGACTTTAAAAAATATACTTCAAAAGTTAAAATTAGAAAAATTAATTATATCCATAAGCATCCCTATTTCAACTTCTCGATGGAGGTTAGTTGATTTTAATTTTTTTTAGTGGATAAATAGGATTGAGTGTTGGCAGAATATAGTCCAATAACCCCACTGAGCGCCCAGATTAATCCAAGAACTGTATTATTTTCCTGCTCTCAATAGACAATTTTAATTGAAACGCCACCATGGCTAACTTGATGGCCAAATACCTATCCCTGACACTGCTTTGACTGTCAAAAAAAATACCAAATACGTGTCCCCGCCACTGCTTCGGGTATTAAAAAATGATAATAAAACAACGGTGGGAAAATTCGTGGCTCGAGTGGTGCCCATGAAAGGACTTCGGTTAATACAATTGAAACAACTTTATATCTGCGCATGCAACTTTATAATCTGGTTTTAGGTATGTGCCATTGTACAAGGATATGGATATTTGCTTAATGACTCAATAAGCATAGTTATCACTGCACATTTATTGCTATAAATTTGGAGGATTATCACTGCACATTTATTGCTATAAATTTGGTGGATTCAAATATGTAATCGGATGTAAAAAAAAAATTCTTATATATATATTTTTTAATTTTATTTTTTTCTTACACTATTTTGTTTTTAGGAGAGTATGATTTGGATTTGTGTTTATATGATAAGAGTTTTCTCAACATAACTTTATTGTCATTTTTAACTTTATTGTCATTTCTTCTAGCTTGATTTTGAATGTTTTGTTTGGCTCGTTAATGTTATTATTTCACTACTTAATTTTAGGTAAAATTGAAGATTCTTCAATATCACTTTCATGACTTTATTGTCATTTCCTCTAGCTTGATTTTGAATGTTTTGTTTTGCTCGTTAATGTTATTATTTCTCTACTTAATTTTAGGTAAAATTGAAGATTCTTCAATATCACTTTCATGACTTTATTGTCATTTCCTCTAGCCTGATTTTGAATGTTTTGTTTGGCTCGTTAATGTTATTATTTCTCTACTTAATTTTAAGTAAAATTGAAGATTCTTCAATATCACTTTCATGACTTTATTGTCATTTCCTGTAGCCCGATTTTGAATGTTTTGGTTTGCTCGTTAATGTTATTATTTCTCTACTTAATTTTAGGTAAAATTGAAGATTCTTCAATATCACTTTCATAACTTTATTGTCATTTCCTCTAGCCTGATTTTGAATGTTTTGTTTTGTTTCGCTGGTTAATGTTATTATTTCTCTACTTAATTTTAAGTAAAATTGAAGATTCTTCAATATCACTTTCATGACTTTATTTTCATTTCCTCTAGCCTGATTTTGAATGTTTTGTTTGGCTGGTTAATGCTATTATTTCTCTACTTAATTTTAGGTAAAATTGAAGATTCTTCAATATCACTTTCATGACTTTATTGTCATTTTCTCTAGCCCGATTTTGAATGTTTTGTTTGACTGGTTAATGTTATTATTTCTCTACTTAATTTTAGGTAAAATTGAAGATTCTTCAATATCACTTTCATGGATTAAGAAATTAAATTATTGAAAAAAATAGTTAATATTTTATTAATAAAATTAAATTTAAAATCTAATCTCTAAACTAGACATGCAATTGAATCATTATACAAAATATATTACTAAATAATCAATTAAATGAATTACCAATTAAAAAAATCATGATAAATTTATTTAAACCAAAAAGAGTAAGCTAACAATTCTATATTTTTAGGTATACCTATTATATTCGACAACCTAAATTTGTATCTACATGTCAAACCTATTCTCAAATGAAAAAAAAGATCATTCATATGCCAAATACCAAATCTAGATGAAATATTTTATAAGGATCAAAACCAATTACCTCCGCATCCTCTTGTTATATTATTTATTTGTATATATTTAAGGATCACATTGTTAAATAACTTGATTTTTTAATTAACACTAAGTCATTGATATTTTTTTTTTTGTGTTTTCGATTAATAATGGTAGAGACCAAAACCAATGACGTCCAAGCCACTCCACGCCACTTTATTTTTTAATTAACAGTAAGCCATTAATGAGAATAGCAAAGTTTGAGAGTTAGACCCTAGGCTCTTGGATGAATGAGACAGACTGAGCCGTTGGATGAATGAGACGCGGATAGTCTCAAGTCGTCGTCGCAACGCGTGAATAAACGTGGCCGGACGTCGCGTTATTGACCGATCCTCGGGGTCATGGTCGTGGACATGGAGTATATAATCTAAGAATACGATTAAATTGTTTTTTTTAAATGAATTATTGATTTTTTAATTGCATTCATGAGACTGCGCACTTTTACCGACTTAATTTTATTCATATTATTTTTTTATATTGTTTTTTTATAATTTTTTTTGGATTAATCACATTATAAATGTTTGGTAGATTTTTTGAACCATGGAAAAATTACTTAGTTAGAATGTTTAAATAGCAAAGATGCATTTGTTATAGAGTTAACCATTACTAAATAGCTGTTATGAATTAGCCTTTAAAAAATAATTGAATACGTTTATTATTATTTTGTTATTTTGTTAGGTTTTATTTTAATTTATTAATATTTTGAATTAAAATAATATTGAATTTAAAATTAATTAGATTAATTTAATAATATAATAATAATTGAATATTTGTAAATATATAATTAAAAATAAGTTTAATATGGTTAGATGGTCAAAGACCAGGTAAACCTTAAAGACATGAAAGGGGTGTACTCCATCCCATGTTCTCGTGGTATTCCCTACATTGCGGAATCCCACATTGGGAAAACTGGTCGCTCCATTAACCAAAGAATCCAAGAACGTGGGATTCCCTACATTGGGGAATCCCACATTGGGAAAACTAGTCGCTCCATTAACCAAAGAATCCAAGAACATGCAGCAGATATCAAGCACAACCGCTCTGTTTCTCAGCTTTAGGTGAACATGCAGTGAAACCCAATCACCATGGTCATCGCCAAGATTAATCACTTCCATCATAGGAAGCTTCGAGAAGTCATTGAAATTGAAAAATGTAACCTTCGAGAAGCCATTGAAATTGAAAAATGTTCTATTATGGTTGGAAGTTAAGTAGAAAATTGAAAAATGTAAGCTTCAAGAAGCCATTGGAATTGAAAATGTTGTATTAATCTTAACAGGGACGATGGTTGGAAGTTAAGTAGAAGTTGGATCCCGCCCTCTTTTCATAATTTTTATATCTTTTAAATTAATAATTGATTATTTTTATTTTTATATTGCAATTTATATCCTCTTTGACCTCCCTATTAAAATATTATTCAATCTTTTTATATAATAATATTTAAATATAATTGTTGAATATTATTATTTTTAATAATAACCATATTAAACTTATTTTAATTATATATTTACAAATATTCAATTCTTATTATATTATTAAATTAATCTAACTAATTTTGAATTCATTATTATTTTAATTAAAAACATTAATAATTTAAAATAAAACATAACAAAATAATAATAATTTATTCAACTATTTTTTAACGGGCTCCTAAAGGCTAACTTTGGAACATATGCATCCTTGCGATTTAAACATTATGATTTACTGATTTTTTTCACCTTTGTCCTCATGATGAACCACAAACTCATGATGTGATTAATCCGAAATAATTTATCAAAATTAGTATGGATCACAAAAGTCTAAAATCAAGCATTGTTTCTCTTGTTATTTCCATATTGCTTTTCTTGTTATGAATTTTGAGTAAGAAACTTGTTGTTTGGTGAAGTCTTGTTTTTTTTTAAGTTTGTTGAGATTGTTCAATTTTAGGTTGTTATTAAATTAAGGATGAATATTTTTATATACTGCACATTTTTTGATAAAATGTTATTATGTTTCTACCATCCTTTTGCTGCAAAAAATATCCAAGGTCTTTTTTTTCAATTTTCTTTAGGGACCATTTATTTGCTAGTTTCACATCTTAGATAATGGATGCAATTCAAATATTAGTTTTTCCTTTGGTTGAAGATGTCAAATACTCTTTAGCATCATGCTTCCATATGAGGTGAAATTCCTTAATATCATATGTTTTTCTACTTGCTTTATCCACATTCTAAATTTTTTAAAATCAGATGGATCTATACTGATCCATATTTTCAATCTTCTTTAAATAACTTAATCATTAAAATCTCAATTAAAAACATACCAATCTCAATTAAAAATTTATCATATAAAACCATTAATTTAACCTCAACTTAAAAAAATATAAAAAAATATCATAATCATGTGGGAACATTGATTTGACCTCAACTAAAAAAAATAAGACATTAAGATGGATGCTTTTAGTACCTTTTGAGATTATATGGATGATTTTAAGACTTTAAAACTACTTGTGATTAGATGGTTGTTTTTGAATTCTCGCCATTTGTGGCTTGCAAAATCATTTTAGGACTCTAAAATTATTTGTGATTAGATGGATGCTTCTTGAATTCTGGTCATTTCTGACTTGAAAAGTTATTTTTGTATTTATTAAAACATGTGGACTTGGTGACTCAGTACATGGATTGTTATTTCTATGTATTAACTAGCTTGGTACTTAAAATAGATCTATAATGATTCACATTTTGAATATTCTTTAAATAACTTAATCATTAAAATCTCAATTAAAAACATACCAACTTCGATTAAAAAATATCATATAAAATTATTAATTTAACTTCAACTTAAAAAATATAAAAAAAATATCATAACCATATGGGAACTTAAAAAATATAAAAATAACAAAAATATCATAACCATATAGGAACATTGATTTGACATAAACTCAAAAGGAATATCATAAGAATATCATATAAGACATTAAGATGTACATTTTGTGATTGTATGGATAATTTTAGGACTTTAAAACTACTAGGTAGATGTATTTTGAATTTTCGCCATTTGTGAATTGCAAAGTCATTTGAAGACTCTAAAATTACTTGTGATTAGATGGATGCTTCTTGAATTTTTGCCCTTTCTGATTTGAAAAGTCTTTTTTTAATTATTAAAATATGTGGATTCGGTGACTCTGGGCCATGAGTTTATTGCATTGGGTTGTCATTTCCAATGTTGACTAGCAAATAAGGTTGAATTTTGGATTCACTCTTTAATGACCTACCTTGGGTTGAGGAGGAGCTCAACTTAGCAGAATACAAATTTTTCTCTTTTCTGAATGCAGATGGAAAAAGAAAAGAACGTTCATGCAGTCGGGGCAATGGCCCCGAGGATGAGCCTGTTACTTGTTCTCTGTGTGGCTGTCCATATGCCTCTCTCAGTGGCTGAGCCGTACACTAATATGGTTTCGTATAGTTGTGGAAATCACAGCGAATATAGAAATGGTAGCGCCTTCCAACATAATCTAAACAAGGTTATGAAAAGACTTGTGAAGAGTGCTTATTACAGTGCATACAACACTTCCAGGTTTGGTGACGAGGGTTCCAATAGTGCTGTTTATGGTCTTGTCCAGTGCTTAGCAATTCTAGAGCACCATGAGTGTCATCGGTGCGCATCTACCGCGAAGACCAGGCTTGTTCAGATATGCAACGGCACTTCCGGAGACATTCGACTAAACGGCTGCCGCTTAGGTTACGACGAAAATCCGGTGGATTTTGCCTCTGTGGTTTGGTCTCAATGTCAAAATAACAAATATAGAAATGGTACGTAATCAAATTTGTTAAATACTTCCTTTAGAAAAAGATTCGGATGCCGAGTTTTACTTGGTAATCTTAAAAAACACTTCAAAAACCCCAACAAATTTAATTTTTAACTCTGTGTATTACAATTTTTAAAACCCTTATTTTTACGATTTTTTCATGTTATTTTTAATATGTCAGAATTGATTGGGCTACAGATCTCGTATCTATCTATTTAGAAATGTCCTATCTATCTTATTCTATTTACAGATTTCCTATCTATCTATCTATTTACATATGTCCTATCTGTTGATCTATTTACAGATTTCCTATCTATCTATCTATTTACATATGTCCTATCTGTTGATCTAGAGCTCCTGCTCGTACAATTATGATTTTGAAAAGCGTGACCGGAGCTAATCGTGAATCTAATCGTTGATAAAATGAAATGAACTGACTGGAGCTAATCGTGGATAATTGATAAAATGAAATGGAGTCATCTATGGAGTTCAAGGAATTGAATTGTCTGATTGTTAAAAGTGACCAGAATCAAGGTAAAAAAATTTAAAAAAATCTTGTAAATGAAATGTTTGAATCATGTTTTTTATGGTGGAATGGATTCAGCACCATCAAAAACATTTAGAGCACTTAAAATTATGAATTTTGGATTCAGCACCATGAAAAAAACATGTACAGCACTTAAAATTATGAAAATGGATTCACCGCCATCAAAAACATACTTAAAATTATGAATTTTAGATTCAGAACCATGAAAAACATTTATAACACCTAAAATTATGAATTTTGATAGCTTTACTTAGATTTACAAAAATGGCTAGCAATTATTTTTCAAAAAATAACTTAAATTTCCATAATTTTCAAGGCAAAAAACAATTTTTAGACTACTTCAAATTAAATAAATATACATGTTTTTAGGGATAGGTCTCCGATGGAAGTTCTTACTTAAGAAGGTGAGGGATTGTCGATCGACCGCACACAGAGGGACTGAGTCACTCGACCCTGGCAATGTGCCCTACATGCAACTGCTAAGCATGCATTATTTTATTATATTTTAAATAAATTTACATTTAGTTTTATTTATATATTTATTTAAATAAAATAATATATGTATAAAAATATAAATAATTGAAATAAAATTAAAAAATAAAAAAAAATATAGGATGGATGGGTGTTTCTTTATCATTTGTTATGAGTGGTGAGCATTACGAAATGTTTCAATAACAAATACTTTCTGCAGATAGTCGTTTGTTAGTCATGTCTTTTCATATTCTTTGGCTTTTCCAGGTTGGCGTTGTTAGTCATGTCATGTCCTATCCTTTTCTCATTTTATTAGTGGTGTCAAGTGCAACTGTACTTAGTTTGCGAGGTTGTTGTAGAAATTAACTTGGATTGGTGTTGTAACATAAGGTGTTGCAACACAGGAACTGTATTGGATCCACTCGAAAAATGTTGCAACATGGTTTCCGAGTCGGTGTTGTGACATGGTTGCCTGAAGGAATTACAACACTGTACAATTTCATCCATGGGAGGTGTTGCAACAACACATTGGTTCTATCCATAGTAGGCATTGTAGCAACAAAGTTGTTCCCTTTTATCCCACGACAATCCTAAGGAGTGTTTCATTAGAAGTAATAAAAGAAAATATTAAGAACCTGCAAATCACACAGACAAGTTTCAACATATGTTATCTCATTTTCTTTTCTTCTAACACATTACGTGCGCACTAGATTTCACATGATATGCATCTAATTGTGCCCTAAATATTTTCATAAATGGGCTTTTATTATATCTCTTTTTCTTAAAAGAGAATTTTTAAGAATGAAACATCCGACGTAAATATTTTCATAAATGGGCTTTTATTATATCTCTTTTTCTTAAAAGAGAATTTTTAAGAATGAAACATCCGACGGGGATTTTCCCCTTATGGGAAATTTTTGAGTCATTATCAGACCATCCTTTATTCAGCCATCTTAAAAACGCTTCCTTGGATAATGGCTTGTGATACAGTTGAAGCTCGTGCCCATTTTCCATCAATGGAGTTCTTTTTTCATCAATGGTACAAAGCTTAATGGCGTATTGTTATATGTAGTAATGATCTCATATGGCCCTAGCCAACATGGATGAAAGTTTCCTTTAAAGACTTTGGATCTTAAATCAAAGAATAAGGCCCAATATTCGACTTTGGATCTCATCTTCTTTATGAGCTTGTCATGCCACCGATTCCTTTGTTGCTGAATAATAGTTGTCTAATGTTGAGTAGACTCTACAAAGTTTATCTAGCTCATTGATTTGGAGAAGTATTTGTTGTTGCACCTTAGATAGATTCATGCCCAGTTCCATTTTTGTCCTCAAGGTTTGTACTTTTGTCTCTATTGGTAAAAGAACTCTTTCTCCATATACTACCTCCTATAGAGTGTAGGTAGCGGTTTTTCACCGTGTAGTTTGGTAGGCCCAAAATGCGTTAGTTAGTCTATTTGCCCAATCTTTGAGGTGGAGTTATATAGTTTTTGAATTGATGGTCTCAGTTATCTTATTTTCCCCTCCTACTTGCCCATTAACCTAGGGATGATATGGCGTGGTTAACATGTGTTTAATATTATATTCCTCTATGATGTCCTTAATTAGTATTGAAGTGAATTGTGTCCCTCCATTAGTGACAATCTCTCGTGATATACCAAATATGACCAAGATTTCTCCATGGAGGAATTTTTCTACTGCTTGTTCTGTTGTGGTTGAGAGTTCTTTTACTTCCATCTACTTTCTAACATAATTAGTGTAGCGAAAGGGATAGGAGATTTTCCGTGATGGAGGGTTGATAGGTTTGAAAATCAAAAACCCACTTTTCAAAGGGTTCTAGCGGCATTTCATTTGACTCAATTGGCCTTCTCGTGTGTTGGCAATTGTCACATATTTTTATTTCCTGGGTGGCATCTCAAAAAATGGAGGCCAGTTATACGCTTGATGGAGTACCTTATAGTCAGTCCTTTCATCTACAAAATGGCATTCACAAGGTCCATTATGACAAGCCTTTAATATGCCATGGATCTCATCCTCTCTTACACATCACTAGATAACTAGATACGACTTATGTAAAAGATACATCCATTGATCCATGAAAATAGCCAACTTTAATTAATGATATTTTTCATTCCTTTAGAGATAGATGAGGTGGAAGCTTCCTTGTGACCAAATAGTTAGCAATATCTTCAAACCATGGTGATTTAATAAATACTGCAAAAGCATGTTCATTAAGAAAAAGTCTTCAACGAGTGGCTCATTTTTATTTATGGTAAGCCTGGAAAGAAAGTTCGCCACCACATTATTGGAGTTGTCTATAATGCGACTTTTTGAGATTCCGGTGACAGAATCCGGCGAAAGAAATTGAGATGAAATCATGATTTGTTGCAGTTAAAATGGTTTTTTAACTGCATATTCGGATTCAGCACCCTGAAAAACCCCTGGGATGGTTTCATTGTGCAGAAATTAACTATCAAACTTGAATTCCAATAAATTACTGCCGGATTTTCACCGGAAAAAATCGCCAGAAATACTTTCAAAAAATCGCGTTAAAGACTACTCCCATTATATTTTCTCGGATTCTTGCAATAGTAATAACCATCTGGTTACCGTACCATTATTAATTGATTTGTTCATTAGATATTTAGTGTTAACATGGTCAATATGTAAAATCACGTGACTGGATATTGATTTGTTCATTAGATATTTAGTGTTAACATGGTCAATATGTAAAATCACGTGATATCCAGTCATATAATACCATTAGTTGACGATATCTTTTCTAGTTAACACCAATTGCAGTTTGTCAATTGAACCAATTAAAAGTATAAGGTTTATCTTTTTTGCTACCCTAGTGGCTTGATGGTCCCAAAACTTTCTCCCTACTGGTCCGTGAATGAATTTGTTAGTTCACGGAGGTTATTCCCATTTTTGTTAGTTACAGACTGTAAACCGAACTGGATTATTGTTAGTTAAGGACTTTAAACCGAACTGGATTAAATCAAGGCAGGTGTATCATGTAGCCTAATGGTCGGTGGTCCGTTAATGAGAATGTATATTAACGGAATCCTAATAACAGGAGCCCATTTGTTGACAGATCTAGAAGTAAAGATGTCCAAAAATTCTTTAACCTATGTTTTTATGAAAAGCAAAAATTCAAATGTTAGCAAGGTAGAACACGTGGACCCATACAAAATGGAGTATGATGTGGCATGAAAGACAAATTAAGATGATGTGATAGATTAAATCATCAGAGAGGCATGCTAATGTGGCAAGAAGATGATGTGGTGACTATGGGGCAGGGATAATGTGGTATTGATTCTAAATAGTACACAACTATTAATTCATGGTCATCTAGCTCGGGAGATTGGAATCCTATCTTCTCTTTTAAAAGAGAAAGAAAATTCTGACCGTTAATTTTTGGGTTCTTTGACAGGTAGCGCCTTCCAGCAAAATCTAAACAAGCTACTGGAATCACTGGTGGGGGACGCTCATGTCAGGGAATTCAGTGGCAGCGGTGTTGAGGGGAAAGACAACAATATCGTTCATGGGGTTGTCCAGTGCCAAGGTGATTTAGAACCCACCGCTTGCAAACGGTGCGCATTGATGGCGAAAGCAAAACTTGTTGAAGGATGCCACAGAACTTCTGGATTCATTCAGCTAGGCGGCTGCAACTTAAGCTACAACTACAACGATATATCAAGTAATTTGGCAGAAAGTCCTGTCCAGGAGTACACTACTGGTCTCCCCGGTCCCTCGCGAGGAGAAAGTCCTGTCCAAGAGTACACTCAACCTCCCTCGCCAAGAAGAAGTCTTGTCCAGGAGTACACTCTCGCTCCCGATCCCGCTCCCTCGCCAGGACGAAGTCCCGCTCCCGCTCCCTTGCGGACCACTCCCGCTCCCCCTCCCTCGCCAGGTACCTTCTTTCATATAGTTTACGATGATAAGGAGTATATAACGATTTCATTTTCGTGAACACTATTTACTGAGATGTCATACGTTTGCAGCAGGCAAGGTTCTTAAGATTTCTGCTGCTGTGATTCTATTAATTGCATTCATAGGCACAGGGCAGTGTATGTGGCATTTCTCCCCTGGCCAGATTTCTGGAAAGAAAGGTCATGAAATTGTTATTAAATATTTCAGTATTAAGAATTTAAGATGCGGCTGAATCGTCTGTCTTGTGAATTGTTCACCTGTTTCTTTACGAATGAATAAATAGATGCCTTGTGATATTATTTTTTCACAGAAGGTATCTTAGCCGGAACTGAAATCAATCCGGAGCTCATTTTCAAGTACAATATTTTGAGAGAAGCTACTTCCAATTTTAAATTAGAGAATCGACTTGGGGAAGGAACTTTTGGATGTGTCTATAGGGTGAGTCTTTTTAACATTTTATTCTGATAATTTATCATTTTATTCCATTAAAGTACCTAATTTATTCTTTTATTCTATTAATTATCCAATTATAAAGAGAAATCATAGATAATAAAATTGATTTTGAGTACATTATTGAACAGGGGGTTCTACCAAACGGCCGAGAGGTTGCAGTTAAACGACTCAAACAAAATTCAAGTCAGCAAAATTCAAGTAAATTGGACGCTGAGTTTCTCAATGAAGCAAATCTAATCAGTCGTGCTCAGCACAAGAATGTAGTGAAATTGCTTGGTTGCTCCGTTAACAGCTCAGAAAGATTACTTGTTTACGAATACTTTCCACTCGGCAGTCTTCACAATCTCTTATTTGGTTTCTTCTCGTCCTTGAGCGACTTAATGTTGATAACGTTTGGTTTATTCTGAAGCATTCGTTACAATTACAACAAAACGCCATTTACTTGAGTGGAAAGAGAGTCATAAAATAAAATCATTGTGTAGCGTGTTAATGCGTGTTAATGTTTTTACTGCATCTGAAACATTGATTACATTGATTGCAGGTACAAGAAAACGTCATTTGCTTGACTGGAAAGAGAGGTGTCAAATCATTGTTGGAATCGCGCAAGGGTTGCAATATCTTCACGAGGAATGTTCGCAAGGGATCGTTCACAGAGACATCAAAGCAAGCAATATTTTACTGGATAATAAACACAGACCTAAGATAGCAGACTTTGGTTTAGCCAAACTCTTTGCGGAAGATCAGAGCCGCTTAAACACTAGAGCTGCAGGGACTATGTAAGAATGCTCTCTATTGTTCTGTCACTTGAAGCCCCCAACATCATTTAATAAATTACAGTATAACATGAACTAATTACAATTAACTCATCTGAATTTCGCTCATATCATTTTGTGACGGTTAAAATTATATGGAGGTTTGCTTACATATAGCATTGGGCAGTGGCTACATAGCCCCGGAGTACGCTTCACTCGGACAGCTGACAAACAAAGCGGATGTATATAGCTTTGGAGTGCTTCTACTTGAGATTATCAGCGGAAGGAAGAATTCTGACGACATAGAGCCTCTCATTCAAAGAGTATGGTTTCTTTGAATCTCATCTTTGGAGTGTAAATTTTCTAGGATTTCCGTACTATTATGATCCCTTAATGCGAACTAAAGTTTTATGTTTTGTTGATGTTGGCCAATCACCAGACATGGAGATTGTATCAAGCACAGAGAGCTTTAGAAGTTATGGATCCTACATTGGAAGGCAGTTATTCGTGGGAGGAAGGGATTCGAGTGATTAAAATTGGTCTTTTGTGTACACAAGCAGCTGCATCGTTGCGACCTTCAATGTCCCAGGTGGTGTGGCTGCTAACAAATGATGGGGACCTTCCGTCGCCCAAAAGGCCTGGTTTCATAGATTGGGGCGAACCTAACCTGCCACGTCCGGATGTCCATTCTGCAGCTGCTGACCCTTCATCTAGCATTCTGGAGGGCAGGTGAATATCAGCCACTGCTCCTGGGGCTTTCTCGTCCTTGTATCTGTTTGTCCAGCGGTGTCTTCTACAACAATCTTGACTGAGGCAACTGGGGGTTATGCACGTCTATTGATTGGAAGAAACTGAGGTGCCGGAAGCATCTGACGTTATGTGGAACGTTTTGTAATTTTTCAAACTTATTTGACGTTAAATAAATTACCCGCAGCAACGTTGACGTTGCTACGGTCAATTTTTTAAATAATGGGCAAACATGAAGTTACCCGGCATACGTTTTTGATTGGTTAAATTATAAGGTTATAGACAGAGTAGGTGAATGTACACTATTAGTAGGTGAATGTACACTATCTCAAATTTGCAGAATCATTTGCAAAAATTATTTCATAATTATGATTTTTTCATCGTTGGGGATATTTTTTCCACTTTCAGAAGATGAATGTAACAGACTTGGTATGAAAGATAAATGCAGAAGAATCAATTTGACTAATTATATAAATTCTACCATTTTAAACTAGAGAAATAATGATATTAATATATTTTAGTAATTTATTATGTGGAAATATTATTAAACATATTTATACATACCTTTTTTTATTGAAATTGAGTATTTTAATATTTTTGCTGATTAATTTTTGTTCAGTAGATAGTTTAAATTGAAAGATGTGTGTATTCTCATTTTTTATTTTTTTTCATTGAAATTGACTATTTTTTTTTCTAATTAATTCTTTTATCAAATAATCTAAATGGAAAGATACTAATGTATTTTCATCCTTTCCATTCCATCAATAACTTTCTTACATATCTAAACCATTTGTTTAAACCATATTTAAATTATTTTTTTACTAATCAAGATTAAAAAAGACACACACTCCTTGTGTATGACACACACTCCTTGTTGCTGGTGTGTTTAACACTTACATGGGAGGCATACTATTTTATTAAATTATTCACATTGTCATGAGTTGAATTGTTATTACTTAAAAGAAAAATACACACACTTCTTGCTGCTGGTTTATTTAACACTTACATGCGCATTCCGACTTCTTTTGTAAAGTATCCACCTGGGCCAGCAAATTGATTGTAAATGTGAATGTATTTTGATGCAACACAACTACTGTGGATAATAAACACACTCATATTACCATTAATTAGCATCATGTTTTATATATAAAACATTAGGTATATCATACTATTTATTAATTAATATTTGAATTTTTATGTATTATAGTTTATAATAGTTGATATAACAAAAATAGTTTACATTTTTAATTATAAAATATTCATTTAAAAATAGTAATTTTCAAGAAAAAAAATCAATTCATCAAGGTAGACATTACGTTTTTAAGTAAAAAGATAAAACATTTTGTTATTAATATTATTTATTAGGTCAATAGGCTTTCTTTGCTAATCAGTTCAAATCCAAATTTTGTCAGCTCTTTTCATCTCAGCCTCGCATCTGTATACGATATGCCCTCACATTTTTACGCTCACAATCACTATCTACAAATTCTGTAGACGCCTTTCGACAAAAACATATAAAGGTTATCAGCCCCTTAGGTAAGAGATTGAGGGGCTAAGAGATTGTTGAGTTCGTCTGGTTGGAGGCTACCAAAGAAACAGTACATCATATTCACGACGACTACAATTCGTATGAGGAGCTGTCGCGATTTTGCATGGAGTTGATGGAGGGGTCTTCGGAGGAAGAAGTAAAAGGCATAGCGAAGCTACTGGATGAATCATGACATTTTTCCCTATAAACAACACTATCTATCTTCGAACTTAAAAGGTTGATCTAATTCCACCTTTATTTACGATTTTCGTGGCTCCGGATTCGTTAATTTTAGGGTTTTTGGTTTTGGTTTCACTGATATTATTTTTATTTTGGCATGGTTTCATATGGAAAGAGATTTCTAGAAGATATTCATGCCTACGCCCATGAAAGCAAAGACTGATCCTCGCAATGAAGAGCTGGAGAGATCTGAGAAAGAGAAAGTAAAAATTGATTAGAAAGCTGAAAGTCATGTCATGATTAAATTACGTTTGAGATTGAAATTTTTTGGTCTTCAGACCACGGGTTTAATTCATGCCTGCGCCCTTGGCAACAAAGAGTAATCCTTACAAGAAAGTGAAAGCATAAATATGTTTAATGATGCTGACATTATGGGAATTATCATGGGATGTGATGGAGCCCGTATGCTTCTTTCTTACCTCAATTTACTTCATGCCTGGATATATGTTTTTCATGAACACATTCAGAAATCCTTCCTTCGAGAAGTTCGTCAACATGTTCTTCAGTGCTAGGTAGAGAAGACTGATGAAGAAGAAGAATTTCGACATAGAACACTTTAGATAACTTCAGAGCTTATCGTATCGAGGCCTCGGTTGAAGTCCTCTTATTGTCGCAGGCGTGTCTGTAGCTACGATGATCTCTAAGACCTGTGTAATTTTCTTAGCATTTTGATGCTGACACGAGAACAAGATCTTAAATGCATCAAGATCCATGACATGTGTGCCAAAAAGGTGTAGTTATAAATATATTCTTTCCAAGTTCGTCGTTTGCTGAATCATGATTCAGATACTTGTATTCCTTAACGATAGTTTTAAACATATTCCTTAAAAAAGCTTTATTCTAGCATAAGTCAATCTCGATCCTTTTGACTCCATAATTATGTTCTTCTTGATCACATTTTGTCTTTCATATCTGTTTCAACACTCCCATGTCGAGTTGGTCTTCCATAAAATATCTAAAACTAATAATGGTGGCTAATAAATATCTTCGATGTTCCAATGTCTCATCATTAACTACTTAACTTTGGTTTTAAGTTGTGTATAGTTTTTAGATATCTGAAAAACAATAACGATCGCTAACAAATCTTTCTGACCTTCCAATGTCTCATCACTAACCACTTAAATTTGGTTTTAATGTGCCTATAGTTTTTAACTATGAAGAAATGAGGGTTTATTGATTTAGGATGGTTTACAAATAAAATGTTGTTTTTATTGGGATTGGGGAATTTAAATATGTGAATTTTTTTTTTTCCTAAAGTGTAGTTTTTATTTTTAACATTTTCAAATATTTCACTGGAAATAATGAGAGGGGTGAATCAATATTTCTTTTCAATTTTTATTTTTACCAGTTAGATCACTTATAATTAGAACACAAAATGAACAATAAGAATAAATACTTTTATTAATCTCTTCTTTACAATAAATTCAATACAATAATTTGTAGGGCTGCAGCCCTAGATGAAGACACCAATCTCCAATCTCCCAGGCTCCAACTTGTAGTTTTCCAAGCACCGATTTGGACTTTCCAAGGCTCCAACCTTGTCATTTTGAGGCACCAACCTCTAGCACGCCAACCCTATCTTTGGTACAGGCGCCAACCTGGTTTTTTGAGGATTCTTATCCTCTAGGGCTCCAACCCTATCTTCTAAGGCACCAACCTTGTCTCTATGAGGCTCCAACCTCTAGGGATCCAACCCTCAACTTCAATTCGACAAGATGTGTTTGATTATTCTTCACTTCTCCCAATATCTTCTTCAAAGGTCCCTATTAATCTCTTCAGTAATGCCTCCTCCAATTCACTTGATTAATGACAACCTTGTCTTCTCAATAGGTGTCACCACTACTTTTCATGTCACCCAAGCAATTTCTCCAAGGTTACCTCATGATGGCTTCAGTGCACCATGGTCTCCAATAATATCTCCAAGATCAGCTCCAATACGTCTTCAATAATGCCTCAAGGTGTCTTCAATAAATTTCCCAAGAAATATCCAAGATAATGAAGGCGTCTCCAAGGAATGCTCAAGAATGCTTCACAAGTCAATAATTATTCACTAGTCTTCACAAATGAACAAGTTTGTCAACAAGACTGCTAGAAGCTCAAGAGAGTTTCCAAAGAAACCTTTAAATTCAAAGCTCCAAGTACAAGGACTATTGCAAATTCTATTTCAAGGCTTCATCAAGATGTCCCATAGTTTTCTTCAAATCCTAGTCCAAAGTGTGCTTCAACAAGTGTGCACTAAAGTATTTGTCATGGATAGGTGTTCTTCAATGTTTTCTTCAAGATCTTTAATTATTCAATGGTCCTCCAATAAGATATCTTCTGCACAAATACTTTATAAGATTGCACCAGACTTTGACCTTGTCCACTATCCAAAAACTTTGATTTCTTTGCTGCCCAAGGATTCAAATACTCCATTGTTCAAAGATCTAAATACTTCACTTCAAAATCAGCTTCAAATATTGACTATAATCTACTCCAAAGGATGTCAATGGGTTGCTTCAAAAAATGTCATCAAGTTGCTTTAAATGTGATTATAAGACAGCCACAAAAATTGAGTCACAATCTATTTTCTAACATTACTAGATTACCCTAGACCGAATCACAGAAAGTAGGACAGATTTGAGCCCTCCACGGGTGATTGTTGACTCATTAGGGGAATTTGAGGTCTAAAATGGGCCTCCTAAGAAAAATGTACAACCAAAATAAAATTTATAAGAACCAATATGTTTCAACATGATGATGTCAACCATAGGGGATGATTCACCATTTTGGAGTAGAAAAGTAAAAACATTAAAAATAATAAAATAATAAAAAAACATTTTCAACTCGTATTTTCAACTTATCTCCCTAAGGTTTTACTCAAATTTTGAGCAAGAGTACACATTAGATGCAAAATTTAATTTGTCATCCAAGCAGTATCCATGTTTCATCCTTTTTAGGGACTCTACTATATGAAAAATGAGAAATGCATTAAAATATGTGATTGCAATCACGTTTTTTATATATTTCTCATTTTTCATGTAGTGGGGTCCATAAAAAGTATGCAAAATGTGTACTCCTTGGATGAGGAATCAAATTTTGCATCCAACAAGTGTTTCTACTCGAAATTTGAGTAAACCCATTGGGAGATAAGTTGAAAATATAAATAAAAAAAATAGTTTTTTTCATTTCTCCCTCTAAAATTTGATTATGTAATCTAATATTATTTTATTATTTCCAATATTATTTTATAATATCCTTAGGAGGCCCATTTTAGACCTCAAAAATCCCCTAATTCAAGGTCTGAGCTGTGATTATTCATACATGGATCCGAGGTGTAATGGACCTCTTCTAGAGGTTTTTGAGTGGAAGTCTGAGCTCCATAGTCACCATAGATGATTGTTTACAGTTACAAGCTCCTATAGTCAATGACCTTAGCTGTAATGATGAATTAATCGCTGAAATTTCCCAAACATAATTCTTCTTGATCTCCTCGGCTTCCTTTCTATCTCTGTGCTCTTTCTATGAAATGATCACTGAATTGATGGCTAGAATGATGAGTTCAACGCATATTTATAGTAATTTGTCTTTACGAAAAGACTTGTATGTTGGGCTGGAGGGGCGACATGAAGGAACTGAGCATAGGTCGACTAGGTAAGAGAATAAGATACATTATCTTAAAAAATCAATTTCTCTTAGACTACTGGGAGTTAGAGGTTGAGTGAGGGCTCACTAGAAGGGGAATTGTGTCCTTTACATTTTGGAGATGAGAAATTCTAAAATGATGTCTTCAAGATGTCAAAAAATAATTTTATTTACTACTATTTGAATTTTTACTGCAGACCTTGGGAATTTTTAGGATTATCCATGTATAAGGATATTGGGACAGAATGAGGGTTATGGTATTTTCATTAGGGCTTTAAGTGAGGTCTCCAACCATCATACAAGTGTTTCATATATGGTATCCAACTTTCATGTTTCCATTGTAATGTCTCCAACCACCATCCAAGCTTTAATTAAAACATTAATAATATTAATTAAAGTGTTTAATGACTTTAATTAAAATATTTGAAAATATAATAATTAAAACATTTAAGACTTGAGGGTTAGCTTGGTTGGTCGAGTCCCCATTGCTAAGTACCTTGCCTGTTGTGAGGTCACAAGGTCAAATCTTCTTAACTCTTTTAGGGTTTGGCCCTGCTTATTTAGCTGATGGGTAGATCCCTTCAGGTTGATCTGCCTGGATTTTCTCATGGATGTAGTGGCCACCAGGTGTCCATGAACCACCCTTAAAAAAATAATTAAAACATTTATTTGAAAATGTATAATGACCCTAAACATTAATTTAAAAAGGTTTAAATAAATATTTTAATATTATGTAATAATAATATTAGTTTATTAACATTAATGCATTCATATATTAACTAAAGGCTTAACACATAATTACAAAAATTACCTAATACATAATTATTATAGTCAAACATAGCCAAATATGACCACATTATTCAGTGAAGCCTATATTTACCCTATTTGACAGTAATCAACTTTGTTTGCTCAAAGGCATCCAAATTTAATGTAACATTAATTAATTAAATCATTAAAACGTTAATTAACATTAACAATAAATAAATAAATAAAAATATTTATTTAAATAAATATATCGATATTAATTAATCATCATATTAAATTATTAATTTATTAAATTAATACATCGATATATGAATTACAACATTAATAAATAATTAGAAAAATTATTTGATACATAATTATTGTAGCTAACACATTAGTCAAACATAGGGAGATATGACAACATTCAAACTTGGTCAACCCTACGTTTGCAGTGTTTGACAATAGCCAACCTTGTTCATTAAAGTCGTACTCAATTAACGTAACATTAATTAATTAATTAATTAAAACATTTGACAATATATTAATAATAATTATATTGATTAATTAATTAATTAATATGAATACATTGACATATTAATTAAAGTATTAATACATAATTTTAAAAAATTACTTAACACAAAATTATTATAATCAACCACATTAGTCAAAAAGAGCCAAACATGACCACATTCACACTAGGTCAAACCTATGTTTACCATATGTGACAATAGTCAACCCTGTTTAGTCAGAGTTATCCTTAGTCAATGTAACTGAACCATATTCAATTATAGACAACCATGGTTGAAAATGAATGACACCAAAGCCATTCATTGTCAACCTTAATAAAAAATGACCATCCTTGGTCTGTCACAATCATAATATTAATACTAGTAATAATAATTAACTTTAATAATAATAATATTGTTATGTTGGAATTGTACACAAATGTTTCTAATGTCGCAGTGCAACATTACAAAATGTGGTCAACCATGCTCATAATATGAATGACTCTATGACTATGTTTGACTATGTTTAACAATCAACAATCAACAATCTTCAATTTTGTTCAAGCATATTTGCCCATTAAAATTATTGATTAATATTAAAAATTAAACATGTTATGATACCATAATGGTAAATAAATATATTAGATATCACAATGTGAAAAACATAGTAAGAATGTTACATTACATTATGATTTACCTAGCATCACATTGCATCATTGCAACATTAGTCAACCACATTTACTAATGTAGTTGACTATGTTGGGGTATGTTTGTTAGTCAACACTCTTCAAGTTTGGTCAAATGCAATTCTGTATTAATGGTCAATCAATGTTTCTAAAGTCAACCATCATTAACCATTGTTAATCATGGTTGAATATTTTCTATCAATAATGATTAACAAAGGTCAACCATAGTCAACCATGGTCAACTATGGTCAACCATGATTAATCATGGTTGAAATTCTTTAACCATGATCAAGGTTTCTCTGGTTGACTTTGGTCAACCATTGTGAATGATGGTCATTTAATGGAAACCATTGTCAACGGTGATCAACAATGTTCAACCACCACCAACTATGGTCAAACATCATCAATCACCGTGGTCAACCGTGATCAAGGTCTCTGTTGGCTTGACGGGGCCTGACCCAGGTTTGGAGTTAATTAGCGAAACAAATCCTTGTACTATTGGCCCTTTCGGGAGCAACTTGCAGAGCACAGAATAAGGTCTTACTTGAAGTAGTTTGGGGGGGGGGGGGGATGGTGCTGGAACTAAGTTTCCGCACCCTTGAGATGTCTGAGGTGTCGTCTAAATCCAACTGTGAATCAACGTCACACAGGTCACTTCGCGCACTCTTCTAACCTGTGATACCTTCGTGATCTATGAAAATCACCCTCGCGCATCCCTAACCAGGGGCTGATGTGCTTTTGCACTGCTAGGGCAACAATCTGTGCTAACTCCTCAAGTTATATCGTAGATCTTACTTATCTTCCGTATAAAAGTTAGTTAACTTCGCATAAACAGATACTTATAATTCTTATGTTCACTTATTTAGCACATTCATATAATTTTGAGCAACATATAAATAATAAACTTGCAATTCATACCCAACATACTCAATGCATAAAAAAGGAAAAAGGTACACATAATGATGAGAAACTTCTCTTTATTACTTCTTCAATCAGTTACAGACTCGACTCACCCTGCACACTCAGCTGCAGGGGTTTGTGCACTCAATTGTGGACTACTATGCCTTTGCACACTCAGCTGCAGTGCCTTCTCCTACCCTACGAACCAAAGACTCGACTTTCCACTTAGACTCTATTCCATCAAGATCTTCTATGCATTCTATTCTTTCTGCTATGATCTAATGTATTTTACAACTCAGAGTCTCGCCCTATTTATACAATCCCATGGTCCGCAGACCATGTGTAGAACTCTCAAGCCAACATTACATTACAAAAATGAGGGCGAATAACCCTCTGACTCATTTACAATATTCGCACTCCGCGCCCACAAATCGCAGAGTCTTTACATTGGACTTAGTCAAAACTTGGGCTTTAAGCCCCAAAACTTGCCTAGGGGCATCCCACGCTCAACAGCCCCCAACACAAACATCGTGACTCGCCCTCGAGTCACTCGGTTGGTGCAAAGATCTTCACGCGGAGACCTCCCAATTCTTCTCAGACCGCTGCGAGTCAACAGTGCACTGAACCACTTCCTACAAGATTTTCAGTGGCTAGTCAAATGTCTAGGCCACCTGTGTAAGGCTTCAATTGACTACCATTTACTTTGCTTGGGAAGATTTCACCATTGAGTTTCACCAACTACATTGTGCCACCATTTGTGACTCCCTTAATAACATATGGTCCCATCCAATGCATTTGGAGTTTCCCTGCGAATTTATCGAACTTGTTGTCATATAACAACACCAAATCATTCACCTTAAATGTGCACAACTTGATATGTCAATCATACCATGCCTTTTCACGCTGCTTTTGTACCTGTTGATGAAATCCTGTCAAAAGCCATTCTTCTTCGAGTTCTTCCAGTTACACGAGCCTCTCCTCTAGGGCTCCATGGTCTGTCATACCGGTGAGTGCCGCTATGCGTAGATTAGGCACGATATATTCCATTGGAATTACGGCTTCCACTCCATAAACCAGCTGGAAAGGCGTTTGTCCTGTCAGTTTCTTGCATGTTGTCATGTAAGCCCATAGTAATGCGGGGATGCATAGGTCCCAATCACTTCTCTGCACATTGCATACTTTTATGAGCGTGGTCTCCAATGCTTTTGTTAAACGCCTCTACGGTCCCATTAGCCTGTGGGTGATATGGCGTGCTTTTCTGATGATACCCCTGAAACTCTTCTGTTAGTGCGCTAATCGTTTCGTTCAGGAAATGTGTATTGTGATCGCTCATTAAGATCTTCAGGTAGCCAAATCATGTCAGTACATGCTCAAACAGAAACTTTGTGGCTGTCGGAGCTATGCAATCTTTCACTAGCTGCACTTCTGCCCAACGCGTCAGGTATTCAGTTGTAGTAATAATATATCTCACGCTTGTCTTTCCTTGCGTTTTGATCGGTCCTACAAAGTCGATATCCCCCTTTTCAAAGGGATGCAATGTCGTTTGCGGATTCAAAGGCATCTCGTCCCTTTGCGATGGCTTGCATATTCTTTGACATACATCACATGCCTTGCAATGTGCTTTTCAATCCTGATAAAGGGTCGACCACCACAACCTTGCATGGAGAATATTCTGCGCGGTTGCTCTTCCTGCATAATGACCTCCCGCAGGGCCCCAATGAGTGTCCATGAGGATACTACTTCATTCAAACTCTGGCACATACCTTCGTAGTATCTCATCATTCCCCATCTTACACAAATGCCCTGCGATGATAGAAAAATCTGCCGCGCGCACCACTAGTTCCTTTTTCTGCAGGGCAGAGTAACCTTCCGGCGCAGTTCCCGTTGTTAGAAAGTGGATTATATCTTCAAAGTGTCCATCTACTACGTGCACAGCAAAAAGCTGCACGTTAGGTAGTCCTTCCTCCAAATTGGTAGGTTCCTTCCCTGTCTCAATGCGCGACAAGTGATCTAGGCTCATGTTCAACTGCCAAGGCTTCACAACAACTTTGAAATCATATTCTTGGAACAATAAGAACCACTTGCATATGCATCCCCCCAACACATGCTTATTGACCAAGTATTTCAATGTGGAATGATCTGTGTACATCTTTAAGTGTCCCCTAGGAAATAGTGCCGATATTTCTGGAGCACGTACACCATAGCCAGTCCCTCGCATTCAGTGGTGGAGTAGTTCTTTTCTGCTTTAGATAATCTGTGACTCATGAATGCGATAGGGTGATCCAATCCTTCTTCGCCCTCTTGTGTAAGTATGGCTGCCAGCACTATACATGACGCATCAACATGAACATGAAATTATTTCTTCCAGTTCGGGAAGACAAGAATTGGTGGAGTAACCATTTTCTACTTCAATATATCCAAGCTTTTCTTATAGTCATCATCATAGCAAAATGTGACATCCTTATTTAGTAGTTTTTCCATGGGCATAGTGATCTGCTCATAACTCTTGATAGACTTTCTAGTACCCAGCGTGTCCCAAAGTAGCTCGCAGCTGTTTCACACTGTGCGGTGCTTCAAAATTTAGAATTACCACAATTTTCATGGGGTATACCATCATCCCCTCTTTACAAACCACATGTCCCAGTAGGTTCCCAAAAGGAACAAGAACTATACATTTCTTTAGGTTGAGCACGATTTGGTATCTTCAGCATGTATCCAACATCAAGCGTAGGCTCACTACATGGTTCCTAACCAACCCAAATACAGTCCAATCATCAAAATAGACCTCCAAAAATTTATGAATACATTCCTTGAACGCTGCAACAATGATGCACGAGAAGATAGCTGGTGCGTTCTTCAATCCAAAAGGCATGACAGTATATTGAAAACAACCCCACTTCGTTGTGAAGGTTGTTTTGCTTCTATCTTCCGGCACGATCTTGATCTGGTGGCATCCCCAGAACCCATCGGTGAAATAATATGCCTCCTGACCACGTACATTGTCCAATACCTCATCTATGAATGGGGTTGGGAATGGATCATGGACCCACCCAAATTTTTAGAGATCTACGCATATTCTTATTTCGTCCTTCTATTTCTTTTCTTATACCACCATCAAACTTACCCAATCAGACTCTTCAACAGGCTCAATAATGCCTGCCGCGAGCATCTTATCTAACGCTATTCGTACCTTCTCCTTGTACTTTGGGTTTAAGCAATACGGTCTCTGCTTCACTGGCTTCACATCGGGTTTTAATGTGATCCTCATTACTCCTAAGTCTTCGATTATCCCTTTAAGTCCATGAACTTGGTCGGAAATAAGTCCTAATACTCGTGGAGTAATTCAATGACTTTATCTACCTTAGCGGCTTCCCAGTAATCCTCAATATTCACAAATTTTGGTTCTGCCTCTATACCAATGTTTACCTGCTGAGTCTTTACTTACACGGTTATGTTAGGGTTCTTGATTTGTGGTACTTGAACCTTGCACTGGCCTTCTGTCTCTGGAATATCGATGTTCCTCAGATCTTCATCCTCTTCCTCAGCAGTTACATTGTAACATTCTAGTGTGCAAGTTGACTGGGCAGCCCAGTCAGGCTGATTCAATACTGCCTGCTCCTGTGGCATTCTAAAGATGGTTGCTTTTACTTCTTGTAACGCTTCATTAATACTCTCCCATCCGTCATCAAAGTTAAAGGTCATCACAAACCCTTCATGCAGAACATCCCATTCATTTGTCCTGTGGCGAAGCTCTGTTTCTATATACCAGTTCATTGGTATAACATCCAGAGTGTGATAGAACAGGTGCACCCACTCTGGTTGTGCCTTTTATCCATAGGCCTACGTCCATTTAGCCAAATGTGTGCGTAGACCATCTCGCCCATCGTATTTATCTGTGAATCGTACTCGAGGCTTCCCAAACCATGTGTGCATCATCCTTCTACATGTGCGTCAGTCATCAAAGTTTCCTTTGTGTGTACCCCACCATCTCGTGAGCGTAGCATGAAGTACCCAATTCAAGGCTTCAAAATGCTATTTCTCCAGTAACTCTTTCTCAAATCTGTCTAAGAAAGCATCCACCTCACCTAATCCATCATATGTAGGCAAATCTCTCATTTCCATTGATACACATCGTAGTGATCTTGTCATCATATTACAGTTAAATGTGATTACCTCATGCAACCTGTTCTACCATCGCTTTATCTCCTCATCTGAATCTGAAGTACAAGAGATTTTATGCTCCCATGAAATTCGTTTGTCTGCAATGGGATTTACCCAGTCTTCTTCTCGCACAGTTATCTTGTAGATGCAGTCTAATTCGTCATCGCTTTCATATTCGTGCACTGACTCAGTGTAGTGTGATCCCTTTGCAGGGTCTAAAGGCATCACTACGCGTAGAGACTTCTTCTCAAAAATCATCTTGCACTTCTTCAGGTTAATCACCCCATTCATGTGAGTGGCCCAATCAATTCCTAAGAGCACAGGGTAGAGATTGTTGTCATCGACAATCTCTATCACCTCAAAGTCGGCTAGCATGCTTGCTCCTTCAATATCCACTATGATACCCTGCAATCTCCTAGGGGAATTATCTTTTGTTGGTGCGCCATGCGCAACTGGATAGGAGACAACTGTAGCGTCAGGTTCCCCATGCGTTCCCACGTCTACTTTGGCAGAACGTTCACATTTGATCCTAAATCCAAAATTACTTGGTCCATCTTGTATTCCCCAATCTATGTGGTTAACCTCATTTCTCTCCCTGTTCTAGTCTTATGCTTTCAGGTCTTCCGGATTACATGCAGTTCTCCTGTCATGGTCCCAAAGCATCTATTAATGAGTTCTTGTAATCCCTTGATTGCCTTACTATCATGTAGTAGCTTCATACATGTTTCCAGGAACATCGTGAGCATCGATGGGTCCATTTCTAGCTTCAATTTGTTTTTTCTTCCTGAAGTGGAGGCATCAATAAAGTTCTTCTTAAAAGTTTCTTGAGCGCACTCCAAATCAAACTATGCTTCCTTTGTTGGAGCCTTGCGAACCCAAGTACTTTCTTTAGGCTATTTACCTTTATCATATCCTGTCGTAATTCCACTTCGGAGCACAATATTTACATTAGGTTCTTCCTCGCGTGGCTCAGACCTCATCATTTGTAGGTTCTGAGTTAGGGGAGGTTGTAGCGCTCCCTTGTCGCGTATACTAGCGATCAACGTAGGAAAATCTTCCATCTCATGATCGAATAAGGTACAATACAAACATGATGGACGCGTCGGATTCAAACAATCGTGGGCATAATGGCCTAGCCCTCAGCAATTGTAGCATATCATTTTTCCGTGACCTCTCCTAGGTCCTCTTCCACCTTGGCCTCGTTAGCACCCCTGGAATCCAATTCGTGCCATCCCTATGCCCTGGTCTAGGGGCTGTGTTTCGGCCTAAACCCTGTAGGTAGGAATTCTATCCATCATTAGCTCATAACTTCTACATGTGCGCTCATCATGTCCCACCGATCTACAGAAATTACAGAACAACTATTGTGAATCCTGTGTGTACTTCTGTAATAGATGACAGTTGTTCGTAGCATGCTTTCCTTCTATTTGACAAATCACACACCATAGAGCAGGTGTTGTGCTTGGTGCTGCTTGTGTTTTCGGTCTTAATGCCATCGGTCCTCCTCCCGCGAGGTAGTTCACAAATATCGGGTAGTGGTCTTTATCATGACCCTCACCTTTGCATGTCACACACCACAGCTCTTCGCGTACTTCTGGTCAGATTGTTCTATCCTATTTCAGAATCTACATTTCAAGGCATAAGTTTTTCAACTGTGCGTGGATCTGCTGAACTCCCAGGTTAGGATCCTGTATTGGGGTCTCATGCAACCTCATCGTGACCTCTAAATCTTCGGCCTAAGTTGTCAACCGCTGTTGCCCATCTGTCAGAGTCATGTTGGCTTTGCAAATCGTGCACTTAAGCCTTTGATCGAACTCCCAAGGAGTCTCACTTGGTAGCATCGTGATCTCCTTGAACCCAATGATTGACTATGCTTATGACTTCAGTTTTCTAAACTCCCTAGTTAGTGCAGCTTGGATAACCGTGATTCCCATATTCAGATTATCATTTGAGAGCTTGATGTACCAAGTCAGCGCGCAATCCTGCAGAGCGCTAACCAATGTTGCTTTCTTTATAGCATCGTCTATAACTCCCTATGCTTCCCATACGGCTTTTACGATGAACCAAAACTAATCCGGATCTTCATTTCTAACTCGCTTGAACACTGGAAACTTTATTGAGCTAGCCATATTAAAATGTGGTGCTAGAGGAGGTGGTATGGGTGAAGACGGAGGTGATGACAGTGAAATTGGCAGTGGTGTGGGTGGGGGTGGTATGCGCGGAATCCTCTGCCTTATCAAATTGACCGCACTGCGCGGAGATACCTTCGCGAGCTCTTCCTCGTCCCCTTGTGGAGATGAAACCAAAGGGCTAGTCTCTAGTTCCATACTTCCTTCGTTTCTGTAAATTCTCCCACTTTGCGTAGCCCTAAACATCAATGTACCCTCATAATCTGCTTTTCGCACAATACCATTTTAATCCAAGTGTTCAAAGACTTTACGTACTTACCTCACGGTCCTTTGAGAAAGCGTCGCTTTTCCTCGCTATAGCTGACTGAAGTATCTACTGCAAATTCTGTGATGAATCCTTCTATAATTTGATGAGCCAGTGATCCGTAGTGTGCACAATCTTATCCTCTAATGCTTCCAATCTGTGCACCAACTCTGGGGTCAACACAATAGCTCTGTCAAGCTTCCACCTTCCTTGGCTATCTGTTAGCTTCACGATCCACTCCTATAGCTCAGTAGGGAACGAAGCGAAGAAAATTTCATGGATCTCTGTGTACAAGTAGTAGTCTAACCACTTTTCTTTTGATAGTCACAGATTCCTATTCTCCTACGCTGTGAATTCATCAATTTTCCTGTCTAACCACCCTTCAATATCCTTCTTAGTTAGATTATAATGATGCGACATCATACATCTCTATGTATATTCCGGTCTTGGTAACAGAACCATTTGTTGGCTTGATGGGGCCTGACCTAGGTTCGGAGTTAATTAGCCAAAAAAATCCTTGTACTACTGACCCTTTCATCAACATCCCACGGAGTGCGGATTGAGGTCTCACCCGAAGTAGTATGGGGGGATGCTGAACCAAGATTCCACACCCTTGAGATGTCTAAGGTGTCGCCTAAGTCCAACTATGAATCAGCCTCGCGCAGGTCACTTCGCGCACTCTTCTGACCTATGATACCTTCACAATATGTGACAAGCACCCTCATGCAGCTCTAACCAGGGGCTGATGTGCTTTCGTGCTACTAGGCAAATGATCTGTGATAACTCCTTAGTTTATACCGCAGATCTTACTTATCTTCTGTATAAGAGTTAGTTAACTTCACATAAACATATACTTATTCTTACGTTCACTTATTCAACTCATTCATATAAGTTCGCACAGCATATAAATAGTAAACTTGCAATTCATACCCAATATACTCAATGCATAAAACAAGAAAAAGATACATAGAATGATAAGAAACTTATCTTTATTACTTCTTCAATCGGTTACAGACTCAACTCACCCTGCACACTCAGCTATAGGGGCCCGCGGGCTCAATTGCGGACTACTAGGCCTCTGCGCACTCAACTGCAGAGCATTCTCCTACCCTACTACCCAAAGGCTCGACTTTCCACTTAGACTCTATTCAATCAAGATCTTCTATCCATTCTATTATTCCTATTATGATCTGAAGCCTTTTACAACTTACAACCTCTCTCTATTTATATAATCCCATGGTCCGCGGACCATGGGTAGAACTCTCAAGCCGACATTACATTACAAAAATGAGGGCAGACAACGCTCTGACTCATTTACAATCTTCGCGCTCCGCACCCACAAATCACAGAGTCTTTACATTGGACTTAGTCAAAACTTGGGCTTTAAGCCCCAAAACATGTCTTGGGGGATCCCATGCCCAACAGTCTCTACGATTGAATATAGTCTACCATGATCAACATGGTCATCCTTGGTCCACCATAGTCAACCAAAAACATTTCATTTTCTACAAACTCCTAATGACTAGCCATAGTCAACGACTGCTAGAATGGTCAAACTTGGTCAACCAAGGTCTCTATGGTTGATTATGGTCAATAAAAATATTTATGGTTGAATATGGTCAATGAGGGGCAATGTCTCTATTGTTAACCATGATCAACCATAATTAACAAAGGTCAGCCATAATAAACCATGGTCAACGATTATCAACCATAATTAATTGTGGTTAAATTTTATCAACCATCATCAACCATGATTAAAGTCCCTTTATTTGAATTTGGTAAACCATGGTTGAGTGTCGTAAACCATGGTTAACCATTATGAACCATTATCAACGATGATCATTTAATGTGAACCATTTCCCACCATGGTCAAGACAAAGCACCTTACAATCATTAAATCAGTTAAAAACGAAATCCCTTACCATCATCATAACTCACTTCAGAATTTTTGTTAGGTTTAACACTTTGAGGAATGTGAATATTTGCTATTACAATCATATTTAATCAACAATACGTAATGTGTCATTATTATTTAAACAATATAATGAATACGTAATAAATGGTGGGGTTAAATTATAACATACCGTTAGGTTTCATAATTTGAGTGTAAGATTAAATTACAATGCTGATAAATCATAATCTTCTCACCATATATCACTTCACTAAATTGCTAGATGAGAAGTTAACATGTATGCAAAAGTAAACAGAATTGTTATCAACACTTGGCAGTGTATGCAGTACTTAGGGTTAACACTTTCATTATACTGGTGTATTGAACGTTTCGTTTAACAATAGAGTTTCATTATTATATTTATAGAATAATAAAATGGTAGAATTTCATCTTTATATAACTCGGGTTATAATGATTAAACAGTAGGTAAAATTATGATTAATTTGTTTTAATGCAATCACTATTTTATTAAATTATTGAACTTTTATTATTATATAAAATAATTTTACATATATTAAAATAATTTTTAATATTATATTATTTTACTATATTGTTGTATTAATGTATTTTATTAATTAAAACATTAATTTTAAAAATTTAAATTAATATGCTAATATTAATTATTAATTAATTTATTAATATTAATATATTAATTAAAGAATTAATATATTATTTAAAATAAATAAATTAACACATAATTATTATAGTCAACCACATTAATCAAGCATAGAGAAACATGACCACATTCACACTCACTCGACTCTATGTTTACCATATTTCACAACAAGCAACTTTATTATTTTATGCACTCAAATTCATACTAAGTCAATAGATCGTCGGTCAATTAATTAATGATATTAATAAAAAATGAAAACATTACTTAAAACTTTACTTAAAGCATTAATAATATCAATTAAAATGTTTAATGCCTTTAATTAAAACATTTGACAATATAATAATTAAAATATTTATTTAAAATTGTTTAATGATGCTAAACATTAATTTAAAAAGGTTTAAATAAATGTCTTAATATTAATTAATAATAATATTTGTTTATTAACATTAATGCATTCATATATTAAGTAAAGCATTAACACATAATTAAAAAAAATTACCTAAGATAAAATTATTATAGTCAACCACATTTGTCAAACATAGCCAAATATGACCACATCATTTATTTAAGCCTATATTTGTAGAAATTTTGAATAATATGACACTTATTCACAGAGATTATCCTGATTATACGCTATTGGGGAATACATGCATAATACATAACCTCCTCTATGTTGATCATCAATTTAGCAACATTAAAAACAATGAAACATCAATCGCATGTGCACATTAACACAGTATGTAACCCGGGGAAAGCATACAACTGAAAACCCCACACTATCTGTATATTATAACGATAGAGAACATGTAACAATACATAGTACAATACTCCTCACAAGTACTCAGTACTATCTCCACCTGTTACACACAAACTAGCTCAGATATGATGCCTCAAATCTCCTCCACTGTTTGCCTACCTCCACTATGCAGTCCTGCATGAGAATCAATCACTCTATGAATTCGAATTCCCTTGGTTATACTACGCAAGCCTCATTAGAAATCTCCATCCATGCATGTGCAAATCTCATGCACAGCTATAGTCACAACTGATAGCAATCTCAACCTCTAACACCTGTCTCCACTGAACTGTCCATGCACTGAGTTAACTGATGTATTCTTGAGTTAATTTATGAGTTAATAATTAGTGAATTAATTAATAATTAATTCACACAACTCATCACTAGTGTATTCTGCAGTTAGACTAAATACAACTAGTTTAACCAAGTCAAACTGAACACAACTCCATCAACTCCACAATCAACTCCACCAAACTCAACCACATGAGTTCTAACTGAATTCCTGCATGCAATAGCTCAATTGACCCACAAGAAAAGCGTATTTCCTTCTGACAGTTGCATGTGCCACATTTGTAGTTCAAATTGAAGTGCTCCAAGAGGATAAGATAATAATAGAGTTTAGGCTTTTGTGATCCATATCAAGTTAGAGAAAGATTCTTCGGCGAAAATCACATGGAATCTCATTTGTCGACGCGTTTCGAACCAACTAGTGTGGTTCATCATCAGGACAAGTTGAAGAAACAGATCTAGCTCATCATGCTAAATAGTCTGAGCGGAGCCTCCAACAGCTATCTTCCCTAACGGTTAGTTTGACTCAAGGACAGGGGTCAAAATTATTATAATAGTTTAATTCGTAAAAATAAATAAAATGTTATAAAGGGTAAATGGTACGAGACCTAATAATTGAAAATTATAAGTTAATTAATAATTTAAAAGGAAAATTAGTCAAATAAATGACCTTGAAATGCCTAAAAAATATAAATAATTTTATTTAAAAGTATTAAAAAATAAAAGGTAATAAAGAAAATCAAAGTCAATAATTAAAAACTATAATTTAATTAATAATTTAAAAGGAAAATTAGTTAATTAAATGACCTTATAATAAATGGATAAGTGAAATAAATTATTATTATTGAGGGTATTTGGCATGAGACCTAATAATTAAAAATTACAAGTTAATTAATAATTTAAAAAAGAAAATTGGTTAAATAAATGACCTTATAATAAGGGAATAAGTTAAATGCCTAAGAACTATATGAAGAATATATAAAAATAATCTTATTTAAAAGTATTATTAAAATTGTATGTTAATTAAAAATAATAAAAGGTAATAAAGAGAATCAAAGTTAATAAAAATTATAAGTTAGTTAATAATTTAAAAGGAAAATTAGTTAATTAAATGACCTTATAATAAAGGATAAGTTAAATGCCTAGATATATAGAGTAATATATATCTAGGCATTTTCCTCCCTCGCCGATCAAATTTTTCGAAAGAAAACTCATACGGAGCAGTATCTTCATGCCAGTTCCCACCATTTCCCGGCTCAAAAGATGGGTGTTCTCAATACCCTTGCTACTCGGGCCCTGAGGATCTCGGACAAGAAGAGCTTTGAGAAGGAAAAATCCCATTTGATGGATGTCTTTGTGGAGAATGGTTACAGTAGATACATGGGTCAAAGGGCTTTCCTTAAAGCTTCCAAGAATTTTCTGGCTAAAAGAGAACCTAAAGATCAAGTTCTTGGTGTCCATCTTCCGTATGTTCAAGGGACCACTGATAGAATTGGTAGGATTCTCAGGAGACATAGTATCCCTGTGTCCTTTAGGCCCCTGAACACCATTCGTTCGTCCCTCAGATCAGTGAAGGATCCCATCGACCCTAAAGATATGAAGGGTGTTTATATGATCCCTTGTTCCTGTGGGACCCCCTATATTGGGGAGACTGGTCGTTCCATTAATCAGAGGATTAGCGAGCACGCAGCGGATCTGAAGCATATGAGATCTAAGTCTTCCGCTTTGGCTGAACATGCTGAGAAAACCAATCATCATGTTTGTATTGAAGAAGCCAGTGTTATTGCTAAGGTTTCGCATTTCCATCATCGAAAATTCAGGGAAGCGCTTGAGATTGAAAAGAGACCAAGCAATCTCAATAGAGAGGATGGTTGGAAAGTCAGTAGGTGTTGGGTCCCAGCCCTCTCTTCCTAGTCGTTTTTCCGTCCTCTTTGGTTTGTTGTGTCTTTTATCTTTATTTTTTCTTATTTATTTATTTTATTATTATTATTATTATTATTATTATTTTTTTTTTAATTTATTGATTTATTTATTTTTCGATTTTTATTTTTAATTTTTTTATTTATTTATTAGTTTTTATTCGCGTGATATTTATTTATTTATGTATAGCAACCTATTTCTTATATTTCAAGGTCCTTTATGCCTATTTTTCCATTTTAATTCCTATTATTTTTATATATTGATTATTTTTATTTAAGGGCCTTCATATAACTAATTTTCCTTTCAAATTCTTTACAGCTTATATTTTTAACTAATTTCCGATCTAACATATCATCCTTTGATTTTCTTTATTATATTATGAACTTATAAGGTCCTTTTTATAGCTTAATTACCCTTTATTAATTAACATACAATTTTTAATAATATTTTTAAATAAAATTAATTTATATATTACTCTATACATCGAGGCATTTAACTTATCCTTTATTATAAGGTCATTTAATTAACTTATTTTCCATTTAAGGTCCTTTTTATAGCTTAATTACCTTTTATTAATTAACATACATTTTTAATAATACTTTTATATAAAATTAATTTATATATTACTCTATATATCTAGGTATTTAACTTATCCTTTATTATAAGGTCATTTAATTAACTAATTTTCCTTTTAAATTATTAACTAACTTATAATTTTTATTAACTTTGATTCTCTTTATTACCTTTTATTATTTTTAATTAACATACAATTTTAATAATACTTTTAAATAAGATTATTTTTATATATTCTTCATATAGTTCTTAGGCATTTAACTTATTCCCTTATTATAAGGTCATTTATTTAACCAATTTTCCTTTTTAAATTATTAATTAACTTATAATTTTTAATTATTAGGTCTCGTGCCAAATACCCTCAATAATAATAATTTATTTCACTTATCCATTTATTATAAGGTCATTTAATTAACTAATTTTCCTTTTAAATTATTAATTAAATTATAGTTTTTAATTATTAACTTTGATTTTCTTTATTACCTTTTATTTTTTAATACTTTTAAATAAAATTATTTATATTTTTTAGGCATTTCAAGGTCATTTATTTGACTAATTTTCCTTTTGAATTATTAATTAACTTATAATTTTTAATTATTAGGTCTCGTACCATTTACCCTTTATAATATTTTATTTAATTTTACGAATTAAACTATTATAATAATTTTGACCCCTGTCCTTGAGTCAAACTAGCCGTTAGGGAAGATAGCTGTTGGAGGCTCCGCTCAGACTATTTAGCATGATGAGCTAGATCTGTTTCTTCAACTTGTCCTGATGATGAACCACACTAGTTGGTTCGAAACGCATCGAAAAATGAGATTCCATATGATTTTCGCCGAAGAATTTTTCTCTAACAGGATAAGATAATGTTTATAGTCCAAATATTATTATGAGCTAATAATATTCGACTATTCTATTTTTAGCCTGGCAGTCTAAAAATAGAAACCAGCCATATGTCTAAAAACAGAAGTCCATCTATTTTTACCAACATGACCAACCATCCACAAATAGCATCCTGCAACTCATAGACCATGATCTATATGTCTAAAAATAGACATAGTCTAAAAATAGACTTTGCGCCAAAAATAGCCGGCGGGCCCACTTAGTGAAGGCAACTTCTTTCCACTAAGCTCCATCATCTTGTTGCATTCTCAACACTCCCTCTCAACAAGATATGGATTATCAACAACCCCTATCCTGCCTCAGTGGTATTCGAATTTGCTCCTGGTGAGCGCCTTTGTCAAGATATCAGCATCCTGATCCTCCGTTGGAATGTATGAAAGTAACATGATTCTCCGCTACACACAATCTCTGATATGATGGTACCTGATGTCAATGTGCTTAGATATATCATGAAATACTGGATTAGCTGAGAGTTTAATGCAACTCTGGTTATCACAATAAATCATTGTAGGCTCCAAGCATGAACCGAACAACCCGACCAGGATCTTCCTCATCCATATAGCCTTGCATGCAGCCAAAATTGCTTCCATATACTCAGCCTCTGCTGAACTGAGTGCCACAGATCTCTGCTTCCTGCTGTACCAAGAAACTGCTGTCGACCCGATACTGAAGACCCCTCCAGATGTGCTCTTTCTGTCTGTTGGGCTCCCTGCCCAATCTGCATCCGTGAAGCCACATAGCTTCACCTCATCCTCCTATTTGTACCACAATCCATATCCCGATGTGCCTCTGAGATAACACAATACATGCTTGCCTGCCTTCCAGAAGAGCTTGGTTGGCTTAACCATAGCTTGTGAAAGTTGGTTAACAGCATAGCATATATCGGGTCGTGTATTGACCAGATACATAAGCGACCCCACCAACTGTCGATAAACAGTGGCATCCACTACTTCTGCTGAAGTAGCATCCTCCTTCCTCCAACCTCCAGGAAGAGGAGTATCAACAGGCTTGCAACCATGCATGTTGAACTTCTCCAGTATCTCCCGAGCATACTTACCCTGAGAAACAAATAGTCCATCACTGCGCTGCCAATTTCCAATCCCAGGAAATAATGAAGGAGGCCCAAGTCCTTCATCTCAAACTACTTAGCAAGATCATCCTTGCATGAAAGTATCAACAGCTCATCACCTGTTAGAATCAAATCATCTACATAAAGTACAATGATAAGCAACTTACCCTCCACCACAATCTAGTATAGGTTAGGATCCGCCTCACTCTTGGAGAATCCAAGTCCAGTGAAATAATTGTTTATCCGTGTGTACCAAGCACATGGTTCTTGTTTCAACCCATACAACGCTCTCTTGAGCCTGCACACATGCGACTCGCTGCTGAAGATATCGAAACCTTCGGGCTGCTCTATGTACACCTCCTCCTCAATGACTACGTTGAGGAATGCAGTCTTCACATCCATCTGATGAATGTGCCACCCCATCTGCACTGAGAGAGAAAGAATCGTCCGTATGGAAGAATACCTTGCGACAAGTGCAAAGGTCTCTTCATAATCGATCCCCTCTATCTGTGAAAAGCCTCGAGCAACAAATCTTGCCTTGTACTTCTCCACACTCCCGTCAGCTGCCTGCTTAACTTTGTATATCCATCTCGAACCCACCACTGATTTCCCTTCCGGTCTTGGGACAATCTCCCATGCACTGTTTCTGACAATCAAATCATACTCTTCCACCATGGCATCTACCCATGCGGGATCCTCCACAGCTTCCTCGAAAGAGGATGGCTCAGTCACAACACATTTGATCACAAGAGCCATGTATCTAGTGTACCGATTAGGTGACTATCTCTGTCTACGTTGAGCTGTAGGTGGTCCTACAACCTTCTCTACATCTTGAGCCAGTCGCTCAGCTTCTATCAAGCGCTTTCGCCCTCTGATGGTTGGCACTGCATGAGTGGTCTCTTCCACTCCATGAACTTCATCCTGTGGCTGATCCATGTCCTGAAGCTCATCTTTAGGAACTAATAGCTCCTCATCTGCATGCAAGTGTGGCTCCCTCTCAAGCGAACACTTCATGGCTTTCTCCTCCTGAAATTTTATATCTCGTCGCACAACAGTCTTGCCACTGTTTGGAAAATACACACGATAGTTGTGGGGCGTATTAGTGTACCCCACAAATATCCCAACCTCTGTGGTCGGCTCCAACTTCTTCCAGGCATCCTTCGTCACATGCATGTAAACATTAGTACCAAAAATCCTCAAATGAGAAATATCAGGCCTCTTACCAGAATAAGCCTCCTCGAGTGTACTCATGCCAAGTATCCTGTGAGGACAATGGTTCTGCACATATACTGCAGTATTTCATGCTTCCACCCACAAGTGAAGGGGTAGGCCCTGATCATGCAACATAGCCCGTGTAGCACCCACGATCGTTCTGTTCTTCCGCTTAGCAACCCCGTTTTGTTGTGGGTTATGGGGAGCTATGAGCTCTCTTCGAATCCCTTCTGCACTACAAAAGTCCTTGAACTCGCTAGAGATGTATTCACCACCATTGTCGCTCCTAATAGCCTTCACCTTCTTCCTCGAATCCTTCTCGATCAGTTGTTTGAACTCATAGAACTTTGAGTATGTCTCGCTCTTCTTTTGCATGAAGAAGATCCAACACTTTCAAGAGAAATCATCAACAAATATCACATAATATGTGTGCTTTGTTGTTGAAGCTACTGAAAAAGGTCCACACACGTCTGTGTGAATTCTCTCAAGGATCGTCATGGCGCGACTATCCTTCTCGCGAAAGGTGGCTTTCACAAATTTTCCCAAACACACCGCTTGCACTGATCTGACTGTGCAAGAGTGCCTTTAGGAAGCCCTGTAGTAATCTGCTGCAGTATCTTCAAGGCTCCATGGTGAAGGTGACCCAATCTCCTGTGCCACAACTCGCCATCATCCCGACTCACCAATCCTTCTGCCTTGCATGCCATTGCTGCGCAGCCATCTACATGCAACTGATAAAGGTTCCTGACTCGAACCCCTATCTTCTGGGTTTCTCCAGTTGTCTTACTGCGCAGGAAGGCCTTTCCCTCACTGAAAACAACATCATATCCCTTGTCTTCTAACATCGCCACAGAGATAAGATTCTTCTTCAATCCTGGAACATGCATCACTTCCTTCAATATGAAGGGTTTACCAGACTCCCTCTCAAAGGAAATGGTACCGATACCAGTCGCACTGTATCTACCATCATCGCCCATCTCGATGTGCACTCCAAGATCTTTCTCCTCCAGATTAGAAAAAAAATCTCGATCTCCTGTCATGTGAAAAGACGCACCACTGTCCAAGTACCATACCAATCCCATCACACTTGATACCAAGCATGTGATCAATGAAAAATCAAGCTCAAACTATGAGGCTAAGGCCTCTCCTGCTGCAGATCCAACAACTTGCTTATTTTTCTTCTTCTGCGGACAATTTGTGGCATAGTGTTTGTGTTGGTGACAGTGAAAGCACTTCACCTTGGACATGTCCTGCTTCTTGCCTTTCGCACCAGAATGAGAAGCTTTCTTGCTCTTCCCCTTATTTGATTTGGCAGCCAAAGCGCAATTTTCATCATCAGTTGCATTTGATGAAGATCCGTCCTTGGTATTCCGCCTGATCTCCTCCTGCACAAGATCTAATGAAAGTCTCTCCCATCCTGGCAATTTCTCCTGACCATTGGCAGAGTCCTGATAGGAATGTCAACTCTTCGGAAGACCAAGGAGAGCCAAGCTCACCAAGTCCTCATCATCGACAGTCACCCCCACACTTCCCAGCTCATCCCTGCATTGAGTGAACTTTGTGAGATACTTGGGCATACTGTCTCCCTTCTCGCATTTAATGTTTCTGAGTTTATCCTTCAGTGCCAGCTTCCTCTGATCGCTCTTGCTTTGGAATAGATCTGCCAACGCTTTCCACATCAAGTATGGAGAAGCCTTTCCATGCAAGCTAGACACAATGTGATCCTTCACGCCCTCGAACAGAATCCTTCAACACTTTGTTGTCTTCTTTTGCCAAGCATCAACTTGCGTGGTATCAGTAGGCTTTGGGACCTCAGCCTCTATGAACTCCTTCAGCCCATTTGTTGTGTGTGGAGCATGATTGTTCAAAGGTCTTTGTTTCAGCCGGATGTATACCCCAGGAAGTCTTGTACACCCCTCCACACGGGGGGGTGCGGGGGGGACTTGTCCCCCCCACGGGGGTCCAGGGGGAC
The DNA here is from genome assembly GCA_031772625.1 of Pinus tabuliformis. Lineage (NCBI taxonomy): Eukaryota > Viridiplantae > Streptophyta > Pinopsida > Pinales > Pinaceae > Pinus > Pinus tabuliformis. The sequence goes on from CM062818.1 coordinate 1,331,399,479, forward strand.
CGATCCCCCCCGGCTGGGGGGTCCGGGGGCAGCACCCCTGAAGCTAAAAACAAATGTAAAATTGCCTTATAAAAGTATAGTAATTTCTAGTCAATCTAGGCCGTTCATTAGGCAGATGATCTGACGGTAGAACTTATGTTTAGTTTAGGGTTTTTTTCCCTAGAAGGCAACCCCTCTCTTTGTATGAGGGTATTGTATTTGAGGTTGTGAAATAGATGTGTATTCTGTGAGTGAGAAACAGAGAGGTGAGACTGTGAGAGAAAACAGAGGATATTACAGCGGATTTGCTGTAGGTTGTGTCTCTTCATTTTGCTGGATAATGGAAAGGAAGGACTGGCTGTTCGGGGTGGACGTAGCCCAAACTGGGTGAACCACGTATATCTATGTCTCTCTTGTTTTGTGCATTTTCTGTGTTTATATTTCTGCAATATTTTATGTGTTCCATTGCTCCGTAATATATAATTTTCTAACACCATTATCATCTAACACCACCTCCATCCTATCCTTCCATGCAATATAGTTCGAGCTGCCCTCAAGAGCATACTCCAATTGCAATCCGTTGAAAGACATTGCAACGTTGACACGAAGAAAACACTACTACAAATTCGAATTCCACCAGCTCAAAACTCAACCGCCTCTGATCTAAAATTCATGAGACCAAAGTATTTCTCGTATAGAGATTGATTGTATGGGCTTTTACCAGATATCTCACCTTCCAAAGGAAGGATGAATCCAGAGGCTACCTGGCCCGATTACAGACTTCGCCTGAAAAAATAAAATGTAAACACTTTCTGAATAATAGATCTGATGATCAACAGCTCTGATACCATGTAGAAATTTTGAATAATATGACACTTATTCACAAAGATTATCCTGATTATACACTATTGCAAAATGCATGCATAATACATAACCTCCTCTATGTTGATCATCAATTTAGCAGCATTAAAAACAATGAAACATCAATCGCATGCGCACATTAACACAGTATGTAACCCGGGGAAAGAATACAGCTGAAAACCCCACACTATTTGTATATTATAAAGATAGAGAACATGTAACAATACTCCTCACAAATACTCAGTACTATCTCCACCTGTTACACACAAACTAGCTCAGATCTGATGCCTCAAATCTCCTCCACTGTTTGCCTGCCTCCACTGCACAATCCTGCATGAGAATCAATCACTATGTGAATTCGAATTCCCTTGGTTATACTACGCAAGCCTCATTGGCAATCTCCATCCATGCATGTGCAAATCTCATGCACAACTATAGTCACAACTAATAGCAATCTCAACCTCTAACACCTGTCTCCACTGAACTGTCCATGCACTGAATTAACTGATGTATTCTTGAGTTAATTTATGAGTTAATAATTAGTGAATTAATTAATAATTAATTCACACAACTCATCACTAGTTTATTCTGCAGTTAGACTAAATACAACTAGTTTAACCAAGTCAAACTGAACACAACTCCATCATCTCCACAATCAACTCCACCAAACTCAACCACATGAGTTCTAACTGAAGTCCTGCATGCAATAGCTCAACTGACCCACAAGAAAAGCGTATTTCCTTTTGACAGCTGCATGTGCTACATCTGTAGCTCAAACTGAAGTGCTCCAATAGGATAAGATAATGTTTATAGTCCAAATATTATTATGAGCTAATAATATTCGACTGTTCTATTTTTAGCCTGGCAGTCTAAAAATAGAAACTGACCATATGTATAAAAATAGAAGTCCATCTATTTTTACCAACATGACCAATCATCCACAAATAGCATCCTGCAACTCATAGACCATGATCCATATGTCTAAAAATAGACATAGTCTAAAAATAGACTTTGCGCCAAAAATAGCCTGCGGGCCCACTTAGTGAAGGCGACTTCTTTCCACTAAGCTCCATCATCTTGTTGCATTCTCAACAATATTTACCTATTTGAAAATAATCAACCTTGTTAGCTCCAAGTAGTCCACACTTAATGTAACATTAATTAATTAAAACATTAAAACATTAATTAATTAATTAAAATATTTATTTTAATAAATATATTAATATTAATTAATCATCATTTTTTTTGTAAGCTTGGCAAGTCCACATCTTCATCATGTCCAACATATCACCCTGATTGGGGCAGAGAATTGAACCAATGACTTCACATAAAAGAATGCCTTAACAGAGCACCTAAGCACCATCTATCAAGGACCCTGTGGACAATATTAATTAATCATCATATTAAATTATTAATTTATTAATATTAATACACCGATATATTAATTACAACATTAATAAATAATTATAAAATTAATTGATGCATAATTATTGTAGGCAATACGTTAGTCAAACATTGGGAAATATGACCACATTCAAACTTGATCAAGCCTATGTTCGCAGTATTTCACAATAGTTAGCCTTGTCCATTGAAATTCGTTATCAGTTAATGTAACATTAACTATTTAATTTATTAAAACATTAAAACTTTAATTAATTAAAAAATTTGACAATATATTAATTAAAAATTATATTAATTAATTAATTAAGTGTCATTAATACATTGGTATATTAATTAAAGTATTAATACATAATTTAAAAAATACTCAACACATAATTATTATTATCTACCACATTAGTCAAACATAGCTAAACATGACCACATTCAGAGTTGGTCAACCCTATGTTTACCATATTTGACAATAGTCATATTCAATTATAGTCAACCATGGTTGACAATGAATGACACCAAAGCCATTCATTGTCAACCTTAATCAACAATGGTCATCCTTGGTCAATCACAGTCATAATAATAATAATAATAATAATAATAATAATAATATTGTGATGTTGGAATTGTACAAAAATGTTTCTATCATCATAATGCAACACTACAAAATGTGTTCAACCACGTTTCATAATATGAGTGACTCTACAACTATGTTTGACTGTGTTTAACAGTCAATAATCTTCAACTTCGTTAAAACATAATTACATATTAACATTATTTATTAATATTAAAAATTAAACATGTTATGTTACCATAATGGTAAAAAATATATTAGATGTCGCATTGTGACAAACATAGTAAGAATGTTACATTACATTGTGATTTATCTAGCATCACAATGCAACGTTGCAATATTAGTCAACCACATTTACTAATGTACTTGACTATATTGGGGTATGTTTGGTAGTCTACACTCTTCAAGTTTCGTCAATCACAATTCTGTATTAATGGTCAATCAATGTCTCTACAGTCAACCATGATTAACCATGGTTAATCGTGGTTGAATATGGTCAATCAACCATGATTAACAAAGGTCAACCATGGTTAACCATAGTCAACCATGGTCAATGATGGTAAAACATGATTAATCATGCTTGAAATTCTTTGAAAATGATCAAGGTCTCTCTGATTGAGTTTGGTCAACCATGGTTGACCATGACCAACCATTATCAGTCATGGGCATTTAAAGTGAACCATTGTCAACGGTGAACAACAATGTTCAACCACTGTCAACTATGGTCAAACATCACCAATCATAGTCATAATGGTCAATAAATATTTCTATGGTCAACCATGATCAACCATCATAATAATGGTCAGTTGTGGTTAACCATGGTCAACTATGGTTGATTATGGTCATCCATTATCATCCATGGTTGAATATCGTCAACGATGATCAACAATGGTCAACCATGATCAAGGTCTATATGGTTGAATATAGTTTACCATGATCAACCATGATCAACATGGTCATATTTGGTCAACCATAGTCAACCAAAAACATTTCATGTTCTACAAACTGCTAATGACTAGCCATAGTCAACGATTGTTAGAATGACCAAACATCATCAACCAAGGTCTCTATGGGTTATTATAGTCAACCATTACAGTTAATAAAAATATTTATGGTTGAATATGGTCAACCATGGGAAATGCCTCTGTTTTCAACGATGATCAACCAAAATTAATAAGGGTCAACCATAATAAATGATGGTCAATGATTATCAATAATGATTAATCGTGTTTGAATTTCATTAACCATGATCAACCATGACTAATGTCTCTTTGGTTGAATTTGGTAAACCATTGTTGGGTGTCGTAAACCACGATTAACCATTATCAACCAATGTTAATGATGGTCATTTAATGTGAACCATTTCCAACCATGATCAATCATAGTTAACCATAGTCAAGCATCATCAAGCATGGTCATTATGGTAAATCAATAATTTTATGATCAACCATGCATAACCGTGGTTGAATATGGTTAACCATGCTCATTGTCTCTATGGTCGACCATGATCATCCATGGTTGAATATCGTTAACCATGATGAGCCATGGTTAATAATGATCAGTGTCTTTATGGTTGAATATGGTCAACCATGGTCAACCAAACATGTTGTGATGCGAGAATGGTACATAAATCTATCCAACCTCACAATAATATTTAGTTTATAATATTTGGTTTAATATTATGACATTGGAATGGTACATAAATCTATCCAATGTCGCAGTGTGAAAATCATTGTCACAATGTTATATTACATTTCACTTTATTCAATGTCACATTTTGACATTGAATAAATTAGGGTTTAATATTATGGTTTACGATATTGGGTTTAGGTTTTAGGGTTTATTTTGGTTTATCATATTCAATTTATGGTTTAAAATCATAAGGTTTATAATTGTAGGTTCAAAGTATAAACCCCTTGGGCTAATAATATTAATCCCTTGGGTTAATAATATTAATTCTTGGCTTTATAATCCATGAGGTTTATAATATAAATCTTAGGCTTTAATATTATTCTCTTGGGTTTATAATATTGATCCATAATATGTATAATAGTAGTGTACGCTTTATAATAATCTTAGGGTTTATAATTCTTCGAACTTATAATATTAATCCTAGGGTTAAATATTAACCTGTTAGGTTTATAATCCCTTGTGTTTATGAATACCCTTAGGTTTATAATATCAATCCCTTGGGTTTTTTAATCCCAATGGTTTATAATATTAACCACTTAGGTTTATTAATCTCTTCGGTTTATAATATTAATCCCAAGAGTTTCTAATATTAATGCCTTGGGTTTATAATATTAAACTATTGAGTTTATTAACCACATGGGTTTGTTAATCCCTTTGGTTTACAATATTAATCCCATGGGTTTATAATATTAATAATCCCTTTGGTTTTTTAATTTATTGGGTTTATAATATTAATCCCAACAGTTTATGATATTAATGCCTTAGGTTTATAATATTAAACCCTTGGGTTAATAATATTCATGCCTAAGGTTTATTAATCCCTTGGGCTTATAATATTCATCCCTTGGGTGTATAGTATTAATCTCAAGGGTTTAACATTAGTGAGCAACATTTACTAATGTATTTGACTTGTTGGGTTATGTTTGGTAGTTAACACTCTTCAAGTTTGGTCAAATAAAATTCCCTTTTAATGATCAACCAATGTGTCTACGGTCAACCATTACCATCCATGGTTAATCATGGTTGAATATGGTCAACCATGTACAATGTCTCTATTGTCAACTACGATCAACTACAATTAACCAATGTCAATCATGGTTGAGTGTGGTAAACCATGATTAACCATTCTGAATCATGGAATCATGGTTTAAATTTGTTAACCATGATCAAGGTCATTGTGGATGAATTTTGTCAACTATGCTTAACCATGTTCAACCATTGTTAGTCATGGTTGAGGAGTTTAAAATCATAAGGTTCATAATTGCAGGGCTCAAAATATTAATCCCTTGGGTTTATAGCATTAATCCTAGGGTTTATAATCCATCGAGTTTATAATATAAATCGTAGGGTTCAATATTATTCCCTTGGGTTTATAATATTGATCCCTAATATGTATAATATTATTTTAGGGTTGTATTAATCTTAGGGTTTATAATCCTTTGGGCTTATAATATTAATCCTAGGATTAAATAATAATATGTTAGGTTTATAATCCCTTGAGTTTATTAATATCCTTAGTTTTATAATATTATTCCGTTGGCGTTTTTAATCTCAAGGGTTTATAATATTAATCCAAAGGGTTTTTAGTATTAATGCCTTAGGTTTATAATATTAAACCCTTATGTTTATTAATGACATGGGTTTTTTAATCCCTTCGGTGTATAATATTAACCTCAAGGGTTTAACATTAGTAAATCACATTTACTAATGTATTTGACTAGGTTGGGGTATGTTTGGTAGTCAACACTCTTCAAGTTTGGTCAAACACAATTCCCTATTAATGGTCAACCAATGTGTCTACGATTAACCATGATCAACCAAAGTTAATCATGGTTGAATATGGTCAACCATGGTCAATGTATCTATTATCAACTACGTTAAACCATAATTAACGAAGGTCAACCATGATCAACCATGGTTAATCATGGTTGAATATAGTTAACCATGGTCAATGTATCTATTATCAACTATGATAAACCATAATTAACGAAGGTCAACCATGGTCAACTATATTCAACCATGGTCAATGATGGTCAACCATAATTAATCATGGTTGAATCTTGTCAACCATGATCAAGGTCTCTCTCGGTGTGAAAAACAATAATTTCTATATGTAATATTTATAATATGAATAATTATCCCTTGGGTTTTTAATATCAATAATCCCTTGGATTTATAATATTTATCCCTAACATGTATAATATTATTTTAGGGTTTATAATATTAATCTTAGAGTTTATAATTCTTTGGGTTTATAATATTAATCCTAGGGTTAAATATTAATCTGTTAGATTTATAATCTCTTATACACTTGGGTATTTTAACCCCAATGTTTTATAATAGTAATCCCTTAGGTTTATTAATCTCTTGGGTTTATAATATTAATCAAGTGTTTATAATATTAATTCCTTGGGTTTATAATATTAAATCCTTGAGTTTATTAACCCCATGGGTTTATTAATCCCTTTGGTTTATAATTTTAATCCATTGGGTTTATAATATTAATAATCCCTCAAGTTTTTTAATCTATTGGGTTTATAATATTAATCTCAATGGTTTATTATATTAATGCCTTGGGTTTATAATATTAAACCCTTGGGTTAATAATTTTCATCCCTAGGGTTTATTAATCCCTTGTGTTTATAATATTCATCCATTGGGTTTATTGATCCCTTGGGCGTATAACAACAATCTCAAGGGGCTAACATTAGTCAACCACATTTATTAATGCATTTACTAATGCATCTCAAATTTGGTCAAACACGATTCCCTTTTGATGGTCAACCAATGTGTCTACATTCAACCATGATCAACTATGGTTAATCATGGTTGAATATGGTCAACCATGGACAATGTCTCTATTGTCAACTATGATCAACCATGATTAACTAATGTCAACCATGGTCAGGCATAATCAACTATAATCAACCATGACTAATCATGGATGAAATTCATTAACCATGATTAAGGTCTCTCTCGTTGAATTTGGTCAACCATGGTTGAGTGTGGTAAACCGTGATCAACCATTTTGAGTCATGGAATCATGGTTGAAATTCTTTAACCATGATCAAGGTCTCTCTGGTAGAATTTGGTCAACCATGGTCAACCATTTTTAGTCATGGTTGAAGTGTTTAAAATCATAATGTTTATAATTGTAGGGTTAAAAATATTAATCCCTTGGGTTTATAATATTAATCCTAGGGTTTCTAATCTTTCGAGTTCATAATATAAATACTAGGGTTTAATATTATTTCCTTGGGTTTATTATCACTTGGATTTATAATATCAATAATCCCTTGGGTTTATAATATTGATCCCTAATATGTATAATACTATTTTAGGATTTATAATATTAATCCCAGTGTTAAATATTAATCGGTTATGTTTATAATCCCTTGGGTTTATTAATACCTTTAGGTTTATAATATTATTTCCTTAGTTTTTTTAATCCCTAGGATTTATAATATTAATCTCTTGGATTTATAATTTTAATCTCTTTAGTTTATCTCTATATAAATGCATAATTATTAAAATATAACTTATAATAATTATAAGTAATAATATAATATATATTTCTATTATATATATATATAATTCACCATAGCGTGGGAAATAAAAAATATTAATAATAACTAAATGATATTATTATCCTATACGTCAATTATATTATTGTCTGAATTATAGCTCTTACTATAATATTATATAAGAACATAATTTTCTTTTTAATCTCCCATTTCAAAATGGATCGAAAACAACTGATTATCGTTCAAATCAATGCAGAGATGAGTAATCGGCGATTGAATGATCAGTCATTTAGTATTGAGGTTTCTACAAGGTGTGCAGTAGATGAGTCTCTACAAAGGTTTCAAAAACCCTGTAATAAGGAGACTTAAATATATATTATCTAGCATGTGAATTTGAATTTTGACAAGTTGGTTATGGTGAGGTGTTTAAGAGAACACATTTTGTCAAACAAGATTCCATAGTGCAACAAAATATCTACCGTCACTAAGAATTTCAATACAGAACTCCCATCATTGGTTCATATTTCTAAGAAATTTGGGGAAGAATAGATTTTCACAGAATCAAGCAACCATATGGACCTTGGAAATAATGTTGCAGTTCCAATGCGAGCTACGTGACAAGTTATTAATTTCGTAATTTCATCATTCCGACTTTGTTAAATTTACATTAATATGAAATCACATATAAATTAAAATTCATGTGCATGTCCTTTATCTTTGTTCCAAATCCTCGTTTGGCCTTCGTTTTGTTTTCCCATATACAAAATCATATATAAATTATATTTCATGTGAATATGTCCTTTATCTTTGTTCTAAATCCTTGTTTTGCCTTCGTTTTGTTTGCCCATCTATGACACTTTTTGGCTCAACTTAAAAGTGTGTATACACTAGTTGATATTCATTTTTAATGTTTTTTTTATCAAAAACATTATATTATATCATTATGGAGAAAACAAGCATATTTATATTTTAATAATTTTTCTTGCCTCATTTTGACCAGACTTGTTCACAAGGAGAGCTAGAATATAAAACAAAAAATTTAACAATTGACCCCTTATTAATGGAGGGCTACAAAATCATATTTTAATAATTTTTCTTGCCTCATTCTGACTGGGCTTGTTGGGGAGGAGAGCTAGAATATAAAACAAAAAATTTAACAATTGACCCCTTATTAATGGAGGGCTACGAAACCATAAAAGCTAGAAAAATGACAAAATAAGCAGAGGTGTTAATGGAATATCAAGGTGGAGGAATCGGACGGTGCATGGTCGAAGCTACCACTTAACCCGGTTACTCACACATATGGTAGTCAATGTACTCCAGGCGGGCCTCTAACTCGTGCAGAGGATCATTTGTTCACCTCCAACTTCTGTGAATACTCTCCACTTTCTCTAGGATTTTCGACTCGGAGAAAATTTGTATGTCATTCATGTATTCCACAATTTCATTTCGACTTCATATCTATGTTATTTAGGGATATCCATGTTGGCCTAGATGCCTCATAATTGATCGGCAATCGTTTCCATGGAAGAGGGTTGAACAACATGACCAGGAGAAAGAGTTGGATTTTGGGCTAGCTCATCCTCCCTATCTAAACTAGCTAAGTGATCCTCGCTAGAAGATGAGTCTCCCCCTTCATGAGTGGATCGATGTCCATGCTTTCCACCACCTCTGTGGGGTCTTCCTCATTAATGTGACATACCTGCAAATGAGAGGTGTTCCGAGAACTGAAAATAGCCCTAGACTAGATGTCCCACAAAGTCACCACCATACTGCATGCTCCCAATTTCCCACCATGGGGCAATAGTTCGATGGAGAGATGACTCACTTATATCAATGCAACATGGTCTATCCTCTCCATACCCACTGACACACCAGAAAGGTAGCAACCCTGAGAGAGGAAGAGACCACCAAGACTTTACACAGTATAAACCACAGAGTGGTGCCACGAACCAAATTTCCCACCCAATCTCTAAACCAAGACATACTGGGGCCGCAAATGAGCTTGGGAGCCCTAAATGACCACAACTCCACAAAGAAAAACCAAAATAACTCACCACAAAGACCCGGGGCACTAAGCTACAATTGATGAATGACTGACACCTCCAAAAACCCACACGAACACTAAACGAGGTCCCAGCCTTGTAACTTCCAATCACGACCAAACTAAGACAAAGATGCCACCCTTTCACATGGGCGATAGCCACAGTAGGAGCAATAGAAATAGTGATGAAAAAAACCAACAAACACCAGTGGAAGATATAACACATTACCCAAATTCACCAACTATAGCAGTTCCACCAACACAAACAGAAGAACGTGACCGACAGATGGAGGAATAACAACCCAATGAGGATATGGCCACCCTGCAAAGTAGAATTTCTAGACACAGATGCTCCCAGGTCCCAAACGAAATCTTAAGAGCAATACCACACATAGGAGTCAACTTCTGAGTTTAACTCGCCGCAGGCCTAAATAACAAACTTGACCATTACTTCCATCCACAACTTCTCTTTTCATCGCCCAACACAACCAACCTCTCGCATACCATAGCGAGAGCATATAATGAATTTTTTTTGTCTACTTGCCTGTTTTAACACTTCTATGGGAGATAATTGGCTAAGGGTATGGATCCAAAAGCCCCTTCAACCTAGGGTTTCCCACCCCATCGGGGGTGGTTGATACTTTTTTAAATATCAAAATAATTTAAATTTTAGTGTCCCATTTCCAAGTAGCTGATATCCTAGTAACGAAGACACAATATTCATGTTCTACATAAGCTTGCCCTAGGAAACTATCGATAACCCTATTTATCAAGTGACATGGTTTTCATTCTACAATATCCATAGATGGAAAAGCATACATTTTGAATGGAATTTGACAAAAATTGAAGAGAACAAAACTATGGAGCAGAGGACTTGCTCTTCTCAGTATTACAAATCACTTAAATAAGATTACATTGGAAACATCAGTAATAAATGATTGGAGTTAAACTCGACTTAAACTCAACTAACTCAAACTAAACTGGGACACTTGGAGGGACGGTTTTGACACCTAACAAGTGGTTGGGATTAGATTCTCCAACACTCCCCCTTAATTACAACCACATAAAAATTCAATTAAGATACCTGTTGGTCTATGTCTTAGCTAGGTTTACAATTTAAAAATTGACTTCAACTTTTCTTCTTCTCTTTTTCTAGATCCTATAGCCTCTAAATTGTTTCAACTTTTTCTCTTTGTTGTATCCTTCAAACCTCAGTTTCTTCATTTGCTGGTGTAGATCTTCCATTCTTCCAGGCTGTCTAAGAATATCCCACACTTCTTCAAAAAACAACTTGTATGTGGGTTGCTGCCACATATTACCTTCTGTAGTATTCTTTTCATCATCTATTTGTTGCAACATATAAAAAAATATTTCTTTAGGACTCCAATACCTGAAATTTTCATTTTCATCATCCAAGTGCTCTTCAAGGTTCATTTCTACAGCTTCTCTATAGACTTTCTCAAGGCATGGTGTTGCAAGCTAGGCTTCAAGGAAATTCAATTGTTCTCCATAATCATTTTGTGTACCTACACATTGGAGATCAACATTAGAATTAAAAATATTTGTAGAACCACATTGGTTCTTTCTGCTCTGTAATGAGAGCTTCCTTCTGTTGCACTTCCAGCTCTGCTTCTGCCTTTGTCTTTGTTTTCTCTTCGTGGGATTCCTTCTTTGCCTCTTCCTTTGTTACTATTTGTGTCTCTTCGACTTATTTACTAATCTGTTTTGCTTCAAACATGATGTCTTCCACTCACTCAATTGGGCTTTTCTCACTGAATAACATCATGTCTATATGATGTTTTTGCTGCATCACCTGAAACCATTCATCATTAGCCAACAATTATTCATCAAATTTTACATCAGCATTGACTGCTCCAATGGCAATGTCACTGTCATCAACAAGCTCTATTGCTAGATTCACTAAACTTTCATCAACAAGCTCTATTGCTCGATTTACCAAATCTTCATCAGCAAGCTCTGTTGTTGGAATCATCTTATTGTCATCAGGAAGTTTTGTTACTGGAATCAACATATCTTCATCCACTTGTGATTGTGCACAGTGTGGTTCATGAGCATCTACATGCTCCTTGTCTCTTGCTTCTATGACGTCTTCACAGACATCATCCACGTGTGGCTGAGCATAGTGGGATTCAACAGACTTTTCATTTGGTTGTAGATCCGCTGTTATAGATCCACATTCATCTTCAAGTTCAATGCTCCTCCTTGCACCAAAATATCTCTCAAGGGTATTCAAGGCCTCGGTTGTATTGGCTTCTGAAATCAGGGGAAGAATGCTGTCATTGACAGATTCTTTTATGCATTTCAATGCAAAGCATCATTTTTCCTCTCCACTTCCAGATCTAAAAAGATCTCAAACATCTCCTGCTGTCTTTTTGACTTTCTTAACCTCTTGGCTTTTCCTATTTGTTGGATGTTGGCTCACTACGACTCAACAAACAAAACAAACTGTAAACATCACATCTATCTATAACAAAAAATGTCGTTACACATTGACTTCCACAAACAAAAAAGTTTACAAATTTTAACAAAAGCAACACTGGCAAAAAAAAAACTTTTATAAAAAAATGACAATATCCAAAACCATTGGGAACAATACGCACTTTTCCTTTTTAATCTCTTTCTCAAAACTTAAAAAAATTCTCCTTTAAATAAGCCTTAATTTTTTTTTCATGCTTTTTAAAATAAACTACAAAACATCCCTTTTGAAAAGATTCCACGAGCCCTTTAACAATACCACCACATTACATAAACCCCTTTAACAATACCACCACATAATTTACATAAACCCCTTTACAGAAACATTGAATCTATCTCATTTATAAAAAAAATTCCCTTTCGTAATTCTTTAAAATCCCTTTTCCTTAAAAATGGGCTTACTCCCCTTTAAAATATTACAAGGCAACCTTCCTTTTTTTTAAATCGTACGTTTAAAAAGATTCATAACATACAAACTCTGAAGTAAAATACAAACGACTACCTTTCGTGAAGTTTGACTTTTCGGATAGAATGGTGGCTGCGAAATTTTAGAATGAACATAGGCCGCGTGATCACTCTTTTCTCGACCTTGAAGGGCAGCGTTAGTGCTCTAACGCACTGTCCATCACCACTACAGAGCGCTAAGCCGAAATTGGTGTAAGGAAAGCTGACTAATGCACTTGCCTGACTGCACAGCGTTAGTAAGCCCTCGTCTGATTTGACTGCTCGACAACGTTAATCTCCAACAAAAAAAATTCTTCAAAGTAGTCTTCGCAGCAACCTTCGTCTTATAATGCTTCACTTCGCTACAATCTCTGTAGTGAATTTTTGCTTTTTTTTTTCCTGTGAATACATATATGAAAAGCTTCTCTCAACGAGTCTTATGTTATCTTCGATCAGGTTGATCAGGTTGCTGCTCTCTCAGTGAGTCTTATCCAAACTTGGCTCTGTCTGTTGAGGTCAAAGAGTTTTACAAAAGCTAAGCTCCGATACCATGACAAAAATTAAAGAGAACAAAACCATGGAGCAGAGGACTTGCTCTTCTGAGTATTACAAATCACGCAGGTTAAGCTCTCCCATACCATGACAAAAATTGAAGAGAACAAAACTATGGAGCAGAGGACTTGCTCTTCTCAATATTACAAATCACTTAAATAAGATTACATTGGAAACATCCTTAATAAATGACTAGAATTAATCTCAACATAAATTCAACTAACTCAAACTGAACTGGTACACTTGGAGGGACGGTTTTGACACTTAACAAGTGATTGGGATTAGATTCTCCCACACAATTTAGTTTATGAAAAAACATTAAACATGTGAAACAAATTTTTGTTTATCAAAACGAAATTAAGAATTTGAAATTGTATCTTTATGGGCAGAATTGCCAAAAGGCATTTCCATCTTCTAAATCTAATTTAGTGATGGTAAGACAAATGCAGTTTATGGGAGTGTCAGGGTTGAGTAAAAGCTTTGTTATTGGTAAGCATTATTGTTGGTTACCACTGGATAGCGTTGTTGTTTTGTGATGAGTGTGAGGGTTGAGTAAAAATTTTGCTATTGCTAAGAATTGTTGTTGGCGACCAGCGTTGTTGTTTTGGTATGAGAACAATTTCAAACGGTATTCCTTGCCTCTGGTTGCTATTTTCTTTGTAACTACATAATATAATCTTCAGAGTTATGTTCGTTTCTTGCTGATACCGTGGTTGACATTGCCGCGCAGTGCGTTCTCCTCAATCAATTTTATATCCAGCCATTCACCTTTGGACAAGTAAAATGTATAATACTTTTCCAGCTGCAGTAATCATGGCATACATCTCTCTATTGTGCATGGGAGCGTACGGTCTCTATGTGATCGAAAGACACAGTCGATAGTGACCTGTAAAACTGTCGAGGGTGATTCCTTAAAAGATTAAAAATCTGCTGTACTGAAAATTTTAAAGAATGTTAGCAAAGCGTTTGATCGAATCTCCGAACCAAAAATATTCTTTTGAGCAAAAATGTTGGGGTAATTTCTTCATCTGGCAGTAGGCTGACTTACCACTTGAGTGATATCAAGCATGTTTCCAACAGTTTGCATTCCCTGTCGCAAAATCGGAGATCTGAAATCAATGTCAAGACACAGAAGCAGGGCAAGATCGGGATTTGAAGGGTCGAGGGCGCATGACAAGTTTTTTCATTTGTTGGCCAAAAAACTATTCCAATACCAATAATTGCAAAACCATTAAATGTAATTAATGTGCATATGAAACAATATGGTTTCAAATTATTATGCTATATTAAATTATTTTTGTATTATTATTAAATTAATAATATGAAAAACATACTCTATATTAATTTATCATTTTTATTTTTATTTTTAATGTTTTTTTCAGTACGAAAAAAAGTTGTATTTATATTTTTATAATGTGTATTTACATAGTGTAATCAGAGAAATTGCATGAAGACATCAAGAAACTACGCTGTACAGAGTACTGTAGAGTCTATAATAGCACTTACATGTAGAGATGTAAGTAGAACATATGTAAAGAAACTAAACATACAAATAAACCTGCCATAGTCACGTGGATGACCCTTCAGGTCCATATAGTAGAGCAGCCCCATGAAGATAGGAAGATCAAGAAAGTAATAGTCAAACCTACCTTTTTGTAGAAGAGGATGAGACATTGTGCAGAGTATAATATTTTTTGGGGCTGACAAATAGCAAAAAAATTAAGTACCTGGTAAAGAGAAATCTTCAATCAGATATGTGTTTGTTCCCATATGAATCTCCATTTTCCATATTCCAGGCTAGATAGTGAGACCTTTCTTTGAGAGTTCATCAGCAAGAGAATTATAGGATCTGTCAACATGATTGATAGTGTAATCCTTTTTCCTGTTCCATAAAACATTTATCCTATTCATCCAACCTGTTAACATGGAATTCTTTATAGAAGATTTCCGTGTGACATGGTCGATCATGATTTTTGAGTCACCTTAGATCTGAAGATTCTGGATATCAAGGAAAGAGCTTAATTGTAGGAGGCCAGCAAGGGCCATAGCCTCAGCCTTGTTGTTTGAACTCTTTCCTCCGTTCCAATAGATGGAAAAATGTTGGTCTTCAATTATTGATATGTGAATGCCGCAAGCACATATACTGAGTTGAGTTGCCCCATCAAAAAAAGCTCTCAGAAAACTGTACTGGGCCCTCCTCTGAACCTTTGGATATCTGATTTTATGGATAGTCAACTTTGCTGGTATGGAATTATGAAGGGAGACTATCTTTTCAAACACAGACTTTAGATCCACCTTCCCATCTTGGAATATTAACTTGTTCCTTAGCTTCCAAACTGACCATAAGAGAATTTGAGGAATGGATCTATATGAAGATTTCTTAGAGCTCCACCAAAACAGGGCTTCTTGTAAAGATGAGCGTTACAGCAAATTGAAACCGAAATAGTTTGCTAGATCCTTCCATAGCTGAAGGGTGAAACAACACTTAAGAAACATATGATAGTTATTCTCTCCCTCCTCTTTACACATTAGGCATATTCCAGGACTAGACCAGTTCCTTTTTTGAAGATTCTCCCAAGTCAGGTTTTTATTGTGGAAGACTAACTAGGAGAAGAGAACCATTTTATATGGCGCCCCAAATTTCCATAGAGACATTGGGAAAATATTCTGAAAAGGGGAAGGAATTTCTTTTACTAAAACCAGATAGATTTCCTTTACTTGAACTTCTTCCCTCGCCCTTTTACCCCTCCAGGTAAGGGAATCATTTCCTTCTGTTCTGCATATACCTATATTTCTCATAGTCATCATGATTTTGTTCCATTGCTGTTGTAAATCTCCTCTTAGGCCCATAACTTGTGAATCCTTCCAAATAGGGATGCCTCCCTGTCATTCTGCTATGGTTTGGCTCCATGTGAAAATACCCTTTCGATCGAGAGCCATAATGATGTTAGGTGGAATATTAAAGTTCTCCCCCGTATCCATTATTTAATCAAAACCGATATGCACATTCCTGCCATTCTGTATATTCCATGAGAGGTTTTGCAGGAAGAAAGACTCAATTTTCTGGAAACTCAGCCATATAGCAGATCCATGGGAGGAGCCAATAGTACCTTTCCTGTGCCACTATATTAAATCTTTATTTCCCATGTACTTCTTCCTTATAGATGAACTCCATAAACTGTCCCCATTAAAACCTCTCCAAAGAGATTTACACAGTGGAGCCTTCCTGAAATTCCTAATGTTCATGATTCCCCAGCCACCCAGAGCTTTTAGAAAAGTAATGTTTCTGATATTTGTCAAGTGATATTTTCTTTTTTCCTTACAGCCTCCCCATATAAAATTTGCCATCAATCTATTTAGCACTATAATGATACCTGTGGGGACATAATATAAATGGGCCCAATAAACTGACATCTGAGCTAGGACAGACTGAGCCAGAACTGCTTTTCCTGCCATAGAGAGACACTTATACTCCCACCCTGCAATTCTTCTAAAGAAACAGTCAGTGATCCACATCCAATCAGCTTTTGTATAGCCTGCTGGTTTAAGATGAAAACCCAAATATTTCATACCTTCCTTTATGGGTTTTACTTCTATATTGAACAGATCTGTCAGAAATTTCATTAAATCCTTATCTCCTTCATCAAAAAAGAAGAAAGATTTACCTTCGTTTATAAGGACTCCAGAGGCTCTTTGGAAATTTTTTTAGAATGTCATGAATGCATATCCATGTAACCCGGCAGAGCATTCCAAAAATCATGATATCATCCACAAAAAAAACTATGGAAAATGTGATTCCCTCTACAAATCATCAGTGGTCTATAATGATTTTCCATTACAGCTCTTTTAATATGTAAACTCAAAGAGTCCATAGCTAGAATGAATAGAAGAGGGGATAGGGAACATCCCTGTCTGAGACTTCTAGCTGCTAGGAAAAAGTTTGATGGAAGACCATTGATAAGGACGACAAATTTGACATTTTCTACACAGGCCATAATCCAACTTATACAATCGTTGTATAGTCCAATTTTACACAGAATACATCTTAGACAACCCCAATCAAGACTATCATAGGCTTTCCTTAAATCTAATTGGAGAATTGCTGCATCCAACTTTTTTGTGTGTAATGAGTGTAGTCCCTCCTGTGTGCATGCCACAGCCTCAATGATATTCCTGTTCTGAAGAAAACCTTGTTGTTCCTGGGATATATATTTTGACAAAGTACCTCGATATCTATTTGCAATGATCTTTGTGATAATTTTGTAGATTGCATTATAGAGAGAAATTGGATTAAAATCCAAGAATACATTCGCTTTTTTCTTTTTAGGGATGAGAGCAATATATGTTGACGAAATATGTTGATGAATATCCTTTCTGTCTTGATTCCTCCACCATTGCTAGTAGGTCCCTCTTGATCAAATAACAAAAATGTATGTAAAACTCGATAGGCCACCCATTTGGACCTGGACTTTTGCCTTTTTTGAAAGTCTTCATAACTGTCAGGAGTTCTTCTTCTGAAACAAGATGGAATAGAGCATTATTTTTTTCTTCATCAAACATAGTAGGAAAGAGATCAATACCCCATAATATATCCTCCATCCTACATTTTTCATTTCTTTTATATGCCTTTTCAAAATGTGCCATAACCTCCTTTGAAAATTCCTCTTGGGAGTGAAGCATACTACCACTTTCACTTTTTATTTCCCATATTGAGTTAATTTCCCTCCTGCTATTTGCAAATCTATGATATAATTTCTATCATATTAATTTATCACTCAATTCAATAATATTTATATTCATATTAAATTAATATAAATTAATATTCACATTTAAGTTAAATTAATTTAAATTTAATTCATATAAAAAATAATTTAACTAATTCATATTAACTTAAACCTATATATTCATTACATAAATGAAAAAAATTAAATTTAAATTAATTATGTCACACTAATATTTAAATCAATATGAATTAATATGAATGTGAATTTAATTTATTAATTTAAATTAATTTGATTATTTATGATTATATAAATAACATAGTATATGAAATAATTTATCTCAATTATTAATAGGAAAGTTTGAAATTATGATTTATTTTTCAATTTTCGGTTTAAATACCTATGATTTATGCGATTGGTTTTTTTGGCAATTTATTTAAAATCTCAATTCATGCATACTTTTACATTAGTGGGAGTAGTGAGGAGACAATTAAATAACCTTTAACTTTAGCTATGCCACTAAAATTTTACCTTATAATTTTAGTTATGTCACTAAAATTTTATGAAATTTAATTTATAACAAATCGAACCTTGCAACAATAGAGGCAAAATAGTTATAATATCAACAAAGACAACTCTCAACGAAGAAATATATATTGACATGAGCTCCCATACATTTTATGAATCTTTCACAACTACCAATTTTTTTCTTTTACAGTCATCTAACATTCCACAACTTGCATATTAGTTTATTATTTTTCTTACGAACCACATTTCAACATTTAATTAAGGAGACAAAATGGTTATAATATCAACAAGGACAACTCTCAAAGAAGACATATATATTGACATGGGCTCCCCTACATTTTATTAATCCTTCGCAACTACCAAAATTTTTCTTTCATAATTTTTCTCATTGACATCCTTCAACTAAAAAGATTTAAATATCAATAACCCTACAACTTTATGAGAGGATTATTTTTCTTACGAACAACATTTCAACATCTAATTATTTATTATTAATGTCTCTAACTCTTTCCATCTAATTTAGCTATATTTAAACTAAACTACAAAAACTAGCTACTATGTAACACTGATTTGTAAAGTATTTCAAAAAAAAATTATAATAAAAAAATCTTAATATTTTTTTTTGAAAATAAATATAAACCAAGCCTAAAAACCTCACATCCATAACCTCAATCATTAATCTTTCTCTTTTAAATCTAAATTTTCCGAGCATTTTAGTTTCATAATTTTATTTCTTTATAATTTTATATAACATCCTCAATTTTTGACCAATTTACTTTTTAATATTCTCCCGCCTTCCTATTTACTGGTTTTTCAACAATTCCTAGTCTTTATTAATTGGTCCCCATATCGGTTTAGATTCTCGTTTAGGTTAAATTGAGTATATTCTTTAATCCAAATGTCCCTGTTGGCCTATGAGTGCACAGTAAAAGTTTTATAATCTCGTATATTTTATTGTTCGATAATAAATGATTTTTTTTTTCATAATTTATTATTTTTTAATTTTTATTAATTAATATTTTTAATTTATTTATTCATTTTATTAATAATTAATTTATATTATTAAATTTAAATATTTATTATTAATTTTTAAATTCTCTAATTAATAAAAAATTCTAATATATCTTTAACACTCATTTAAAATTTTATACACTTTTTTCTAATCATTCTACTTCATTTAATTTCCAAAAATAAATGTGGTACACACCCATACGCACCATTATTATTATGCATAGCCATTCTATTACAACAAGATCTTTAATTTCTTTATGAAATATTTTAATTCGTTGTGCCATTCTATTACAGCAAGATCTTTAATTGCTTTATGAAACATTTTAATTCTATTACAACGAGATCTTTAATCACAAAATATGGTGTTAACATAGTGTTACTATTCCAGCAAAATATAGGGTTTTCTATAATGTCATTTTCGGATGTTATCTTGGTGAGAAAACAGGTTGGTTCCATTTAAAGAGGCATTATATGTGGTATCAAATTTATAGATAAAATTATTTTTTTTGCTAAGGCAAGAGTGGATCCTTCTATTCAATTAAAAAAGAGGAATATTGTACAAAGGTGACCGCGGCGATGAGGCCCGCCAATACGACAGGCCTACCCCAATTCAAGGTCACAAAATGACAAAGCAGAACCAAGGACGCAGGCCTGCCAAAACAAACCTGCAGTCCAAAACTGATGATCCAGCGGATTAGAAACATATAGAGTAGCCAATAAGCACACCTTTTAACAAAAGAATCGGACCCGATGAACCCAATAGACCATAATCTATAATCCTATCGGGTCTGTTTTTGACTTAACCTTCAATCACTTTAACCCTTCGAAATCCACCATTTGCGCGCGATCCCGGAGAGGTCTTGTGAACAGCTCGAAACATAACCCTTGATGCGGACCCACCAACTTGCACGCAAAATCCTGGCCGTAGATTATCCTCACTAGATCCAATGGTTACGGATCATATCACGCGGGCTAAGAGCACCGATAGTTAGCGCGTGATGAAGGTGGTAATTCCACCCCACCCATAGCCATGTGTCGCGTGGTGAGTGGAATCGCTCCCAAATGAGAAAAACCGATTCCTGTTTGATGAGCTTGTGATATACCGAAAACCACCACAAGGGCAATAAAGCTGTACACCGGAATAAAAGTTGGGGTTTTGTGATTATCGAGAAAATCCAGGTTCCGACTCATGGGCCAAAGGGAGATGAAGATCCCTCTGTCCAGCTGTCCCCCTGAGATATCTGGATTGCCATTACCCACGTTAATGAGGCCGACATAGACCTGCAACCTAAAAAGGATCTCACTTATGTCAAAACACTTCATGATGAAACCAGAATAACTGTACCCCGTCACTGTGGCTCTGTGTCAGCAAATATGGTCTCTTGATTTTCCTGATGCTATTGTTGGTCACTTAGGGCTCTGGATGAACATCCCTCCTTCAACTTTTCCTTTGTTATCTCCTCCCACCAACAGCAGAGATCGATATGCTTATTTCGTACCCCCTCATTGGCAAGCCAGTTCGCCACTTTGTTGGCTTCCCTACGAACATGCACCAACTTGAGGGTTCTCAGCATTCTTAGGTGCGCTTAGATTATTTGGTAGACTTATAGAAGCTGCCAGTGTTTTGAAATTTTCTCAGGAGTAGCGCCAACATTTATCCTCTTTACTGAGTTAATGACTAGTTCTGAATCAGCCTTAATGATGACATTTTGAATGTTGTACTTGAACAGTATTTCCAGGCATGATTCCATCGCCATGAGCTCATGCATACTGTTAGTAGCTTTGCCAAGATAATTGTGGAAGATGATCTGTATGTTTCCTTCCTCATCCCTCAGAACCCCTCCATAACCGGCTTCTCCCGGATTCCCTTTTGAAGCCCCGTCTATGTTGAATTTTAAAAAACCATGAGAAGGGGGTTGCCAAGAAGACTTTTCTGTTGAGGTTTTCTTGATAATCTGCATAGAACCCTGAGGGGGAATAACCTTGAGCTCTAACTTCTTCAATATTCTTGCCTCTCTTTGTTCAATGGGTTTACCTGTAGCTGCTCCTCCTAGGATATGCACAGTTTCTTTGAGTTGTTTAAGGACTAGTTTGAGGATGTTACTCACCGGACTCGCTTTCTCCTTGAAAATCCTATTGTTACACTCCTTCTAGACATTCCAGATTAAGAATCCTAGGGTCAGCATCCAGGCAGAGTTTATGATCTCATTATCTGAGGAATTTTTCCTCCAGTTCTTCAAAGTGGTGATGATTTCATTAGCATCTCTATCTGTCTGCTCAAAGACTTCTCCAACCCAATTCCAAAGAGTTGTGGTGAAAGTGCATCTATGCAGGAGATGATTTGTAGTTTCTTCCTGTTGTCTACATAAGTGACATCTTGAGGGGCCAACAAAGCCTCTTTTTCTTAGGTTATCCCATGTTAGAGTCTTGCCCTGTTGAACCAGCCACTTGAACAATTGTACTTTCATCCAATGAGGGTTTTCCAAGATTTCTTTCCATGTCTTATCAGTGTTGGGATGGTTTAGCCCTGCATCTATTATTTTGGCTTCCTTAAAGTTGAAGATACCTGTCTTTTTCTTTCCCCATCTTAGTTGATCGTTCAAGTTTGAGTTCAATATTTGTCTCTTGTCTAAAAGACCTTGAAGGGCTGTAGCTTGAGTATGCAACATGCCCATTCCACTATAATCTGGAAGTTTCCAAGTTCTCCATTTCTTATCATTCCTTGCTTGGTCCCAATAGTCACTTACCCACTTTAGTCCTTTGCTGATGGTATCAGTGTGAATGTCTGCTAATTCTTCACTTCGGAGATTGTCCTCCTGCTGCCAATTGTCCTCCCAGAACCAAGCCAGGTTCCCATTTCTAATCTCCCAGAAACTATGGTTTTGGACTAGGGCTCTGTTCTCCCATGCCCTATTCCAAATTGCAGAACCTTTTACCTATCCTGTCATTCTGATTAGATTTTCCTCCTGCCATTCACTAGCATATTTGTGCTTCCAGAGTTTTTCCCAAGGGGCTTGAATTTCTTTTAGCCATCTCCACCAGATTTTGGCACCAAGAACTCTATTTAGAATTCTTGGGTCATGAAGGCCCAATCCCCCATGGGACTTAGGTTTGCATACTCTATCCCATGCCACAAGGGCCCATTTCTTCTTTTCTTCAACTTTCCACTATAGAAAGTCTCTTTGAATGTTTCTTATATTGGTCATTACACCGGCTGGTGCTGGAATGGTAGATAGCATATAGATAGGTATACTTTGTAGGATAGCCTTAGTGAAAACTAGTCTCCCTGCTAGATTTAGTGCTCTATTTGTCCATTTGCTAATCTTATCTTTTATCTTATTAAGAACAGGCTCCCAGATACCCTTGTGAAGTGGTTTGTCAGTGAGAGGAACTCCCAGGTACTTCACAGGCAGTGTCTCCCTTTGAAAGCCCAAAATTCTGGAAAGATTTCTTTGAATTGAAATATCTGTATTGAAAAAGAAGATTTTTGATTTAGTGAGACTTACCTTAGTGCCTGCTGCCCTAGCAAACTCACTCAGAATCTGTTTGAATGCTTTGGCTTCCTTAACAGTGGGAGTGCCTTGAAGCATAGTGTCATCCAAAAATTGCTGATGTGTCACTTTATCCCCACCTAAGTGACTCTCAGACCCTGAATTCTCCCTTCCTCCTTAGCAGCTCTGATAGCTCTTCCTAACCCTTCCATCATTAGAATGAAGAGGAAAGGAGAAAGAGGATCTCCTTGCCTGAGACCTCTAGAAGGCTTGAAGGTTTTGGAAGGAGCACCATTGAGAAGAATTGAACAGCTAGCTGTGGTAACTAGTGCCATAACCCATTTAATCCAATTGTGATCAAAGCCATAGGCTTTTAAAATTGCTCTTATGTATGACCAGCTAAGTTTGTCATAGGCCTTTGCTATGTCTAGATGCATTATCATTCCTGCCTGTTTGTTGTAATGAGCGAATGAACCGTTTCATGTGCTTGTATTATATTACCAAGAATTTGTCTTCCTTCCACATAGCCTGTTTGTTCCTTTGACACTAGGGTTGGGAGGAGAGGTTTGAGACGGTTGGCAATGACTTTAGATATGATTTTGTAGATCACATTGCATAATGTTATAGGTTGAAATCTATCTAGAGAGGTGGCCTTCTCCTGTTTGGGGATTAAGGCTATGAAAGATTCATTGAGCGCCTTTAAGACTTTCTTAAATCTTCGAGAGTCTTCCACTACCTCCAGGATGTCCTTTTTCACTATCTTCCAACAAGCTTTGAAAAATTCCACATTAAAGCCATTCGGGCCTGGTGCTTTCCGATTTTGCATCTCTTTCATGGCTTCCTCAATTTCATCCACTGTTACTGCTCTATTGAGATTGAAATTATCTTCTCTGGTGACCAATTTAGGGATGTACTGAGTGAATTTTTCTGTAAACTGGTATCTATATTCCAAGGTGTCCTCAACAATTTTGAAAAAATGCTGGAGTAGAACTTTCTCAATCTCTTCATGAGTGTTTCTCTCTACACCATGCTGATCTGTAAGTTTCAAAATTCTATTGTTGTTTCGATGAGCTATGATGGATCTGTGAAAGAATTTGGTGTTTCTCTCCCCTTCTTTAATCCATTGTACTCTGGATATCTGTCTCCAGAGTATTTCCTCTTGAAGGCATCTGTTGTCCCACTCCTACTGGAGTGACTCTGCCATCTCTTTCCTTTCATCTATGTAGCCTTCTGTGATAAGAATCTGATTTATTTCCTTTAGTTTCTTTTCCACCTCTCCTTTAGCTTTGAAGATGTTGCCAAATTCCTTTTTGTTCCACTCTTTAAGTCTTCCTTTAATGTGTTTGAACCTGTAGTGAAGCAGGAACATCTTTGTACCTTGAAGGTGAAGATCTTCCTTCCACCATTGTTCAATATTTGTGAGGAAATCTAAATGTGTGAGCCAAGAATTCTCAAACCTAAAGGGGGTATTCCTTGGTTTGCCAAAAAAGGAGGCTTTCAATTGGATAGGCCAGTGATTAGAACCCCCAAAAGGTAGTATGAGTGTAGTAATGCTACTTCCCCTGAGAATAAGTTCCTCTGAAACCATATATCTATCCAATTTTGAGGCCACTTGGGTAGGACCTCCTCTTTTGTTATTCCAAGTGAAGATTCCATTGCTTATTTCCATATCAACCAAATTCATATTGGTGATGAAGTTCTGGAAGGAAATTGAATCTCTTCCAAGTATTCTAGTTCCTCCTTTCTTCTCCATGAGTGATTTTGTTATGTTAGCATCACCTCCAAGAATCCATGGTAGAGCTGGGTATCTCTTCTTCATATCCTCCAGTGTTGTGAGGAGTCGAAGTTTGTCCTCCATTGGTTGTGGACCATAGACATTGGTGATCATGTAACATTGCCTGTCTCCACCGGTTGGAAAATCAGAGAAAGGTGATGTCTAGATGCCTCTGCATCAATCACACCAAATTTCTTTGGATCCCAGAGAGTGAGAATACCACCAACAGATTTATTTTCCTTAACTTCAAGGTATTCATATCTATTTACCCATTTGCTAAGTTTTTTGCGGATTCTCTGTTTCCGGGAAAACTAGTGTCTTTTCGATCTGCTAGTCCCACTAAGACGGGTGGCTATCTTAGAAACAAACAATCAAAGTAACTTGTGATTTCCTTTATGTATGATAGATTAGAGAGAAATAGAGAGCACCAACTTAAATCTTTCGCTTGGCTCCTTGCTTGTTTCCTCTCTCCCTTGATAGAGATTTCCGCTCCTTTCCTACTTGTCCCGCTTGAGAGAATACTTGTAGAGGCAAAGAAACAAAACACCATCAAAGCATAGAGATCTATAATACCATAAACAATGCAGAATCAAAAATACATTAACCATACAATTGCATTCACAAATAGCAAGATTCACAAATACACAAGTATATGGAGGAAAACTCAAATAACTTTATTGATAGTAGAAGAGAGGATTACAACCTAGCTGTCTGATCCAACATCATCCTCCCAGCATGAAAGCCCTCTTCACCTCATGAAAAGCAAGATCACCCAACAATACAATGTCTCAAAGAGAAACCAACAACACTTCCTTACAAATTACAAAATTCCAGCCTCTAGATCTCTCAGATGAGGGATCCATATATAGATGTCTTGCAAGGGGGTGAGTCAGCTCTGGGTTTTTGATTAGTGTCATTATACTTGTAGTTCTTGGTTCCACTTGGAGATTTCTTGGATCTCTTACTCATCCCTAGGCAAATTCAGAGAGGCAAGTGTCATAGGAGAAGTTTATAAAAGATTCCATGATCATCCACTTAGCAAACTGTCTCGGACATTTGTCCATTCTTGCTCATCGCACCCCACAGAAGGCCTTTTCAGTATGCATCGCACTTCCCATGTGTAGCAGGTGAGATGCATCGCACCCTGACAATGGAGAATTCAGTATGGTCCAGTTTTGGCCAGTTCTAAGTATTTTTTCAGGTGGAACTTCTAGGAAGTGATGTAATTAGTTGACCATGATCCTTTAGGGTATGAAACAACACTTTTAGGGGTTAAAGAGCCCTTGGTTTATCAACATATATGATTGGGGTTGCAGTGCCCAAATATGTCTATAACATTTGCCCCTTAAAGCATGAGGTCGTAAATCTTTTGATGTCGGGTGAAATGCTTTATCATGAGGATCTGGGGTATTCAAACTGGAAGGTGACTTGTAATAAGATACAATACAATACATCATCATCATATTATTTTCATGATCTAGCTGAGGCGGACATTCCCATGCTCAGATTTATAAATTCATTTTCATGTACATGGAATAGATAACTATTTGCGGTTGCAGACTGGTGATTCTTTATACGTAGAGTCATCATCCTTTAGCTTGGATGATCATCTGTGCAGCTTCTGTGTACATTTGATGTCTTTATTTTCCTGAATATATCGTAGCCTGGATGGATGAAACTAGATCCAGGGTCTTCAAACTCGTTCAATCTTCACCCGATGTACAAGTCGATCCATGTGAAAAGATGTTATGGAGTCGAACATGGAAAGACATCGCCTGATTACCAGCCAATGATGTAAGCTATTAACAGGCGCGAGAGGAATCACCGATAATGATAATGACCCTCAAGGTACTATAGTAAAATTCACATGGTGTGAATATATGAGTCGATGTCGAACACCACACAAATCTTTCGGTCGAAGGCCATTGATGTAAACCTATCGACGGAAGTGAGAAACTTGCCATTGAGGCATGCAAGCTTCAAAGTACTGAAAGGGTTGTTTCTAAGTCAACTTCTTGGATAATGTGTTGATGTCGACAAGAAGTGACTCGTCGTAGGAGGGCCTCGATGTATCCCACATCTATGACACGAAATGAAGCAAATGATTTTCTGGAGGCGAAAACGATCTGATGATACAATGTTTAGGAATGGCGGTCATGAAAAATGGAGGGTGAAGGTATTGCAGTGGATGAGGCTTTAGCTGGGTGGTGAATTCTCTGACTTCTCTTGAACATGTCGGCGACACTGAAATGGATTGGTAGCGTTAACCCCAAAAGATGGATGGTGTGGAGGAACAATGGTGTTATGACCGGTGAACGAAATAACCCAACCCGACTCAATCATGGTGATGGAGTGAAAGTGTCATGTTCAACAACGACCTGCTACCAATAAAGTTCTTCAAGTTTCCTTCCCTTTTTTCCCCAGTCATTTTTGACCAGTACCTCTTTATTTTTGTCAAGCTTGAGAAGGATAACATATGCTTGTTCTATAATTTGCCCTTCGGGAAAACTTGTTGCTATGTTTTAGTGAGCCTAGTGACAGTGAAACTTGTTCTTGTCTAGATGGACAAGTTTGTCGCTATTGTTTTAACGAGTTTAACGACAAGGATAACTCGGTCCTTTTCATGTTTAGAGAGTTTGAAAAGGGACAAAAAGGAAACTCTAGCAGTTCTTTTTCATATTATAATCCCTTGAGCCCAAAAAAGATTAAAATAATACAAAAGGGATGACTTTTCCGATCACTTTAGCGAGCCGAAAAAGACAAGCACTCGATCTTTTTGTGGGATAATCCCTCAGGTCCAAAAAGACTAAAATACAAGAGTGATGGCACTTCCAATCACTTTAGGGAGCTGGAGAGGCTAATTGCTCGACAATCTTTTCATATTTAGCAAGTCTGAAAAGAGTTTAAAGTAGACTCATTTTTTAAGGAACGAGTGGCATTTAGGGTAGCAAGCAACTTCCAGGTAATCTTGGAACTAGTTCTGGGTAATCTTGGAACTTCTCAAAACATGGTGGTGTGAAGAGGTTGGCTAATAGGACCACTCATCACAACTATTCCTCATAATGGTAAACAATCAAGTGGAAGCATATGATTGGCCAAACGGATGGAGGTGATGGAAATAACACAACTAAGGTTCGAAAGGTAGATAGAATGTCAATCCCAAAGGTTATTTACCGAGGGTGGATTCATTTTTTAATGAGGTTGAATCGGAAGAAACTATGCTCAGTGGCGGGTTTATTTTTTAACGAGCTTGAACCTTGCGGAAACATTTCGCATCTGGTTTGCATGCCCCCAGCATGATGAAAAGGAGAGTCTCTTGTAACCAGATGGAAATCACTGCGATGAAGCAGGACGGTTTCATCCAAAATAGACAAAGGTGAATGGTGTGACAGACCAATCACATAACCTACAAGGAAACTTATCTTTACAACTAGGTGCATGCCCCCCAAGCTTCATTACATTCACCAGACTACTCATGGTTATCAGGTGGATGGAATGAAGGTTCTTTTACGAGATCAAGTGAAAGACTCGACTTGGAATTTTTCTCCAAGGGTCCTTGTTTTACAGTTTTTGATAGAAAATCAAAAACTGAAGGATGATTAAGGTCGCTTGAATAATCTTCATTGTTATCTTGAAGGTGGGAATGATGGTGGTAATCTTCCCACGACGTCTCTCCTATCATCATCAACTGAATGATTCCTTTGTCTGTAGAATGTATACGAGACCAAGGATTGGAAGAGGTACCATACTCTAGAGACCTATCTATCCAAACACTCACTGAGTGTTGATTTGGGTTCACCGCCCAGGCCTAGAAAATTGATTGCTACAAAGATTCTATGGGGCTTGGGGGCAACACCTCGCAATGATCCACACTATCAAAATGGTCAGAGTTCTTCTTAATCTTTGATGGTGGAGAAGATATCATGTGACAGGTTTCTACTGTTGCCACTTCCGCCAGATTACTCAGAGGCGGGAGGGAAAAAGTACCCATTAAAGAAGGGTCTTTTAGAAGACCTACTCCAACATTTTGAAGCGATTGAGGACTTCCATGGATCAATGGAATGCTTCCAATAGCTTGTGAACTGTTGGGGAAAAAGGTTAGTTGGTCAACGATTGTAATTCCACCTTGGAAGGGAAATGCAATCTTTCTAAAATATGTTGACACAACGACAGCCATAGCATAAATCCAGGGCCTTCCCAGTAAGATATTGTAGTCAAGGTTTCCATCAATGACCTCGACTTCAATTTCTACTGTCTTGCCCCCCAGTTCAACTTGCAAGTTACTTAATATTCCATATGGAGTGTATGTTCTTCCATCGAATTCTTTTAATGCTGTTGATGATCATGACAAGGGTGGTTAGCCTAAAGTTTTCCAGAAATTCATTGACATAATACAGGTAGATGCCCCCTCGTCAATGATTGTTCGATGAATAGTCTTGTTGAGGGCTTTTACTTGTATAAGGAAAGCGAGTTGTGCTGGTAATTGAGGTTCATATCCTTTATGGTTAAAGGCCACAAGATTTGAATCCGTTGGGTCAATCCCACCTATTGCTGATAATAAAGCTTGATTTTGGGAGGGGCAATTCTGCAGTACTTCAAGTGTCGACATAGCAGATGGCGATTGAGCCAGATCCTCCACTATATTATAATTCTGTGCTGCTCGAGCACGAGGATTAAATGTCAATTTATGTACTACTCCCTTTGGCAACTTTATAGTTAATTCTGGAATGATGGGTGGCACATCTTCAGACAAATTTGTTGTCTAACTACTGGGTTGATCTGTAGCCTTGTTGTTCGACATCTGTGGATTCCCATAATCTTTATTCCTTGTCGATATCAAAGCATCGTTTTGTTGTTTCAAAATGGACAACATAAGCACTTGGGATGGGGAAGCATGATCGATAGCAACCAGATTGGTTTCTGGGTTTGGAAACGGATCAGTCAATACCACCGAGGTACTTGAAGTCTTCAAGAACTTCGTGACCTCAGCTCGATGTGGACAATTTTTTGTATAATGGTCCTCATTACATATGAAGCATGGTTGATTAGGTTTCTTTCGCCCAGCAGGGTTTCCAGAAGATTTCTCAGGAGTCGAATCTTCTTGTTTCTTCTTTTTGTTTTTCCCTTTCTTCTTGCCCTCTGGTTGCTTTGGTTCCTTGCCCTTGTCAGATGACACGACATTAACCTCTGAGGCAAGAAGTTTGTCATTTGATTTTTTACTAGAAACTGCAAGGGCTTTACCAGATGGAGCCTTTGCGGTTTGCGTACTTGAGGTGCCAATCACGCCATTGCCAGCATGAGAGTCCCTGTTTGATTTAGGAGGGGGAGGAACGAAAAATTCTAATCTAGGAGCATCAGGAATTTTGTCATAGAGCATGCTAGACTGAGTATAGATCAAGTCTAAATATTGCGCATGAGCAATGACTTGCTCTTCAGTGACAACTCCTCCCTTGGCCACATCTTCTGTAATAGAAGGTAATAATGACTTAATAAACCACTCAGCTAGAAGCTGATTAGGAACATATGTCTTTACCATTCGATGATGACATCACCACTCATGAATATGATCAGATATGTGAGTGGCTATTGTCTGTTTAAAATTGGTAAGGAGCTATGTTCCCATTTCGTACCTTATGGGTAACTGAAAGTGGGTTAAAAAGGTAGTGGCAAGGGTGCTGAAGTTGTCAAATGAAGCTCTAGGCAATTCAATGTACCATTTCGCTGCCGAACTAGTTAGCGTTCACTGAAAAAGGTGAAGCCTAATCAAATCATCATTGAGGGTGTTAGATGAGCACCACAAATGAAAAGTCATTACGTGATTCGATGGATCTTCACCCAGATTTCCATTGAATTTAAGAATATCAGAGGGAAGTTTATGAAGAATCGCTGGCCACCAAGGGGCGTAAGAAATTGGATCATTTGTCAGTCGGTTTAGATCCGGTATTTCTAAAGTTGCTACAAAAGGCAACTATTGATTCAGGTTTGGTGAAGCATACCCAAGATAGGATGGGATTGCCTGAGCAATAGGTCTTTGCATACCAGCATAATGTATCTGATGTTGATAACTTTGATAAGGTTGATGGGCATAACCATTATAATATGATTGTTGGTAACCGTTTTGAAAATACGGTTGCCCATTACCTGCAAAGCTTTGTTGCTCAGGTCCTCGGTAAGCTTGCTGGAATTGTGGTTGTTGATATTGTACTAGCCATGGTTGTTGGACCATTTGCTGTTGTCCAATACTAGATGTTTGACCAAGATGAGGGGTGATAGTACCCATTTGAGCCTGAGTCGTTCCAGTTAAGGAGGCACTAATCTGAGGTTGTGATTGAGCTGTGGAGACAAGAGGCTGTTGTATTACGACCTGAGAGACTTGAGGTTGACATACAAACGACAGTGCTTGTACTTGCGACAAAATCACATTAGCAGGTGTAGTGGGAATGTTCGACACAAGTTGATTTGGTTGCATTGAATATACAACTCTTGGCTATTGAGGCAGTATTGGTACCCAACCACTGGATGTAATTCCAGTTTGACCTGAATTTTGTTGTGAACTCTCATATGGTTGTTCTCCTGGAGGGAACAATGAAAAGGAATACTATCCCCCATATGGCGGCAATCTAGTGTTCAAAGGATAGAATGGTCTTTGGAGACTGGACTACCAAAATTGATATTGATATGTAGGATCAATTTGCTAAGTTTCAACATAAGAAATTCCAGATAGGATTCTGTATGAACAAATAGGAAGAGACCATGCTGTCGAAACAGTCCCTGGGTGGAATCCGTTTAGCGGTTGAGAACTAGTTGGGACAGATGGTATACCAGTGAACATTGTCGAAGTAGCAGCAGGAGGCTCTGCTGCTGCTGTATCAGATGACACAGTCCTAGATGTTGATGGTTGTTCAGACATATTTAGTCTATCCAAAAGATTTCCTAGCGATTCGACAAGAACTTGCGATGAAGGGTGATTAAAAGAACTAACCTCTGTAGTAGAAGGATATAGGTGGATCCCAGTTCCAAAATGAAATGGGTAATTGGATGGAATATCCTCTACAATCTCTTCTATAGAAATTAGTCCAGGTGGAAGAGGTAGACCGTCAGGTCCGTAAAATATTTCTGGAGCCGAAGAAGGTATAGCTTCTGCAGTAACAGACACTAGAGGGGTGACACCCTCTAAATTATGGACCTCAACTTCTAGATGTTCAGGTAAGTGAACTTTAGTTTCTGGATCAGCCCTAGATGGAGCTGGTTCAGGGATAGAAGTGTCTACTGTTACACTAGGATCAGTTCTAATGTCCTCTTGTAACTACTGAACTTCTTTTGTAAAGGCAAGTGTACCATAAATAATTGGAGTAACTAGAGTCTTTGATGATGTTGAAACGCAAGTCCCAAATAGACAAGGAGAATTCGACTCAGTTAAACGAGACCGTTTTGCCCGGAATGTTTTCGTTTCTGGAGTCAAAGACAGTTGACTTGCTAGTCTCCGCGAATGACAGGGTTTTGATTGAATTTCTTCCATGATTACGGATTACTTGATCAACTAAAAAATTAAAGGGAAAAAGTTATTCTGAATTAAATAAATTTTATGACGCTTTGACACAACTTTCTTTTTCAATTTTTAAGAGTCGAGAAAAAGCTAAAGGTGATTCTAGTTGCCTTCAATTTTTAATGAGCCTGAAGTGACAAGTGCTCAAATGGACCTTTTCGTTTAGGGAGTCGAAAAGGAATGAAAGTGACTACTTTGGAAATCTAGACAGAGGGATTACCAAACCAATCAGAAAACTGCAATATACACCTTGGTGGTAAATTAAAGAGAAATTACCAAGGACTTTACGTACGATAGTCAATCTTCTCGAATGCTCTGTTCAGTGCATTGCGATCAATAGGGCGGTAGACACGACTTCCTAGGGATAAAGGATATCAGCCTATTGTGGTCTCCCAATATATACTTGATGGTACTGGGAGCACAAGTCTGTACTGGCACTTGTCGTATCAAAGAGGAGGAATCACCCAACCTTCAATGAAAACGATAGTTACCAGGTTTTACGATGCCGGAACAAGTCTCTAGCCTAGACTTCTATATGTGTTGCGTTAGGTTCCAAAGCATTTTTATGTTCATTGAGGTTTATTCTAGAGTTGATCTTTCTTAGAATTTTGTCTTTCAAGGTTCACCGTGTGATATAGATGTAAAATTCCTAAATATGCAATCTAAAATGATAAACAGTCGTGTGTTTTCTTTTAGCAATGAAAATCCTAGCTACTAAGGAAAGAAAAGTACGATTCTTTCAACAGAGAGCAGAGAGCACACACTAATTTCACTTTTCCTGAATAATTTCCGCATGTAGTCTAAATGCAAATGCACATGCATGTATTTGTTTTTCTGTTTCCTTAATGTGAGAATGCCAAAAAGGAAAACTAAGTACAGATCTGAACTATTTTCTTCAAAGCGACACTTCAATAATTTCTTTTCAAAATGAAAGGAAGACTAAAACGACACTTTTGATTTCAAATGGAAAACTGCTTTTGACACTTCAAATTTTGACAACTCAAATCAAATACAATGACAAAAGTACAATCAACTATCTAGAAGAGGAAGACTTTACGACACTCTCCTTCTTGACTCAAAATGACAGTTACGACACTTTTGAATCAAAAGATGATAGTTCGATTAAGCTACTCTTGACAAAGGAGGACTGTAAATGATGAAAAATACATAAAAGACATTCACAAATATTGGTCAGTGGAGGTTGAATAATGTAAAGGAATAAGGCTTCAACAATGACATACTGTCATAAGCAGCAAAACTACTAAGTAGAGCTGAAAACAAGGAGAAAAAACCAATTTCCTGGGAGGAAAACAATATCATTCAATCATCGCACCTGTCCTTAAGGGAAATAGGGATGCATCTCACCTACAACACATGGGATGTGCGATGCATACAGGCTGCCAGTTAGACAGTGCGATGGGCCAGGGAACGAAACTGAATTTGGTTTGCTCTCAAAAGTTGCAACTAAGTTCAGTTATTTCAGCTAAGCTATGATAGACAGTAAAAAAAAAGTATAGGGGTATGATCATAGGAGGTTATTGACCTACCACCAGGGCACTTAGGATGTTTGCAAGTCAGATGTTCAGTTCATAAACCAACCCGAAGATTCACTGAAGCAGCGTTGATCTACTTTACACTTGCATAGCAAGGGTAGTTCAAAGGCTAGCTAGCTAACTTCAGGCTCCATCTGTAGTTTATAAAGCAAACAATAATAACAAACAAATAAAATAATAACTCCCCAACGGAGTCGCCATTTTGTTTCTGGAAAACTAGTGTCTTTTTGATCTGCTAGTCCCACTAAGATGGATAGCTATCTTAGAAACAAACAATCAAAGTAACTTGTGATTTCCTTTATGTATGATAGATCAAAGAGAAGCAGAGAGCACCAACCTGAATCTTTCGCTTGGCTCCTTGCTTGTTTCTTCTCTCCCTTGATAGAGCTTGCCACTCCTTTCCTACTTGTCTCGCTTTAGAGAATACCTGTAGAGGCAAAGCAACAAAACACCATCAAAGCATAGAGATCTATAATACCATAAACAATGCAGAATCAGAAATACATTTACCATACAATTGCATTCACAAATAACAATATTCACAAATACACAAGTATATGGAGGAAAACACAAATAACTTTATTAATAGTAGAAGAGAGGATTAAAACCTACCCGTCTGATCCAACATCATCCTCCCAGCATGAAAGCCCTCTTCGCTTCATGAAAATCAAGATCACCCAACAATACAATGTCTCAAAGAGAAACCAATGGCACTTCCTTACAAATTACAAAATTCCAGCCTCTAGATCTCTCAAATGAGGGATCCATATATAGATGTCTTGCAAGGGGGTGAGTCAGCTCTGGGTTTTCGATTAGTGTCATTCCACTTGTAGTTCTTGGTTCCACTTGGAGATTTCTTGGATCTCGTAGTCATCCTTAGGCGAATGCAGAGAGGCAAGTGTCATAGGAGAAGTTTCTAAAAGATTCCATGATCATCCCCTTAGCAAACTATCTCGGACATTTGTCTATTCTCGCTCATCACAACCCATAGAAGGCCTTTTTAGTATGCATCGCACTTCCTGTGTGTAGTAGGTGAGATGCATCACACCCTGACAATGGACCATTCAGTATGGTCCAGTTTTGGCCAGTTCTGAGTAGTTTTTCGGGTTGAACTTCTGGGAAATGATGTAATCAGTTGACCATGATCCTTTACGGTATAAAAAAACACTTTTAGGGGTTAAAGAGCCCTTGGTTTATCGACATATATGATTGGAGTTGCAGTGCCCAAATATTTCTATAACATCCTCTCCACTGAGCATTTTGTTTCCTGTATGAATACTATGTTAGGTTTTTCCTCTCTAATCCTTTTACCAAGATTCCTCTGTTTTATTTTGCTCCCTAGTCCTCTAATGTTCCAGGTTGTGATTTTCATTGAGGTGGGGCTATAAAGGAGTAACTAGAAAGGTCTTTCATCCTTCTTGAAGCAATCATGAGCTTGCCACACTCCAGTAGTAATTATTTCTGTCTTTTTCTTCCCCTCATTTTGGCTGGATTCTTTGTTAATTTTCTGGTTATTAATCGTATTGAGGATGTTCCTTTGTTTTCCTGGTTTTCATGTCCTCTTTTTACTCCTGCAGCTGTTTGATGTGCCTTATTAAGGAATATCTATTAGACTTT
Organism: Pinus tabuliformis; assembly: GCA_031772625.1. Taxonomy (NCBI): domain Eukaryota; kingdom Viridiplantae; phylum Streptophyta; class Pinopsida; order Pinales; family Pinaceae; genus Pinus; species Pinus tabuliformis. Next base: position 1,331,435,275 of record CM062818.1, read on the forward strand.
GTCCACGTCCTCCTGAGGGATGGATTTTATTCCCAGGTTGCTGCCCTGTTCTAGAAACTTTTCCAGCTCTAGGTTCTCCCTTTCCAAGATCTCCTGTAAATCTTGATCCTCTGTACCACTTTCACTTTGAGTCATTTCTTGGTCTTTTTCTACTTCCATGGTATTCAAAGGGTCCATTGTATGTTCATTCTATTCCTGAATGTACTCCATGCTGGTCTCTTTTTCTTTCCCCCTTGCTGTCTGATTCTCTGTACTCTGTTTATCCCCTCCCTCAACTTCTTTTTCTCCTAAGATCTCAAAACTATTGTAAATTTTTGTTTTATCATTCACACTAGGGCTCTTTTGTGTCTTCCTTCCTCGTCCTTTTCCTTTTCCTCCTACTTTGGTGGAACCTGTCTGGTATTTTCCTTTGTTGGTATTTAGGTTTTCCTCCCTTCGATTGAGAGGACAGTCTCTAGATAGATGCCCATGCTCATGTCATTTGTGACATTTGAATAGGATATGATCATAGTCAACTGCTTGAACCCATTCCTCATCATAGACTTCTAGAATGACCTCGTCTGGAAGGGCTCCTGATAGGTCCATCTCCACACATATGCGAGCATAGGATGTATATTTTCCCCTTAGAGTTGCCTCTGAAATCTTTAAGAAATGACCTAATTTATTGCCTATAGCTTTTCAAGACTCTGGCATCCAGTAATCTAAAGGTAAGCAGTATAGTTGAATCTATACCAGTACCGAAGTGAAGGTTTCTCATTCTGGCACAAAGTTCATCGTCCATGGCCTCATATAGAGTCCAACAGCTACAAAGAAGTATGGCCCTCCTTCAAAGATTCTGTCTTTGTCTTCCATGTTCGTAAACACCACAGTGAAAAAACCTTTGGATCCAAGATGAATATTTAAATCCCCCTTTGGTTTCCAGTTGTATTTTATCCAGGTGTACAACGCTTTCTCTAATGGTCAGATTCCCATAAATTTACATATGATGGCATAGTTAGCCATGTGATCCCTATGCGCTTGCAGAGCTGCATCATTCAGAATAACCCAAGGTTTAGTTGTGGTCTTGGGTTTAGAGGGCCCCATCTTAGCTCTATTCTCTAACCTTTGACCTCTGTCTTCCTCTTTCTCCTCCCGACAGTCTTCTTCATGGGCCCCTTGATCTACATTGGTTTTGCTACCTTCCGCCTTCTGAGTTTCTGTGTCTTTTGTCTTACCTCCCAGGGCTGTGGAGGTTTGTTCTTTTTCCTTCCTCTTCCTCTGTTTGCTATCATATAACTGTAGGAGGGAGTGAAGCTCCCTCCTCCCTATGTCTCCATGGATGCTTGGTACTCTCTGCCACTAGATTCGTTAAACCCTAGAACTAGAGCTTCCACCACAACTAGTTCCCCATATCTCCTTATTTGAACATTACTTCAAATTTATAGATAAAATTAATTATTTATATGTTTATGATATTATAAATTTAAATAATTTTTTTTGAAAAATAATTATGTTTATAAGTATGCTGATTTTGGTATAATATTTTTAGAATTTTAATTTAATAATTAATAACTATTATGTGAATGGTAAAATTGTAAAATACTTATAATAATATATGCAAATGTTTAGATTTATTTTTAAATTAGTTATGTCTTTTGTTGTTCTTTTCATTACATTGAAAATTATAAAAATCATATGAGAAAGTGTGATATAAAATAAATTATAGTTTGTTGGGCATGTGGTATTTATAAACCAATATCATGGTATTGTAGCAAAACCTATGAAAATCTTCATAGTAAATTATGGATAAATAGAATCTCGTTCTATATTTTTTAGCTGTATATATGTTTAACTTATTATTAATTCTTTTTATAGTATTAATAATTATACTAATAATCCTCTCACTCCTCGGATTTATGGTCTTCCCAAAATCCACAAGGAAGGGGCTCCCTTGCGCCCCATAGTCAACACTATAGGAGGGCCGCCTTATCTTCTCGCTAAATATCTTGCTAATAAGCTTAAGCCTCTTGTTGGTCGGACCGAGTCCTTTGTTAAATATTCGTCCTCCTTTATTAATGAATTAAAGGATATTAGAATTGATCCAAGTGATATGTTAGTTAGTTTCGATGTGGTCTCATTATTCACTAATATTCCTATTAATGAGACCACTGATGTCGTTAGTCGTATCACGGATCTTGATACTACAATTTTAGTCAAGATTTGCCTTACCCCTACTTTCTTTAGTTTTGAGGGAGAATTTTATCAACAAACCAATGGTGTTGCTATGGGTTTCCCCCTTTCCCTTGTGGTTTCCAATCTCTTTATGGAATTATTTGAATCTAAAGCCTTGTCATCGGCACTTTTCCAACCTAAGCTGTGGAAAAGGTTTGTGGATGAAACATGTACCGTTTGGTCTCATGGTAAACAAAAGTTAGAGTTAGTTTTCCATCACCTTAACAATTAGTCGGATTCCATAAAGTTCACCATGGAAATTGAGGTTGATGGTAGCCTTCCTTTCCTTGACGTTCTCATTTCAAAAAAGGAGAATGGTTCTTTCTCTCACCAAGTTTTTCGGAAGAAAACTCACACAAAGAAATATCTTCATGCAAATTACCATCATTTCCCTGCTTAGAAACTAGGTGTTATCAACACCCTAGCCACTATGGCTTTACGAGTTTCCGATGATAATCATATTGATGATGAAAAGACCCACCTCCTTAAGGTCTTTAAAATGAATGGTTATAGCAAATCCCAAGGTTTGAGAGCTTTCCATAATGCGGAAAGAGGACCTAAGAAGAGGATCGATCCCAAGGATTGAGCTTATGGGGTTCATCTTTCTTTTATTTAGGGGACCACGGACAAAATCGCAAAGATCCTGAAGAAATATAATATTCCTTCTTCCTTCAGACCCCTTCACACTATTCGAAGTTCTCTTCGTTCTGTCAAGGACCCGGTTAACCCCAAGGATGTGAAGGGAGTTTATATTATTCCTTGTTCCTGTGGGACTCCTTACATTGGAGAGATTGGTCGATCAATAAATCAGAGGATTTGTGAACATGCTGCGGACATCAAACATGGGAGGTCTCGCTCCTTAGCCTTGGCAAAACATGCAAAAAAGACCAATCATCACATATGTATAGAAGAGGCTAAAGTCATAGCTAGGGTTGACCATTTTCATCATCGTAAATTCAGAGAGGCCTTAGAAATTGAAAAAAGGCCCATTAATCTTAACAGAGACGATGGTTGGAGCATCAGCAGGTGTTGGATCCCTGCCCTGATCTCTTATATATATATATATTTTAATATCTATAATATCTAATATCTATATTAAATAATATAGATATTAATTTAAATTAATATCTATATTATAATAATAAAATTAAATAAAGTCTACATTATAATTTTATTAAATTAAATAAAATCTATATTATATTAAATTAAATAATATCTATATTATGATTTTATTAGATTAATTAATATTAATAAAAGGCTAAATTCATTATTCTGGTTTTATAATTATTATTAGTTTTTATACATTTTATTTATTTATTTTATTATAGCATTTTAACTATTAAAAAAAATAAAAAAATAAAATAAATAATAATAATAACATTAGTAATAATTAAAATCCTTTTTAATTAAAATTAAACAAATTAAAATAAAAAATAGAAATAAAATAATAAAAAATAGAAAATAAATAACTTAGTCAAACTAGCTATTTTTTCTAACGGCTAGTTAGTTGCTCTCTTCATCTATTTATTTCAATGCCTCGATCTGATTCATCATCTTGTCCTGAAGATGAACCACACTTGATGGTGCTAAAGGCATCAAGGAAATTGCTCCTATGTGATTGTTTTCGAAAGAATTTGTTATGATTAATATGGATCACAGAAGTCTAAACTTAGAAAATACTAATAAAATTATAATTTAATTATTTTTTACGTTTTTTTTTTAAATTTATTTTGTGTTTATTATTTTCCCCAACTTTTTATCTTTATTATTACTAACCATTTAATTTAAGTGACTGTGCTTATAATTCATTTCTACTTTCCAAAAGTGAAGTATTATAAATGCAAATGAAATTTTCACACTATCTTTTGGGACAAAAATTAAAGAAATGTTTAAACATTAATATCTAATACCTTATTCATGAAGGAGAAGCCTATATATTAAGACATTTGAGATGGGAAAATATGATGTTTTTAGTTTAATTTTAAATTATTATAAATCCTTAACTCTCGTATCAAGTAGAGAGGGATCAAATATGTCAAGATGAAAACATCCTTTTGAGTGCAAAATTTGAAGAAGGATCATCAAATGAAGAGATTTGATTTTGTCTTGGTAGATCAAAAGTTATGATCAATATATGCTAGTTTTGAATAGAAAATTAATAAGATGTTTTAATTAAAAATTTTAAATGTTAGATGTCAATTCTATGTTAAATATTGAAGGATTTACAAATCTCCCCCCATACTTTGAATTAGAAAGAATCTATTAATGAAATAAAAACTCCACAATAATAAATTTTATTAACTAAGCATGTCCCTCGTAATATATATATATATATATATATATATATATATATATATATATATATATATATATATATCTTAACTCCAGGTCTAGTAAGCCACCAAATAGATCAAATCTCTTTTCACTTTAAAAGAGGTTTGCATCTCAAGGAATTTGATCCTCTCGGCTATCGGTGAATCGAGAGTGAGATGGATCTAGGTTGGTTTAATTATTAATTATAATTATTTTTCGAGAGGCACTCTACAACTTAGTATGGAGATGTTGCCGACTAAAATTACATTTAAAAATAGTAAAATAATAATTTAAATTAACAAATAAAAAATTTGTAATAAAAAAAGAAATTAATGTTGGCAATAATTAAAATATTTCAATTTACAACTTAATCTAATATAACTTTATATAGAGATATAAAGTAACCAAAAGTAAAACAAAATAATTCAACTTTTATTATCGAGAAGAAATGTAATGAGTAAAAAAATATAATTTACTTTTTACTATAAATAAGAAATGTATTTTTTTTCACATGACAAGAGACAATATTATTGATATTACATTTTATTAATAGTTTCTTTCTAATTTAATGTATGAGGGATATTTTTAATTTTTTCAATGTTTAATATAGATTTGATATGCAATATTTTAGTAAATATTATAATAAAAATAATCATATATATATATATATATATATATATATATATATATATATATAACAAATATGAGAGGGTATATTTTAACATTTTAATGGGCAGAAAGATGATTATAAATAAAATGGCAATATCAATTACATATATATTATACTAGTTTAGATCCATCTTAACTTTGGATCTACCAAGAGCCTAGAGGGATCAAATCTCTTTTCATTGTAAAAGATGTTTGCATCTTAAAAGATTTGAGATATATATAAGTTAACTCAACATAGATTGATTTGCACATCATGCAATATCAATAATATTATTTTTACATGTTATTTGTCAACTCGATATTAAATAGTAAAATAGCTACATATCTCCCTCCTACTAATAAATAAATAAATTATTATTATGATTTTTTACTTTCAATTACTTTATCTCTTTATATAAAGTTGATGTAAAATTAAAGTGGAAATTGAATTATTTTATTTATGGACAATCTTGATTTTTTTGTTATTACCGCTTTTTAATTTTTTAACCTAAGTATTATTTTATTATTTTTAAATGTAACATGACGTCTCCCTCATAATGGGTTGTAGAGTGCTTCTCTACACAATGAGATCACCTGTAGGCACACTGAGAACTTCTCACTCATATTAGGCATTGGGCCTCTCCTAGCAATGACATCTTCCTCATACTATGTTGTAGAGCACCTTTGGGTGCACCCTCATAATGGGCTGTAGAGTGCCTCCCTACATAGTGAGATCACCCTTAGGCGTAAGAGCAACATCTCCCTCTTACTAGGCATTGAGCCTCTCGGTGCAATGACATCTCCCTCATACTACGCTGTAGAGGGCCTTTGGGTGCAATAATATAAGTGAGATGTCGTCACATAATATTATATTAAAAAATAATAATATTAAAATAGTCTTAAAAATAAGAGTGACTAAATTGGTAACACCATCACTCATTACATATAGTTACACACCAACATAGATCCATCTTAACCACTATTCTAAAGACAAAAATAGATAATATTTCTTGAGGTGGATCAAATATATTAAGTGGAAACCTATGTTTGAATGCAAAATTTGAGAAAACATTTCCACCTCAATATATTTGATCTTCCTAATTTCAATTCTTTTTAAATTTATGTCAATTTATATTTTTGTTTGTTACATAATCTGTCATGAAATGACTTGCATGCCTAACCTGTGTCTTGAATAGTTGTGACCCAGGAGCATCTTAGATGAAGATCACACTCGACTTGGACCACGCTATCCCTTGGCACCTTTAGCTTTTTTCCCACAAAGTTTCACCTGAAAATATTTTCACCTCATAGTGCTTTAACAAAACACCTATCACCATCCATTCTACACCTGGTGAGAAATTTATTTTCAATTTTAATTTATATCTAAATTTTTATTTTATTTCTATCTTAATTATGTTAATATGTTTTCTATTTTAGAATAAGGTTTGCATAATTTTAATTCAATTATCAATAATTATTAGGTTGATGATAAGGATTTAACCTCCATAAAATATTGTAGAATATTCTTAGTATATACAAAAATCAAAGGTTGAGATTTATTACAAGAGTAGTTATTTTTTTTCCCTTTTAATTAAACTCATTAATTGAAAAAATTGTCATATGAACAAGTGTCGTATGAAATGAGTTATGGTTTGTTGGGCATGTGGAATTGATAAGACACGATATTGACTCATAGTACTATAATAAAAATTATTTATAGATGAAAAATCTCCATAATAAATATGTTATATGTTTTTGAGAGTTTTTTTGGCATGTTTTCCTATCTAAGTTTCCACAATCACATGCTTGAGTTGTGAACATTAAAGTGTCACATGTGTTTTTCACTATGTTGAATTCATATGTGCAGTGAAAAAAAAACCAATTAAAAAAAAATAAAATAAAAAATAAAAATAAAATAAAATAAAATAAAAAATAAAATTGTCCATTAAAAACTCCAAAATGTAGAATGTTACAATGTCTTTCTCAATGTACCAATGTTTAAATTAAACATCAATTATTTTTATCATCAATAATAATAATAATAATTATTATTATTATATTTTTAATAATTTTAGCAACTTGGTCCTAGGGGTAACTCAATTGAAGTAATGTGAGTCATTAGAAAACTTAGAAAACTAAGAGATCAAAGGTTCAAATTCTCTAGGTTTATGGAGAGGAGGACAAGCCATAGACTCCAGAGGTTTCCTAGTTGATAAGTTGGGTTTATTCATATTATGAATTATGCTCAGTCATTTAATTTATATGATTGTGCTAATTTCTATTGTTATCGAATCATTTACTTATTCCTCTTAAATTATTGTCATATCATAGATGTATTGAAGTAATGGCACATACCTTTTATGAAATATATATCCTTTTTAAGATTGTATATAAATATATGCACACTTAACATATATATTCTTTCATTTATTATGTGTAGTTGTTTATGTGTGTGTGTGTTTGTGCGACACTCATATTGATATTCATTACCTATAGGCATATATAGGTTTATTTGGATATTCATATTCACAACTTTGATTGCATAGGACCAAAAATATGTGCATTATTTTATATACCAACGTAGATCCATCTCAACTCCAGATCTATAGCTGTCGAGAGATATCAAATATCTTGAGGTGCAAACCTTTCCTCAAGTTTTACACTCAAAAAAGAGATTTAAATATCGAATTTGAGAAAAGGTTTGCACCTCGAGAAATTTTATCCCTCTCGGGGCTTAATAGATCCAAAGTTAAGATGGATCTATATTGGTTTATATAATAGATACTAGCATAACCATATTTATATTAATATGAATGTGGTTGATAGACACCGATAGGCGTATATTATTAATTATTCATATTAACATTAACATTATTAATAATGTGAATAATATTAATAATAATAATTTCTAAAATAATTTTAAACATTAATAATAACATATATAAGCAAATATTATAAGAACACAATTTAATATAACAAATCATGAAATTAAATAAAACATATTAATAAAAATTAATAACCTAAATATATGACATTATTTATTATAGAAAAAAATAATAAAACAAACAATCAAATTAAAAAAATATATATCAATTAATCAATAACAATTGAAAATAATTTTAGAAATTAATAATAGCTCACATAAGTAAATATCATAAAAAATAATTAAACGCAATTTAATAAAAGAAACCATCGAATTAAATAAAACATATTAATAAAAATTAATAGACTAAATATGTACAAATATATCATAAAATAAACAATGAAATTAACAATCACCAAAATACAATCGAGAAGAACATAATTAATTTTTATTAATAAAAATTAATAACCAAAATACAATTGTTAACCAATGTGAAATGTTGCTAAAATAATGTTGGTAATTAGAAATATCAAATAATTCCCGTAATTAAAAATCTTAAATAATGTTGGTAATTGACACTATTAGTAATAATACTACTTGTTAAAATGGAAAATATTATTATTCAGAAAAAATAATATAAATAAAATTAATTTAACAAAACATAAAGCAATATAGATAAAAAAAAATATATATAAAATTTTAATATAATTACACTAAAATAATCTTAGAAAAATTAAAAAAAACCAATATATATACAAATACTGATGATTAAGTATATGCATAGGAAAAAATAAATGCATTGAACATAATATAAATTTTCACATCAACAAGAACCGTTGTGAATCACTAACAAGCATTTACGATACTTAAGAAAGGACGATTCTCACAATCTCAGTTGCAATGCGACAAAAAAGTGAGATGCAAGTTAAAACATTATAGGACAAATAACAACAACAAAGAATTTAGTAACATTGAAATAAATAGCAGTAAGAATAACAACCCATCCCACAACAAAATTCAAGTCTCAACACTCGACCAAAACATAGTTATTTGATAGCAGCCTCTTCCAAAACACAGCCATAGCGGTGGCAAAAGCAACACCAATTCAAATCAACATGGTAATGATCACAATACTTCACGCTTTGAAGTCAATCCCTTCTTGTTTTACTCCCTAATTCTCTTTGGTGCAAATGATATAAAGCTTGAACATCTAATTTCATTCCACTCAAAACACGGATATAATCATCGACAAAGTCATGATGGAAGCCATGTCTTCTATCAAACCTTGTGCGAATAAAAGTAACAAAACTAATAGTTTTCCCAATATAATTAATCACTCTGATGTAATAATTACCATCATTGTTCTCCATATCTATGAATCATAGACAAAAAGATACAATTAAAATCAGTACATTGAAAGAAAACAAATTAACAAAAACAAAACTATTTATGTATGATTTTGTTCAAACATAAATATAAGAGGATTGAAAAGAACGAGAGGAAAAAATTCAAACTACAATTCAATCAATTAAAGAATAATTGCTCCAAAATAGTCAATCTACTTACTTCAATAATGAATAATTGTATTGAAATCAAGAAAAGAAAAAGAAACAACTCATGAAGGTGCATAAAAGAAAATGCAAAAAATAATAACAACTAAAGAGAAGTAATCTTCATTTTTCTTAAATGCATGCACACAAATAATTCGGACGAAGAAAAGAAAAGAAAAAAGAATTCATGAATAGTAAAATGTATTGAAGATAAATACCCCAAAAATGATATTGACTTTAATTGCTCCTCCTCTTTCTTTCTAAGTGTAACATATGCACTATCTTTCATTTTTGCATAATGTTGAAAAGAAAAAGGTGGTGAAATCTGCAAACCATCTATTGATTTCACTCTCGATATAGCTATAAACATGAGACCCTACCTCTCTCTGTCTCCAATATCTACAGTGGCTCATTGTAAAGTCATCCCCTGTGATTTGTGTATTGTCAATGCCCATGCCATTTTCAAAGGAATTTGTCTCATATTTCCCCTAAGAACAGGCATAATCGGTACAATAATTTGATAGTCCTTATCAAATGGAACACCATAATACTTTTCAAACATAGCTGCAACAAATCATGGAAGTTGTGGCAACTTTGAACTAGGCGCAAAAGAAATATTTTCAATATATCCAAGTGCAACATTAACCAGACAAAATTCATCCCAAAAATTACGCGTTAACATCACACACTCTCCATGACATAGAAACACCTCTTACTCCAACATATCATCATCATTATCACTTATTTCTGTTCTTCTATTGATTTCTACAACAAATCTTGCAATAGGAGAATTTAATGCTTTAAGAATTTTTTGATTGTGCAAATTGATAAGATTATTCATCACAATAAGTGAATAGAAGAATCAAACAACTTCCTTTCCTGTCGATCCAAGCAACTATCAACACACATCATAAGAATATCCCAATCACCAAGAAAAGGCTCTGGATTTCTAATATTAGTTAAAATATTGTGAAAAAATGCTTGTTTTGGATCATCTCCTTCGTGCCTAAATTTTTTTCAACACCCACTACAATGTTGAAGCATTCCCACAAAAATTTCCCAACTATATTACCTGCATACAAGGATTGATCCTTAATGGGAGGCAGTTTCACAAGGTCATCGACAAAAATTATGGACCTACCACCAAAAGGAGAGTCTTTGTTTTTAGGAAAGGCTTCTCGCATTAAATGAGAATCTATTTGCGTGAATAGAGTTGGACCTATAAAGCGCATATCATCAATCAATATATATTGAACATACCTCATTTCTTCTTGGAACACTTCCAAAGCCTTCCCACATAGTTGCTTCATATCTTTTATAGGAATTTTTAAAAGATCAAGGACATCAAGGGTAAAGAGAACAAGGTTACATATGCTTTAGGAGTAGGATACAAATGAATATCATAGCAACTATGAGTTCTTATGGGATAGACTTACAGGATCAAATCTTACAGGTAGGACAATAAGATGACAGGTACATGGAGCTTATGCACAGGTTACAACAAGGTACAGGTGGTCAGGATGTGGACTATCATCTTACAACATATGGTTTGGTCAGATTTAGGGACAAGATATATGTGCCGAATGACAATGAGATAAAGAAGACTATCTTGTGAGAGTTTCATGCAAAACCATATTCAGGCCACCCAAGATACCAGAAGACATTGAAGGAAGTGAAGAAGTTTTATCATTGGTTGAATCTGAAGAAGGACTTGGTAGAGTTTATGGCTAGATGTTTGGACTATCAGCAGATGAAAGAAGAATGTAAACATCAAGATGGACTACTACAACTGATTCTTATTCCAGAGTGGAAGTGGGAGGTCATTTCCAAGGATTTCATCGCAGGTTTTCCAAGGACATCTAGATAGCAAGATTCCATCATGGTTGTGGTAGACAGGTTAACAAAGGTAGCACATTTCATTCTAGTAAAATTTATGTATTCAGCTAGTGATGTGACACATGTAATCATCAGAGATGTGGTGAGGTTGCACAATGTTACAAGGAATATTATATCAGACATGGATGCTAAGTTAACTTCCAAGTTTTGGAAGGAGTTGTTTGCACATTTGGGGACAAAGTTGGGCTTTAGCACAACTTATCATCCGTAGATAGATGGATAGAAAGATAGGTTCAATAGGATATTGGAGGACATGTTGAGGATGTATATGATGCATCAACAAAGGAGATGGGACGAGTGCCTTTCATTGGCTGAGTTTTCTCATAAAAATGGGTATGAGCAGTCACTGAGGATGAGTCTATTTGAGGCGCTATATCGACAGATTTGTAATACTCCCATAAGTTGGAGTGATCTAGTGAACATGGTGTTGATAGGACCAGACATGTTGGAAGAAATGGAACAGGAAACATAGGTGATCAAGAATAATCTAAAGGCAACACATGATAGGAAAAAATTTTATATAGATCGAAACAAGTTGTTTAAGGAGTTTCAGGTTGGGGAACAAGTATATTTTCACATCAAGCTGAAGAATATCTCCTTAAGGATTGGATCATGAGCCAAGCTGGCACCTCGGTTTTATGGACCTTCCAATATTCTTAAAAGGATTGGACCAGTAGCCTATTGAATTACACTGCCTCTGACAGTGAATGTCCATGATGTTTTCCATGTGTCATTGCTTAAGAGGTATGTTAAAGATGTTGATCATATGATTGACTGGTCTATATTGCAAGTGGTGCCTGATGGAGAATTCCAACCACAACCTCAGTGTATATTGCATAGAAATATGTTCGTGCTCCGGAACCGAGAAATCGAGTAGGTTAAAGTGCAATGGAAGCACTTTGGTCCCGATGAGGCTACATGGGAGATGTTAGATCAAATGCAGGCTATGTATCCTTCTCTATTCACTGGTTGAGCGAAATTTTTTTGTATATGTTTTGGTCTAATATTTTTAGTATGTTCCCATATGTATATGGATGTAAAGACCTCCATGAGCTATGTTATCAAGCTCCAATAAGTGGTATGGGTGTCATGTTGTTATGGTTGTCATATTGTTATGCTGTCATGTTGGTTTGCTTCTCAACAAGTTGATCATTGTAAATATTGCATCGAGGTAGGTTATAAAGCTCCATGGGCAGTATGTTTTTCTTTTCAGCAGTCTTGTTGGTTGTAGGTTTCATTGAATACAGAGGACATTGTTTCCCCAAGGGGGAGGGTTCTATAATAGCCCTAGTCAAAATTCCATGTATAAAGTTAATAAAGGAAAAATAATAACCAAGCTCATGGGACACATATTCCAAGTTGAATTTTGGGAAAAACATCCTAGTGTGGGTGTTCATTTGGTTTATTATGGCTAAGGAAATTGGCAAAGGCAATGGAAAAGGCTTTGGAAAGGCATGAGGCATTAATTGGAATTTTATTTATGAAAATAATGGAAATTAGGAGAAAAGGAAGGTGAAAGGCTACATGTTACATGTGAGGAGGAAAATGAAAGAAAGTAATGGAAAATTGAAAAAATAGAGGCCTCATTAATAAAAAGGCTTATGAGGATTAGTTGGTACCTTTTGTCAGTTCAGTTTTGGAGCTCTCTCTCTATTCTCTCTCTCTCACTCTTGGACACTTAGATTTTTCTTGGAGCACTTCAACTTTGGATCAAGGAAAAGCAAAGAAGGAAAAGAGGAAGAAAAGATCAAGCAAGGAAGAGAAGGATAAAATAGCTACAAGGATATTATTTGTAGGTATCGATTTGTGTGTGTGATTTACTTGCTAGATTTGGCATGCATAGTACATTCATGCGTGTATTTGGTTCTCTTGCTATCATTGGCATGGGTTTTGCTAGGAGTGAGAGTGTTCTTTAGCCTTCCCTTGCCATTTTCGGATAGTCATGGTGTGATGGGTTCTCTTGTATTTGGTTGAGCTGGATTTCCAGATGATTTTGAAACTAACTGAGGTGGTCTCTCAAAGAAAGAACACATGGCCCAGGAATCCCTGAATTAGACTGGTATTATGGTAAAGATAGATTTTGTGTGCCTCGATGCGCATATGAATCCTTGACCATTGTATGTTGGGTTATATGGTAAAGCCTAGAGGTGTGTGCCCTTGATCAAGCCTAGGAATCCTTGACCGGTGAATGGTGGGATATATGACAAAGCCTGGACAGTGGAGTCTTGATTAGGCCTAGGAATCCTCGGTTCTTGTATGGTGAGATATATGGTAAAGCCTAGAGACTAGGAGATAGGGAAATTCCTCACGGTGTAGGTGGAGAAATTCAATGGCATCCATGCTTGTTTAGGGCCTAGTGATCCGGTGGGGATTGCAGTAAAGCCTCTGGAAACCTAGTTTGGTTTGGTTTTGAGTCCCACATTCATGCTTGGAATATGGAACGAATGTGATTGGTTGAAAGAAAGATTTGGTTCAACCAATCTATGGTCAGGTGGTTCGTGGAAGTCACATACCTGGTTGGATTTTGCATTCATCAATAATAGGTTCCTCTGCTTGGTATTTCATGTGTAAATGTATTGGCTTATATGTGGATTTTATGATTGTTATATCCTTTTTATTTCTGTTGGTTATATGCTGGTTATGAGTAGGTTTTATGACAGGCTTGATGTATGACTCTCAACATGTTTTGATTTGAAAATGAATGTACAATGAATATATGACCTAATATATGATAATGAATCTATTGCGATATTGCAACAAAACTTCTTTACGAATCTCAGATAAGTATGAGACCCCTATGCTCAAATATGTTGTTAAGACCTGTAGATTACATATTTGTGACATGTTTGACAAAATGTCTGTCATGGTTATTAGGGGTCCTATCAATTCATTGATCAAGTGTTTGCATTAGGAAGTTTGTTCCAATGTTATTTATCATTTTTGAAGGTTTCATGAAGTTCTGGGAAGTGGCCTGAGCCTTGGCCCTAAAAAAGTGGCACATAATCTGGGGTTGTTGGCTCAGATTTAGCTGAAAAAATTCACAGTCACTAGCATGCCCTTACTATGGGGGTGGCTGGAAGGCCTCATCACATGCATGGATTGTCATGGGAGCGAATGGGGGTCTAGATCAGTGAAATTTCCAGTTGCCTTAGGGGTTGATTGTAAGAACCCTGGTGAAAAGTTCATGTAATAAAAGTTAATAAAGGAAAATTAAGACCACGGTTAAGCCTGACACTTATTCCAAGCTGAATGTTGGGAAAAGATATCCTAGTGGGCATCACTACATGTGTTTTTCGCTAAGGAAATTGGCAAAGGCTAAGGCAAAGGGATAAAGAGGAAAAAATGAATTTTGGCACGTTTATTGATGAAAATAAAAGAAAATAGGAGAAAAGTAAGGTGGAAGGTCACAGGTTTCATGTGAGGAGGAAAATGAAGGAAAATAATGGAAAATGAAGAAATTAGAGGCCTCATTAATAAAAAAGATGTTGAGGATCAGTTGGTAACTTTTTGTCAGTTCAAGTTTTGGAGCTCTCTAATTATTCTCTCTCTCTCTCTCTCTCTCTCTCACTCTTGGTCACTTCGAGTTTTCTTGGAGCACTCTAGCTTTGGATTAAGGAAGGAAAAGAAAGCAAAAGGGAAAAGAAGGAAAGAAAGGATTAAGGGAGGAAGAGCATGATCAGGAAGCTTCAGTAGGAATACTTGCAGGTAACATATTTCATGTGTGATTTCCTCTCTGGTTTTGACATGCATGGATTTTCATGTTGGTGTATCGTTCTCTTACTATCAGTGGCATGGTTTTTTCAGGTTATGATAGTGGTTTTTAGCCTGGCCTTACCTTTTTCTAGATGACATGCTATGTTGGGATGTTTATCTCAGTTTTGAGTTTTGGTTTGCCAGATGGATTTTAGAATATAGGTGGTCTCAAGATTCATTCCCAAAGGCCTAGGAATCCCTTGATTGTTTTTGGTGGGATACATAGTAAAGCCTGAGGGAGGAGTATTAGTTTAGGGCCTAGTGATTCGGGTTTGGATTGCGGTAAATATTGAGAGACTGGTCTCAGTTTAGGGCCTAGCGATCTAGGATTGGGTTGTGGTAAAGATTGAGAGCAAAGGAGACAAAAAATTCCTCATGGATAGTGATGGATTCTGGATGGCATTCCAAGTTTGGTTTGGTTGTGATCAGAACACTAGTTTGGTGAGGGTGGAGGTGGTTTAACCTATGGATTCCCTTGGTTGTTTTTGGATTGGTTTATCCATGAGATCCCACATTCATGCTTGGAATATGACACGGGGGTTACTGGCTGAAATAAATATTTGGTTCAGCCATGTCTATGGTCAGGTGGTACATGGAAGTTCTGAACCTGGTCGGATATGCCTATGATTGATGAAAGATAAGTTATGTTGCTTTTGCACTTGTTTATATCTGCATTTAATGGCCTTTATATCTCTATTATTTCTATGGGTTTATGTTGGTTATAAGCATGGTTAATTGACTAGTTCATGTCATGATTACTTCATGTATTTAATTGTAATTGTTAAGATGATGGATGCAAGACGTAATTGATGTCATAACAATTCAAGGGAGAAGGTGGTGATCCTTATTGTCATGTTTCAAAAGAGTTTTCAGTCATTCATTTTCCATCTTGTATCCTAGAGTTGTAGGTTACATTGATGCCAAGTGTTTGACACAATGTAAGTCCCGGTTGGGGATGTTTAGGCCTAGTCCTAGAGTTGATTTTTGGTTTATTAGCCTTGTCATCATGTCTTTTATGGATTCTAGATGTTACAGCAAGTTCTAGGCAGTGGCCAAAATTCTGGGCTAGAAAAGTGCCTTAAATTCCATGGGCGGTGGCACAAGTTTGCTGGGAAAATTCCTTAGACGCTAGCTTCTAGGCCTGTGAGAGCATCCAGAGGTTCTTGGATGGTGTCATGCCCATAACTTGAGAGTGTCTAGAGGTCAAGAGGTCTAAAAGATTAGTGGGACCAAGGGGTAGGATGCTTGAGTGGTTGAGATGTCTCCTGGGGGTGTTGTTGCTGATGTGGAAGGTATGGTTGATGTGTTCCGTCAATTCCATTTCCTTAAGGTCACCAAGGAGGTTGAATCCCTTCATAGTGGCCTCTCTTGTCGAATGTTTAGCCTGGTTGGTTGATTACTTTGGTAGATGTGGGAGGAGGGTGGTTACATATTGGTATCATAGCATGGTTGCACTCTCCTTGGGTTAATGTGTTTGTCATGCATTCATGTCAGTTGTACATATGTCAGTCATCCTTGTGGTCTATGTGCTTGTTGCATATGCATGGTGTGGGCCATGGTCGTATTGATGTCACCATGGGAATGAGGATGTTGTTGTTATGAAGCTTTTTGTCATGAGTGTATGACTAGTTACATGTTGTTATATTTCACTTACATGTATCATTTTGTATGCTTAGTTACCTTTTTGTATGTTTGGTTGCATGTATCATTCTTGTAAGCTTGGTTTCAAGTATTGTTTGCTTATGCTTGATTATATGCATTCATGTGTGTGTGTGATCGATTACGCATTGCTTATGCGTGTTAATGTTTGGAAGCGGTCAAGTATACAATGGTGTCATGGTTGTTGTTGTCATGCATGTAGTCATGGTATGTGTAATTGATATGGTTATGCATTGATGACTGGACTCTATCTAGAATGATGCTTATGTGTTGATGCACTTATTTTTTATATGTCTATATGTTGTTATGATTATGTTTGATAAGCCCCAGAAATGGGTAACTATATGGGCTCATTCTACCTATTATTTTCATTTAATCCACCATTCTCAATAGTTTTCTGCATGTTTTTTAATATATTTATGTCAATAGAGTGAATGGGGATAGTCACTTTGCCATGTAGTCTAATGAATGTTTATTGCAGATTTTTTGGGACAATTTTGGACAAAGACAAGGAAATCATGAGCAAATGGCAGCCAAACTCGAGGAAACAGGGAAGAGGACTTGTAGGAGGGGTGTCTCCTTAATTAATGACCCCTTCCTCGAATTCTCCATTAGCAGCTCAAAGTACAAAGGCCCACATTGATGATTCCAAGGGGCAGTAGAGCAAGTCAAGTAGGCCTGTTGTTATCTTCAGTTCTAGGCAGTTGAGTTCCTTAATTTTAGGAGGACTGTTGGGAGTCCCCACTTGTATAAATAAGAAGGCTTCAAGCCTCTGTAGGTTAGCTAGTTCTTAGTATATTTTCGCACTTTTGTGCAGCATTGTCCTCAGCTCATTTTCGAGATTTTTGAAGACAGTTTTGTGATGTAACTTCTATTTTTTTGATAAATGAAGATGAACCAAGTTTTGAACCAGCACTGATCTTTTCTAGAGGGATGAAACTCGTGGGTTAGGGCCCAACCCAAGCTACCTAGCACTTCCTTTGTGTATTTATATGTTTTGTTAACATTCATGAGTTAATTTCTGCTGCATATACTCATTTTGCTTCATTAGATTAGGTTTCTTTTGATGGTTAAAATAGTTGTTTTTGCTTCAAGTTGCTTAAGTAGTTTGTTGTAGTGACAAAAAAATGTCCACAAAGGTCAACAACAGGTCATGATCTCCTCTCTCCCTCCTTGGGACTATGATTTGAGGTCAAGGCACTACTGCTGCCACCAAAAACACAGTTTTTGCTCTTCCAATGCAACTGCTAGTGTGATATTTCGAGTTGGAGAAGTTGATATTAGTTTGGATTCACATGCTTAGATCGTTTCCTGTTCATTTACCATGGTTTTCTCGCATGCTTTTCTGTTCATAAGGTATTGTTCAGCATTTCTTCGGTTTTAGGTCAGAAATTAGGTTAAGTTAGACAAAACTTTGTTTTTAGTTCTTTCTATGGTCAGTTTTGCTAAGTGAATGTGCAGATCTATTGTAGGACATCTCAGCTCACCATCCATCCATCAAACAACCAGCATCAACTCACCTCCTATATTTCCCCACTCATTCGCTACATTTCGCCAATCTGCCCTAATTTTTGTGTTTTTTCACAAAGTTGCTTTCTTGACCTTTGAACAAATCCAACCATCTCCTTCATTCCTGATCTTCCTTGACAAGTTCTATACCCCTCAACACCTTCATCCAGCCCTCATTTCCCTTTTCCCATCCTTTTTCCACCTTCAAACCTCCAAAAACCACTTTCAGCCTCCTCCTCTAGATCCTCCTGTAGATCCCCTGCAGCCTCTTGTAGAATTTCCTGTGAATGATTTCTAGAAGTCTGATCACAATGGAAGTCTTCAGAAGGGTACTGGGGACTTCTTAGGACCTCTCCACACCTTCCTTACCTTCTACAAAAGCCAACTCCATCTTCCTTTACCACCAACCCTCTGCACAGTCACAACTAGCTAAATCACAAGCATAATAATTCCACATAAAAATACTCAAAAGTACAAAAAGATGATTTCTTCCCATTTCTTTTCAGAAGTAGCTTGAATAAATTCAATTTACCTTTTCAGTAGTCAATGTCACTCATTTCAGTAGTTTCCATCTCTTTTTGCAAAAGTAGGGTTAGTGGGTAGACTAGGGTTTGCTAGGGTTTGCGTTTCATTTCATTTTTCCTTCTCTTTCTGCAAGTAGAATAGTCCCTGTAGAGTTAGCTTTCTTCCATCACAGTTAAAAGCTTCTTTTGAGAAATCATAGAAGTTGGCTTAAGCTCCTAGAGAACTTGCACCAGCTGATCAAGTGACAGCCTGCAGTAAGAGCCAGTACTTGTGCATTCAGCACCGTCGCTTCCAAGTTTGTTACGAACTACCGGGTTGATAAAAGTAAAGAAGGAAGCCCCAGGAGTTGTAGCATTCTTGCTACAATACTAGAGCTCACCACTCTTTTTGGCACCGTTGTCAGGGAAGCGTCAGAGTATTTTGTGACTACTTCTTTTCTTCTATTTTCTACTGCAACATTTTGCTAAGTAGTTGATTTCAGCAAAAGTAGAGTAGTTGTTTCATTTCAATTCTGTAAAAGTAGATTAGACATTTCCTACTTTCATTTCAATTCTGCAATTTCATTTTTGCAAAAGTAGATTAGACATTTTCTACTTTCATTTCAATTCTGCAATTTCATTTCAGCAAATGTAGATTAGACATTTCCTGCTTTCATTTCAATTCTGCAATTTCATTTCAGCAAGCGTAGATTAGGCATTTCCTTCTTTCATTTCAATTCTGCAATTTCATTTCAGCAAAGTAGATTAGTCATCTCCTGCTTTCATTTCAATTCTGCAATTTTCATTTCAGCAAGGTTTATTTCAGTTAGTTGCAATTTGTTGTTCAATCCATTTCAGTTTTGTAGGTACAAGCAGAAAAAAAATAAAAATAAAAAATCACCCAAAAAAGAGATTTCCTTTCATGCCTTGTAGGAACTGAGACAATTTAGGAAAATTCCTACCCAACACCCCCACCACATCACTGAGTCACCCTTCTCTCTTCTTTGGTGGCAGTGATCTAGAAGAACCTATAGGTGAACCTCCAGAGATATATGAAGATCCTATAACAAAAGAAGAGCAAGAAACCATTCCTCCTGAGACCATGGCTGAAAACAGAAACGTTAGAGGAAATGGGGAAAGAATAGAAGGTGCCTTTCCTATCCGAGAGACCAATGGGGACACAAAAATGAAAAACATAAGTCCTTCAACCTTACCTCACTTCCATGGATTGACTACCGAAGATCCTGATACCTTCTTGTTTGAATTTGTTGTTCTTTGTCGAACCTATGACTATGCAGAAGACGAGCAGAAGTTGAAACTATTTCCTTCTACCCTCAAGGATGGAGCCTTGCCCTGGTTGATGGGGTTACCTGGAAATAGCATCACAACTGGGCTCAGATGCAGCAAGCCTTTAACAACAAATACTGGGACTACTATAGGTCAAAGGATACCAGGGAAGAAATCTTCCGAATGACCATGGGAAGTGATGAATCTTTAGAAGACTATGAAGAGAGGTTTCAACTCAGTTATAAAAGAGCTAGGTGCACACTTGACCCTGAATCTCTGAAGTTGGTTCTGCTCAGAGGAGTCCCTGAAGACCTTCTAGATACTCTCCATTTGCTGGCTGGGGGAGACATCTACCAACTACCTTATGATGACATAAAGACTGTATTTAGAAACCATTCCAGGTCAGCTAGGAAGAGAGGCAGGGGAAGTCAACATTAGCTAGTACATCCTCATCTAGTTCATCCCTTAGAAACGAACTTGAGAATCGGCTGGAAGATCTCAAGAGCGAGGTGAGGCAGACTCTTTCCATGCAAATGGATACCTTGCGTATCAAAAGGAAACATGAGGAAGTCGAGAGGGCTTTGGCCATCTTTTGTCCCAGGTGCATTCGAAAGCATCCTAGGAATGAATGTCCATTACACTCTATAGAAGTGTGTTTAGTCTGTGAAGAAGACCATCCTACGAATCAGTGCCCTTCCTTGTCATGAATTAAAGCTGCATATCAGGGGGCTGAAGGAGCCACTAAACCACTCTATTTCATGAACCAAAAGAGGCCACATGGACCGAGACCTTACTAGCAGGGAATGCAAGGGACATCCCGGAACTATTACAACCCCAATCAAGCCACTTCCATGCCATCTTAGGGTCCCCTTGCTCATCCTTCCTGATCCACACCCCCTCCTTGGTCGTATCCTCCTCAATACTAGGCTCCACCAGTTGCCCATTCGTTTCACTCTTATGCTCAGCCACAACCCTAGTGGAATGCACCTCTTCAGGGGTGGAGGCCCCAGTACAACTCTCCTACTACTCTTTTGCCTCCACCACCTACTCAACCACAACCATTACCTCCTGTTCCACCAAGACAACCCCAAATACCAGCTCAACTGAACCTGAACCCCAACAACAGATAAGCCCAACAGGTATACAGTGGAGAAACATCATGCCCGACCTATGCTGTGGAGATTTAGGAGATTAACCTACAATCTGGGAAGGTTCTCCCAGATAGCCAACCTCCTCCTAAGGAGGATGAGGAAGAGAAATAGGAAAGTGAACCAAAAGCCATTCCACCCTTTCCTGAGAGACTAACTGGAACCACACAACCGACCCCAGAAGAAACTGAACTTCTAGGAGAATTGAAATAGTTATGTGTAAAGATACCACTTCTCCAAGGCATAAAGGATGTGCCTATACACAACTTGATGATCAAGGAGAAGTGCTTCAGGCACCCAGGCAGGCACAGGAGAGATACCCCAACTATCAATGTCATAAGAAAATTGTCCGACCTGACATTGGGGCAGGTGATCTGTTCGAACTATCTAGACCCTGGGAGTCCTGTAGTTGATGTCCACATTAATGGCACCATAATCCCCCATACCTTGATTGATCTAGGGGTTGCCATTAATGTGATGACCAGGGACACTATGCTCAAACTCAACCTTCAGGGTTCCCTGAGAAAGACCTCAACATTACTGCAGTTAGCAAACCGCTCCACCGTGACCCCTGAGGGGATTATGGAAGATGTAATGGTCTCTATTGATTCCTGGGAGTACCCTGCTGATTTCCTGGTTCTCCAACTAAAGGAAAAGCTCATTGGGTATCCTCTCATCCCGGGAAGGCCTTGGTTGGCTATTGGAGATGCCTACATCAGTTGTCAGGCCAGGAACATGACAATCAAGAACGAGCATACATCCAAACAGCTAGTCCTATATCCTCCTGCCCAACCTCTGCTAGAACATGATTTACCTCTCTGGTTGGAGGAGGAAGATGAGGATGAAGTCTATTCCACACCATTGTGTACAGTAGAGGCTACCATGGGGGGTCCACAAACTGAGGATGATCTTATTGAGAATTTGATTCAGAATCCACCCCCCAGTGTGTTGCCATTAGAAGAGCTGGTGGAAGAAACCAAAGCCAATCCCTTAGTTGATCTTTGTGTGGCTGATCCGACCTCTCTCCGAGTTAAGAGTGTGGAATTTGGTCCAGAAAGAACCTTGAAGATCAACTCATCCCTATCCACCTCTCAGGAGAAATAATTGTGTAGCTTATTGAAAAATCACTTGGATGATTTTTCTTGGAGCTATAAGGAGATAAATGGAGTCCACCCTTCAGTCTGTACTCATCACATTTACATTAAAGAAGATTGTAAACTAGACATGCAGCATCAAAGGAGGATGAATCCAACCCTTAAATACATTGTCAAAGAAGAACTGCAAAAGTTGTTGGATGCAGGATTCATCTACCCCATCTCTGACAATGAATGGGTCTCTCCTTTGGTGCTAGTGCCAAAGAAAAACGGGAAGTGGAGAATCTATGTAGATTATCGGGAACTAAACAAGGCCACCAAGAAGGACCATTTCCCTTTGCCTTTCATAGATCAAGTGTTAGATGGCTTGGAAGGGAAGAAGTTCTTCTTCTTCCTAGATGGGTTTAGCGGGTACAACCAAATCCGAATCAGCTCGGAAGACCAAGATAAGACCACTTTCACTTGTCCTTGGGGTACTTTTGCATACTGGGTCCTTCATTTTGGGTTGTGCAATTCTCCTGCCACTTTCCAAAGAGCAGTACTGAGCATATTTGCTGAACTGGTTCATGATTCAGTGGAGATCTATATGGATGACTTTACCTCTTATGGTTCTAACTTCTAGGAAGCTTTGACTAACCTGGGAAAAGTTTTAGCCAAGTGTATTGAAATGAAGCTGTCCCTCAATCCTAAAAAATGTGAATTCCTGACGATTGCAGGGACCATGCTAGGTCATACAATTTCTCAGCAAGGATTACAGGTGGATCCCAAAAAGATTGCTATCATCCAAAGGGTCCCACCTCCTCAAAAGGTAAGATATGTTCGGAGTTTTCTAGGCTTAGCAGGGTATTATAGAAGATTCATTAAGGATTTTAGTAAGCTAGCCTCTCCATTGTTTGGTCTTTTGGGAAAAGATGCTAAGTTCATATGGACTGACAACTGTCAAGAGGCTCTGGATGCCTTGAAAGGTAAACTGGTAACTGCCCCAATTTTGAGAGGTCCAAACTGGGCCCTACCTTTCCACATTCACACAGATGCCTCGAACAAAGAGATAGGAGCGGCCTTAGGGCAAGTTGATGAGAAGCTGCCTTATGCCATATATTTTGTCAGTAAAAACTTGTCTAGGGCAAATCTAAACTACACTATAACTGAAAAGGAGCTCCTAGTTGTAGTCCATTCCCTAAATAAGTTCAGACACTACATCACTGGCTATCAAATATTCGTACACACTGATCATGCTGCAATTAGTTATTTGATGAATAAACCGGATGTAAATGCTTGTATCATTAGATGGTTACTTTTATTGCAACAATTTTATTTGACCATTGTTGATAAACCGGGTAAGGAAAATTTTGTTGCCGATTTTCTGTCTAGACTAGATCTGCTTGCAGGTGAAGAAGGAATGGTGGATGATCAAATGCTAGATGAACACCTATTTTCTATTTCAGTACTCTCTCCATGGTTTGCTAATATGGAAAATTAGTTGGTTTCAACGTAGTTTCTACCACACCAGTCCTCAAAAGAGAAGAGCAAGATCGTGAGGAAAAGTGCCCCATTCACCTAGATTGGGGGCAATCTTTTTAAACTTGGCCCAGATCAGATTTTGAGGTGATGTGTCAGGAAGGAGGAAGTTTCTGACATCTTCCTAACCTATCATGATGGGCCCTATGGGGGCCATTTTGCAGCAAAGAGGACTGCCTTCAAAATTCTGCAATCAGGTTACTATTGGCCCACTCTTCATCAAGATGTCAGGAGATATATCAGCCAATGTGACCGATGTCAAAGGATGGGGAAACTTACTCCAAGGGATGAGATGCCCCTGCAACCTCAACTGACTTTCGAGCCATTTGAGAAGTGGGGCATGGACTTTATGGGTCCTATCAACCCTTCTTCAAAACAGAAATCTTACATCAATGTGTCTACTGATTATCTGACAAAATGGACAGAAACCAAGGTGATCAAGGCAGCAACAGAAGAAAAAGTAGCCGAGTTTTTGAGGGAAAATATCTTCTACAAGTTTGGCTATCCAAGAGAGTTAGTCACATATCAAGGGAGTTAGTTTACCTCCAATTTGGTTGAAGACCTGCTTACACATCACATGATTAAGCATAGAACTTCTGCCGCTTATCATCCACAAAAAAACGGACAGGTGGAAGTCATTAACAGAGCTTTGGAAGGGATTTTGACTAAGGTAGTGAGCAACAGCAGAAAAGATTGGGCAAATCAATTGGTTGAGGCCACTTGGGCCTATAACACCACCTGGAAAACCACCACAAGGTTCATACCCTATAATCTGGTCTACGGGAAGAAGGCTCTGCTATCAATAGAATTTGAATATAGCATATTAAGGATGGCAGCTCAGCTGGACCTAGATCTTAGCCATGCACAAAAGTAAAGGTTACTTCAGCTAAATGGATTGGATGAATAGAGATTGCATGCCCTTCTCCACTTAGAGGTAGTATAACTTCAAAGAAAAATATGGCATGACAGACAACTCAAAGAAAAACAATTCCAGCTGTTATGGGGCAAAATGCGCGGGATGAAAACTACCCTCGAAAGTCTTCCCAGGACTTCCGATAGACCGTAAGGTTATCTGCAAAAGGTACCTGTTACACACATGTTCATCTATCTAACATATATTGACAGGATATGGAGAAAGGATCACCTTTGGTTCTTTCTAGATTCGCTTGGGGATCTCCATGTGGTAAGAAGAACTCCTCCTGACCGGCTCCAAGATGATTCCTGCACAAAAGAACGAAGCAAACCAATCACAGCATATACTTCTGACAATTAATGTAAGAATCCATAACAAACATGTATAAATGTGTAACTAATCTACTCAACATAACAAGCATCAGAATGAACAAATAAATGCACAATATCACCGACACTTCGAGTAGTGGAACACAACCGCAGTCCTATATTTAGAAGAGTGATTACAACAACCCTGTTGTATCATCCTTCCTTATCCCTTCTTCCTCTCTCTCTCTCCTTCTTTCAGCTAGCTCCTTCAAGAACATGACAATATCACAACAGCACCATGTACTATCCTTCTAAATGCCCTAACCCTTGTGCAATGGCCCTCTTGTTGCTTACATAGCAATCAAATTAGGGCTGCCCAACTCCACTTGTAGTTCATTTGGGTAAAAACCATGAACCTGCCTCTTTTACCATCTTTTTCCCATTTTCCTCCGTTTCCAGAATAGAATTTCTCCAAATATCTTGATTTTTGGAGTTTCCCTACTTTTCTTGCACAAATTTAGGGAAATAATATCTGGATATTTTATGGCAGATTCGTTGGCATAACCACTTGAGTATCACTAAAGTTCACTAATTCTCCCCCTGGTCTAACAACAGGAGTTAGCAGGTTGACTAACGCTCCTTTATGCTTGTAAACAAGCTTTATAAAGCAGGTTATCAGTGTATAGAGAGCGTTAGTGTGGATTCTGGGCCTGCAACTGTGGTCATTCTTTCAGTCATCTTGTCTTTCTCCTCTGAGTTGATTAGGAGGTCAATTTGTCCTATAATAGATGCCCCCTAAAGTATGAGATCAGAGGCAGAGATGATGGCCGAAATACTTTATGAAAATACTGTAGTTTCCTGTCAAAATCTTTGTAGAGAGAGAGAGAAGTTTCGGGTGATAAGGAAAACCTGATACAACAAAAGTACATATATATGAACTGCTAAAATCATGTCCTGAGTCGGGCATTCCCATGCTTAGTAGCTATGTCAGAGTAACTTTCTCCTCAGAGATATAACAATGCTGGCCGCCAATATGGCACAGGGTGGATCCAGTGTCATAATAGATTATCCTGAAATGGTTGTCTTCAAAGAACAATATCGCAGCTTGGGAGAGGAAACAAGGCTGAATGATGCAAGCCTCTACCCAAGGTCTTGATTCTTGCTTCACCAAACAACATAGATCGGTACATGTGATAAATCAGTTGACGTTGAACATGCATGAAATCATCTGATTACCAGCCAATAATGGAGATTGTTAATAGATGTGAGGAAGGCCACCAATAATGGTGATGGTCTCCAAGATGCACAGTGCAAACTAGAGAGTGTGAAAGATTTTTTTGTCATCGAACACTTGTAGAATCGCTTTTTCAGGAGCCAATGATGAAAACCCGTGATCAAGCACAAGGTAACCTACCACTAATGTCTGCAAGCATCAAGGCACTAAATGTGTTTCTGGGTTATCTTCCTAGATAGATTGTTGAAGTCGATAGGAAGGAATCTGTCGAAAGGTAGGCAATGACGTGTCCTACATCAGTTGACACAAAACCGGACAAGGATGATTTTGTTTTCTGAAGAATCTTTTGAGCTTTTGGGTCTAAACAATAGAGGGAATGATGAAAGGATATGTAGGGTCAGTTGATTGAGGAAACAAGTAAGGACCTTTGAACAATAGAAGGCACGACAACGGTTTTAACCAGACAACACTAGACTCATGAACACTACAGAGTGTTTAAGATATGGAGATGCAATGGAATTAAGATATATAGGCTAAAAACTCATAGGTTGGTAGGGTTCATATTGAGAGGCTATCAAAATGACGGTTTATCTGAGGGCGTGCCATGTTCAAGGCAACTTTTGCTGCCAAACTGCGCTTCAGGATACAGTTGTATTTCCACTTTTCCCCATCTGATTTTTAATGAGTCCAGACAGGTAAACTCATTGATATTTTCATGTTTAGAGGGTCTGAAAAGGATCGCAAAAAGAACGACTCTTTGCCCTATCTGATTAGTTTAATGAGTCCAGACAAGCAAACTCATCGATTTTTTCATCTTTTAAGAGTCTGAAAAGTATCATAAAAAGAACGACTCTATATCTTGTCTGTGTATTTAAAGAGTCCAGACTAGACAACTTGGTGATCTTTTCATCTTTAGAGAGTCTGAAAAGATCGTAAAGAGAGACTCCATGGTGGTTCCTTTGTCATAGTTGTTAAACAGGTGTGACAAAAGGTTAATAGTATACCCGTATCGGTTACTTTTCCATATTTAATCTACTGGACCTGTATAAAGAGAAACCTTTGTCCAATAGATGTTGACCTCATTTTGTTACGAGTACGAGGCGGTAGACTAATTGTCATGACACTTTAACGAGCTCAGTAACAAAAACTCGGGATTTTTCATTTTTTAACGAGCTTGAAAAAAGTACCTGAAAGAATGCTCGGGTCATCTTTATCATGTTTAACGAGCAACAAGACACAGCTCGAGATTTTTTCAGTTTAAAGAGTGAGAAAAAAGTGCCTAAAAAGGATGCTCCATTGGTCTTTTTCAGTTTATGAGTTGGAACAAGATCAAAAAAGAGGTGCTTAGAGCATCGTTTGCATATATTTAATGAGTGCAAATGATGAAAAACTCGGGGATGTTTGTATTGTTTAAAGAGCGATAAAATATCCCAAAAAAGTGCTTTATGGATTGTGGTATGGATGTTTAACGAGTCCTACTACAAAAACTCGGAGATGTTTATATTTTTTAAAGAGTGATAAAATGTCTCCAAAAGTGCTCTATTTATCGTTGCATAGATTTAACGAGTGCAAGGACAAAAGCTCGGGGATGTTTATATTTTTTAAAGAGCAATAAAATATCCCTAACAGTGCTCTATTTCTAAAGTATATACTTGGTGCCATACTAGGCATAATACTTCTTTAAGGAGAGCCCATTCCTGGGCTCCTTGAGTGGGACTCCTTCCCAGTCTTGTAATTCGTATGCCCCTTTTGAGAGGACTTTTGTAACGATGTAGGGACCTAGCGATAACGATTGGAGTGTGCCTGCCCCCAAGAGATCATGTTTTTTATCATAGAATAACATGAGGTCGCCCTCTTGGAAAGAACAAAGCTTAACTATTTTGTCGTAAAGCCTGATCTCATGCTCGACGATAGAAGGATCTATGCCAGGCATTTCCTCATAAGACCAGGCGAATACATCGCAGAATTCCTTAAATAGGCAGGTGAAGCTTGCAATTTCCTCAGGATTGCAATCAGCTCCAACCTGGATGTTTTCCACGATGCCTGTCTTGACAGAAATATCAATGAGTAATGTCTTTGAAATGTTGCCCATGTTTCCTTCCGCATCCAAAGTTTGGATGGTGGTGTAAGGAGAGGAAACGATTTCTAGTATGTTAGGAGACAGGATTTGTAGAGGCACCGTGTTTGAATCAGAGATCGACACATGATGATGCCAATCCTCCCAAGGTCAATCTTCTAAACTCATGACTTCTCAGATAGCTTCATCCGTAGGTAGGACTTGATCGAGGAGGTCAAAAGAAGGTGCGGTTGTGGAAGGGGCGGTGGTACCGTCAGCCGTAACCGACATGACGGGAGGCTTAGATGCGGATTGAATGGCTTGGTAGGCCAACTCAGCTGGTGATAGCAACATCTGGTCTCCGAAGGTGTCAAGGTCTGAATGAGCTGGCAGGATCCATGGATCGGTTGTTTCATGAGGAATAGATGAAAGCATGTTGACCGATTACGAAGCCTGGGGTAGCTGTAGAGGAAAACAACCCATTAAGGAGCAAGCATTCAAAAAACCGGTACCTGAACTGACATAGCGGCCAATTCCACCTCCTACTAGGGGTACGGAGCCACTTGGTAATGGGGAATAACCAGGGGTGTAGAAAGACAATTGATCTACTGTAATGACCTTTCCATCCAATGGAAATTGGATGATACGAAAGATAGTAGATACGACGACTGTCATGGCATAAGTCCAATTGCGACCCAACAATAGATTATAGTCGAGTTCCTTGTTCATGACTTCTATGTCCACCATTACTGTTTTCCCAGCAAAGGTGATGGGAAAATTGGTTAAGTATCCTTTTGGGACAAAGGTGTGGCCGTCGAAAGCTTTAAGGGAGTTCGACGGCGGGGAGAGAGTTGGGGAACCCAAGGCGAGCTAACATGAAGTCGACATGACGCAGGTTGAAGCACCTTTGTTGATGACAGTTTGGTGTATACCTTTCCCTTTCGAAGTGATATGCACCTAAAATGCAAGCTGGTGGGAAAGGGGAGGTTTACACTTGTCCATGTTGAAAATGGTAAGCATGGAATCTGCAGGGTCAATACCCCCGATATCCGAAAGCAAAGCTTTCCTTTAGCTGGGGCATGTATGTAATACTTCAAGCACCGACATAGCCAACGACACTTGTGCCAAATCCTCTACGATGTTGTAGTGTTGGGCGAAAGGTGCAGATGTGTTGTGCGTTGTGCGTTGAAGTGCCCCCTTGGGGGGTCGAATTACAAAGTCCTCAACCAGCCTTTCAATTCGCAAATTGTTGGGCGGCGATGGGTTTTAACCTACAGATGATTCTGCTGCCAAAGCGATAGGAGCTTCATAAGATTTGGCTCTGGTTGTTAGTTCTACCATTTCAAATGTGTAAACGGTAGAACTTCCTTCACCAGCTAAAGGGTGTTGCAAACTGTCACTGCCCCCTGACGTGGGTTGCAGTTGGTTGGCAACGAGATTTTGCTGCGGTTGATTAGGAAAAGGATTTCTAAGGACAGCAGGTGCCTTACCAGAATCTTTCTTGGCAAGGTAATCCGTACATTCTTGAAGACGCGGACAACGCCAAGTTACGTGATCTTCAAGACAGAGTTTGCACGAATAGTTGGTGCCTTTATCCTTTTCTGCATCGGTAGGCGCAGCGGCCTTCTGTTTTGGGTTGGGCTGCTTAGATGATTGCTCCTTAGAAGGAGCGGTCTTGTTCTGTTTCTTCTTTTTCTTGCTACTAGATTTCTGTGTAGACTACACAGAGTTAATCGTAGTAGCAGGAAGAGCAGTCATTTTGGTAGAGGGGTCCACTACCAACTTGGCAACATACCCACTGAATTGTTTTACAGCGCTCGTGGAGGTTGTGCCGACAATCCCATCGGCATGCGCTCCAGGGCGCTGAGTGGTGGGAGGATTGGGGTTACCGGGAGCATAGGGGATAATGTCGTAGAGAGTGCCAGACTGTGAATAGATCAAATCTAAGTGTTGGGCATGATGTATGGATTGGTCCTCCATGACCGCACCACCTAGAGCGACATCTCTAGCGATTTGTGGGAGTAGCGACTTATAGAACCAATCTGTTAAGAGAAAATCAGGGATGGGGGCTTTGACTAACCTCCACCTACGTCTCCATTCATGGATATGATCGGAGATGTGGGTGGAGGTATCCTGAAGAAATGAAGTGAGGAGTTCCGTCCCTGTCTCATAATAGATAGGTAATTGAAAGTGCTTTAGAAACTCCATCGCTAAAGCGTCAAAGGTATTCACTGACGCACATGGTAACTCAATATACCACTTTGCAGCATTGCCAGTGAGGGTGCGGGGAAAAAGACGCAACTGGACACTGTCATCCACCATAGAGTTAGAAACACACCATAGATGGTAGGTGGTGATGTGAGTGCCTGGATCCTCCCCTTGTTTTTCGTCGAACTTAGGAATGTCCATCGGTATTTTATGTGAGATTGGCGGCCATTGTAGGTTATGGTAGATGGGGTCGTTTGTCAACTTGTATAAGTTGGGGATATCCAATGTTGCCAAAAAAGGCAAATTGTTGGGTGCCCCCGACTCGGACCATTGTGATGACGGATGACCTGAGGAGCTCTGCGCTCCTCCCATTGTTTGGTTCCCCATGGTGTACATGGGCTGCGTGGTGTAGCAGTTGCTTTGCGATATGGTGTTGTAAAGTGGATTACCATGAGGATTTTGATACTGGGGTATGAAGTTGCCCCCAGTATAAGTAGTGCCCCCTTGACTCATCTGAGCATGTGAGTAGGGTGCCCCCATGGTTTGGGTGGGAATCCCTTGTGGATTCCCAACCGACACAGAACTAACTGTATGGCTTTGATTGACAGAGGGAAAATTCATGTCAATCAGCGACTGTCCATGCATGCCTGAGAATGGCGGGGGGACTGTGAGATTCCCCGCTGCCATGTGCATATTGGGAACCGCCCCAGATGTTTGAATCTGGGGGTTATAACTGTACATTGGCGGCCGACCTTGATTTTGGTAAACTGGGACCGTGCCCATAGTGCCACATTGAGTGTTATATGGAGCACTGTATGTGGCACTAGTCGAAGGTATGCTTTGATGCACCATAGGAGTGGAACCTGGAATTTGCTGGGTTCCACTGATAGAGGGTGTTATGTGAGTTGCAGTACCTAGGACAAACGAGATTGCAGGGTTCCACATTGCCGGTGTTGTGATGACCGTCGACTGGGGAAGTGGTAGAGGACTCACAATGTCTCTATAATTCCACAACCCTTGAGGTGTCAACTAAATAGATGGGAGAGTTCCTCCCAGTGAAGAGTGAAGTACTGGTACGACGGGATCAATAACAGGATCCGATAGATTTGTAAGTGGAGTGTTAAAATGAGGAAGAAATCCTTTCGTAAAGAAATCCTCTGGCAAATCAGAATCGTCGGTCATCTAGAACGATCCCGTGTGCAATTTAGGAGACTGATCCCTCGAAGATGAGGAATCCGAGTTAGTGGATCTTGGCAGATCCTCCACAGTGAGTGGAGGAAGTCCTAGCAACCATCTGGATTGACGGTGAGGGTCGGATGTAGCCACAATGACTAGTAAATTTTATCAGATAAATTTTAAGGTGATATTCGTTAAGTCTCAAAAATGATAGCACTCAGGTACCTAAAAAGGAAAAATACACTAAAATGACAATCAGTAAACAACGTGAAATTACCTTGTCTGATAAACACCGATTACTGGAGATGAAACCCAGTCTCTCAATGAGTAATAGAGAAGGATGGCCAAATGTACGATTATGGTTACTTTTGAGCTTCACCTGAGCCTCAGATTGAGGGGCCAAGTACTCTCGTGAAGACGAGCACCCTCCCAAAAAATGAAGACGAAGTAGGTCCGTCTATTTGAGGTACCAGGACAGCCCGTCCCAGTCACCTTAGGTAAGTACCTAGAGGTATTGGCCACTAGAGATACCTCAAATCATAGACATTACTAGGGGGGACATAGTCGTAGACAGCATGCTGTGTGGGCAGGATACTTGAGTCCCCGACTGAGTTCCAAAATCCTGGAAGGGACTCCCGTTACACAGAATGCCCAAAGGAGTTGTAAAAGAAGGCGGGCTACCTTCGATTACAATCCAATGTTGTCTCGTATTTCGCTCCAGTGTGAGTGGAGTGGTCCTGGTAATATGAGTGCAGAAGGATTTTTCACTCTTTAATGACACTAGTTTGATTTTCAACCTTGGGTAGTTGACTCACTCTCTTATCCCAAGGTCCTAATCTATCTAATGTTGGTTTTCTCTAAAAAAGAGTATCTGATTGATTTTAGTGTACTTTCTTATTTTTCTTCGGAGGGGGTGTTGACATATGAATATGATGAGACTCTCGACTCGATAAACCGTGCAGAACAATGCTTTGAAAAAAAATTCAATTTCTTATGCAAACAAGTCTTATTCTACACATGTATTATTTCACATATTCATGTATTCGTCAGTGCATCTAAAGTCATTCAACACTTTGCATAACCGAAAGTTCCTTTTCTCAATATTCCCTAACAACTATTGAACCAAAAAAAAGTAGCCTACAACTATTTCGATAGAAGGAGATATATAGTTTATCAGCTTTTCTTTCAACAAAAATTTCTTTTATGAGAGAAAAACTAAAGCATTTTCTTAAAAAATAAATTTTAAGACACCAAATTTGTTAGCATGATACTGTTGCAGATCCTAATTTAGCCCTTGGGACAAGTTCCCCCCCTTTTGGTCCAATTGTAGTTGCAATAACCTTGTCTCAATGTATATGCAAATAACCTTGTGCGTATAGCGTATTAACTACAGATTGATATATATTGTATGACTGCCATTGCTGGGAATTGGATAAGAACTGTGGGTGACTACCATTGCTGGGAATTGGATAAGAACTGTGGGTGATGCGCACCGTAAAAAGGATTTTTGTTTCTTGGTTTACAAAATGCAAAGATAGTATCCTCTGAATGCCATTCTAGAGGATCTCTTAGTTGTTTGGAAATTAAATTTGGAGAAGCGCTTAAGTTTTTTTGTAGTTTTGTGGCGTATTTCATGTGGCTTAAAATCAGAGATACATCTGTCTCAAATTATTCTAAATACTTCTCTGTATGACACAATATCTGAGAGTCCAAATTCGTCTAGACTACATTCTTCAGTTTTTCTTTGGTGAACGCAGTGCTGTTGAGGGTATTTTATACTGCCATATTTTGTGCTTTAACATTGTGCAGAAGCATGCAAATTGATATTTGAATCTGCTGCCCCATTATATCAGAACTATATTTTTTCCATTAAGAGTAAAAGTTTTGCTCTTTGCTAGCAGAAATAATTTTTTTGTTACAGTATGCATTCAAGAGGAAGAGGAAGATATTTCAGAGGCAGGGGGGCAGACACCCTCAAGAAAAAAAGGTAGATTTTCACAGCATTCGCTACAAAAGAAATGGATCACATGATGCCTCTACCTGCAAGCTACCATGGGACAAAATTGAGCAGAAAAGAAACCAACAGAAAGGTAAAACGGATGATACAGACAAAGGTAAAGCACCTGAATCCACTCACTATGTTGAGGCACATTGTAATATTGGAGTAAATGAAGATTTATTTAATGCTTCACTTGCTTCATGGAAAAATGATTGGTTGCTTGATTCAGGAGCAACCTACCACATGACTCATAGAAAATATTTTTTTGAAGATTTCACTGACAATGTTGATGGAGCAGTATACTTTGCAGATCAATCAAAAATCAAGCCATCAGGGCTTGGCACAATCAGGCTTAAACTGCCTGGTCTTCTAGACTTTCTTCTCGATCATGTTCTATATCTCCCACAGCTCAAAAGAAACTTGATTTCCTTGGTCCACATCCGCCAGCAAAGTCACTCCATTCATATGTTTGATGGCAAGCTTGAGGTAAGAAAAGCATCTGACCACTCACTTGTCATGAGGGGAATAGAAGAAGAAAGGCTTCTCAAACTGCAAGGAACCTCTGCTCATGCACAACATTTCTCATACAATTCTCATCATGAAGAAGGTACACTTCCATCAATTTTATTATGGCATGCTAGATTTAGACATTTGAACTATGATAGTCTCCGCTTATTGAAGAAAAATGGTGTTGCTGGTTTGCCTACAATTCCTAGGAAACTTAAGCAATGTGATGCTTGCATTCTAGGAAAGCATAGCGAACAATCTTTTCATGATTCACATTCAAGAGCACATAGGAAGCTTGAACTCATTCATTCAGATTTATGTGGTCCAATGCCTGTTCCTTCTGCAAATGGAAATAAATATATCATGACATTTATTGATGACTACACCAGAATGTGTTGGGTTTATTTATTGAAGAATAAATCTGATGCTTTTAAAACATTCAAGAATTTTCATAAATGGATTGAAAATAATGCACAATCTCATATTGGGTCTATTCGCACTGATAATGGAAAAGAATACACATCAAATGAATTTGAAAAATATCTTCGCCAACATGGGATCAAACATCAAACAACTGTGCCTTATAATCCCCAACAGAATGGTGTAGCTGAAAGAATGAATAGAACAATCTTGAATATGGTACGATCCATGCTTTTCTTTAAAAATGTAAAGATAATGTTTTGGGCTGATGCTGTTCTATGTGCTGCATATATAAAGAATAGATGTCCATCTAATGCTATAAGAAACAAGACTCCTTATGAAATGTGGTATGGACATGTTCCTTCGGTAAAGCATCTTAGGGTCTTTGGTTCCACCTGTTATGCCT
This sequence comes from Pinus tabuliformis, assembly GCA_031772625.1. Lineage (NCBI taxonomy): Eukaryota > Viridiplantae > Streptophyta > Pinopsida > Pinales > Pinaceae > Pinus > Pinus tabuliformis. Next base: position 1,331,470,454 of record CM062818.1, read on the forward strand.
TGATACCAAATGTACATAGAAACAAACTTGGTGCTAGAAGTCGTAAGTGTATCTTCCTGGGGTACTCAAACACCTCCAAAGCATACCATCTCTATGATGAAGTAAATAAGAAGTTTGTTGTATCTAGAGATGTAATTTTTCTTGAATCATCCAAAACTGACAATGTTGTTGAGCGACAAATTGATTGCTTGGACAGATTCACAAAAGCAAAATCATTTCAAGAATTTGATAATCAGATTCCACATCTTGAAGAGGGGGTTCCTATTCTAGATCAACATGTGGAATCTTCTTTTGAAGAACACTCTCCCTCGCATGAAACTCCAACAACGGATGATGCTTTAAGTGATGTAATTGATAGAATTGGGAGACTCAATCTTGACTCAGTCCCAACTCAATCAACGGAGCAGCCTGGACCATATGAGAAAGGTCCCCCAAAGTGGCTGACAAAGACACTTGAAAGTGTTCATCCTGATGAAGTTGGAAAGATAGGAACCAGAAATTCAAACCGGCAAAATGGAGGTGATGTAGATGACTCTAATTCACTTGTTGATATGGATGTTTCTTATGATTGTGAATCGAACTTGTCTACAGATTTTGAACCAACTTCCTTCAAAGAAGCTGCTTGCCATGATGAATGGAAAGAAGCGATGCAAAAGGAGTATGATGCCCTCATAAAGAACGGCACTTGGAAGCTGGTTGATCCTCCATTTGGAACCAAACCAATTGGCTGCAAGTGGGTCTACAAGAACAAGTATAAAGCTGATGGCTCACTTGACAAGCACAAAGCTAGGCTTGTAGCAAAAGGTTTTGCACAGAAGGAAGGGGTCGATTATAAGGAGACTTTTTCCCCCACAGCAAAATGGGCTACCATCCGGACACTCTTTGCACTAGCATCTCAGAACGGTTGGAAATTCCATCAAATGGATGTAAAAACTGCTTTCTTGAATGGAGATCTAAAAGAAAATGTTTTTATGTCCCAGCCTGAAGGATTTGCTGTGAAAGGACATGAACATAAAGTATGCAAACTTGTGAAGTCCTTGTATGGCCTCAAACAATCACCGCGAGCCTGGTATGAAAAAATCACTGAGCATCTTCTGAAACTCAATTTCAATCATCTTGATCTTGATGATGCAACTTTATTTGTCAAGAAAGTTGGAAAAAAAGTTGTATATCTTGTGGTATATGTAGATGATCTTTTAATCACAGGGAACAATGAAAGCTACATTGCATCCATAAAGAAGGAATTGGGGAAAAGTTTTGAAATGATTGATTTGGGCTATGTTCATTCCTATCTTGGCATTGAAGTAACCCAACATCCAAAGTCCATATTTCTTTCTCAAAAGAAATACATTGGAGATTTGTTGAACAGGTTTGGCATGACAGAGTGCAATCCTCTTATTACTCCAATGGAACAAAACTTAAAGCTCACATCTATTGAAGGAAAAGAATTTGAGGATGCAACAAAGTATAGACAACTTGTAGGAAGTCTCAACTACCTAACTACTACCAAACCAGACATTTCATTTGCTGTTGGAATCCTCTCTAGGTTTATGCAAAAGCCTTGTGAGGGACATTGGTCTACTGCAAAAAGAGTTCTAAAGTACTTGAAGGGAACTCAAGACTTTGGAATCAAGTGTACACAAGTGGACAACTTCAGCTTGATTGGATACTCTGATTCAGACTTCGATGGAGACAAAGAAACTGGGGTATCTACTTCAGGATATGCTATGAGTCTTGGATCAGGAGCTGTCTCCTAGAGATCACACAAACAATCAGTTCCAGCAGATTCCACAACAGAAGCAGAATACGTGGCAGCAGCTAAAGCAACAAAAGAAATTGTGTGGCTCAGGAAAATTCTTGAAGATTTGCAGGTAAAACAAGTACAATCAACTCCACTCATGATTGACAATACCTTTGCAATAAAGTTGGCCAAGAACCCAAAGTTCCATGATCGAACGAAGCACATCAATACTAAATATCATATGATTCGACATCATGTTGAGGCCAAAACAATCCATCTCCGTCATTGTTCCACAAATGAGAAAATTGCAGGCATCTTCACCAAAGCGCTTGAAAGGGAAAAGCTTGAACGATTCAGAATGATGCTTGGACTCACCAACATCCCTTCAGATTAAAGGGGGGAATGTTGACACCTAATCTTCATGATTGGGTGAATTTATGTAAATAATTAAATTAGGAATGTGAACAGTCATCGGGAGATGAACTGAACATTCACTCCCTATTGTATATAAAAAAGACCTACCTAATGGAATAATACGAACCAGTTTTTCTGCCTAATGGAGTTACTGCCTGGCCTGACAAACGCTCTGTTTATGTGTAAATAGAGCTTTAGTTTGGCCACTAACGCTCCCTGTGCATAGTCAAATAGCTTTATAAAGCTTTGTTTAGACCAGCAACCTGCGTTAGTGAGGGAAAGTGTTGTAGGGAAAAGTATCCGATTCGGATGACCCTATCCCACTCTAACGGTGATAGTACCTCAGAAACAACTGTAAAGGAAACTACTGAAGGTTTACTTCTTTATGAAAGCAAAAGAGAATGAAAGAATGCGCTAACCGTTGCCTTGCGCTTAATGTCGAATCCAAACTCTTCTCTATGGCTGCTTGCTCCCAGCTCTTTGCTCTATTGCTGGCCCAGCTACAATGAGATCCTGCAAAATAGCAAAGAAGGAAACTACAAGCAACATGCAATCATAACTGATTCAAGGATTAGTGTAAATCAAATATACAATTATCACAATATAACATTGAAACAAGACCATATAGAAGAACCTCAATAGCTTTTATTAATGAAGAAGTAAAGGTTCTGAGAGTGTTACAACCATTGAAGGCCCCAATCCAGCAACACCTCCCAGCAGAAAGAATTTCTCCTCATCACCTCCCTCAAGCAATCACCCAATAGCTCTATAGTGAAACCAACAGCATATCATTACTTTGCACAAAATTCCAGCCTCTTGAGCTCATAGGAGAGAGCTCAATATATAGATGAATTGAGAAAGGATGAGTCAGCTTGCAACTGATGTGTAGCTGCCTTGTGTCCTCTCTCTCTTCAGTTGATCTTCAGTTCTTGAGTCCACTTGGAGAACTTTGCTTCCACTTGGAGAAACAGAGCCTCTGACTCATCACAAGGCGAAATCCCTGATCCAAGTGTCATTTTTGGAGCAATGACTCTGTGTGCCACTTGTCCAATCTCGCTCAACGCAGGTGGCCTTTGTTCTACCTGCTTTGCAACGCAGGTACACCATGGAGGAGTTGTGTTTCAGCGCAAAAGCCTAGTGGAGCACCTCCTTTGATTTCAGGATTGCTTGTTTTTGAGTGTTTTCGGGTGGAGAACTGATCTGAGAGCTGTTGGTTTGCTGACCTTGTTCCTCTAGGGGTAGGAACATCATGTTTAGGGAACTTTGGATCCCTTGGATTATTGACAATTCATACCTGTTGCTGTAAGGCACAAAATTGTCTATAACAGATGCCCCCTAAAGTATGAGGTCGTTTATCGGGTGAAATGCTTTATTAGGAGGATCCGAAGTTCATTCAATCTGCTGAGAAGTGTCCTGTAATAAGATACAATACAATACATTATTCTTTCATACTTTTCATGATCTAGCTGAGGCGGGCATTCCCATGCTCAGCTTTATAAATACATTTTGGTACATAGAACAGACGATCGTCTGATGGTAGACTGATAATTCTATGCTGAAATTATCATCCTTTGAGAAGGATGATCATCTGCTATAATGATGTACATATCAAATGCCTTTATATCCTGAATATATATCGCAGCCCGGATGGATGAAACTAGATTCGGGGTCTTCAATCTCTTTCGATCTTCACTCGATGTACAAGTCGATCCATGTGAGAATTTCTTGAAGTCGAACATGAAAAGACATCGCTTGATTACCGGTCAATGATGTAAACCGTTAACAAGCGCGAGAGGAATCACCGATAAGGATGATGACCCTCAAGGTACGGCAGTACAATTTACATGGTGGGAATAAAGGACTTGGTGTCGACCACCATGAAAAATCTTCTGGTCGAAGGTCATTGATGTATACCTGTCACCGGAAGTGAGAAACTTGCCATTGAGGCATGCAAGCTTCAAAGTACTGAAGGGGGTGTTCCTAGATCAACTCCTTGGATAGTGAGCTGATGTCAACAAGGAGCGATCCGTGAAAGGAGGGCCTTAATGAATCCCACATTAGTGACATGGAACGGAGCTAGTGATTGTGATGAGGTGAAAACAAACTGTGATGTATGATTCAGGGTGGCGGTCATGAAATGGATGAAGGACAATGTATGGCAGTGGATGGGACACGGTTGACTCTTTGCAGAACAACATCTCTTGAACATATAACGACACTGATGTGATGGATTGGTAGAATTACCCCAAATGTGGATGGTGTGGCGAGGACCATGGTTATGAGACCGGTGAATGAAACAACCCAACCCGATGTGATACGGAGGACAAAGTGTCATGTTCAAGAGCCACTTGCTACCATTAATGCTGTGAGGTTCTCCCAATTTTTCCCCAGTCATTGCTGACCAGTACCTCTTTATTTTTGTCAAGCTTGAGGAGGATAACATATGCTTGTTCTATAACCTGCCCTTCGGGCAAGCCCATCGCTATGTTTTAACGAGCCTAGCGATAGGGAAACTCGTTCTCGTCTAAAGACAAGTTTGTCACTATTTAATAAATTTAACGAGTCTAACGACAAGGATAACTCGGTCCTTTTCATTTTTAGAGAGTCTGAAAAGGTACATAAAGTTGACTCCAAAATTCCTTTTTCGTCATCTAATCCCTTAAGTCCGAAAAAGTATAAAACAATACAGAAGGGATGAATTTTCGATTTCTTTAACGAGCCTAACAAAACAAGCGCTCGATCTTTTTGCGCAATAATCCCTTAGGTCCAAAAAGATTAAAATCTAGAGGAGGGATAACTTTCCGGTCGCTTTAACGAGCTGGAAGGCCAAAACTCGGCAAACTTTTCATATTTTACGAGTCAGTGAAAAGAGCTCAAAGAAGACTCGTCTTTTGAGGAACGAGTGATGAACAGGGATAGCAGCAGATTCCAGGTACAGGTTGGAATTTTCCAATCACGGCAGTGTCACAAGGATGGCTAAGTGAAATCACTCTTCGCAGCTGTTCCTCAAAATGGGTAAACAAACATATGGAGATGAACGATTGGCCAAATGAACGGATGGAGGTGAGACTGCAAGAACACGACCAAGGGCTTTAATATGGCAGTCAAAGGTTACATTTCTCAAGGTTATTTACCGGTTCATTTTTTCTGGATGAGCTTGAATTGTAGGGAAAGATTGCTCACAATTTATGTTTATTTTTTAACGAGCATGAACTCTGTACAAAAACTGCTCGAAGATACGCTTGCATGCCCCCAGCGTAATAACACAAATCGAGGTGCATGCCCCCCAAGCTTCATTGCATTCAACTTCGTTGGTTGGAATGAAGGTTTACCATTGAGATCTGGAAAGGGGATTGTTTCATTTTTTAATGAGGTTGTCATAGTAAAAGAACTATCCTCATAGCCTACTGTATTTACAGTATTCGATAGAAAATCGAAAACTAAAGGATGATAAAGGTCATCTTGAGTATCTTCTCCACAACCCAGGAGAAGGGAACAATGGTGGGAATCATTCCATGGTGCCCCGTCAATTACCATTGATTGGACTATTCCTTTGTCGGTTCCATGCACTCGCGACCAAGGACATGAAGGGGTGCCATATTCTCTAGACCTATCTATCCAAACGCTTGATGAGCGTTGATTTGGGGTTGCCCCCCAGGCCAAGAAAATTGATTGCTACAATACTTCCATTGGGCTTGGGGACAAAACCTTTACATGATCCATGTTGATATCGTTTTCTGACATCTTTTGTGCGGAAGATATCATATTGCAGGCCCCTACCGTCGCCACTTCTCCCACAATGAATGGTGGCGGAAGGGCGAAAGTTCCCATTAATGTAGGATCTTTTAGTAGGCCTACTCCGATATTTTGAAACGAATGGTCGCTTCCATGGATCATAGGAACGCTTCCTGTAACTTGTGAACCATTAGGGAGGAAATTTTGTTGGTCAATGATCGTAATCCCTCCTTGAAAGGGGAATGCTATTTTCCTAAAATAGGTCGACACAACAGCTTCCATGGCATAAATCCATGGTCTTCCCAGTAGGATGTTATAGTCAAGATTGCCATCGATGACTTCAACATCTATTCCTACCGTTTTGCCCCCCAGTTCAACTTTCAAGTTACTAAGGATACCGTAAGGGGTATATGTCCTTCCGTCGAATGCTTTTAATGTTGTCGATGATCGCGACAAGGTTGGAGATCCTAAAGTTTTCCAGCAACTCATCGACATAATACATGTTGATGCCCCCTCATCAATAATTGTTCGATGAATAGTTTTGTTGAGGGCTTTCACTTGGACGAGGAAAGCTAGTTGAGCTGGTAACTGAGGATCATATCCTTTGTGATCAAAGGATACAAGATTGAAATCTTTAGGATCTACCCCACCAATTGCTGATAACAATGCGTGCCTTTGGGATGGGCAATTTTGTAGTACTTCAAGAGTCGACATAGCAGACGGCGATTGCGCCAAATCTTCCACTATATTATAATGCTGTGCCGCTCTGGCACGAGGATTAAATGTCGACTTGTGTACTACTCCCTTTGGCGGTTTTATTGTTAATTCATGTGTGATGGGGGGTACAACTTCTGCCGAAGTTGTTGTCGAACTGCTAGGTTGATCTTTACCTTTATCGTTCGACACCTGTGGATTCCCGTAATCTTTGTTCCTTGTCGAAATCAAAGCATCATTCTGTTGCTTCGATATCGATAACATAAGCACTTGCGACGGTGAAGCATTTCCACTACCAACCAGATTTTTTCCTCGATCAGGAAAGGGATCAGTTAACACAGCTGGAGTTTGCGAACTCTTTAAAATCTTTTTAGATCAGCTTTGTATGGACATTCTCTCGTCCAGTGATCCTCATCACATATCTGACACCCATAAGGTGGTTTCCTATCTCGAGGAGGGCTTGAAGAAGTTTTTCGAGGAGATGACTCACCTTGTTTATTCTTCTTCCCTTTGTTTTGTTTCTTCTTGCTTCCTGGTTGATTGGTTTCTTTGCCATTATCTGTCGATACGGCATTTACTTCCGAAGCAAGAACTTCGTCATGTGCATTTTGATTCGAATCCTTACGGGCCTTCTTTTGATGGGTCCTTTTCGGATTCGTGTTTGCCGTGCCAATCACGCCATCGCCGGCATGAGAGTCACTGTTTGATTTAGGAGGAGGAGGGATCGAAAACTCTGGTCTAGGGGCGTCTGGTATTTTGTCATAGAGCGTGCCGGACTGAGTATATACTAAGTCCAAATATTGTGCATGAGCGATAACCTGCTCTTCTGTTACGACTCCCCCCTTTGCCACATCTTCCGTTATGGCCGGAAGTAACGACTTTATAAACCACTCAGCTAAAAGCTGATCAGGAACGTATGTTTTAACCATTCTTCGTCGATGTCGCCACTCATGTATATGATTTGATATATGAGTTGCGGTTGTCTGTTTGAAGTTGGTCAATATCTCTGTTCCCGTTTCATACCTTATTGGTAATTGAAAGTGGGTTAAGAATGTCGTGGCAAGAGAGGTAAAATTGTCGAACGAAGCTCTAGGCAATTCTATATACCATTTTGTCGCTGGACCTGTCAATGTCCTCTGAAAGAGGTGAAGCCTTATCGAATCGTCATTTAAAGTGTTCGACGAACACCATAGATGAAATGTCATCACATGATTCGACGGGTCTTCACCTGGATTTCCATTGAATTTAGGAATGTCGGATGGAAGTTTGTGCGGAATCACTGGCCACCAAGGGGAGTAAGCAATTGGATCATTGGTTAACCAATGTAAATCATGCAACTCTAAAGTCGCCATGAATGGTAACTGTTGATTCAAGTTAGGTGAAGCGTAACCAGGATACGATGGAATCGCCTGAACAGTTGGTCTTTGCATACCAGCATAATGGAGTTGATGTTGGTATGATTGATACGGTTGATGGACTTGACCACTATAAAGTGGTTGATTTTGACCATTTTGGATATATGGTTGTCTAGTATTCGCAAAGATTTGCTGTTCAGAACCTTGGTACACTTGTTGGAATTGTGGCTGTTGGTATTGCACTATCCACGGTTGTGATACCATGGGTTGTTGCGCTACACTAACCATTGGACCAAGATGTGGGGTGATTGTACCTGATTGTACTTGTGTTGCCCCACCAGTAGGAGATTGTGGTTGGGTCGCAGGGTCAAGGGGCTGTTGCATGAGAACCTGAGAGATCTGAGGTTGCATCGTTTGAACTTGCGACATGGTTACAATAGCCGGTGTAGTTGGGATGTTTGTCACAGGTACACACTGTTGCATAGAATATACAACTCTTGGTGGCTGGGATAGCATAGGTACCCAACTACTCGTTGCAATTCCACCATAACTTGAATAAGGTTGAGAACTCCCGTATGGGTACCCTCCCAGAGGGGGTAATGAAAGGGCATACTGCCCCCCATACGGTGGTAATCCAGAACTCAAGGCAATTGATTGTCCTGGAGGACTGGATGGCCTAATTAGATTCCCAAAAGGGTCAATTTGATGAGTCTCACCATAAGAGTTACCAGACATTACTCCGGAACAAACAGGAACAGACCATACTGTCGAGATAGTCCCTTGGTGGACTCCTTCTAGCGATTGAGAGCTAGTTGGGACAGATGGTATGCCGGCGAACATTGTTGGATTCGCAGCAGGTACTTCTGCTGTCGCCGTGTCATTTGACACAGTCCTAGATGTCGACGGTTGTTCAGACATTTTGAGTCTATCCAATTGATTTCCTAGTGATTCTACAGGAACTTCCACTGGTGATGGACAAACTTCTGTTGTAGCAGGAAATAGAGTGACCCCTACTCCAAAATGAGTTGGAGTGGATACTTGTGGTTCCTCTATAATTTCCTCTATCGCAATCAGACCAGGTGGAAGAGGAAGACCGTCAGGTCCGTAAAAGATTTCCGGTGCCGAAGAAGGGGTTGTATCGACAGCGACAGATGTTTGAGGAACAAAACTCTCTGGACCGGTTACAGATGGAACTGGTTCAGTCGTACAAGTATTTGCCCCCAGACTAGGATCAATATTACTGTCCTTCTGTGGCGGTTGAACTTCTTCTATGGAGGCAGGGTTTCCGGAAATGTTTGGAGTAACCAGAATCTCAGATGTTGTTGGAACACTTGCTCTAACTTTTAAAGGATATTTTGAACTGGTTCGACGAGTTCGCTTTGCCCGGACTGTTTTCGATTCCGGAGACAAAGACGATTGACTCGCAAGCCTCCGAGAACGACGGATATTCAATTGACTTTCTTCCACGATTGCGGATTACTCGATCAACTAAAATATAAAGGGGAAAATTTGTGTTTCCGATTTGAATGAATTTTATTAGACGCTTTTAAACATAACTCTGCTTTTTCATTTTTTAAGAGTCGAGAAAAAGCTAAAGATGACTCTAGTCTCCTTCGATGTATTAAAGAGCCCGAAGTGACAAATGCTCAGTTGGACCTTTTCAGTTATAGAGTTTGAAAAGGGCCAAAAGAAACTGCTCTGGAGATCTAGGCAGAGGGTGTGCCAAACCTTTCGCGAAACCACAGAATACGTTTTACGGTACGGGTGGTCGATCTTCGTGAATGCTGTGTTCACTGCATCGCGATCAGTAGGGCGGCCGACACGTCTTCCTAAGGATAAAGGATAATTGCCTATAGGGGTCTCCCAATATATACGCGACGGTACGTGGGAGCACAAGTCCGTATTAGTGCCACCGACTCTCAGGAGGAATCACCCACCTCGTAGAGATCGACAGTCACTATGTTTAACGACGCCGGAACACGTCTCTACCTAGACCTCTATGTGTTTGCGTTATGTTTCAAATGCGTTGTTAGGTTCATTCAGTATATTTTAAGTTGATCTTTTTTAAAGTTTTCCTTTCAAGGTTCACCACGAGATGTATATGACAAATTCCTAAATGCAGCCTAAGATGAGAAGCAAGCTTTTTCAAATCTTTTTGACTGATGAAAATCTTAACTACTGAGGGAGAAGAAAGGCAAATCTTTTCACACAGTTCATACAGCACAAACTAATGCACTTTCTCCTAAATCATCATGCAAACTTTTTTCAAATGCAAAATGCACAATGCATGTATTTTCTTTTCCCTTTCTTAATGTTGATGGGTTACAAAAAGAAAGTTGTTATATAACTTTGATTTCGATTTAAAGCGAAAGTAAACAAGATTGTCCAAAATCAAAAGACACCTTAAGATTTACTTGTTTAACCACTGGAAATACATGAAATCAAACCATAATGACGAAAGTAAAATGACTAATCAGCTATGGACAGCAAACAAGCTAACTCTTTAGACCAGCAAAATGCCTAACACAGGTTCAGATCTAAGAGGCCAAAGCAAGACTAGTTTACTTTTCGTTATGGGAAATTGTAAATGACGCAAGAAATACAAAAGAACAAGTACAAGAACAGGTACAAGAAAGACAACTTGCAGCAAAATCTAAGTGAAAACAGGCAAGAGAAAGGGAGGAAACCCCAACTGCACTAGGCAAAATTGGACCAACGCAGGTGCTGCTCAGCCAGTCTGGCTCTCAGCGTAGGTAGCCCCTTCGGGACCTGCGTTGCAAAGCAGGTAGCCTGTGTACTACCTGCTTTGGAAAACGAAAGTTGTGTTTTCTCAGTTTCCGGGTCACAATTTTCTCAAAAATGCACAATTTTTGCTCAAATCAGAAGCAATCAGTCAAGTACACTCAAAGGGATGACAAGGAAGGTGAAAAGCTATCACTAAGAGCTTACAAGGATCCTTGTAGATCAGCTCTTCAAATCATGAACATGCTCAGAAATGAGCTAGAGTAGCTGCCCTCTACTTCGCTTTTGATATAGTCAAAAGCTTTTCGATTTGGTACTCTTTTTTTCAGGAAATGAATAGCAAAATACTACAAACAATCAAACAGATACGATCCCCAGCGGAGTCGCCAGTTTGTTGTAGGGAAAAGTATCCGATTCGGATGACCCTATCCCACTCTAAGGGTGATAGTACCTCAGCAACAACTGTAAAGGAAACTACTGAAGGTTTACTTCTTTATGAAAGCAAAAGAGAATGAAAGAATGCACTAACCGTTGCCTTGCGCTTAATGTCGAATCCAAACTCTTCTCTATGGCTGCTTGCTCCCAGCTCTTTTCTCTATTGCTGGCCCAGCTACAATGAGATCCTGCAAAATAGCAAAGAAGGAAACTACAAGCAACATGCAATCATAACTGATTCAAGGATTAGTGTAAATCAAATATACAATTATCACAATATAACATTGAAACAAGAGCATATAGAAGAACCTCAATAGCTTTTATTAATGAAGAAGTAAAGGTTCTAAGAGTGTTACAACCATTGAAGGCCCCAATCCAGCAACACCTCCCAGCAGAAAGAATTTTTCCTCTTCACCTCCCTCAAGCAATCACCCAATAGCTCTATAGTGAAACCAACAGCATATCATTACTTTGCACAACATTCCAGCCTCCTAAGCTCATAGGAGAGAGCTCAATATATAGATGAATTGAGAAAGGATGAGTCAGCTTGGAACTGATGTGTAGCTGCCTTGTGTCCTCTCTCTCTTTAGTTGATCTTCAGTTCTTGAGTCCACTTGGAGAACTTTGCTTCCACTTGGAGAAACAGAGCCTCTGACTCATCACAAGGCGAAATCCATGATCCAAGTGTCATTTTTGGAGCAATGACTCCGTGTGCCACTTGTCCAATCTCGCTCAATGCAGGTGGCCTTTGTTCTACCTGCTTTGCAACACAGGTACACCATGGAGGAGTTGTGTTTCAACGCAGAAGCCTAGTGGAGCACCTGCTTTGATTTCAGGATTGCTTGTTTTTGAGTGTTTTCAGGTGGAGAACTGATCTGAGAGCTGTTGGTTTGCTGACCTTGTTCCTCTAGGGGTAGGAACATCATGTTTAGGGAACTTTGGATCCCTTGGATTATTGACAATTCATACCTATTGCTGTAAGGCACAAAATTGTCTATAACAGAAAGAGCTAAAAAAGTGGGCTTATGGGATTGGTTTCTGAAGAGAAAGCAAATTTGCAGGATGCAACAAGTTAGATGGTGGATCAGAGAAGGATATGAAGAAGCTGGAAGCTCATAGAAGAGAGAAGAGATCTAAGAGGAGTCCGGATAATCGGGAACTAAATGTATAGTCCCCAGTGGAGTCACCAGTTTTGCTATGGGGTAAAATGCACGGGATGAAAACTACCCTCGAAAGTCTTCCCGGGACTTCTGACAGATCGTAAGGTTATCTGCAAAAGGTACCTGTTACACACATGTTCATCTATCTAACATATATTGACAGGATATGGAGAAAGGATCACCTTTGGTTCTTTCTAGATTCGCTTGGGGATCTCCGTGCGGTAAGAAGAACTCCTCCTGATCGGCTCCAAGACGATTCCTGCACAAAAGAACGAAGCAAACCAATAATAGCATATACTTATGACAATTACTGTAAGAATCTGTAACAAACATGTATAAACGTGTAACTAATATACTCAACATAACAAGCATCAGAATGAACAAATAAATGCACAATATCACCGACACTTCGAGTAGTGGAACACAACCATAGTCCTATATTCAGAAGAGTGATTACAACAACCCTATTGTATCAGCCTTCCTTATCCCTTCTTCCTCTCTCTCTCCTTCTTTCAGCTAGCTCCTTCAAGAATATGACAATATCACAACAACACCATGTACTATCCTTCTAAATGCTCTGACCCTTGTGCAATGGCCCTCTCGTTGCTTATATAGCAATCGAATTAGGGCTGCCCAACTCCACCTGTAGTTCATTTGGGTAAAAACCATGAACTTGCCTCTTTTACCAGCTTTTTCCCATTTGCCTCTGTTTCCGAAATAGAATTTCTCCAAAGATCTTGATTTTTGGAGTTTCCCTGCTTTTCTTGCACAGATTTAGGGAAATAATATCTAGATATTTTATGGCAGATTTGTTGGCATAACAACTTGAGTATCACTAAAGTTCACTAATGCTCCCCCTGGTCTAACAACAGTAGTTAGCAGGTTGACTAACGCTCCTTTATGCTTGTAAACAAGCTTTATAAAGTAGGTTATCAGTGTACAGAGAGCGTTAGTGTGGATTCTGGGCCTGCAACTGTGGTCATTCTTTCAGTCATCTTGTCTTTCTCCTCTGAGTTGATTAGGAGGTCAATTTGTCCTATAACACCAGCAAGGAGATTCGGTGCTACTGTATGATTCAAGATATAGATATTTCAAGGGAAAACTGAGGACAAGATGGCTGGGACCATACATAGTAGAAAAATGCAATGACAATGGTTTAGTCTTGATCCGAACCACTGATGAAGAAGCCATCCCCATGCTCGTCAATGGGCATAGGTTGAAGATCTACAGGAAGCTCCTTTCCAAGCAGGAATTCATTGAGAATCTGGGTAAAAAAATGTTGGTAGTGGAGCAGGTCCCTGTCTCCACTCCACCCACACCCTGAGCAAAAAAAAGAAGAAGAGAAAAGAACAGAAAAAAGGAATAAAAGATCCCTGGGTGAAAACCTCTTAGAGGCGCCCAAGGCAGACAATGAGGGTGAAAACCTCCTAGAGGCGCCCTAGCTGTCTCATAAAAGGAAAAAAGAAAAAAAGGGAAAAAAGAAAAAAAGAAACAAAAAGAAAAAAAATAGAATAAAACTAACTTCTTTTGAATGCATTGCAGATTGCAAGAGGGTCATAGAGGAAAAAAGGACATGGCCAAACTACATACACCTTTCATAGTCCATTCCTCCATCACCATTATCTTTTCCTAGGCCTTGGTCTCACTTGTCCTGAAGATTTTGCATCCTATAGGAAACTCTGTGCATTCTACAGGAGGCTCCTGTAGAAATCACAGAGAGCTCAAAATCGAGTTTAGAAAAGAATCCAAGGGCTAGAAATTTGTTCAGAAGGCCTATGGAGCTCCATACCACCATTCGCCCTCCTACTTCTCCCTTCCATCCCTCCACACCCACATTTCCACTCACTTTTTCTTCCCTGCACGCACAAAAAAAACACACACACACACACACACAAAATTTTGTTTCTTTTGTTTGAAATATATATATATATATATATATATATATATATATATATATATATATATATATATATATATATATATATATATATATATATATAATGAATAAAACAACAGAATTCTTCACTTGTTCTTACATGATGCCTTCGAGCTATTATTCCTTTCATTCAAAACCTTCTTCAACTGTCTCTTCAGCCCCTACTCATGCATCAGCCTGAAATTTCTGAGGGAGAAGCAGCTATAGGGAATCCTGCAGGATTCCTCTAGCAGTTGATCCCTTTAAAAAACAATCTCTAGAGACAGGGTCAACGCAGCCAAGATGTATGCAACATGCAAGGCACAGAGCCTAATCAAAAAATCACCAGCATGAGACACCAGTTCAGAGGCCATGTGCACCAGCAACAACAGCAATGAGAAAATGAAGTGCCAAAGTCTGAGCATGCAGAGCACAACAGTGACTAATAGGTAAGTGGCTAAACCCGTTCCTATGTTGAATGAATATTATTTAGGAACTGCATGAACTATTCAGATTGTCACGATTAAACAGAATCGGTGGCCAACTAACTAGCCACCCTTGTTCAGTTCAAACCACCCTCGTCGAGTCCAAATGAGCCTCATCCAATTCAAACAGTAGTTCAGTACACAGTCAGCACGTGTGGCCGTCAACTCGGGAAGAAAAAAACTCAGAACCGGTAGTAGCGGCGCTGTATAATGGGAATAATGAAAGTGATGGTAGTCAGGTGACATGAAATACTATAATGGCACTAGAGTAGGACCAATGGTTCGGCTGGGGATAACGTACCCATCCTGCCACCTCATCTCTTCACCACAGATCACGCCATCAGCTTAAGTACAATGCAGTCTAAGCCTCCACCACCTTTTGTTTTCATTTGCATCGACGAGTTCTTGACTACAACACTCACCTACCACCTTCAGAACAGCGAACCAGTCGTTTTCTACTAGTTTTTCAAAACCCTCCCACCTATCAGGCTCTACAGGAGCAGGAACACTGCCTATAGGAGCCTTTCTATAGGAAGGCCAGAGAGCAGCTCTGCCGAGAAGTAATTTGGAATTTTTTCCAAATTCAGGCTCGAAAAGAGGTAGGCTCAGAAACCCACTCTGCATGTGATATATCTATACAAGGTGGTGGATTAGAAGCAAAGTATTGGGTTGAAAAAGGAAAGGAAAGAGAGCTTAAAAGTTTGCTTGTGTTTTTCTGAATTCCATAAAGTCTCTCCATTTTCTTCTCTGCACTCAAAAATATGTCTTTTTTCCCCCTTTCCTGTATTATCCTATAAAAAAAGGGACGCAACCATAGAAACCAAGCCTGTGAAAAAACGAATTTCCAAGTCTGTCTACTCTGTGAAAAAACATTGTTTTATATATTCTCTGTTCTGTCAAAATATTGATTTCTTCCAAAAGCCGAGAAGTAGATTCAGATTGAAAACTGGGTTGAAGGGAGGGAAAAATTTCAAATTGATGTTGTGAAAAAATAAGAACAAGAGAAATTCCCTCTTTGGTTTCAGAAAGATAAACCTCAACTATTCCTCTGATTTCGGTCTTGAAGTTTGTTGCCTTCCTTCTCACCTGAACATTTCTAGCAGTCACTAAACACCATGCCAGGAGGTTTTATAAGAAAGGAGCCTTTGAACTCCAACAAATTGCATGAGCACCCAAAAGTGGTGGCCCTCTTCACCAAGGAAAACTGGATGCCTTTCTTTGAGAGAATTCACGGATATGATGAGGAGGTGACAGAGGAATTTTTAATGTCCTTAAGGCCACATTCAAAAAACTATGCTACAGTCAGTTTCAGGGTTTTACCATAGAGCTTACACCAGAATTTATCAGCAGAATCACAGGTCTTCCACTTGGGATCCCCTGGAGTAAAGAAGAAAAACCATTAGGACAGGTTGCTAAAAAGACATTTTTTTAGCTTGATGAGCATCTTGTAGAGGATAAGAATGGGGTCAGAAGGACAAGTTTACCTCATCCATGGGGTGAGGTTAGTTACCAGATCATGAAATATATCTTGTGAAGGAAGATTCAATATAATTTATGGTTATCACTCCAGATGATTGCATGAATTAAGATATGGAATGGACTTACCTGCAGCTAGAAAACTCAGTCTGCCATATTTTCTCCTCCAGTCTTCTATAGAGTGTGGCACCAAATTGAATGCAGGGGTTCCAGACCAACTGGCTCATCATGGTCTCATTAAATTGTTGGTAGAGGATGCCCTACACAAATACACCATCCCTATAGCCTGGGAAATTTTCAAGAACATGTCTAGAGAAGATGACATCAAAACTCTTATTGATGACCTTAGCCCATCTAACAGTGAAGAGGAGGAGCAGACAGAGGAACTTGAAAAGGAAATTGATGAGGAAGCACAAAATGTTCAAATAGAAGAAGAAAAATAGGAAAAACAGAAAGAAGAGGAGAAACCGGACAAAACCACAGTTGAACCTAAGGCAGAAAAGAAAACAGCATCAAAAGCAGAGAAGAGGAAGAGGACAAAAGTTGAGAAGAAGAAGCCCAAGAAAGCTCAGAAAAAGACTGCCACAGGAAAGGCAGAGACTCAGCAAGAAAAGGAGAAAACACCACCAGAGACAACAGAAACAAAAATAGAAGTAGCAGACACAGGAAAAACTACAGAGGATGAAGAAGAAGAATAGCAAGAAGAAGTGTCCCCTGAGACACTAGCAAGGGAAGCAGCAGCTGTCCTTGTTGCATTGAGCACTCCAGCTAAGAAAAAGGGGAAAAGAAAAAGATATACATCTATGTATTTCAAAGCCCAGAGGAGCACCAGGATTAAGGTGGGTAAGCCCCAGCCACCATCAAAAGAACCCATTATCATTGAGGATGCACCTACTGTAACAAGGGAGGAATCTCCCTCCAAAATCTCTATCACCTACGAGAGAGGGAGTCCGAAGACCTCCACCTGGAAGGAAAGGATCAAATTGATGGACTCCAAAGCAGTCCTACAGGAGGCACAAACCTCTCTACAGGAGACACTAGCCAAGCTCAAAGAAACTGAAAAGTTGGAAAAGAAGGCATAAGAACAGTCACAAGAGGAAGGTAAGGCAAAAGAAATACCTGAGCCAAGCCCTCAACCTAATTTAGGCTCCTATTTTTAATCTTCTAGAAGGTGGGAAGATCATCCCACAAAAATTCACAGTGCCACTTTTCTTTGAACTAGAAAAGGAACGATTCAGGACCCACACCTGGATGCAGATTGCCAAATCTAAAGGGGTCGAAGATATAGGGCACATGGAAAACAAGTTGAGAGAGATGAGCAAAGAATTGGGCATGGTAAGGCACACAGAGAGCATTAGAAGAGTTCAACTACAGGAAGAAAATGAACTGTTGAAAAAGCAGCTACAGGAAAGGGGACCTCAAGGAGGAAATAAGCTACCAATCTTGGAAGGACAACAAAAAAAAGAGGGACCCCAGGCAGATAGTGAAGCAGCAGAGAAACAACAGCAAGAAGAAGAACTATAGACATATAGTGAGACACTGATGAAACAACAGCAAGAAAAAGAATCTCAGGCAGAAACTGAAGTGCTAATTTTGAAAAGGCAATTGCAGGAAAAGGAAGCCCAGATGGCCTGCATGGCCAGCTAGGTAATGGAGGCCTTGCAGTGCAAACAGCCGGCTAGATCCTATGCACCATATCTCAAAGATCAGTGGCTCCAATTCCATATTAACACACTGGCCCAGAGGGGCACAACACCATTTCAAGATTATGGCCAATTTATGCATTTATGTGATAATAGTTCAGCCAAGGATAAAGCCAAGCTAGCAGAATTTTACCTACACAACATGGCACTTCCTGACATGAATTTATGGGATCCAAACACTGCATTGGGAGACCTAAAACTCATGGTTATGGCTTCTTGCTTGAGCATTAAGAAAAGAGAGTAGTGGAAATCCATAAAATCATGGCAAAGGAGCTAAGTGAGCCCCTGATGACAAGGGCAGAACCAACAGAACCCTTAGCTCTCATTTATGCCCACCAACACCTGGCAGCCAATCCTCAAGTTCTTCCTGACTATGTTGACAAGCAAGCACAGGCTATTGCTCATTTTGAAGATATGGAGAGATTATTTGGTGATGACTGCCTTCATGCCTGCATGAGAAGGTGGAATACATTGTCCCATAGCCTAAGGATCAAGGAGTATCACTCCCCAACCAGAATGAGGTAAGCTATGAGGAGAGTGCCCCTATATAAACAATTAATGCAAAACTTGAAAGCCAACTAGATTGGTCTTAAATTCAGTCATCCACTGCTACTAGGACTGTTGGAAGGAGTTAAGGAGGAGGAAGAATAGAAATAATGGGAGGAAGTGGACTGGAAAGCGAGTTTCCATTACAGAGAGGAAGACATCACATCAGAGGCTTGGGATGTTAGGCAATCTGTTAGAGCTATTAAAGATGAAGAAATAGATTAGTTGCTCAGAGGAAATGGGTAACTATATGGGATCATTATGCCTATTATTTTCATTTAATCCACCAGTCTCAATAGTTTTGTGCATGCTTTTGAATATATTTATGTCAATAGAGTGAATGGAGATAATCACTTTGCCATGTAGTCTAATGAATGTTTATCGCAGATTCTTTGGGACAATTTTGGACAAAGACAAGGAAATCATGAGCAAATGGCAGCCAAACTCAAGGAAACAGGGAAGAGGACTTGTAGGAGGGGTGTATCCTTCATTAATGACCCCTTCCTCGAATTCTCCCTTAGTAGCTCGGAGTACAAAGGCACACATTGATGATTCCAAGGGGTAGTCGAGCAAGTCAAGTAGGGTTGTTGTTATCTTCAGTTCTAGGCAGCCAATTTCCTTAAGTTTATGAGGACTGTTGGGAGTCCCCACTTATATAAATAATAAGGCTTCAAGCCTCAGTAGGTTAGCCAGTTCTTGGTATATTTTCGCACTTTTGTGCATCATTGTCCTCAGCTCATTTTCAAATTTTTTTAAGACAATTTTTGTGATGTAACTATTGTTTTTTTAATAAATGAAGATGAACCAAGTTTTGAACCAGCACTAATCTTTTCTAGAGGGATGAATCTCTTGGGTTAGGGCCCAACCCAAGCTGCCCAACACATCCTTTGTGTATTTATATGTTTTGTTTCCATTCATGAGTTAATTTTTGCTGCATATACTCATTTTGCTTCATTAGATTAGGTTGATTTTGATGGTTAGAATAGTTGTTTTTGCTTCAAGTTTCTTAAGTAGTTTGTTGTAGTGATAGAAAAAGGTCCAAAAAGGTCAACAATAGGTCTTGATCTGCTCTCTCCCTCCTTGGGACTATGATTTGAGGTCAAGGCACTACTGCTGCCACCAAAAACACAGTTTTTGCTCTTCCAGTGCAACTGCTAGTGTGATATTTCGGGTTGGAGAAGTTGATATTAGTTTGGATTCACATGATTAGATAATTTCCTATTCATTTACCATGGTTTTCTTGCATGATTTTCTGTTCAAAATATATTGTTCAGCATTTCTCTGGTTTTAGGTCAGAAATTAGGTTAAGTTAGACAAAACTTTGTTTTTTAGTTCTTTCTATGGTCAGTTTTGCTAAGTGAATGTGAAGATCTATTGTAGGACATCTCAGCTCACCATCACTCCATCAAACAGCTAGCACCAACTCACTTCTCCTAGATTTCCCCACTCATTCGCCACATTTCGTCAGTCTGCCCTAATTTTTGCGTTTTTTCACAAAGTTGCTTCCTTGACATTTGAACAAGTCCAACCATCTCCTTCGTTCCTGATCTTCCTTGACAGGTTCTAGACCCCTCAACACCTTCATCCAACCCTCATGTCCATTTTCCCATCCTTTTTCCACCTTCAAACCTCCAAAAACCACTTTTGGCCTCCTTCTGTAGATCCTCCTATAGAACCTCCCGTAGATCCCCTGCAGCCTCCTGTAGAATTTCCTGTGAGTGATTTTTCGAAGTCTAATCACAATGGAAGTCTTCAGAAGGGTATTGGGGAATTCTTAGGACCTCTCCACACCTTCCTCACCTTCTGCAAAAGCCAACTCCATCTTCCTTTGCCACCAACCCTCTGCACAGTCACAACCAGCTAAATCACAAGCATAATAATTCCACATAAAGTACTCAAAAGTACAAAAATATGATTTCTTCCCATTTATTTTCATAAGTAGCTTGAATAAATGTAATTTACCTTTTCAGTAGTCAATGGCACTAATTTCAGTAGTTTCCATATTTTTTACAAAAGTAGGGTTAGTGGGTAGACTAGGGTTTGCTAGGGTTTGCGTTTCATTTCAGTTTTCCTTCTCTTTCTACAATTAGAATAGTCCCTTTAGAGTTAGCTTTCTTCCATCACAGTTAAAAGATTCTTTTGAGAACTCATAGAAGTTGGCTTAAGCTCCTAGAGAACTTGTGCCAGCTGATCTAGTGACAACCTGCAGTAAGAGCTAGTACTTGTGCATACAGCATCGTCGCTTCCAAGTTTTTTACGAACTACTGGGTTGATAAAAGTAAAGAAGGACGCCTTAGGAGTTGCAGCATTCTTGTTTCCATACTGGAGCTCACCAGTGTTATATCTGTATCACGCTGATTTGATTATCTTACAAATGAGATATCCTCCCCGAACTATGCAAAAGGACGTTGGTTTTTTGTGATTTGGTTTTGCTGGCATAGTATGCCTTGCGGGAAAGAGATCAAATGGATAGCAAGATGGTAAACTACAAAGACATTCCTTATGAATCATATGAGCAGCGTGGTGTTGGGAACTCTTCTGATTTGGCAGAAACATTGAGAAGCTTGAAGGAAGAAATAAGGATTTGTAAGACAGATAATGACAAAATCATGTAGGCACAAGAGAAACAAGCAAAGGTTAATGCAATACTACTTCAGAGTTTGTCAAAATTGTAACAACAGGGACCACTTTGGATCATCCATGAGAAAGAGGACAAAACTAATGCGCCATATGGCAACAATTCTTATGGTGGTCACAGGTTAGATAGAGACGACACAATCAAATATGGCAGGTTGTTGGACACTCTGAACAAGAGAGGTGATAGGCACAGGTACTATTCTAGTTCTAGTTCAGACAGGCATCATGATCGTCATCATTATCATCCTTACAGGAGGAGTGATAGGGGATATTTGACAGATTGGTTTAAGAAAGAAAGGCCACCTACCTTTGATGGAGAGATTAAGAAATCATAGGATGTAGAGATATGGTTACTTGGTATGAGGAAGTTCTTCAAATGGCAAGATTATTTAGAAAACATGAAAGCAAAGATAACCACCTTCAATCTCAAAGGTAAAGCATATATTTGGTGGGAAGATGTGAAGAATATTAAAGGTATAATTGAGGATGATTTTACTTGGCATGAGTTTGAGAGGCTCTTCAAGAAGAAGTATTTGTCAGAAAGATACTTTTATGACAAAGATAAAGAGTTTTATGAGTTGCGGATGGGATCCATGACATATTATGAGTATACTAGCAGGTTCTTGGAGCTGTTGAGATATGTGCCTTACCTCAAGGAGGAGAAGGCCAAGCTTCATATATTCTTCAGTGGACTGCCAGTAGCATACAAAGACCGGATTGAGTTCGATGAGCCTAGATCATTGGAGGAGGCCATCCAAAAGTTGAAACATTGTTATGAGTAGTCAAAGCACAAAATTGAGCATAAGTGTGACTTGAAAGGAAATGAGAAAGCTAAAGGGAAATGGAAACCAAAGTGAGGAAGACCTCAAGATGAAAGTGAGAAAGAAAGCTTAGTCCCTTACAAGAAGTTCAATATAGCTGAGAAGGGATATGGAGAGCAGCAGACTAGAGGCGGTGGTAGGGAACCATTGCAATGTTGGATATATGGTAAGGATCATCGTAAGAGGGATTATAAGCAGTATCGTAGTGGTGGTAGACCCCAGATCTAAAGTGATAAGGAGGTGCATACTGTTGGTGATGTTGGTCATAGCATTCCTCGAATCTATGCAGCTGTGGACAACAGGAATGTAGATCATCAAGAATCTATCATTGAGATGGACGATAAGATTTGTGATCAAGTTGTTTCTATTTTAATTGATCCTGGATCTAACTATAATTATATTAATCCTGGCCTGGTGGATAAGTGCGGTTTGAGAAAAGAAGTGCATGTAGAATCTTGGTTAGTAGAGTTGGCTACAAGTACAAAGAAGAGAGTTCACCATTGGGTAAGAGCTTGTGCATTTGAGTTAAATGGTATTCCTACAACAACACATTTGAATGTACTACCCTTGGGATCGTATAGTATGCTTTTTGGTATGGATTGGTTGTACCTTCATGGGACCAAAGTGGATTTCTTCGACAAGGCTATTGAGTGTGTGGATGATAGTGGGGAAAAGAGAACTTTGCAGGGGAAGAAGAAGCCTACATCAGTGAGGATGGTTATCGATATGCAGGCTAAGCATAATTGCAAAAAAAGTTGTGTGATGTTTGCAGTGCACATTTCTAGTGAAAAAGGTAAGGAAGTTGAGGATGTAGATGTTTTGAGCAGGTACCAAATTCTACAATAGTTTCATGATGTATTTCCTGAGGACATTACAGATTTTCCACCTCATAGGGAGGTAGACTTTTATATTAAGTTGGTGCTAGGGGTAGCTCTGGCATCAAAAGCACCTTACCGGATGAGCACACCTAAGTTAGTAGAGTTGAAATTGCAGTTAAAGGAGATTCTTGACAAAGGATACATTAGGACAAGTGTATCGCCTTGGGGTGCCCCAATGTTATTCGTGAAGAAGAAATATGGTACTCTTATATTTTGCATTGATTACAGGTAGTTGAACAAGGTAATGATCAAGAACATGTACCCATTATCGAGGATTGATGATTTTTTTGATCAGTTGAAGGGAGAAGCAGTGTTCTCTAAGATTAAGATCGGGATACCATCAAGTACACATCAAGGAAGAGGATATCTTCAAGACTACGTTCAGGACCAGGTATGGGCATTATGAGTTTGTTGTATTTCAATTCAATTTGACTAATGCTCCAACTACATTTATGTGTTTCATGAATAGTGTGTTGCATCCTTATCTGGACAAGTTTATTATTGTATTCATTGATGACATATTGGTATATTCTTAAAATGAGGAAGAACATGTCGAGCATTTAGCAGCAGTGTTGAGGTTGTTGAGAAAGCACCAATTGTATGCTAAACTTAGCAAGTGTAGCTTCTTTTAGATTGAGTTACATTACTTGGGCCATGTTGTCTCCAAGGATGGAAAATCAGTAGATCCAAAAAATATAAAGGGCATCATGGAGTGGGCAGCTCCTAAGAATGTGGATGAGGTGATATCATTCATGGGATTGGAAGGTTACTACATGAGGTTCATCAGTAAATTATCATGCATTGCATATCCTATCACATCATTGCAGAGGAAAAGTGTTGAAGAATCTTAGGGCAAAGTAGTGTAGTGTGATTATTCGTTACTTGATAACAATTTGTGGAGTATTTTTACTTTTCCTTATTAGCTTATTCTTCTTCTTATTAGTGCATATGTGTGTACTTCATCAAACTACTAACAAAACATAAAAACAAGAACACAATATGTTGGCTCTCTATTAGGGCCAAAACCTCTCTTCTCTTGAGAGGAAAACCCTTCAGTGACTTTCTCTTATTGAAGCTTCTGTTGATAAATGCCAAACCCTAGACCCCTGAAAAGAATATTCTCCAAGCACAAGTCAAGTCCTTCCCTCTTTCTGCACCTTGTTTCCCGACACTTTGTTCCCTGACACTTCTTCCGGCACTTCGTCTTCCTTCTTTCAACACTTTGTTCTTCTTTCAATTGTTGGTAATTCTTGTCATACTTTCTCTAGAAGACATGCATTTGATGAGACCCTTCCCTTATGGAGATCACTTTACTCTCTTAGCCAACCAATGAAATTTTATGACTGTCAAGGGAGGGTTTTTATGGTAGCAGTACAACCCTAATTCTCGCATGTGTGAGAGGTGCCATAGAGAATTAGGGTCCTTTTCCTTCGCTAGATAGATAAGCTTCTTCGCTTGTATTGGGGGCCATTGTAGGCCTAGTTTCATACCCAAACAACAAAATATTATGGATTTCTTGTCCATGTTGTCATATCCACATATTTTTCCTCCTTTTCCTCGCATGTCTGACTATTTCGAGCCCTAGAAATAGTTCCCTAGCTTCGTTTTTCTTCCTCCTTACTTTGTTACCCTTGTAGACCCTTTACTTCATCTTCATTCATTCCTCTTTTGCCTCCTTTCCTTTGCAGATTTTAGAGATGATTTAATGCATTATAGAGGAGTGGAAAACATCCATATATAGAGGATTTTCCCTCCATTTAGGTTGACTTGTCACCTATTTGCAGGACAACTTGAAGAGTATACTTCGGATGGTTTCTTTGGTGATATTGCATGCTTGAAGGAGCTTCTTGTTGGTGCCTTAGCATAGGAGGAGACTTGAATTTTCTTGGAGGTATTCTCATGACTTTAATACATATTTATATAGGGTGTAACATGCCCTTAAGGTCTTCAACATTTTTCTTTTGACTATTTGACTCACCTATAACAATTTAACTAGTGCTAGACCTATTTCAATGAGCAAGAAACTCATTGACATATATAATAAAAATAATATTTATTTTATTGATAAATATAAATATCAAAAGTACATTTATGAATACTGAACCTAGTTACATTTCCTGCAACACTCCCTCTTAACTACGGAGGTATTCATACAACATTACAAGGTGTTTGGTTATTATCAATCTTTGAAGAATTCACATAAGAGAAACTAGATTAAAAATCCATCTTTTATAGAATCATATCCATCACCATTGTCATATTACAAGGCCTTGACTATCAACTCCATCTCTTCATGAGATCATGAGCTACAATGTTGGTGAGACCAATGATTTATAAACAACTTCATCATTGTCACTCAAGGTACATACCCACCCGGATGTTCTCTGAATATGACCTTCTAGGAATATTCTTACCTTGGGTTCCCAGCCCTCAAAGAATATCGATACTCTTGCCTACTCTTGTCTTGGATTCCCTACACATCCTCAAAGCGTATCAGATGCCAGATGATTACCTAATCATCCCATTCCTTCCCCAAGTGAAGACAATAATGTTGTTTCTATCTTATGTCTACATTTCCATTCATGGCCTTCATCTAGACTTACAATTGTTAGTCTTGGTCTAGTGCATGACCCATGAGATGGAAAAACACAAATTTCACTCCTTTGTAATCAGGGGTGATCCAAAACTCCCTTTTGATCAGAGACTTGTTAGAGCTCCCTCTTAACTAGGGACTCTTTATTCATCATCAACTTCTTCTTTGTGGGTTCTTCAACTGCTTGATCTCCTTCCTTTCTTTGATGTCATGGAGTATTTGTTTGAACTTCTTCTAAGTAGGGCACCATCCATAAATCACTTTCCTTCCTGGTTTGTCATTTCATTGCTTCCTTTATGGAAAGTGTATTTCTTGTCATATATCAAGTTTTCTTGTCATTTGGCTACTCCTTTATCATCTGTACATGCTTTAGAATACTCTTATCATGGATGCTTCAGTGTACTTTCTTGTTTACATGATTCGACCTAGTAGCCCATCATGATTTCATCCTAATATTGCTTTCAACATTTCTTTTTCTTTTGCTGGATGGCTTCTTCATCATGACATATTTGTAGAGTAGACTCAATTATCTACATATTTCATATCTCCAAGGCTTTTATAGGTGTCAAGGGTCCTTCCTTCCTTTGTTAGAGTTGTCCTTCCTTCTTTTGAGAGATATCTTCAAAGTATCTTGTCAGATAGTGATTCTTAGCGATCATGGTGTTCTTCACATGCTTGATATCTTTCTTCAATTGCTTATTCTTAGATAGATTGGTCAACCACCTTATGATCCTTCTGAGAGCACTTCTTCATTTTTTTCTTCCTAGACTAGTCAACATTTCTTCTTGCTTCTTAGTCAACAATCTTATACTCCTTATGTGAGTATATTCTTTCATTGACCTTCATTGCATTGTAGTAAATTCCTTCGAGCATGTTCTTGGTGAAAGAGATTCTTTCATACTTGATCATGTTATAAAACTATTCCCATGACTCAATAATATAAAAATGATAACATGACTAAACTTTGATGCATACATACCTCATCTTGATTCTCCTTTGATCATCTTAGCTTCATTTGTTTTTCCTTGGTGTGGATCTTCTTGCTTCATCTTAGCTTTCCTGCATATCATCCTTTTCTTGAATCCCATGAATGGGATTCCCGACGAGACATCTGCTTT
Source organism: Pinus tabuliformis (assembly GCA_031772625.1). NCBI lineage: Eukaryota > Viridiplantae > Streptophyta > Pinopsida > Pinales > Pinaceae > Pinus > Pinus tabuliformis. The sequence continues at coordinate 1,331,496,922 of CM062818.1, forward strand.
GGTTCATGAACCTTCTTTTGAAGATTCCATTATAGGATCTTAAAGACCCTTGCCTTGCAAATGTTTCTTTTCTTTTTTTGATGGAGGCCATCTAAGATTCTTAATCATGATCAATCTTCTTTTATCATGGATGAGGTCCTATACTAGGTATGCTCCTTCTATATGAATATCTTGAGCTATATCTACCATGCTCCTATATTCTAGAATATATTTCTACCCATGCATTTTTATTCTTATTATAGATTCTACATCTTCATGAGTATCTAGAACTCTATGTACATCATGCTTCTAGATTCTAGAGGATGTTTTTGCGAAATATTCCTACATGCTCCTATACTACTCAAAACATTGAGAGAAGACTTGAAGTAAAGAAATTGACCTAGTCATAGTAGAGATCTGGAGGATCTTCCTTCTTTTGCTTCTTTCCTTCTTCTTTCACCTCTTGAGTTATGTGAGCTTCTTCCCTCTTTCTTTTGTTGTTGTTGTCCTTATTAAGCTTAGGAAAATTCCTTTTGTAGTGTCCATATTCTTGGCATCCAAAAAATTGGATTTCGGACATTCTTTGTTGTTTGTTCTTCGTGGACCAAATTTGCCAAATTTCCCCTTTCTCTTGGCCATGGTAGTCAATGCTTTCTCCTTTGATCCCACATCTTATTTCTCTTTGAGTCTAGTTTCCTCTGTCTTGCAAAGAGACCACATTTCAATGAGAGTGGTTGCTTCCTTCTTGCCATATATACTTGATGTGAAGTTGCCCCAATCCTCAAGTAGAGCATTGAGTACTACAATTGTCATCTCTCTGTCAGACATGAATTCCCAAGCTCTTGAAGTTGATCTCTCATTTAAGAGATTTTCATGAAGTAGGGACCTATTCCTTCCTTTGTTATCTTCATCTTATATAATTCATTCCTCAAATATATTACTTCTCTGGTGGTGGAGACTGAGAATAGCTCTACTAGATTATCATAAATTTCTTTCGATGTCTTAAATTTGGAGACATAGGGAATGAGAGAGTCTTTGATTAATTCTATCAAAATCCTTTGAGCTCTTGTCTCATCCTTATTGTACTTGGCTAAGTCTTGAGTTTGTTCCCTAGCAGTGATAATGATATTCCCTTTGACATGTTCTAAGAGTTCATTCTCCTTGAGAAGTAGACCAGTCCTCTTCTTCCATGCAAGAAAGTTATTGGCACCTACCAATTTATTGCTTTCCTTGCAAAAAGACATTGATGTATATTCAGAAGGGGACATGTACTTACTTGATAGATTTTGAGATGTAGTGGATTTTCTTCCTCTTTGGAGACTTGATGGCTTACCTTCCTTGGATATTGATGTTCTTCAAGTTGACTTCTCCAAGTGGACTTGCATGATGTAGGTCCTCCTTCAATATGCTCTTCTTTGTAGGTGCCTTTATGTAAGGCTCTTCTTATAGCTTTGTATACCTCCTTGATGAATGATGGATTGTAGACCCTTCTTGTCCTTGAAGTGATTGAGACTTCTAGGCTTGATGCTTCAACTTTGTAAATGCTTCTCCTTGATGAGTGTTCTTGAGTTGCCCTTTCCTTGATGTGTCACCTTAGATTTGATACCAATTTGAAGAATCTTAGGGCAAAGTAGTGTAGTGTGATTCTTAGTTACTTCATAACAATTTGTGGAGTATTTTTACGTTTCCTTATTAGCTTATTCTTATTCTTCTTCTTGTTAGTGCATATGTGTGTACTTCATCAAACTGCTACCAAAACATAAAAACAAGAACACAAGATTTTGGCTCTCTTCCAAAGCCAAAACCTCTCTTCTCTTGAGAGGAAAATCCTTTAGTGAATTTCTATTATTGAAGCTTCTATTGATCAATGCCAAACCGTAGACCCCTCACAAAAATATTCTTCAAGCACAAGTCAAGTCCTTCCCTCTTTCTTCACCTTGTTTCTCGACACTTTGTTCCCCGACACTTCTTCTGGCACTTCGTCTTCCTTCTTCTGGCACTTCATCTTCGTTCTTCTGGCACTTCATTCCTCTTTCAATTGTTGGTAAGTCTTGTTATACTTTCTCTAGAAGACATGCATTTGATGAGACCCTTCCCTTATGGTGATCCCTTTACTCTCTTAGCCAACCAATGAACTTTTATGACTGTCAAGGGAGGTTTGTTATGATAGCAGTGCAACCCTAATTCTCGCATGTGTGAGAGGTGCAATAGAGAATTAGGGTCCTCTTCCTTCACTAGATAGATAGGATTCTTTGCTTGCCTTGAGAGGCATTGTAGGCCTAGTTTCAAACCCAAACAAAAAAATATTATGGATTTCTTGTCCCTGTTGTCATATCCACATATTTTTCCTCCTTCTCCTTTCATGTACAACTATTTCTAGCACTAGAAACAGTCCCCTCCCTTTGTTGTTCTTCCTCCTTACTTCACTGCCCTTGTAAACCCTTTACTTCGTCTTCCTGCATTCCTCTTTTACCTCCTTTCCTTTGCGATTTTAGAGCTGATTGGATGTGTTATAGAGGAGTGGACAACCTCTATATATAGAGGATTGTCCCTCCATTTAGGTTGATTAGAAGGCCACATTGTCACCTGTTTGCAGGCCGACTTGAAGAGTATACTTCAGATGGTTTCTTTGGTGGTATTGCATGCTTGAAGGAGCTTCTTGATGGTTCCTTAGCATAGGAGGAGACTTGAATTTTCTTGGCGGTATTCTCTTGACTTTAATACATATTTATACAAGGTGTAACATGCCCTTAAGCTCTTCAACCTTTTTCTTTTGACTATTTGACTCACCTATAACACTTTAACTAGTGTTATACCTATTTCAATGAGCAAGAAACACATTGACATATATCATAAAAATAATATTTCTTTTTTTGAATAAATACAAATATCAAAAGTACATTTATGAAGACCAAACCTAGTTACATTTCCTTCAACAAAAAGAAGTTAGAATGGACAGAAGAATGTGCAACTCAAGCACTTGTTGACACATGCACCAGTGTTAAATATTGCAGATCTGGAGAAGGAATTTTTAGTGTGTACAAATGCTTGAAAGAGAGGACTTTGTGGAGTTCGCATGCAAGAAGGACAAGTAATGCCATATGAGTCACAAAAATTGAATGAGCTCGAGTAGAACTATTCGATACATGATCTTGAGCTAGAAACCATCATACATGCATTGAAGATGTGGAGGCACTATCTTATTGGCATGAGGTTTGTATTGATGAGCGATCATAGTGGGTTGAGGTATTTTTTTGACCAACAGAATCTAAATGCAAAGCAAGATAGATGGTTTGCACCCTTAGTGAGTTCGACTTCAAGATCAGATACAACAAAGCAAAGGAGAACTAGGTTGAAAATGCCCTTAACAGGAAGGTACAAGTAAATCATATAGCAGCTATGAGCTCTTATGGGATAGAGTTACAGGATAGGATCTTGCAAGCAAGACAACAGGATGAAAAGTACATGGAGATCATGCACAAGTTAAAATAGAGTACAGGTACAGGTGTAGGTGAAGGTACAAGTAGAGGCACATGTACAGGTGTAGGTATAGGTACATATGCAAGTATAGGTACAGATGATCAAGATGTAGACTATCATCTCACGGTAGATGGTTTTGTGAGATTTAGGGATAGGATCTATGTGCCGAATTTCAGTGAGCTCAAGAAGCTTATCTTAAGGGAGTTTCACGTCAAGCCATACTCGGGTCACCCAGGATATCAGAAGACGTTGACGGTGGTGAAGAAGTTCTACTATTGGCCGAATATAAAGAAGGAAGTGGCAAAGTTCATGGCTATATGTTTAGATTGTCAGTAGGTAAAGGCATAATGTAAGCATCCAGGCAAGGAAAATTTTAAGGATGGAAAATTTTCTTGAAGTTTAAAACATTGGCGAATCTCACTAATCCCTAATATGCAAATTATAAATGTTTATTGATATATTTGTAAAATTATTCAAATTTATAATTATTTTATATATAGTCTCTATATAATGTTGGCGATTTTTAAGGTAAAATAATTTTATATTCTAAAATTTGGGCGAATCGTCTTTTATAAAATTGGAAATTGGCGAATATTTTTTGTGGACAAATCATGGAAAATTAGCCCACTGGGCGAACATTAGCCCCTAAAATTTTCCATGCATCCAGGTGGTCTACTATAGCCTATTGCAATTCCATAATGGAAATGAGAGGTCATTTCCATGTATTTCATTACAGGTATTCCGAGGATAGTGATATGGCATGATTCTATTATGGTTATAGTCGACGGGTTGAATAAGGTAGCTCACTTCATTCCAGTAAAGACTACATATTCAACCAGTGAGGTAGCATAGGTTTTCATTAGAGAGATAGTGAGATTAAATGGTGTTCCGAATAATATTTTGTTGGATAGGGATGCAAAATTCACTTCCAAGTTTTGGAAGGAATTGTTTGCAGGTTTGGGTACAAAGTTAGCCTTTAGTACAACTTATCATCCATAGATAGATGGAAAAATAGAGAGGGTCAGCATGACCTTGGAGGATATGCTGAGGATGTACGTGATGCAACAATAGAGGAAATGGGAGGAGAATATTCCATTGGTTGAGTTCGCATACAACAATGGTTATCAGGAGTCATTGAGGATGAGTCCCTTCAAGGAATTGTATGGATGAAGTTGTAATACTCCCATCAGTTGGAGTGATCTAGTGAATAGGGTACTTATTGGATCGAATATGTTGGTAGACATGGAATAAGAAATGTAGACTACAAAGAAGAATCTAAAGGCAACACATGATAGAGAAAAGAGTTATCACAAGGTATTCAAGGATTTTTAGGTTGGGGAGCATGTGTATTTGTGCATCAAGCCCAAGAAGAGTTATTTGAGGATTGGATCATGTGCCAAGTTAGCACCAAAGTATTGCAAGCCTTTTTAGATCCTTGAGAGGACTAGACCAGTGGCCTATTCACTTGCACTACCTCCAACAATGAAAGTCCATGATGTTTTCCATATTTCATTGCTTAAGAGGTATATAAAGGATGTTGATCATGTTATGGATTGGTTTGTATTGTAGATGGAGCAAGAAGGAGAGTTCTAGCCAGAGCCTCAATGCATATTGCAGCGGAAGAATATCATGCTTAGGAACAGATCCATAGATCAAGTTAAAGTGCAGTGGAAGAACTTTAGGCTTGAAGAAATTACATGGGAGATGGAGGATCAGATGTGGGCCCTATGTCCTTTATTATTTGTCGGTTGAGGCAAAGTAGTTTTGGTTTGATGTTTGGTATATGTTTGGCACATGCTTGTTGATATATATATATATATATATATATATATATATATATATATATATTCATATACATATACATATACATATACATATACATATACATATACATATACATATACATATACATATACATATACATATACATATACATATACATATACCGCCATGAGCTAAGTTATAAAGCTCTAATAAATGGTATGGTTGTTATCTTGTCATGTTGTCACAATGTTTTTCTTTGAGCAAGCCTTTCATTGTAAATATTGCAACGATCTAAGTTATAAAGCTCCATGGGTAGTATGTTTTCTTTTCAACAGTTTTTCTGAGGTCTTGGTGTGGTTTAAAACTAAGGACGATGTTCCCCAAGGGGGAGGGTTTTGTAACAACCCTAGTGAAGATTTCATGTAATGAAAGTTAATAAAGGAAAAACAAGACCACAGTTAAGGGGCAATTATTTCAATCTGAATGTTGGGAAAACATATCCTAGTGGGAATCATTGGATGTGTTTTTGGCTAAGGAAATTGGCAAAGGCCTTAGCAAAGGCATAATAAGGAAAAAAGACATTTTGGCACATTTATTGACGAAAATAAAGGAAAATAGGGGAAAAGTAAGATGAAAGGTCACATGTTGCATGTGAGGAGGAAAATGAAGAAATTAGAGGCCTCATTAATAAAAAAGCTTCTAAGGATCAGTTGTTAACGTTTTGTTAGTTCAAGTTTTGAAGTTCTCTCATTATTCTCTCTCTTTCTCACTCTTGGTAACTTAGAGTTTTCTTCGAGCACTCTAGCTTTGGATCAAGGAAAGAAAATGAAACAAAAGGGAAATGAAGGAAAGTAAGGATCAAGGAAGGAAGAGCAGGATTAGGAAGCTTCAGTAGGAATACTTGCAAGTAACATATTACGTGTGTGATTTCCTAGTTGGTTTTGACATGCATGGATTTGCATGTTGGTGTATGGTTCTCTTGCTATTGGTGGCATGGTTTTTCTGGGTTACGATAGTGGTTTTTAGCCTAGCCTTTCCTTTTCCAGGATGCCATGGTATTTTGGGATGTTTATCTCAGTTTTGAGCTTTGGTTTTCTAGATGGATTTCAGAATTTGGGGCAGATGTGGTCTCAAGGTTCATTCCCAAAGGCCTAGGAATCTGTTGATCGGTTTTGGTGGGATACACATTAAAGCCTGAGGGAGGAGTTTCGGTTTAGGGCCTAGTGATCTGGGTTTGGATTGCAGTAAATCTTGAGAGACTGGTCTCGTTTTAGGGCCTAGTGATTTGGAATTGGATTGCAGTAAAGCCTCAAAGACAAGGAGACAAAAAATTCCTCAAGGATAGAGATGGATTCGAGATGGCATTCAAGTTCGGTTCGGCTATGATTGGAGCACTAGTTTTGGTGTGATCATAGTTTGGTGAGGGTGGAGGTGGTTTAATCTCTGGATTCCCTTGGTTGTTTTTGGATTGGTTTATCTATGAGATCCCACATTCATGCTTGGAATATGGCACAAGGGTGATTATTTGAAATAAATATTTGGTTCAGCCACATCTATGGTGGGGTGGTATGTGGAAGTCCCGAACCTGGTTGGATTTGCCTATGATTAATGAAAGCTAAGTTCCCTTGCTTTTTCACTTGTTTATATGTGGATTTAATGGATCTTATACCTCTGTTGTTTCCATGGTTTTATACTGGTTATAAGCATCCTTAATTGAATGGTTGATGTCATGGTTACTTCATGTATTTACTTGTAATTGTTAAGATGATGGATGCAATAGCTAAATGATGTCATAACAGTTCAAGGGAGAAGTTGGTGATCCTTATTGTCATGTTTCAAAATAGTTTTTAGTCATTCATGCTATGTCTTGTATCCTAGACTTATAGGTTGCATTGATGCCAAGTGTTTGATAGAATGTAAGTCCTGATTGGGGATGGTCATGTCTAGTCATGGAGTTGATTTTTGGTTTATTAGTCTTGTCATCATGTCTTTGATGGATTTTGGAAGTTACAACAAGTCCTTGGCAATGGCTAGAATTATGGGCTAAAAAAGTGCCTTAAATTCCGTGGACATTGGCACAGGTATGATGGGAAAAGTTCATGGACACTAGCTCGTTGGCCAGTGAGAGCATCCAGAGGTCCCTGGATGTTGGCATGCCCATAGCATGAGAGCATCCAGAGGTCAAGGGGTCTAAAAGATCAGTGGGACCGAGGGGCAGGATGCCTAAGTAGTTGAGATGTCTCCTGGGGATGTTGTTGCTAATGTGGAAGGTATGGTTGATGTGTTCCATCGATTCCATTTCCTTAAGGTCACCAAGGAGGTTGAATCCCTTCATAGTGGCCTCTCTCGTCGCATGTTTACCTCGGTTGGTTGGTTACTTAGGTAGATGTGGGAGGAAGGTGGTTACATTAGTCACCTCGAAAGGTTGATTGACTCCTAAAGGTTCTGTAACATGTGTGAAAGGTCAGATTGGTTTGGTTTTGTCAATTCCACTTCCTTAACTATGCATGGGGAGTTGAATCACAACATAGCAGCCTCTCATCACATGTTTACCCCAACTAATAAGTTAACTTGGGTAAATGTGGGAGGATGGTATTACAATTTCCACCTTGGGCACTATTTGGAGGGGTCCTCAATTTCCTTTGTCATCCCCCTATTAGCCTCATGCTTGGGAAATTAGGATCCCGATTTATCTGGAGGCAGAGTGGGAAGTAGATCGCAACAATATCTATCATGGAGGTATCATGTTGTCAACTTGCTCGAACAATCTAGTTTGGGGAGGTCATTTAATTGATGGAAGGATATTGGCCTCTGAAGCATATGATCACATCACTTCTTTCTCACAAAATCTCCCTTTTGCCAATCTCACTACCCAAATGTTGTCCTGGGATGCCCCCCTCAAGAGTTTATGCTTCACATGGTTTATCCTGCACAATCATATATTAGCCTGGGATACTCTAGTGAAGAAAGGTTATGTGGGCCCTGGCAGATGCTCTTTCTACAAAAATTATTTGGAAGATTGTTTACATATTTTCATTCTCTGCCATTTCGCTCAGGACATCTAAATGAAGGTGTCCTCTCTCTTGGGGATGCAGGTCATTGGTGACAAGTCCTCCATTACTGCTTGGATTTGTTCTTCGAAAAATGAATCAAAAGAATTTCAGGTTGTTCCTCTTTACGTTTTTTGGGGCTCTCAAAAATCGTACATCTTTGAAGAGACCTCTCCTGATTCCAAATTGATATCTCTTCACATCATTTCACATTTTTAGGAGATTGTTCCCTGGTGCCCCAAAGAATCCTCTAGGTCAATCTCTCTGGTGGACTTGTCCAAATTTTCCCTATTTGTTTCTTCGATGGGGCTTATGCTAGTGGGAATTGTGGTTGTGGAGTCTCCCTACACATCAACTCAGAATTGTCCTATCACTTCAGCTGGTTTGTCGGCTTTGGGGACAATTGTAGGGCAGAAATGTAGACCTTATGGGATGCCTTACATGTGGCACAATGACTTAGCGTAGAAAAATTTCTGGTTGTTTGGGTCTCCCTCTCAATGATCAGATGGATCGAAGAATGCAACACCTTATAGGTTCCATCCCTTTTCAACTGGATGCAATGGATTTTGGGCCTTAAGTCCCTATTCTCGGTGATTTCCTTCTAGCATGTCTTCATGGAACATAATTCTGAAGTTGATTCACTCTCTAAGCAAGCTTTGTCTCTTCTTCCAAGGATGATGCATTTTGAGTTGATTACAGAGGGGATGACTATTCCCCATAGTCAAGGCTCTTTTGAATTTTCTTAAGTCTCCTTGCTTTCCTATGGTATCTTTATGGTTTACAGGGACTTTGCCGCTATTTCTGGAACCTTGATTCAGTTTCCTATCTATTCTATGAGTGGATCATTTTGCTATACTCCTTAGACATTTTGTTCTTTTTACTCTCTATACTTTTGTGCTCTGTAACCTATTTTTGCCACGGAGTTGTAATATCGGTTAACAATGGCAATATAGGTTTCCTTAGAATATAGATATATGTTCTATCTTGCTATAGATCTATGACCATGTAAAACACTTTCCTTCTTAATGAAAATGTTATGTTTTTTTCTCTTGAAAAAAATAAATTATTTAGGTTCACAGAGGAGCTACTGAAGAAGGTCATGCAAATCGTGTTGAAAAGGCAACACCAAAATATCCAAATGCTTTGCTAAAAAAATAGAATAACATGGAAGCACAATGCCATTAGAGAAGCAGGTAGAGACCAACGAATTTGTTCCCACGTAAATCAGGAAGCACTGACAAACCTTCAGATACAAAAAATCGAAGTGAGCTACTTTCAAATGCACCATAATACAAGTGAGGAAAATATATGGTGGGAGGATATAGTTCATATATGAAACATTTGATAACCCTTCCTTAAATTGGTTGCCTGCGAATGGAAGCTACTTGGGGCAGTCAACATTCACAACAATTGTAAAATTTCCCATTAGTGAGTTGCCACTGAAATCAAAATAAGTCATATAGAAAATAAGAAGCTTGAGGAATCTCATTGTAAGATGGCTATAACTCAAATCAAGGAAAATTAAGTTTTTGCATTTCCCCAAACCAGCAGGAATTTGGTTGGTAAATAGGTTTTGACCTTAATAAGGATTTGCAAGTTACAATTATCCCAAATTTCGGGTAAGGTGCCATTCAAATTCGTCACCGGAGCCCATATAATATGAAGCTTGGGAATGCTTCACAAGTTTGACTAAACCCAAGGGGATTTATGGCCCAATCTCCAGTCTGTGGTCCTATGAAAGATTATGGAAGAAAAATTATTGTGTATTGTATGAAAAGGTTCATAGACTCATAAGTATATATAGGGTATATGGGACTCCTTTTAACATAATTTGGATATGAATCCCTCTGTATGTGCAGTTAGATGATCTATTTGTGGCCCTTTTATGGGATGTTGGATTCCTTTGAAGCGCAAAATGCATGAATAGGAGAATTATAAACTTTACACACATGTCCCTATCTAAATCCACGATCTTCACCCAATATTTTATCAGGTCTATAAAGAATCTGATGATGGCCTCCAATCCGAAGGATTTCAGCCAAAAATCTTTATGGAAAGACCACCGCTTTGAGGAACTCCACAATGACCTCTAACTAATCTGTGTCGAGCTTGACCGATACCTTTGAGAGAAGCGTTGCCTTGGCGAGCAACGAATTCGTGACGCTGGGAGTTTTGTCTCTGGAGCCCAGCGCAGGGCATCTGCTCCAAATCCAACCCACTTTCTCGACCACTAGCTGTAGGTGTTGTGACAACACTTTCTAGAGGCAGCTAACTCCATGACATTGTCCTGTTCCACGTGTCAATTTTTATTTGGACTAAGGCCGATGAAATTGGAGTGCGTGGATTGGTTGGGTTGAACAACCAAACCCGATGGAGAAAACACCTTCGTGTAATAAGTTTTTTTTTTTTGTTTATTTCCAGAGGAAGAATATTCAAGGTTTTGATGTACTTATTAGCCGTTAAAATTATTATGGAAATAAATTAAATTATAGTTTTGAGGTATTTCAATATATAGGTTATTATGAAAATTTGATATATTAAAAAATGGATTGTGTCATTTTAGTTTTGTTTATTTCTCAATTAAAAAATGATATATTAAAATAAGGTGTTTTTAGTTATTATAGGAAATAAATGGCTATTTTCGTGATGTGTTATTTTATAAGAGAAATTTGGAATTTTTTTGTTTCTTAAATAAATAAATAAAAAATTACGTGGAGAAGGGAGAATTAATAAAAAGGATATATGCTACGTATAAAGGTATTATATTATATTAAATTATAGATTAATCAATTTTTTCTTTATTATTTTATTTCAATTATTTTAACAATAACATATTTAAATTTCATAACCATTGCTGCAAAAAAATAAGGTTAAAGACAATAAGATTAGTCCAGTCATATAAATTAAATAGGTGGTAAACATCAAGAAACATGAATACATGATAAAGATCAAAACACTTACATCATGATACATTTCACGTTATTAAGAATTTAAATAATCATAGAAAATAACTAATTTATAACTTTACTTTAAATTATTCTTATTATTAATTAAAAAAGAATTAATGTGTACGTTAAACATATATACATTTTAAAAACATGTAACAAAATTCTTAACCATGAAGATTCTTAATATGTAAATGGGCTATGTAACCTTACCATGCACCAATATTATTACTTATCAATACCACATACCCAATCAACCTTAACTCTAAGCACCACTTGACAATTATTCATATGACATTTTTGTAACTAATCAATTTAATTAAAAGAAAAAAAGGCATAGCTACTTTGTAGATAAATCTCAATCTTTGATTTGTGAATATACTAAGAATATTCTAAAATATTTTGTGGAGGTTAAATCCCTACCATCTACCTAATCATTATTAATAACTTATTCCAAAATAGACACACTTATCAATTTAATTAAAAAATAAAATTAAAAAAATATGATTCAAATAAGAAAGAACTATTACTATATAAAAAAAATTAAGATAAAAAAATTCGATAATTACAAAAAAAAAATACAATTTAACTTTAATAATACTAAACTTATCAATATTAATTAATTTTTCAACTTAGATTATGTTTACTTTAATTTGTCTAAAATTTGTATGATAGTATAAAGGCTAGCTTAGGGTACTTATTACAAATTAATATAGTATAAAAAGCACCTTAAAAATAAAATCATTCGAACAGTAAGTACCTCTAAAAATTTTCGTTAGTTAAATAATCATAAGTATTTCATTTGTATTTTAGGTATATCTCATAAATATCAAGTAAATAATCCTTTTTCACATAAATGGTAATAAATATTTTATAAACCCATGTTTATAAGAGTACTTTTAATTTATTTAAAATTTATATTATAAATCAGAATTTATTGAAAAAAGTTATAAAACCTAAATTATTCACCTAAAAAATAAAATCATTCAAATACTAACTACCTCATGTATATTTTGTGCATGTAAAAAATCTTTAGTTACTTAAATAATCATAAGTATTTCATTTGTATTTTAGGTATATCTCATACATATTAAGTAAATAATCTTTTTTTACATAAATGGTAGTAAAATTTTATAAAGATAGGTTTATAAGAGTATTTTTTTTTGAGTAATATGATCCAGATTATCCGTATTATGTTCATTATGTTGACGTTTCCAACCTCAAAGGGGGTCTATCATCAGGGCCAAAATTGATAGATTATGAATCATAGTTCTTAGAGAGGTTTTTCAATCATCTTAACTCTATATCTTCCGAAATCAAGTTTACTATGGAGCTTGAAGAAAACGATAAAATCCCCTTTCTAGATGTCCTGATCAGAAGAAAGGAGGATGGTACTTTGGGACACCAGGTCTATAGGAAGAAAACACATACAGAAAGTTATCTACATGTTGACTCATACCATCATCCATCGCAAAAATTTGGTGTCTTAAATACTCCGATCACCTAAATGAAGAAATTAAACACTTAACCTATGTTTTCAATAGCATAGTATACAAGGAGTTTAGTATTAAGAAAGCTATAAAAAGAGCTTAGGATAAGGTCCTCTCTAAGGGTCCTCCAGAAAACACGAAAGAAAATTTTGGAAAAGTGTAACTCCCATTCATTTAGGGGATTATGGATAAAATTGAATTTTTTTTAAGAAAGAAGGACATAAACACTCAGTTTACACCATGTGGAACAATTAGGGAGATGATGAGGTCAGTTAAGGATAACATAGATCATCAACAACTCAAGGGTGTGTATAAGATTGATTGCTCGTCTGGCAAGAGTTATATTGGGGAAACATGACGATCTCTGAAAACAAGACTTAAAGAGCATGGAGTTGATATTAAGAATGGGAGATCCTGTACATCAGCCCTTATAGAATACTCATCCCAAACGAAACATCATGTGTGTTTAGAGGATGCCAAAATTATTGCAAGAGAGGATCATTATCAAAAGAGGAAAATTAGAGAGGCTATTGAAATTATGAAATTTCCTCAGAACCTCAACAGGGACAATGGGAGTGAGATTAGTGGAAACTGGCTCCCCCTTATTAGATAGATAAATCCCTCCAGATCTTTTGAAGCGTAGTATCACTGGTTTCTCCCCAAATTAATAATAACTAATATAACCAAATAAAGAATTTATTCTAGTGACTATAGATTATAATAACAATATTTTAAAAATTAACATTTGAAAAAGAAAAATTAATAAATTAGTAAAACAAATATTATAAATTAATTAAATAATTTACTTCTTTATTAGTTAGATACTTAGGGTTTAATTAACTATAAATTAAATTATAAATCAATAAAATTAATTATAAATCAATAAAATAAAATAGGAATATAATATCTCATCACCTTAGTATTCAATAGCTTAATTAATTAATTGATTAATTAATTAATTTAATAATAAATAAAAATAAAATGTGATTTTAATTAAAATCAAAATAAATTAATTATATAAAAAATAAAGATAAATTAAAAATATATACTAATTAAAAAACTTATTATAAATAATAAATAAAAATTAGAAACTAATTATATTACATTCTATAAATAAACTTATTACAATTATTTCATTCAATATCTCACTAGTTTTAATTAGTTGTAGTCATATTAGGAATTAATAATTAAATAAAATAGGAATATAATATCTCATCACGTTAGTATTCAATAGCTTAATTAATTGATTAATTAATTAATTTATTTAGAAATAAATAAAAATAAAATGTGATTTTAATTAAAATCAAAATAAACTAAATATATAAAATATAAAGATAAATTAAAAATATATGATGATGATGGTTAACGTCCACTGAGACCAAACTTTGGTCCATCGGACCTAAAGAAACAAATTATTTAGTTTGATTTAAGATTTTATTCCTATGCTCAAAAAACTTGGAGAGAAGCCTCCCGAGCTCACTATATTTTTGACATCGTAAAAGGCTAGGAATGTCAGTATTGCGACAAAGATTATGAAACTAAGATTTAATGTGGTTGTATGCGGGGCACTCTAAGAGGAAGTGGTTTTCATCCTTGATGTTCCTATTCTCATAGAGATGGCAAATCCTTTCCATCCATGGTGTTTTAGAAATTGCCCAACGACCTATTTCACTATGGAGCTCATGAGAGTTCGTTCTAATCTTTGTTATATTAATTTTCTTCTTTGAGCTAGTTAAAATAGAGAGATACTTTTGATCTTCTAGGGTGGGGTTGATGACCTTCTTATAATAACTTAATTTTCTTTTAGCCACCAAATCTTCCTCACACCACATTTTTTCTTTGAACTTAGAAGTAACAATACTTTTAATGTTATTAATATTTTGCAATGTATCATTCTCGTTGATCTTCCAATAGTTTAACCAGGCCCTCGTTTCTTTATACCACCCCCGTTTGAGCCTTAGGTGGTTTTGGCTGGAATTTAAAGCTAGCTTAGGAAGTCTATGATATCCTATGTTATTGAGTTTGTGCTTGTACAACAGAAGCCTAATCATAGCTAGGCTCTCAATAGGGGAAAGACCTACTTCTATAAGGAGAATAGGATAGGGTGTATTGCTTTTAATTTTCAGGTTATACGTTATAAAACGCTTCCAGATTTGCTCAATCTTTCTTTAGGATTCTCTAAAGATGCTGCAACCCCAAACCTCACATCCATATAGGATAACAAGAGTGACTAAAGTTTCAAAGAGGAAATTATTTTTATCCCACATTACGAGGTTTGTCGTTTTACAATTATTTTCAAGACCAAAATAAGCTTTCCACCCTCCATTAATCCTTTTCTCAATGCTATAGTTCCAATTGAGCTTGTGATGAATATCAATTCCTAGGTACTTGTAAGAATACACTTCCTCCAAGTTATTATTGTCATACATAAAATTAACGTAAGTGTCCTTCTTGGATTTGATAATCATAATTTTTGTTTTGTCGGTGTTAACAGTCCTACCCATGGTAGAGCAAAAATCCTTAAGAAGCCTACGTTGCTTATCAAGATTAGATGACCACCTTATGATAAGAACAATATCGTCATCATAGAGAAGAAGGATGACGACTATCCTAGCTAAGATCGTGCCAACACATCCTGCTTCCTCTAAATAACCTTCGAGCTTGTCAATGTAAATGCCAAACAGGGTAGGGGAGAGGGGGCAACATTGTTTAACTCCGATATTACACTTAATATCTTTCGACCACCCCTCATTTCTCTTTAGCTTGGCAATTACATTCTCATATAACCTTATAGCGGCAGCTCTCAACTCGAAAGGAACCTTTAGTTCTTCTAACCTATTCCAAAGGTTGTTTCTAGGAACCATATCAAAAGCCTTTCTAAAGTCCACAAAGCAACAAAAGAGATTGGATTTATCATTACAACATTCCTCCATGATGATCCTAAGCGTAACGAGGTGGTCTGTTGTTGAGTGATGCCTTCTGAAACTCGCTTGGCCCTTAGCCCGCTTAGCTTCAATTTCAAGCCATATGCTCAACTTCTTTTCCAAAATACTACCATATAAATTGGCTAAGAGAGGGCTGATCATAATTGTCCAATAATTAGAGGGGTTATTTGTATCCCCATTTTTAAAAATAGGGATAATGAGGGTCTCAATCCATGGTTTAGGGAACCCTTGCTTGCCTGCTTGATTGAAAATCTTGTGGATGTGGGGGATGAGGACAGGACCTCCAATTTTTAAGATTTCCACCTGGTAACCTTCAATGTCCTTAGCTTTCCCATTAGCCAGGCAATTAACCCCAAACTCAATGTCTTCTAAAGAGAAAACTTCTTTCGTTGTGAGTAGGGTTTCAAAGTTATCCATGACATTTGGAGATTCATAAAGCTTTTTAAGATAGGAATTTCAATCGTGTAGAGCAATTTTATTATTATCTTTAGTTTTCCTAGTCATAATCTGCCTCCAAAATTTTTTAAGAGCTACCTTAGATAGGTGTACGAGATTCTCTTGTCTTTGACGAATGTACTGTCTCTTTTTCCTTTTAGTTAGGGCTTTGTACATTTTTATCCTACCTATTTTAAGAGATTCATTAACAACTTCCTTAATTGCTCTCCTCACACTTTTACAATCTTTGTCATACCATGGGTTGGTTTTGCTATTTCTTCTATTATTTGAAACTTCAATTGAGAACTTGTTAATAGAATATGAGAGGGCTATAGTAAAATTATGATAGAGGTCTTCCATGTTGTCTATACTAGATAAAGGAAGCAAATTAGTTTTTAATCCATTTAGAAAGAGATCGTTTTTATTTCTATCAAATATTAAGTTCTTTTGGCTATAAGGATGATTTTCTATGGGATTTTTATGCATGACAAAATTGAGAGTTATAAATAAAGGCCTATGATCAGAGTCAGGGTCGTGGTCGTTTAAGATGTCAAAATTTACTATTTCGTTGTATAAAGAGAGATCGGAAATAACATAGTCTATCACGCTGCTACCAAGCCCATGGATGCAGGTCATCTGGCTAGAATTGGGCCACTTCTTTAGACTGTTGCAAATTATGAGATCCTGAGCACTATAGAGTTTGATTAGCTCCGACCCAAATAAATTTTCCCCGAGGTCTTCAGAACTCCTTTTGTACCTACTAGCCAGAGTAGGGTCTTCGTCTAACCAAAGGGGATTAGGGTTGGAATGGTTGCTTAGAATAATAGCTTGGTTGCTTGAAGTTCGAGCATTAAAGTCATCTATTAAAAGGATATTACCTTCATTCCTTAGGCTAGAAATATCATTCTCTAAACCATTGTAAGGACTATTCTTATCTAGATTCTTCTTCTTATAGAAGTTAGAATTGATGGTGGGAAAATAACATATTGCTATGTAGGTCTTTTTAATATTAATGTCATTGATCTCTATCCAACAATATTGGTTGTAAGGGTCGTTTTTATACTAGTTAAAAAACTTATTATAAATAATAAATAAAAACTAGAAATTAATTATATTACATTATATAAATAAACTTATTACAATTATTTTATTCAATATCTCATTAGTTTTAATGAGTTGTATTCATATCAGGAATTAATAATTAAATATTTATTTGAAATAAAATTAAAATTAAAATAATTAAAACTAAAATAATTAAAATTAAATAATTCATATATGTAGGTTACTCTTTGAACTGGTTGACTTCTACTAAAAAATTATCATTATTTAGGTTTATATATACTCTGGTCGGAAGATTCTTCTCTCAAAACTATCATTCATAATCTATCATTTTTGGTCCTGATGATGGACCCCCTTTGGGGTTCGAAATGTCGACATAATGAACATAATACTGTGGATAATCCGGATCATACTACTCCAAAAAACTACCACAAAAGCTTAAAGTATTTATTTATTTATATTTTTCACAAATAAATGATTAAATTAAACTATAATTTAATCTTAATAATTAATCATTTTTGTTATTATTATTATTTTATTTCAATTACTTCAACCATAATATATATGTAATTTATATTTTTTTTTGCCCAAAAAAATAAGATTAAAGTGAAAAAGAATCATTACTATAAAAAGCAAAGGCTAAATAGTAGCTAGTCATTGCCACTTAGTTTAAATATAGCTAAATTAAAGTAGAAAACAATAAAAATACAATGGTTTAAAATTTTAAAAATGTTACAATTAGATTAATTTTAAATTGTAATTAAATGCATTATTAAATTTTGTAAATTAACATTATTTATATTGCAACATAGAAATAATTATTAATAGTTTACATTTGGCTTTTTATAGTTTGTGGATATGGTCTTATGAAAATATTATTATTAGGCCTCGGTATAGAGGTCCTATCATAAATTTCTAGTATACCTTGGTTTGTGAATATGAGAAATTTTATATTTATTCACATTACAAACATCTTATTATTTTGAATAGCATTCATTTATTAATAGTGCAAAATCTATCATATGTGGTCAAGTTCACACAAAAACCTAAGTGACCTCTACCCCTTAAAAATATAATGTAAAAATAAAAATATATCTCTAACATACCATTAATAAATCTTTTTAAATTACATATGTGATTTTAAATAATCATTTTAAATTATATATGTAATTTTAAATAATATATATTTTTATTGGATTATATTAATCATTACCTATTTTTATAAATAAGAATATAATATGATTATACTTATTAGCAATAATTTTATCACCTTCCCAAAACAAATTGTATCATAAATGCCCATATATTTCAATGTGTAATATTATACTATAGATTTTATTGCAATTTTTTTCGGTCAAACCTACAATATAGGTTTGACCAAAAACCCATTACAATATCCGTTACCTTGAAACATAAATAATAAGATTAAAAAAAAATTACAATACAAATATATTTGAACTTTTTAAGCATAAACATAAATAATTGCTTTAATTTTATTTAAAATTTATATTCATGTTTAAATAGATTCAATATAATTACATCTTATTATAATGAAATAATTTTTTCTTTAATCTTATTTTTAAACCATAATAGTTCTTTTCCACTTTAATATTATTTTTTCATGAAAATAGTTATCAAATACCTATATATTATGATTAACCACTAAACTAAACCAAATTATATATATATATATATATATATATATATATATATATATATATAGATATATATATATATATATATAAATATAAATATAAATATAAATATATATATATATAAATATAAATATAAATAGTTCTATTTATTATCATTTAATATAATATAAAAAAAACCACAAAAAAAAAAATGAAATCATCCCCAATAAGAGTTTTAAAAAATCATCCAAATTAAATCATTCAAATAGTAATTAGTACCTCATGTATATTTTGTGCATTCTACAGCTAGGGAAAAATCTTTTTGTTACTTATATAAAAATGAGTGATTTTTTTTTGTTACTGATAAGTATTTCATTTGCATCGAGTGCATTGTAAACAATCTTTTTTCACTTAAATAGTAATAAATATTATTTGCATGTTGGGTATTCATGTTTAGTAAATACTATTCTTGATGACCGATTAAATACTATTCTTAGATGATCGATTATAGTAAATCTAATTTCAATCGTTGATTAAAAAATTGTAAATTTTGGAAATTCTTAAAAAACTAAATTAAATTTTTAAATATGGATTGTAAAAAGTTTGTTTTTTGTTTTTATTTTTTAATTATGAGAATTTATAATTTATTGGAATGATTTAGGTTAAGTGTGAGATGAAATTTAATGATTATTATTATAACTTAAAAGTATATATAATACCATGTAACCTAGATATATTAATAACTTGCTATTTAGCATTGATCGAGGCATCCTAAGACACACTAGAGTGGACTTTAGTGCCAAGGAATAAAGAAGAGATTTACCATGTATTTAAAAATAAATGTTATATCTTGTTGTGCTGCTCTCAAACCCTCCATGGAAGAGATGTTGGAATGTCCTGTCTTGTAAACATGTTGACTCGGTCAAATTATGAATAAAATAAAATAATAAAATAAAATAATAAATAATTATAATTATAATTATAATTAATAATTAAATCATTCTAGATCCATCTTAAATTTATATCTACCAAGCACCTAGAAGGATCAAATCCCTTGAGGTGCAAATATCTTTTAGAGTGAAAATATATTTCATCCCTCTCAGACTTAGTAGATCTAGAGTTAAGGTGGATATAGGCTAGTTTTATACAACAATAACAAATTTTGTTTAATTTTAAGTCTTTCAAAGACAAAACAAAAATCCTATTTCATTTTGGCACTCCTTAGCTCATTCTTTCACATATTTAATAGGTTTATTTATACTTCTTTTACAAATAAATTCATTTTAACTATTTATAAATGATGTGAGATAATAACTCCAAGAGTTAGCTCAATCGGTCAAATCAAGTGCCTCGCCAATGGGAGGTCACAGGGTCAATTCCTGAAAGCTCTTGGCGTCAGGTCAGTAAATAGGCCGAGGGGTGTTGATGCCCTTCGGGTGGCGTCCACTCAGTGTTGAACAACCCTGGACGTAGCGGCTACCCATTGACCCGCATATCCGTGAACTAGAAAGTGAAAAAAAAATGATGTGAGATAATCATAACAACTATTTCGAAGGGTTGTTACATTTTTTGTTTGTTACAATCATTGTTTAGCATGGAAGGAATCATGGAAATTTAGGGAAAATGATTATGGAAGCATTTTTTATTTCTTGTATTATTTTTCTCGCGACTATAACAATCGTCACATGGTGCTTCATCTTTCTCATTTGATATTTGTGAAAGTGGAATGGAATCATTGCAATGATGAGATATTCCTCAGTTTCATTCCTCCTCACAATTGATAGGCAGACGCTTTACTTTATAATGCACAAGACAATCCCTGAGAGCTATTTTCATTAGCTTGTTTATGCATAGATCCAACACACTAAGCTATGATAATTTCTAGTTTCCTTGGGGATGAGTTTCAACTCATATGCATCTAAGAAAGCATAAGATTTTTATACTTACAATTATTATGCTAAAATATCATTCAAAGGTAGGCCATAAGAAGAGTATGGATAATGTGTTTTCATATGGTTGTTGTGAAGTTTTCTTTGCTTGCTTAATCTTATACCCTAGAATGGGCACTGGAAACCAAATGGTTGAATTCCATCTTGTTCATGGGATATCAGTTTGTGTGCTTATGTAGATCTTGCTACTAAAGGGTTTACTAGTGGGAACTTTTTGTAAGATTGTGGATTCATTTGCACGCAAGATCTAGTTGCAAAAAGAAACAATAATATTACTTGAAATCTTGAGAAATTAAAAATAAGAGAGAAAATAAGAGACTAAATCAATTATAGATAATAAAGATAATAGAGAGAAAATAGAATGAGAGATCAACTCAAATTATTTTAATT
The DNA here is from genome assembly GCA_031772625.1 of Pinus tabuliformis. Classification (NCBI taxonomy): domain Eukaryota; kingdom Viridiplantae; phylum Streptophyta; class Pinopsida; order Pinales; family Pinaceae; genus Pinus; species Pinus tabuliformis. The sequence goes on from CM062818.1 coordinate 1,331,518,042, forward strand.
ACATCCAATGCCATGAGCACATATTTATAGCACTCTCTATGAGAGAGGAAGAATGTGTGCTAGGTTGGGGTTCCTTGTGTTTATATAGTAAAACAAGAATCAATTCCCCCTTAGTTTCATTAACTAGCCCAAGAATGGAGTTAGCTATTAAAAAATGGAGTTAGAGTTAATAATAGAGTTGAATAAGGATATGATTAGCCATAAATAAGTGAGAGCTTTAGAAAGAACTCCACATGCAACTCCTAACTCTAAAATTACAACTAATCTCTAAAGATAGAACTAAATCTCAAGAGTTGAGGTTTCCAAGAATAAAAGGATAAGTGGATAGGGTTATCTCTAGAAATAGTAAGGGAAGTGCACACTTGTGTAGGAGATGGATAAGGACAAGGAAGTGAATTATAGATACAATGTCACACCTATTTCATTCCCTAACTATTACCACATGGCAACACCTGCTAAAAATAGACACACTAAAAAAGTAAATTATTATAAATTATAATCCTCTTAAACAATAGGAAATGTGCATGTTCTCCAATATCCCCTAATCACCCACCCCCTGAACAAAAATTAAAGAGTGCATAATAAATGAGTCCTTGCAATTTTCAACCATGTTTAGTACTCATGTATAAAAAATATATCAAAACTATGACAAATGAGATAAAGAGAGAAAACCCAGTGGAAAGAAATGCCCCCCTCCACACAAATGGAATGCTAACATATTAGCTATTATGTAGTTATGTTCTTCACCTCCAAGATATCTCGCAAAGCTATAAACTTATGCTCGATGAAGGTCTTGGTGAAGATGTCTGTAATCAATTTTAAATAAGGATAGTCTTACAGATCAATGACCCCATCATGGATTTGTCCTCTAATGAAGTGCATATGTACCTCTATGCACATATTTCTCTACTATTGTACTAGATCTCTACATAGCTTTAGTGTACTCTAATTATCAAACCAAATGACAATTAGTTGATGAAATTGTATATCCAACTCTATGAGGCAACTATCGTAACTATATAGCTTGAGTTGTATCATTCACCACACCTCTATACTTTTCCTTTATGGATGTCAAAGTAATGGATGAATAGTTTTTGTTGGACCAACATATAGGAATAGATCCAAGGCTGAGGACATAACCCAAGGTGTACTTGTGTTAGTGCAACCACTAGCCCAATTTGAATATGTGTAACCAACAAGGTCTAAAGTGCACCCTACTACGTAATGTATACTAAAGCTAGGGCCCCCTTAACATACTGAAGTATCCTCTTGGATGCTTTTTGATGAAATTCATGTGGCTCTTATGTGTACCTAAAAATCACTCTAACAACATAGGTTAATGCTAGGATGAGAGTGACTGAGGTATATAATACTCCTAACCAACTATTGATACTTGGTATAATAAACCAAAGGTTTAGCATCTCCATATTATAACTTGGCTCTAGATAGAAATGGTGATGCAATTAGCTTGCAATATATTCTCCAAAACATGCCAAGTAGATTTCTGGTGTACTTGAATGAAGTCATCTTGATTCCTGAATCATATTGACTGATTTCAAGGCTAAAAAAATAATGTAAATCCTATATCTTTCATGCAAGGTGGACTTTACTGCAATAATGGATGAGACTAAAATCCTTGTGATTAGTAAAGCACCTATATATAATACTATGGACAATAGAGAGTCACTATGTCCCAACATATACACATTAGGATTGAAATTGCAATGAAAAAAAACCTTGAGAGAGAAGATAATAATCCATTTTTGCATACCGAGTGTGAGGTGTCTGCTCAAGTTCATATAAATATCTCTTCAACTTGCAGACAAATGATGGATCTTGAATAAACCCTTTGGTTGCTCCATATAGATCTCTTACTCAAGATCTCCATGAAAAAACACATTCTTTACCTCCATATGGCTAACCTCACACTTTATAGCTATTGTAATAGAAAGTGCTAATTCAGACTGGAGTCCATCTTGGGCACTATTGTAAAAGTATCATCGTAGTCTATCCCATGAACCTATGAGAATCCCTTGGCTACTAATGTTATCACCTAAAAAATGATCACCTGGCCATTTCTAACTATGTGGATAGAAATACACAATGTAGGATTAATCTTACCATAGTAAAATCACTTTCACCATAGGAAATGATTTAGTAAACCACTTTTATTAAATTATTTCTTATTGAAATTAGAAAACCCCATGAGAATAATTGAATAAATCATTATTTATTTAATTTTCTCTAGGAATAATTATTGTGATAAATTTTCCTTGTCACATTTGACTAAATCACCTCAAAATAATTAAATAAATCACTATTTATTTATTATTCCTTAATTTTATTTTTGGAATAATTGTTAAATCACTATTTAATAATTATTTCAAATTCACACCTTTCTTAATCCTCACGAAGTAATTAATAAATAATTTTATTTATTAATTATTTCTAAATAAATATATTTGACCAATTTGAATATCTTTTCCCTCTCCAAAAATTATAATAAAGCATTCCTAATGGTTGGATCTTGATTTGGTCAATATTATTTTATTATTTTCTTTTTTTTAGATCAACCCAATACTCCGTTATAAATAAGAGGGTTTTTCATTCATTCTTCACCATGATCATTATCATCATCACCATTCTCATCTTGTGCCATTTGAGCTCCCACTTGAGTTCTATCTTTGTTTTGGGTCTTTTTGCATATTGAGAGAGAGAAATAGACCGCAGAAGCACCCAGACATCAAAGGACCCATCCCATAGAGGGGGATTTATAGACTCATGTTGCAAATATTCTTCACTAGGTGTTATTAATAAATTATTATTCATTAAAAGTCTTATTCTATTAGGTGATTGCATAAATTATATTTGTTGTTCTATGTTTTAGATTGCACATGATCTTTTTGCTGCAGAGTTTTCTTCTTTTGTCATTGCACATCTAAAGTGTAAACAACCACATCGTGTTGTGAGGGTCTCTTGTCACCAATGACTTAAGTGAAGTATTTTTGGTACACCTTTTCAGAATCTTTACACTAACAACTAGCCTAGCCTTATACTCACTTAAAAGTACAACTACGACCATCTTAGATATATCCACTTGCATTTAACTAATTTATTGATGGGGGCAAGAGGAATCAAATCCCAAGTGTGATTCTTAATGAGGGAATTATATTCCTCAGTCATAGTAGCTTCTAAATAAGAGTTCCTTGTAGCCTCTACATGGGATTGAGGATTGGATGCAAGTGCCATATAACCATGAATATGAAGTAGTGGCCTTGTCGTAGTGAGTGCTTATGGGATCCCACAAACAAAGATCTAGTTCTTCGTATATCTATTGAATCACCTCCTAGATCACCTACTGCTATAGAGTATGGTATGCAATTTGGATATGCAATATCATGCTCTTGAAAACCTAAATCAAAATTTGAGAGTTGATAAAAAATTTGATCCAAATCATGTGAAGAATCATCGCTAAGATTGACAAAATGAAGAGGTGGAGAAGTTGTTTCTAGTTCCTTCTAAAATAAAGACAAAGGGCCTTCTTTAAATCTAACACTTTTATCGATGACTAATTTACTTGTTGAAGATTCCAATAAGTTATATCCCTTTACACCAACAGGATAACAAACAAAAATACACTCTATACTATGGGATTCCATAACTTTCCTCTTATATTAAGGTATGTGGTCCCATGCATGAGATCCAAAATCTAAAAATGCATAAATTCGGATTTCTTATTGCTTCAAGCATAAACGGGTGTTACTCCTTTTTGAATATTTATGGGGAACTCCATTCTGAATATACCTTGCATAATTTATAGCCTCGACCCATAACTTTGGAGGAAGTGATTTGTCGTATAACATTTAGTTAGCCATTTCTTTCATGGTCCTATTCTTTCTCTCTGATACTCCATTTTGTTGTGGAGTATATGGCACAATGTGTTGCAAATATATCCTTGCCTTAGAGAAAATATGCTCCACATCCTTATTCACACATTCCCACCCATTATCTATCTAGAGGATTTGGATCCTTTTCCCTACTTGTTTCTCTATAAGTTCTTAATCTTTAAGACACTAAAAAATTTCATATTTAATCTTGAGAAAATAAATCCATGTATATCTCGACCAGTAATCAATAAAAGTAATAACATACTTATCATTTCTTAATGATGGGTGTGGAAAGGGACATGTGATATCACTATGTACTAACTCAAGGGGTGAATCAAAAGAAGAAAAGGTGATATGAGGAAGTTTGATGGCAAGGATCTGGTAAATTGGATATGGCAGATGGAGCAATATTTTGATCTACATGAGGTGCAACTGTTACAAAAGGTATGTATTGCATCTTCATATTTAGAACCAAATCAATTTTTATGGTATAAAGGGCTTTGTTCTCGTAAACCACTTGTTATGTGGTCAATTTTCATGGAGGAAATGATAGCACATTATGATGATACAAAGAGAAACACCTTCTTTAGCTAATTGATAAATCTCAAACAAAAGTATTCAATGGCAGAGCACATTAAGGACTTTCAAAAATTGAATATAAGAGTAAATGATATTCCAGAGAAGCAAAGGATTGATGTCTTCATAGGTACTTTAAAGGATAACATTCAACATGAAGTTCGTCTTTGGGAACCTAATTCATTGGAGAAGGCATTCAGGTGGGAAAGAAAAATTGAAAGCAAAATTATGGAAACAAGGAATCCCACCACTCATGAATATAATTATGGAAATGTTTCTTCTCCTAGCCATCCACAACCTACAAGGTTTACACCACAACAATTGGAAGAAAAAAGAGAAAAAGGGCTTTGTTACAATTGTGATAGCAAATGCACTAAAGGTCATAAGTGTGCTGAGAAGAAAATATTTTACATAGAGTATGAAGAGGAGGAAGAAAAGGATCAAGAAACATCAAAAGAAGAGGATATACATGAGGACCCAACCCCAGAGAAAGAAGAAATGAATCTGACCATATCTTGTAAAGCATTGGCAAGAATTACCACTCCTCAAACTCTCAAGATGGAAGGACATATCAAAAATAAAAAGGTTCAAGAAGTGAAAGATCACATCGAGAAAGAAGAAATGAATCCAACCATATCTTGTAATGCATTGGCCGAAATTACCACTCCTCAAACTATCAATATAGAAGGACATATCAAGAAGAAAAATGTTCAAGAAGTGAAATATCACATTGAGCATCAAGAAATGAATCCAACCATATCTTGTAAAGCATTGGAAGAAATTACCACTCCTCAAACTCTCAAGATAGAAGGAAATATCAAGAAGAAAAAGGTTCAAGCAGTGAAATATCACATCGAGCGTCAGCAACAAGTTCTCCAACTTTTAAAGGATAATGCCACTTTGGTGCAGAATTGAATGAAACAACAGGTAGATCAACATCATAGTGAAAAAAAATTTGATGTAGGTGATTGGGTATTTTTATGGCAACATCTAAAGAAAGTTATTTATGAGAAGGAAATGTTGGCAATACTACATGCACTTAAGAAATGGTGACCTTATCTAATGGGAAGACACTTGAAGGCAAAAATGGATCATGATAGTCTTGAATACTTTTTAGAGAAAATATTATCTTTAGAAGAACAGAAAAAATGGGTCACAAATATGTTGGGTTATGACTTTGAAATCATCTATAGAAAAGGGAAGAAAATTTTTGTTGTAGATGCACTCTCAAGAAAGGATGAGGATGTCGAAGCATTCTTTTGTGTTATTTCTATTATCCAACTAGATTGGATAAATGAAATAAGGGATGAATGGAAGAAAGACAAAGAAGTGTGGCCACTCATTCAAAAGTTGCAGAATATCCCAATGCAAACAATATTGCCAGAACTTTAAGAGGAAGGAAAAATCATATTGGAACCTAAAGCAGTCACAGAAACAAGAACCTGACAGCTACGAAATCGATCAATTTCAGAGTATCTCATCAAGTGGAAGAACTTACCCGCTGAAGATTCCAAATGGGAGGACAAGAATTTTATACAGAAGCATCAAGAACTACTCAAGCGTTGAGGAAAACACTTTTTGAAGGAGAGGGGCATGTTAGGCCCCCATACTACTAGTGTAACCCCTTATTGTTATTAGTACAACCCCCTTATTATATTTTTGTACCCATGTAGTCCCCATATTGTTATTATTGCGCCCCATAGAAGCCCACTATTGTTATTATTGTGCCCTTACAATATTATTGTTATGTCGACTCTAATTATATTATGACCCCTTAGACTCCTATATATGGAAAGGAGATCTTGACATTTGTATCATCCAAGAATTGTTCATTTGTGTAATGTAAAGGAGGTTTCCCCCTCGAAGAGGCTTATTTATAAGGCATTTATCTATCTTTTCTATCTTTCTGTGAGTTGGTTTCATAACAGCTTGAACTGGTCGAACCTTTGCAAGACCAGCCTCGCAAATCCCGAAAACCTCCCATGTCAGATGAAAAGAAAGACGAGGGGGTAGGAGATCCTATCAAAATATTGCTTGAAGAAGCCCTCGAGCAACAAAGGAATGCGATGATGGAAAACTTTGCCCAAATCCTTCAGTGGCTACCCAGGGGCAATGCATCGTCTTCCAACAGCTACTCTGGAAACGCCACACCGTTTAAGGTACAAGTTAATTTTGAAATCCCCATATTCGAGGGTAAGATATATGCAGATGCCGTTGATAAATGGTTAAATATACTAGAGGGTTATTTTTTTGTTCATGATTTTTCCAGTCGGGAAAAGATTATTTTCGCTCTTCTCAAAGCAGCCCCCCATGTAAAGGACTGGTGGGAAACCTACTACGAGTAGAAGGATGAAAGTATAGGCTCACTATTTTCAGTTGCACCCACTTGGGATTCATTCCGAGATGCCATCAAGTAGTTGTACTACCCTGTCAGAAGCTATGAGGATCAATACATATAATGGACCACGCTACGGCAGGCAAGGGACCAAGATGTGCTGAAGTTTACCAATATTTTCCATACCCTTCGCACAAATTTGGGTATCAAGGATTCAGAGCAGCATTTGGTACTCAAATACTATGGCTGCTTGCACAAGTACATTCGAGAAGAAATAGAATTCTTGAACATCTCCTCACTCGGCACGACATACTGATACACCGTCAAGGTCCAGCAAAATTTTAAACAAAAGAAGCGAGACTTTGGATCTGCAAATCCGAAGAAAGGGAAAGGTGCCCCCAAACAGTAGAACAAAGGACAAAGCCAAGGTGGGTAGCCCAAGACAACTCGCCAAAGCTACAAGCAAAGAACAACACTGCGAAGCCGAAAAAGGACACGGGAAAGTGGTGTGAGTTCCATAAGAGCTCCACTCACAACACAAGTGAGTGTTGAGCCAAGCAGTCACTGGTGGCCGAGCTAAAGGTTTCAGAATCAGATACATGTTCCAACTCTGAGTCAGAACCCAATAAGGGGAATGACAAAGGAAAGCAGATTATCAATGCGAAGCCCAATGCCACCGTTGCCACCATGAAGATCCAGAAGGAGGAACCCGAAGATCCAGAGGAGGAGGTGTGTCTCTTCCACTCCCAAATGTGGGTAAAGGGCTCCCCGCGACAGTTCATTGTCAACAACGAGAGCTAAAAGAACCTCATTTTGGAAGAGGTTGTGAAGCGGTTGAGCTTATTGACCACAACACATCCACAACCGTACACCATCTGGTGGCTTCACCAAGGATGGGATCTTCGCATGAGCCAGCAGTGTTGCCTTCCATACAACATCAAGCCCTTCATGGATGAGGTATTGTGTGACATTGCTCCCCTTGATGTTTGTGATGTATTATTAGGCCAGCCATACTTGCGGAAGCGACATGATGTGTATGAATCAAGGCCTCGTGTTGTTATTGTTACTTTGGGAAACAAGTTGTACAGGATACCGGAGGTAGCACCACCTACCGCCATCTCTTTGGTTACTACAAAACAATGCAATAAGCTCATTTCCAAAATAGGGAAAATTGTTTTCCTAATGATACGCCCTCAAGGAAATAAGAAGATAGTGGCCACGACCTCCAAACAGGGCCCCTCTGCACGACAACTACAGATGGACAAAGTCATGGAGGAGTACGAGGATATCTTCACCTCTCCTGTAGGGGTTCCTCTGCACTGTCAGGTCAAGCTCTCCATCGATCTGACACCAAGTGCACCACTGCCCAAAGGACCAATCTATCGCCGCTCTGTTCTAGAGAATGATGAAATCAAGAGGCAAATTCAGGAGCTGTTGCAGAAAGGTCACATCCGGCTGAGTTCATCACCCTGTGGGAGCCCGATTTTGTTGGTACAAAAGAAGGATGGGACCTAGAGACTCTGTATTGACTATCGAGTGCTGAACAAGATCACTGTTCGGAATAGGTACCCGATCCCACGGATTGATGACCTTCTGGACCAACTGAAGGGGGAAAAATATTTCAGCAAGATCAATTTGAAGTCAGGATATCACCAAGTACCAATCGAACCCTCCGATGTGTGGAAGACTACCTTCAAAGCCAAGGAGGGCCTTTTCAAATGGTTGGTTATGCCTTTCGGGTTGACGAATGCTCTTGCAATCTTCATGAGGCTAATGTATGACATATTGTGGCCATCCACCAACTCATTTGTAGTGGTATACTTGGATGACATCCTGATCTTCAGCTAGAGTTGGGAAGAGCACCTCCACCACATCTGACAGGTTCTTCAAACATTATGACAACACAAGTTATGTTCCAATTTGGAGAAATGCACTTTTGGCATGACCCAGGTTCAGTATATGGGATACATTATTGATGAACGGGGGGTGCATGTGGATCCATCCAAGATACAAGTCATTCAAGATTAGCCATCTCCAACCACTCTAACAGAGCTCCGCAGCTTTCTAGGTCTTGCCAACTTCTACCACAGGTTCGTGTTGGGATTTTCTCATATCACTTGGCCCTTGAGTCAAGTCACCAAGGGGGGAGCGAAAGAAAAATTCTTTTGGTCTGAACCTCAACAGAAGGCATTCACAGAGTTGAAACATCACCTCTGCTCGACACCAGTGCTCGCATTTCCAGACTTGCAACAACCATTTAAGATTGAGACAGATGCCTCTAACTATGCTATTGGGGAAATCCTTACTCAACACAGGCATCTAGTGGCATATCATAGTAATACGCTTTCAGACACAGTCCAGAAGTATCCCACTTATGACAAAGAGATGTATTCCATTGTGCAGGCATGCCGACAATGGAAGCATTACATTATGGGGAAGGAAACAGTCATCCACACAGACCACCGGCCCCTACAGTTCATACAAACCCAAGGGAAGTTGCAAAATGATCGCCATCAGAAGTGGTCAACATACCTGCAACAGTTCCATTTGAATATCAAGTATAAGAAGGGCATCACTAATAATGTTACAGATTGCCTCACTCGACCACCGATCATGGCGTTAACCACTGTGCTCAACTCTTGTGGGCACGAGACTTTTAGTTGGCCACTTCTCTATGAAAGTGACCCAGAATTCCGCCACACATACTAGAAACTCTTGGAGGGTCAGCATGTTCCAGATTTTCACCTCTAGGATGCCCTATGATGCCACCTGAGTCACCTTTGTGTTTCTTCAAGTGAGCGTGCCAAGATGATTTGGGAAGCATACTACAGTCGGGCTACTAGGCATTTCGGGGTCGAGAAAATGGTGGCAGTACTGCAGAAGTATTTCTACTGGCCGAATCTTCGACAGGATGTCAGGAAGTACATCAGATCTTGCACTACCTGTGCCATTGCCAAATCGACCATCAAGAAGCAAGGCCTATATACCCCGCTGCCTACCCCTAATCGACCTTGGGAATCCATCTCCATGGATTATATGTCGGGCCTTCCTTCTACTAAGCATGGAAATGACTGTGTTTTTGCGGTCGTTGATAGGTTCTCGAAGATGGCCATTATGACAGCCTGCAAGAAGAATATCATAGAAGAAGCCATTGCTAAACTCTTCTTTGAACGAGTGTGGGTACACTTTGGGATCCCACAGTCTATCATCTCAAATCGGGATAGCAGGTTCCTTAGTAAATTTTGGTCTAGTCTCTGGTCGATACTGGACACCAAACTCACTATGTCCACAGCCTTCCATCCCCAAACTGATGGCCAGACAGAGGTTGTCAATAGGATGATCGTACATATTCTAAGCATGTACAACCACTACAACAAAACCAGCGATTAGCGTCCCTTTTTACTTCTTTTTTTGCATCTAGAGCCCATTTTTGGTGCTATTTGCATCCATTTATCAAATATGGTGCAAAACTTGACACAAAATTTGCATCAAGTTTTGCACCAAATCTTACACCAAGTTTAGCACCAGGTATTGCAATAGGTTTTGCACCACGTTTTTCACCAAATTTTATGCCAAGTTTTGTGTCATCCTTTACACCAGGTTTTGTTCCAGGTTTTGCATCAAGTTTGGCACCTAATTTTGTTTGACATACTTTTGCATCCTCATTTGCATCCACTTTTTGCACCTACACTTGCATCAACTTTTGCATCCTTTTTTGCATCCTTTTTTAAATCATTTTTTGCATCCATTTTTTCATCCATTTGTGCATCCCTTTTGCGCCAAGTTTTACATCGTGTTTTGTGTCTAGTTTTGCATAAAATTTTGCATCTACTTTTGTTGCATCCACTTTTCCCTCTTGTTTGGCATCCATATTTACATCCTCTTTTGCATCTATTATTGTACCCACTATTGCATCTAATATTTTTGTGCCACAATTAGCGCCTAGTTTGGCACCTCCTTTTGCACCCACTTTTGATTATAATTTTGCATCCACGTTTGCATCCTCATTTGCGTCTAGGTTTTCATCAACTACTACATCTATTTTTGCATCCCTTTTTGTATCCAATTTTGGACTGGGATTTGCATCGGGTTTTGTGTCTCGTTTTGCATCTACTTTTGCATCGACTTCTATTGCATCCACTTTTGCACACAATTTTTCATCCACTGTTGCACCCATTTTAAATTTCAATTTTTGCATCCCTTTTTACATCTTCATTTGCATCATACTTTGATTCTTTTTTTGCATCTATCATTACATCCACTTTTGTTATGCCACAATTTGCACCATGTTTTTCACTCACTGTTGTATCCACGTTTGCTTCCAATTTTGCATCCATGTTCACATCCTCTTTTGCATCAAATATTGCATCTATTTTTGCATCCACTTTTATGTCAGGTTTATGCATTGGGTTTTGCATCTCGTTTTGTATCTAATTTTGCATCTACTTACATTATATCCATTTTTTGCATCCAATTTTGTTTTTCCTGTTGCATCAATGTTTGCTTCCACTTTTACATCCATTTTTGCATCTTATTTTGCATATTTTTTGTCTATTGTTACATCCACTTTTGTTGCACCATATCTTGCGCCTACCATTGCAACCACATTTGCTTCCACGTTTGCATCCCCTATTGCATCCACTTTTGTTTCATCCATTTTTTCATATACTTTTGTTTCCGTTGTTGCATCCACATTTGTTTCACCACAATTTGTGCCAAGTTTTACACCTACCATTGGACCCATGTTTGCTTCCACTTTTGCCTTCATGTTTGCATCCAAGTTTGCATTGACAACTGCATCTACTTTTGCATCCACTTTTGTGTCAGGTTTTTCATGTTGTTGTGCATCTACTTATGTTGTATCCACTTTTCATCCAATTTTACTTCTATTGTTGCCCCCATTTCTATGTTCGCTTTTGCATCCCTTTTCCAACACTCATCATATTTTCTGCATTGATGATATTCCTTATGGCATTGACAATTATGAACAATTGATGACAATGTCAATAATATTGACAATGATGAAAATGAAGATGATGGCGATGACATGAATTGTGATTATGATGATAAAGACAATAGTGGTTACAATGACAATGATGATGATGGCAATGATTATGATGATGGCGATGCTAATGACGTTGGCGAATCTTCCCAATTTTAGATGTTGTCATTGTCATAATCATAAGCATTATCTTTGGTGTCATGATCATCATTTTCATCTAGGTCATCATCAAAAACAATAATGGCATGAATGATGATGATGCATGATTACAACAATGTCGATAGAAATTACATTAATGATGATGATGGGGATGATAAAAATGACAATGACGATGATAATGGTGGTGATGATGATCATCATCGATCATCTGTCAAAAATAGAGTTGTTATTTCTCTTACGTATATCAATGTGTCCTAAACAACCCTTTTCTAGCACTGATCACATTTTTGGGTTGATGATATTTCTTACAACATCTACAATTATGAACAATTGCAAACAATGTCCATAATGATGATGATGATGGCATGAATGGTGATTATGATGATAATGTAATGATGGCAATAACAATGACAAGGATGATGGTGATGATGATGACAATGATTATGATAATGAGAATGACCTTACAATCTTATGGATTCGTGAACAATTACTAGTTTCAATACCATCTTCTGGATACGTATTACTATCATACTTTTTAAATTTTGTCTCTCTTGAGGTATATTACTATAATGGTGTTGTCAACACTAGAAAGATATCTTGTTGTAATGGTGGTTCTAATGTTAGCACTAGCAAAGTTTAGTAGGGAGGATGCTACTACAAGAGGAATTTCTTCTAAGTGACTATGGCATTCAAAATGAGGCTTTATGGGCTGCTTGTTAACACATGTTCTCATGCTCATATAAAATTAATGTGAAAAGTTTCTTTAATTGGTTCCCATGAATAATTGATATTGATAATGGGGTGGTATAAAATTGTAATGGGCATATCCGTTAGTTTGTTATGATGGGTCAACAACATTGAAACCATCCAAGTGACATTTCACCTTGGAACAATCGTCGCTCGTGCGAAAACACGAAGTTTATGTAAATGAAAGTTGTGATTGTAGTGGAATTAAAACCATCGTGAAATATCAAAGAAGACGCTGCCTACCAGTTTTGAAAGGCAACCAAGGCATTGAACAACTATTTGCGTTAGGATGTAGTGAGGGAATCGAAGGAAATTTGGCAGCCCTAAGTTGCCATTACTATTGCCAATCACACATTCAATAGTAACCATAAAAGGTAGCCACATATAAACAGAACCTCGAGGTGTTGACAGTCAGAATCTATTGTAATAGCTTTGACATATATATATAGTTTTGTGTTTAGATGAGAATGAAGTGGGCTTCATCCAGGGTTCGGCTCAATCCTCGTCCATTCCATGCAGTGGTGTTTAATTCGCCAAGAAAGAGAATATTACGTGAGTGTTCAGAGTTAAATCAACAGAAATCAAGGACGTGTGATTGTCAAATTATTGCTCCTCCCTTATGATTGAGCGCTTGATGCGATGGTCATTATCCTTGGGTGATACTTTTATTCCCCATTTTCTATTGAAAAAGTAGCGTTTTTCTGTTCGATTATGATAGGATTGGATGAACGCCGGTTTGAGTGGATGTAGACCCATGTTTTTTGTGGTGATCTTCAAATGTCTTGAGGATAAGAAAAAAATCCTTGACCAAGGTCCATGGTTTTGGGGATGAGTTGGTCTTCTAGTGAAGCCATGGTTTCCCAACTTCAATCCTCTCACTATGTTGCCGATGACTACTCTAGTATGGGTAAGATTTCCAGTTTTCCCATTCACTTTACCCATCTAGATCTCTTAGAAAAAGTGGGCAATTTTATTGGAAGATTCGTCAAAGTAGACAGGGAAAGACTTTTGAAAGGCATTTTCACCTATGTTTGCATATGTGTTTAGGTAGATCCCAATGAAGTTTTGCGAGATAAAATTGAGCTCAAGTGGATTGGAATTGTGTATTCCCAACCCCTGGACTATTAAAATACAACTTTTCGATATAGGAATTACCAACAAGATAGACACCTTCAAACTGTCTGTCCCTTTCCAATAGGGGCTTCCTCCTTACAATCATCTAAGAACTCTAGCTGCAGTTGGAGGGATCTTAAGGAAAGAGAGGGATCCAAAATGTAACACCCCTCCCTTGTGTGTCAAACTTTGCAAACCTAAGCTGAGAAAAGCTAGGTATGATGTGTAATATAAAAAGTAAATACATTATTAATAAATTAATCACTTGGAAAAGCGAGACACCAAGAGATGAGATTCTTGCCAAATCACATTGGTGAATGGGAAAGGATAATTCTTTCATGGTAAAGCTTCTCGATTTAATTCTAGATAAGTTGGATGGATTGGAGATAAATATCCATTGAGAAAAACATAAAAGTTGTGCAGGAGAGAAAGGCAATCTTCTATGAGGAAAATCCTCATGGGAGAGAAAGGTGAGCTTTTATGAGATAAGCCTACGCAAATGGATAAAAAGATCCATAAAAGCGAGACACCGCTAATGGAAACCATATCATGAAAGAAGGTATTAAATACCCATTGCATAGATCAATTGGAGGCGGTTGATCCATGGCAAGAACCTCGACTCGGTGGTGAACTGAAGAGTCATTTCTAGGTTGGGTAGCGGTGCTCTGTTTTCCAAGTGTCGTTCTCTCTTTTGATCTAGTTTGACTCACTTGCGTGGATTGTTCTGTATGTTGGTTTCTTACCCTCTATGTTATAAATTCCTTAGCATATGAGAGAATTTTCTTGAGTTTTAAATGCACTACATGTGGCGTTAATGAGATGATTTTATGGATTCACATAAATGAAATTCTAATTACAGTCACAGTATGTGGATCTTATGTAGAATTGGTGTTAACCTATCTTTTGTTAAGATAGTGAATAGTCGTGCTTGAGCCGCTATGCAAATTTGTTAACTGTGGTTAAGGCTCGACTGTATAAACTATGGTACAAGTTATTTGTGCTATGCATCCAAAGCTGCGCTTCTGATTAATTGTGCATAATCCCTAAGATACACATGTTAACGTGTCATGCAACTGTGGCAGACAGATTATTGATTATGTATGATAAATGATTTTGTTTTGAAACGGTAGAGCCTATGGTTTGGGTTATCTAATATATGCATTATGCATTATAGGATGAATTGCATCCATTGAGGCGTTCTAATTATTTATTCGTATTGCATAAGATATATGTCGGTGGTACTTTCGGCCATGACAATAGGAATATGAACATGCTATATGGCAAAGCTAGTTATTGTAAATGGATGACCTGATCTCCATAAATGTTGGATTGAATCCTCAAAGGAGGGATACTCGAATGCGGGATATTGAATAATATTGATTGATTCCTCCTCTGTGATGTGATGTAGGCATGGGTAGAAGTCATGGAAAATTTTAGGGGCTAATGTTCGCCCAATGGGCTAGTTTTCCATGATTTTTCCACAAAAAAGATTTGCCAATTTCCAATTTTATAAAAGACGATTCTCCCAAATTTTAGAATATAAAATTATTTTACCTTAAAAATCGCCAACATTATATAGAGAGTATATATAAAATAATTATAAATTTGATTAATTTTACAAATATATCAATAAACATTTATAATTTGCATATTAGGGATTAGTGAGATTCGCCAATGTTTTAAACTTCAAGAAAATTTTCCATCCTTAAAATTTTCCTTGGTAGAAGTGCTTGTGTTAGCTTTGTTATGAGGTAGTTGTATATGAACGCGTGTGACAACCATTACATCTAAATTTATTACAAGCTAAAATTAGTAAAGGAAACCAATATGTTGCCTTTAATACTGTGGCTAGGAGGTGTCTACTGAAAGAGGACCCAAAGTTGATCATAATTCATGGAACAAGGTACCAATCAACCTTAAGCACAATGCAAGAATAGGATGAAAACCTTAAGCATGACCACCAACTCATCGAATGGCCTTGAGGCTGCAATATGCAAGAAGAGGATGAAAAACATTGACTTTGAAAGCTTTTACAACCAGAGAACCTTAAAACCCCAACTCCCTCCTTAGGACAAGTGTATTTGAGTTTACCAAGAGTTGGCTTCCAACACACCCAACGCTCAATGCCAAACATGACATGGTACACTAAAACACAAAGACTGTAAAACATTTCAACATATCGACAAAGTACACATTCTTCCTTGAAATACACATTCTAAGGAAACCCACAAATGACTTCTCCTCATTTTGAGGATGGTACCTAAGTTAAATTGGATTGCATAGGGATTTCTTAACACAGGGTTCAAAATTATTACAACAATATACTCATTAATCACTAAATATGTCATTTGTAGGAATTGCAGTTAGGTGGGGAGGATAACACTCCTATCCATTTTTAAAGCTACACCCAATTAATAAGTTCTCCATGTGCCACAATAAATGCAATTTTTATGACTATAGTGACACATCCCTCGAGATTTCCTTCCACACCAACACTTTTATCCATGAACTAAAGAGTGACTATTTCATTATTATATTATACATACATGTTAATATAAGCATTAAAATTTGTATTCCTTTGTAAAAAATGCTAGTCCAAGAGATACATTTGATCACCTTGTCTTGTATCCAATATCCAATGTTGACCCATATATCCTTAGATCTAGAGTGAAGGTTTCATTTCTAATGTTGTGTTTGAGCTTAAATTCTAATTAAATATTTGGGTTAGCCAAGGTCATTACTTAACTTAATGGCTTTGCAATATACAATGTATCATATTTTTTTTAAGTTCAATTGGTGAGATATGTCTGGGGGATTGAACTTTCGATCACTTGGATACACAAGGGCTTGCCAACATGCTTTTTTCCAATTGTGCTACTACCCTCAGAAAATATACAACGTATCATATTAACATCCACTTAAACAAAATTGACTTTTGGGACACATGTCTCTTTGATGATGAAGGGAATCCAATTATGTGATGTCAAACACATTCCCTCACAAACACTCACAAAGACCCTACACTTTTTAGGGTTCGAACCTAGGTTGTCTGTTATGAAACCAACTCACAAAAAGAGAGAAAAGATAGATCAACAACTTAGAAATCAGCCTCTTCGAGGGGGCAACCTCCTTTACATTACACAAAAGAACAATTATTGGATGATACAAATGACAAAGCCTCATTTCTATATATAGGAGTCTAAGGGGTCACAATATAATCAAAGTCAACATAACAATAATAATATAAGGGCACAAAAATAACAATAGTGGGCTTCTATGGGGCACAATAATAACAATATGGGGACAATAAGGGCACAACAATAACAGTAAGGGCCACAATGACACTAGTAATGGGGGAATCACTAGTGTTATAGGGACCTAACATTGTCTATATGGAAACACTGTATAATTTTGAATTTATTTATTGTAGATTTGTACATAGATGGATATTCCTTTCTTTGCATTTATCTTTTAGACTTCTTGCTTTCACCAATTGATTTAGAGCTTATCGAGTCTCAAGTAGCACCAATCCCCTTGCTTCTATTGGATTGAATAACATGATTTCTCTTTTGAAATCCATAATATTTCATTCACATGCTTCCTATTTCTCCCATAAGACTTTAGCACAGACTCCATGATCATGTTTGTGTCCCTCTTAATAACGCACTCCTTGGAAGGGGCCATAAAATCTTTTATTAGGACTAAACTTGGATGTCTCTTCTTTCTTGCCCTTTGATTCTTCATTCAATCATACCACCCATCAACTTGTTATTTTTCCATTTTTCTTATAATGACCTTTGTTGTTGGGAAGGTGCCTTTCAAGTATTTTGTCTTTGCATATAGATACACATAAAGTATCATTATTTTAATCTAATGGACGTGGTTGTTAAAATCACCAATATTTAATTTAATATGCATTGTTATACCTTTGCTCAAGTCAACTTCAATTCAAATTCTAACACATGTGTGTATACCCTTCCTTGCTTAGTTTGTATATTTTTGTTAGTCCCCAATATATTTATGTTGGCTTTTGAAAGATCATCTCATCCCAAAATAAGTAGGGGGGATTCAATATTCAAATCCGGCAGAGTGGGGTTGAAGAAATGGATATTGAATATGGATTCAATTATAGAAACTATCTTTTGAAAAAAGGTTAGTTTTGCCCCAAAAAGAAAGTCCCTCCTTTGAGACCTTGCCACAACTTCCATAGTTGTGAAATTTTACAATAATAGAACCTCTAGAGTAGAGGTTTACCATATACTTAGAACTTAGGTTGGAATTGATTTGATTCTTGAACTCTTTAGATGATGACTAGAGATCATTAAATACATAGTTTGAAGCGTTTGCTTGTAGTTATTAATGAACTTGTTAACCATCCATAGATGAATACTTCCCTTGCACATGTGCTTGATTTTGTCAATAATGAAAGAATCCTACTATGTTTTTGGTATATTCGACAAGACTACATCTTTAAAATAAAGAAGATTCAATTCTTAATGCTTTGCAATCCTGTAAGAGGGAGGGACAATCGAAGTCACGCAGGAGGAGGTATTCCCTTTGTTTAGCGAAACTCTACAGAGATAAAGCACTAAATGCAAGATTAACCCCTTGTTTATGTGATAATTAGGGAATATATATCTATTCTCTCAAAGATTAGTCTTACATATTCAAAAAGAATTTCTCATTTATTCTAAATAACACTTAACACTGTTTATAGAATAATTTCTCACCATTACAATCACAATAATCATTTTTCAAGGCAAAAACTACATCAAAACTTTTTGAATATGCAAGTAGATAATCTCCACAAATGAAGATGAAAACATATTTTGAACATGTTTAAAGTGGATTAAAATATAATAATAAAAGACACAACAAAAATCTTGATACAATAATAGCTCAAATAATTATCTTTAACAAAAATCTATTAAAAATTACTATAAAATTATAAAATGAAATTAACTTTAATAAATAATCAATTAATTTATATAAAATCCCAATTTAATAATGAATAATTACTTAATTCTTTAAGTTCCACTTCAAAGAAAGCATTGACACATCAGCTAGAGAAGGGTGCATTATTGTTTTGGAGTAAGAGAAGGGTGCATTATTGTTTCGGAGTTCTATGTTCATCGCATCAATATTTTATTTGATGTGCCCAATTATTTTTCCAAAGTAAAACTATTATTCAGCTTAAATAATAGAATGTATAATATTTCAAATTCTATAAAATGTATAATATTTCAAATTCATAATATTTCAAATTCTTTGAAAATCCGTTTTACTGAAACACAAATATATGGCCGTGGATGACATGATCGGACGGTAGATATTCTATCCCGCCTTTAAATTCAAATCCTCTTGGTAGTTTGGCGCCATTGCGCGTATCCCTCTCAACGAGCTCAGTAGCTCGCATATGAACAATCATGGTTTGCAATCGCATAAACATTGCCCCAGAATCGATCCACGAGCCACCAGATCTCTCTCTGCACGACTTCCAACAGTTCATCTGCGTTTCTTCGTGGTCAAAACTATTTCAGAAAAGGTATTTTTCTGCAAGAGAGTGCTAAAATTGCAAAGCGCCATTATTTTCTTGTTGCCGTCATGAATCCTCTACGCCTTGTCCTAATGAAATTATTTGGAGTTCTTGATTGGAAAATTTTTCCATATTTCAACTTTCTGGAAATATTTCATTAAATAAGCTACCGTATTATCTAAAATAAATCTGAAGAAAGAGGCCGTGCTCAAAACAATGTTTTAAGCAACAAATTTCACAAGGGTTATTTCTGGTTCAGTTATTCTGAGCTTTCAATGGAAAATTTTGACTCTATTTTGGCTTACAGGCAAGATTTCATAAACTAACGCTCTCTATAAATGGACTAGACAAGGTTGTGCTCAAAATTTTGTTTAAAAAATGGCAGAGTTTGGGAAGAAGTTCTTTAAGTTAATGGATCAGCATTCAGATGCATTTCAAGTGGTTTGATTGAATGATTTCTGTCTCAGTTCCGCACATTTAAAAGTTTTGGAGAATGGGAATTGATAATTCTTGTATTTGATGGTGTTCTATTCAAATTACACAGAAGAAGATAGAAAGCTAGGGCTTTCAGAGACTAAGCGTACACAATGGCACAATCTTTACAGGTTTTCGTGAGATTTTTAAGACAGGCAAATAGGATAGAAAATTAGGGATTTCACTAAGCCAAGAAAGCTAATGCTACATTCTTTGAAAATCCGTTTTACTGAAACACAAATATATGGCCGTGGATGACATGATCGGACGGTAGATATTCTACCCGCCTTTAAATTCAAATCCTCTTGGTAGTTTGGCGCCATTGCGCGTATCCCTCTCAACGAGCTCAGTAGCTCGCATATGAACAATCATGGTTTGCAATCGCATAAACATTGCCCCAGAATCGATCCACGAGCCACCTGATCTCTCTCTGCACGACTTCCAACAGTTCATCTGCATTTCTTCGTGGTCAAAACGATTTCAGAAAAGGTATTTTTCTGCAAGAGAGTGCTAAAATTGCAAAGCGCCATTATTTTCTTGTTGCCGTCATGAATCCTCTACGCCTTGTCCTAATGAAATTATTTAGAGTTCTTGATTGGAAAAATTTGCCATATTTCAACTTTCTGGAAATATTTCATTAAATAAGCTATCGTATTATCTAAAATAAATTTGAAGAAAGAGGTCGTGCTCAAAACAATGTTTTAAGCAGCAAATTTCACAAGGGTTATTTCTGGTTCAGTTATTCTGAGCTTTCAATGGAAAATTTTGACTCTATTTTGGCTTACAGGCAAGATTTCATAAACTAACGCTCTCTATAAATGGACTAGACAAGGTTGTGCTCAAAATTTTGTTTAAAAAATGGCAGAGTTTGGGAAGAAGTTCTTTAAGTTAATGGATCGGCATTCAGATGCATTTCGAGTGGTTTGATTGAATGATTTCTGTCTCAGTTCCGCACATTTAAAAGTTTTGGAGAATGGGAATTGATAATTCTTGTATTTGATGGTGTTCTATTCAAATTACACAGAAGAAGATAGAAAGCTAGGGCTTTTAGAGACTAAGTGTACACAATGGCACAATCTTTACAGGTTTTCATGAGATTTTTAAGACAGGCAAATAGGATAGAAAATTAGGGATTTCACTAAGCCAAGAAAGCTAATGCTACATTCTTTACAAATTTACTTCAGAGTTTTGAGACTGAACATTTTTTATGCGTTTAGACCCACTGCTTTATGTAATTGGATTTATAAGATAATGGCTAAGGTTTTGTCTGTGAGATTAAAATCACTACTTTCTAACTTCATCTAACCAGAACAGTTTGGTTTTCTAGAGGATTGTCAAATCTATGACACAATTGTTTCAGCACAAGAGGGCCTCTACACTATTCAAGTCAACAAAGTTCCAACAATGGTGATCTGTCCAGAAAATCACTTTTGAATGTGTTTGTCCACTTTCCATAAGGACAAGAGTCCCAATCCCTATGGGTGGACTGTGGAGTTCTACCTGGGATTTGTTGAAGTGTTGGGAGACAACTTACTTCAGGTAGTGGAAGAAATGAGAAGCTTTAGTAAGGCTCCCTGGCTCCTTCATCTGGACCTCTATTGCACTCATTCCAAAGGTGGATCAACCTGAGTCTTTTTATGCTTTTAGACCCACTTCTTTGTCTAATTGTATTTATAAGATAATGGCTAAGGTTTTGGCTGTCATATTGAAAGCACTACTTTGTAAGTTCATATAACAGAACCGCTTGGTTCTCTAGAGGATCGTCAGATCCATGAAGCAATTGTTTCAGCACAAGAGGGCCTCCATATTATTCAAGTAAAAAATGTTACAATAATGGTGATCAAGTTGAACCTCTCCAAGGCTTATAAAGGGTGTCTTGGCTCTTTCTGATACTTCTTTTTATCCATATTAGTTTCAACTTACCACTGGTAAATTAGATTATGGGATGTGTAATTTAAGCTTCTTATGCATTTTTTATAAATGGTTCAGCCTCTAATTTCTTAAGACCCTTAAGAGGGTTAAAACTTAAAACAAGGTTGTACCTTGTCTCATTTATTTCTTCTCGTTGTTGAAGGACTAAGTAGGTCCATCCTAGAAGCCAAAAAAAAAAAAAAAAAACAAGATACATTCAAGGGATTAGCAGCGACTCTTGTAAAGAAGATCATGGCATTGCATAGAACCAATTATTCCCCTGTCCTTGCAACATATCCCTATGGTTATCCTATTAAAAACCCAGGCCCTAGCAGCAGAAGAAGTGTGTGCCTCATTTAGGCCTTCCTCTCCCATTGGTCGCCCTAGATCCTCACCCCACTTGATTAGGACAAGCAATTCTTCCTCTTTAGATTTACTTTAGATAGAAAAGATACAGAGATAATACAAACAAGAATAGTATGATTAGTCTTCTTATTAGTTTAGTATCACTTGGAATAAAGAATAACTCCTTTGTTTATATTATCTAATCAGTAACTCGCAAAGGCATCAGAATAATAATTAGGAGTTATTGGTTTCTTTTTGTAGTATATGTGGTTGTAGTAATCTATTACAAGTAGGGAAATCTTGGACAAAGAAAGTATGTTTTGGATTACATACAGTTTAGTCTTGACTCCTGAAAAAAGATAGCGGAATGTCTTTGTTAGTAGGAGATTAGGAACTAACAATATGACCGAGACTTAAATTCCTTTTACTGTTTTACTCTTGAGGGATTAAGCTCCTTAGACTTCTTAGGCAACAAGAACTACAAATTACATACATCGGAATCATCATCCTTCTTTTTATTATTGATATTAATGGAATGCTTAAGACATGAGCTTTGAAAAGATGAAAAATGCTTTATTTATATATGGGTCTTTGAGAAGAGGACGAGTTAATTTAAAAGGATATTAAAGTAAGTTGAAGAAAATCTTTAGAATACTTTATAGTAAAGATACATTTATAGTTTATATAGATACAAGCAACTGGAAAACCACCTCACTATGACACCCTTCACCTTCGTTTTTAGAGGACTTTTATACCACTTTTTCTCACCCTGGAACCAGCAGCCCACAACAAAGAGGAGATATCAGATTCCAGATCCTTATGATATATATAGCATTGTCACATTCACCCCCAAGAAGCTACAAACAATAAAGTGAGAGTTATCTTTTAGTTTGTAGTATTATTAGCAGATCAGATCAGGTTGGTCACTACACTCCTCTCTTCTTGTTTCTCCTCCAGAGCCTTGGTTTATATTTGGGTCTTGTTGTGAGAAACGTATGAAGGTGGAAGTATGAAGATCCTTGGATATGCAGAAGTTGGATCTAGGATATGTTGGATTAGGATTTAGAAAGTACATAGAGAATAGAATAAGAATTAAGATTGTATAAATTAACATATAGAAAGTTGTGTCCTTTGATAACAAGGAGAAGGAACAGAGTCGTGTCTTTTGATAGTGCACGGGTATTGATAAAATGTGATGGAATGCATTTTTGATGAGATGCTTGACCATAAGATACTCAGGAGTCAGAACCTTATGACTATTTGGCTTGAACAAACGCTGGACTTGGAATTTGCTCAGAAATGAATTCACTGTATTATATATTTACACTTGTAGTTTTGTTGTAATAGCTACAGGCCTATGAGCTTAAACCTTGAACATACATATGCATTGATGTGTGTAATTAAGGTGAAAAACCTGTATACCTTTCAATACCAGGGCAGTGAACATAGCCCAAAACTTGTAATGACAACCTTGCTGAATTAGTTACAGGAAAGGTATGTGTCCTTCCAACTATACCTAAACATATATATGTGGCATGGGAGTGATGAGATATTGTTCTTTGGCTGCCTTAGTTTCTGTATGTTAAGTGATCTGGACTCTGGAGTATTAAGACTCCTCCAATCATTATTTAAATCATGGAGGTGATGTCAAGTAGATCTGAGTGAGATTCTCTAAATTGGATCTGCTCATCTAGCTGACTGTTCTATTAAATTTTTGAACACCTGAGGATGTGCATTCTAATTGATAGAAATAATACCTTGTCAATTTTGAAAGATAGTCTCCCAGCCAGGCCTGTTTCTACTTTGGTTTTGGGTGAGGATATAGGTAACCTACCGGTGCCAAGAGGGATGAAATCAGGAAAAGTGACAATACATCTTACCTGGATTATCATATTGATATTTACTGTGACTAGATTGATTCATTATCCTTTTGGCTGTACTTACCCATGGGTTTTATTTTGATCTTATTACATTCCTGAAAGATTTGCGGAAGATCTCAAAGCGCTCTTCTTTGTTTAATCCGTCTGTAATGATTGTTTTCCAAAATATGCTTGAGCTATTTTGACATATTTAATGTTAATTTTAAGATATAGGAATGGTATTGGGTTTTTCCCTCATGGTACAGAAATGGAAAGAAGATGAAGTGGACAACAATAATTAGAATTATTCTTAGAAATTAGTTAATGGTTGGTATTGAAATAAAAATAGTTATTGTTTTAAAAAATGTGATTTTATAATAAATTAATAACAATGAAATAATAACTCTCTTGTTTATATTCAGCCTGTAGGCTATTCAATTCCATATCATTCCATTATTATTTACAACTCATTTAATTGTGAATCTCATGCTATGATATTGGCTTTATCCCCAATCCAACATGTACTGCAGATTTACCTTGATCTTCACTTGTGTTATTGTATGTTTTTGCAATTTCTTGGAAAGCTTTAATGCATTTGGTCTTTTATCGACTCCTTTGTAATGGTGAGATTGTACTGTGTAATAACTGTTCTCCTGTAGCTTTCGTATTTTGGATATGGGGCATTATATCTCGAGAAGCACAGATAGACTAACACTCTCTTTATTTTCCTGTAAATAAAACAGAGAGTTTCAGGTGCTTGAATCAGGGGTGGAACACTATAATGCTAAAGAGGTTCAAATTTGAAAATTGTTGAATGCCTTTCCTCCATAACAACCGAACAACTCTAGCATAACAAGTGAAACAACTCTTTAACAAAATGGAGAGGGGAGGTGCAAGTAAAACAACTCTTTCAAAAAATGGAAGCTCTCTCAAATCGGGCAATGATGACTCCAAGGACTGCCTTTTGAGTTCTTTAATTTCCTTCGAACTCTCCTCTCCTTTTAGCAGACATTTCAAGGGCAAAGATAATTGCATTTCTAGCCTTCCCATTTTTTGTTCCTTTCTTGTGGTGGTTTTCCCAACAATTTCCACCCTAAGTAGCGTTGTTGTGGACGAAGTTTACTATTTTCTTATAAATGACATTTTGCTCCTTCCTTCGAATGTTTCGAACAGCTTTAGGTACCATTGTTTCCTTTAGAAATGACGGTTCCATGTTTAATTCGTTGTTTTGTTATGATGTCCTCTCTTTAACCGTGGTGACCTACGTTGCGTTGTATTTGGTATAATGGTGTCTCCTAAAAATTGTACCTATCTCAGTTGTATCGACTCTGAAGGTCTGGGAAGTATTTGATTTGCTTGAAATTTCTGCTATATTTCAGTCTCACTCTCTCAAGCAACAATTGTCTTGAAAACAAGTTAGAAATTCTTTTGGCAGCTTTATACGGTTCAGTTTACAATCCCCTGCCACACTTCTCAGAGTACCAAGATAATTTACATGTTCTCTTTTTTGTTTTAACTGTCTTCTATGTCTGTTGATGTATGACTAAATATAATAATATAGTTGAACTACTCATATTTTAATGTTCTCATGTAGTTTTTACTACACGATAGAGTTGAGGTCTCTCGGGTTTCCTCGTAATCTTACCCTTGGTAGTCTATCGACATCTTTGAGGTCTGTTCATAGGTTCCAACCAAATCATGTTACAAACCACACATGATCAGAGTGACATGTGGACTAGCTGAAGAGGAAACCAGAGCAGGGTACTTCCTAACTGTTATTCTACCCCGGATTCAGAGGAGCAGCCAGGATTTTATCCATAGTTTCTTTCCTTCCAACTTTAGATGGGATCTCACCTCAACCTTCTGCCTTGGTGGTCAATCAACATCTTTGATGCCTGTTCGGGGTTGTGCCATATTAGGTTACAGATCATACATAATCAGACCGAGTTATGGACCAGCTCCAGACAGATCCAAAGTATGGCGCCTTCCACCCATTAGGGGTAAATCAGCTCCAGACTGATCCAGAGTATGACACCTTCCACCTATTAGACTAGGCCATACATAATCAGAGCGAGTTATGGACCAACTCTAGACAGATACTTTGCAGATCCAAAGTATGGCACCTTCCACCCATTAGGGGTAAACCAGCTCCAGACAGATCCAGAGTATGGCACCTTCCACCCATTAGGGGTAAACCAGCTCCAGACTGATCCAGAGTATGGCACCTTCCACCCATTAGGGGTAAACCAGCTCCAGACTGATCCAGAGTATGGCACCTTCCACCTATTAGACTAGCCCTACATTCAGCAGAGCAGAGATAATATTTTCAAGAGTTTCCTTGCTTGGACATTAGATGATAGGAGAGCCGAGCATCATCATTCCTATGCCTCCCGTAGGATCACACAACTGGATCCTTTCTTAAGCTTTTGGAAATTCCAACACTGATCCAATAGCCTGGTTCCCACCACCATTGACATCATCCCATCCCTCTCTCCAGACTTTTAGTGTAGACACTCTGTTGTATCCCTACATTTATGCTACTATTAGATAGTTTGATAGTTTTTTTTTTCTGCTTTGTGCAGACTATCATTGTGTGTGATTTATATATATAAAATATCAGTTAGGTTGAGTTCAAGTCAGGGTCACTTCCAATGTTCGATGGAAGAATGGTTTATCCAATTGCAGGATGTTGTCACTAGGATTATGCACGGCTTGGATTAGCTAGGTGTATCTCGCAATTGACTTTTGCCCCCACATTCAGCAGAGTAGAGATGATATTATCAAAAGTTCATTAGATAAGAAAGCAGAGCATCCTCATTCGGGTGCCTCACATAGTATATCATACAATTGGATCCTTTCATGAGCTTGACAATTCCAACAATGAGCCAATAGCTTGCCCCCCCCGCCCCTCCTCATCAGGGTTAGAGGACATTGACATCATCCCATCACTCTCTTTTGCTTAGCACCAAGCTTTCCAGATTACCAGTATAGACTCTCCAATTGTATCTCTATGTTTATGCTACTTTTAGATTTCCAGTGCATTATATATATATATATATATATATATATATATATATATATATATATATATATATTTATAATCAGTTAAACTGTGTTTAGGTTGAGATCAGCTCCAATGATTGATGGAAGAATGATTTGTCTAATTGTAGGATGTTGTCAATAGGTTTGTGCTAGGCTCTGTCTCACTAAGTACCTTACGGAATAATTTTTACCCTTCACAAGTGGCTCCCACTCTCAACCCCTCTCCATTAAATCGACCCCTCTCCATTAAATTTGAACATGACATTTCATGAATTAAATCCAACACAAACTACTTGATCCACACTAGATAGGTTTATTCTATTGTTAAATTTGAAAATGACATTTTATGGGCTAAATCCGACACAAACTGCTTGATCCACACTTGATAGGTTTATTCTATTGATATATATATATATATATATTTGTTTTGGTTACACTTAAACTACACAATTGTCATTGTTATATTTTTTTAACTTTATTTTTTCTCACTTTAGGAGTTACTTTTAAAACAACGCATTTTATTTATTCTATTGTTGTATATATATTTTTGTTTTGGTTACACTTTAACTACACAATTGTCATTGTTATATTTTTTAACTTTATTTTTCTCACTTTAGGAGTTACTTTTAAAAAAACGCATTTTATTTATATTGGATATATTTTTTAATTCCATTGATTTGTTTGTATCATCATTGGTTGAAGATCAACGAAAGTAATGTGGTGTCCGTGGCAGAAGATGAGCTAATGCGCATTCTCATATTGATGCGAAACTTTGTGCCTGGATATAAGCAAATTGTTGAGGGTGATTGGAAAGTGGCAGCAATTTCTTACAGGTCATATGATCTAGAAGGGAAAACTATTGGTTCTATTGGTGCAGGGCGTATTGGCAAAGAACTACTTAAGCGTTTGAAGGTATTCATTCTTAGGATCTAGTACTACTTCATGATGTTGCAAACTTCATTTCAAAATTCAGTGCTCCATAATTCTTACGCATGCATGCTGTTTGTTTCAAAATTTCAATCTAATAATAATAAACATTACATGATGTTGAATTGAATTGCGTTCCTTTGTATAGCCCTTCAATTGTAAGCTTCTTTACCATGACCGTCTTTCTATTGGACCCGAATTGGAAAAGGAAACCGGAGCAACATTGGAGACAAATCTTGACGAAATGCTACCTAAATGTGATGTACTTGTCATTAATATGCCTCTTTCTGACAAAACTAGGTGCGCCTTATCCCAATTTCATAAATAATCTCTCCCATTATTCACTCAAAAATCAATAGCACCTATATATTTTGTACAACTTGTGAACAAAAATCTAATTATTGTTTCTCTTGTGCTTTCCTTTTGGTTACAGTAAGGGAATGTTTAACATGGAAGGTGTTCTCTACCAAGCCTAGCTTTTCTCTCAGAATCTTAACATCTCCTTTGCAAATGGTTTCATTAGAATGACAACAACCCGCATTTAAAGCATTTCTCCACCCATCCTAATTAGAAATACAATTTTGGGTTCTCTACTAATTTTCTCCACACCCATTTAATCTAACAATGGACATAGAGCATGTATATTTATACTTGTGTGTTGGAAATACCATTTTATACTTTAATGTTTATTATTTTTGTTTTATTGTTATTACTTGAATTTCTTCTTAACAAGTGGTTGTGTTTCTTTTGGTTTTAGTGAAAGTATGGGCTCCAATGTTGGCTCTCTTATTATGGAGTATAATTCATCTTTGAGAATTTTTCAATTATTAAAGTAGCTTAGCCAATTGCTTAAAATATTAAATTTATTTCAAAAAGTTTTTGTTACTTTATAGGTTAGAGACTCGCTTGAAATATTAAACTTATTTCAAAATGTTTTTGTTACTTTATAGATAAGGCGTAGATTTCTTGGCTCTATGATGAAAATAATGAAGGGAAAATACATGTTAATATGTTACTTGTGCTCTTTGACTGAAAAATACACGGTGAGAGAAAAATGTATATTATGCTAATTGAGGAATGTTTTTCACTTGTCGAACTTATAGTATTGAATTTAACACACTAACACTTTACAACAATGAACTAACAATATTCATGATGAAAATAGCAATATGGAAGATTTATCTGCATAATGAAAAAGGCAATATGGAAGATTCCGATCACGTTCCAAGGCATTTCTTAAAATGTGGATGTGACAAAAAGTTGTTGTGGAAGTTGTTGTTTGTATATGGAAAATTTCTTGATCATTGTGTATAATCCTAATGTTGATAGATATGTCTACTAAATGCTTCCAGTTAATGGGGCATTGATTTGAGCATTCAATATATTTTTATTCTTTATCAAAGTATTCTTTTGTTGTATTTGTATTTTTCAATTTATGCCTTACGGCATTTCCTTTGCAACATCTGGTGCAAATGCTAGTATATCTTACCTCATTTTATGGTTAACATTGTATAACAAAAACATGCGTTGTGTTATGTAATTAATACTAACATGTAATATTGATTTTTTTTGTCAGAATGCTATAGGTAATGATTGCCAAGACGATGATCCAAATGATGTTCAACATATATCAGGAGATGATGAGGATGAGGATGAGGATGATGGTGGTGAAGGAGGAGATGATGATGATAGTTGCGGTGTTGGTGATGATGTGGATCAGAGTAATGAGGATGGTCAAGATGATCATGAGGATGATCTTGGTGGTGGTATCTAGGCATGCACATGCATTGTTTTTTATGAAGAAATTATTGTGTAGAATGACATTGTTATGTTTAGATGGGTGTTGTGAATTTACCCTATATCAATGAGACATTTTGATTTTGTAATCATACGATGAGTTTGATTTATGTATGTTGTTAATTTATCGTAGAATAACGATATTCATGAAATATTTTGATTTGTTAATCATATTTGAATTTTACTTGTTTTGATTAAAAATAATACTGATTTTATTAGTATTATGTTGCTATTTTATACATGTTTTGAAAATTGTTAATGAGACATTGTTATTTTTTTGGATGGATGTCGTCAATTTCTCTTAAATTTCTTTACAAATGATTTTGAATTGTGATATCTGCTTTAATGATATTTAGAAACTATCATATATTTCACTATGAATCTATAAAGGGGGTCATATATGTAAAGAAAAATATACTCTATATAAGAAGTCAAATGCAGATGTAACCATGGATGCAAAATTGAAAGTAAAATTGGATGTTAAACTAGGAATTAATAAAAAATGCAAACAATTGACATACAAAGTGTTTTAAATTAGAAGTGAAAAATTGTGCAATAGTTGACACAAAGAAGGGAACAAAACATGGCATACAAAAGGATATCAAATTGGGCAAAAACAAGGACACATAAATGGGCACCAAATTAGATGCAAAAAAAGACAACAACTAGATGTAAAATAAGATGCAAAGTTGAGCGTTAAAAAGAAGCAAAAAACGTTACAAATTAATATGCCAAATGATGATGCAAATAATGGTGTAAATTTGGGATGCAAACTTGGGTGCAAAAAAGGAAAAAAAAAAGATGTAAGAAAAGACATAAAACAAGATGCAAAATGGGGCTGAAAAAAGGTGAAACCAAGGATGCCATATTGGATGTAAAAAATGATTCCTAATCACATGCAAATTTAGGCTCGAACTCAGACACAAAATTATATGCAAATGTGGACACAAAATGAGGCAAAAAAAGATGCAAATTTGGATGGTGAAAACGATGTAAAACTAGACACCAAAAAAATGCAAAATTGGATGAAAAATTCGGTGTAAATAATGGTGCAACATTGGACACAAGTAGACACAAAAAAATGGTGCAAAAAGGGGCATAAAATAGCTTAAAATTGGATGCAAAACTTGGTGCAAAAACAAATACAAAAGTAGACGTAAAAAATGGCTCTAAATTGAATGTACCATTAGACACAAAATAAGATGCAAAGGTGGACACAACACATGACTCAACATAAGATGCAAATATAAATGCAAATTTGGATGCTCAAAATGATGTAACATTAGATGCAAGAGATGGTGTTAAAATAATGCAAAATTGGATGAAACAAATGACGCAAAATATGGTGCAAAATGAGATGGGAAAAATGGAGACAAATCAAACGTAAATGTGGATGTAAAAAATGGTCCAAAAAAAGATGCAAAAATGGGCACAAAAATGGATGCAAAATTTGGTGCTAAATCAAATTCAACACATGGTGCAAAGATAGGCACCAAAGCTGGTGCAAAAATAGAAGCAAAAACTAGTGTAAGACTAGATACAAAACCTGGCGTAAGACTAGATGCAAAAACTGACACAAAATGGATGCATAAAAAGACGTTAAATTGGATTCAAAATACAGTGTAAACTGGATGCAAATGATGGTGCAAAAATGGAAGCAAAGAATGACACAAAATAGGAAGCAACAGAGAATGAAAAATAGATGCAAAAAATGACACAAAACTAGAAGCAAAACCTGTCATAAAATAAGATGCAAATCTTGGTTCAAAATTTGACGCAAAATACGATGCATAGTTTGGTGTAAAAAATGATGCAAAATCTAGCGTGAAAAAGGATGCAAAATCAGGTGCAAAAAAGGACACTTTAAAAATTGTACAATAGAGCCAGATTTAGCGCCAGGTTGCTCATCACAATTACAAAAAAATGCACTAAAATCTGGCGCTAAATCTGGCGCAAATCGCTGGTTTTGTTGTAGTGAACTCAAAGAATCCACGCACATGGGATGAGAGCCTCTCCTATGTTCAACATAGCTATAACCGGGCTCTCCACAACTTGACTGGCTACAACCCTTTTTAGGTGGTCTTGGGATTTTAGTGACTGTGTCCCATTGATGTGGCCATGCCATTTGAAACTACTCAGGTAGATTCGGCTCATGTCCAATCTGAAACAGATAAGGAAAATAGCTTCATTGAGCACATCCAACATATCCGCCATTAGGTCCATGACATTCTGGAGAAATCAAATTCCAAGTACAAGCAGCGACATGATCAACATCGGGTGCCACACAAGTTTTAGGTGGGTGACAAAGTTTGGTTGAATTTGAAAAAGGAACACCTTACAGGAGCCTATCAGAAACTCAAACCACTTCGATATGGCCCTTACACCATTATGAAGGCTGTGGGGGACAATGCATTTGAGCTCAGCATTTCCCCATTCCTTGGCCTACACCCAATGTTCAATGTGGACCACTTTCGACCATACTTTCCACCATTACTAGACACATCTGACATTGCAGAACAAATCACACCAATAGAGTTAAATCCAAATTGCATGGAACAAGCTGAAAATGATCAGATCATGGACACACAGGTCAATCAAACTCACCAGTAGAAGATCCAACTGTATCGAGTTATCAAAGCAGGCCAACTCCTTCACCAGGGCAAGTGGCTCACTAGGGACCAAGTTCAACAAAAGTTTCCTCATTTCATGGAGGAACTCAAAGCAATGGAAACCATTGCTTCCTAAGGGGGGAGAAATGATCCATGTGGATATTGGTGGCCACCTGTCAATTCCACTTGGACCCCCAACATTGCTTCTTTCAATTTTTCAACTTCCTCAATGGTAGCACAGTTTACTATTTTTAGCAGTTTTTTGGGACCTGAATTTTCAGAGCTGTTTTGAGGCTCTAAATGACCTTTTTTTTGGAAATCTACCACCAATTTTTTTATATATCTAAAATCATATTTTTTGTCGTAGTCCTTGGAGATATCTTTCCAAAAGGTTATCATGCGCGTCAAATGGAGATAATATGACCAAGTCGTGACCCCAGGAAGTTGGTTGTCCAACTCACCCCAACAGGGCCCATAAACTCTTGGTGTTACATCTCCTCGGGTTACGGTTTTGGTTGTTTAGGGTTTTCTCTTATTGTTCAATAATAAAAAGGCCCTTGAGCCTCATTGTAAGGCAGTTCAAAGGCATGTAGCCGCCACATCTCTTCTCAGAGATAAGCTACCATCACCCTAGCTGGTTTATTTCGATTTCCGTTTGTAAGCATATTTTAGTATTTTACATTATTGAAATGATGTATTATTTCCTCTACATCTCTGTGTTATGGTTATCTCTATAATTTGTTGCGTTCCTGTTTAAATATGGATCAATTAAATTAGGAATTAAATTCTAATTCTAATTCTCATAGCAACTTATCACAATTAACTAAGTCAAGTTGACTTAGTTGGCCAAGTAAATTTGAGTTGGGAGTCTATCTAGAGTCATGTAGAGTGATCCCTAAATTTTAGGGGCCCAAGTTGAGTTATTATTGAGATGTAATTATTTAATTCAATTTAACTGAGTTAAATTCAGTTAAACTAGTTCTAACTGATGGAGGAACTAGTGAGAGGTCAAGTTTAATAATTTGGACTTTCACATGCAGTGATCAATCAGATCACTGATAATTCACTCATAAATAACTCATGCATTCCAGTTCTGAGAAAGACCGAGTTGAGATTAGAGGTCAAGGACAATGTATTATCAGTTGTAAAATCATCTAAATTAAATAGATGGTGCATGCAATCAGAAGAAGTCATAAACTAAATCATTCCTTAATTAGAAAACTCACTAAGTTTAGCCATTCAAATTGCCTTTAAAAGGAGGAATGAAGGCACAAGTTTAATCATTGTTTTGGTGAGCATGATTTGGTGAGACCAAGCAATAGAAAGCACAAGTTTGTGCATGGAGCTTGTGAGAGCAAGTAAATAGGAGCTTGGCAGGCAACAAATTTGGCTAAGTATTTGCTTGATCTAGTTTGTGAAGTAATGAGAGAGATTATACTTGTGCATAGATTGTTCAGGTTAAATAAGCATTGTATTTTCTTCTCAGAGATTTTGATTAATGCAATATACATATAGCAGAGGTTTTTAGCTGTGGCTTTCCCCAGAAAATTACTGTGTTATGTGTGATTGAAATTCTTCCTTTTCTACTTCATGATTTCATCAATCAATTTTTGTTTTCAATGATGAGTAGTGTAGTTTCAATTCAATTGTTTTAGCATATTACAATCTACAGTTTGAATCTAAAAGGAATTTATACTTGGTATCAGAGGTGAAATCACTATAGAAGAGAAGAATTTGAATTTGTCCTTGTATATTGATGGAGCTCTAGATCAGGGCAGATCCAGAAGACCCTATGTGTAAACTTCTTAATGGAGCTAGAAGGCTACTAGTGGGAAGATCAATGAGCCAATGTTTAGTGACACAAAAGGGAGTTGTGATCATTGATATTGGCATAATGAGGAGCAAAGAGATAAAGTCTCAAAGGGAGTCTATTTGTAGAGGCAACAACCCTATGGAATCTAATACTTTAGGATCTGGCGATATCAGACTCATTATTGTAGTAGTTGCATCAACAATGCAGAAGCAGCAATAGAGTAGTAATGACAGTAGTATGAGAAGATAGAATTTAGATAATGCATGCAAAGCATTGAGGAGCAAGGCAAAGGTTAGAAACTTGGTGGTTGAGGGGGAGCATGAATTACCTCTCAACATGCAACCTCAGATGCTGCCTCAGCAAGTCTTGGAGCAACCACATTTCGAGAAGAGGAGAGGATATCGAGTGGAGACATCCACTCAAGCAGGACCTCTAGTAGGGGGAAATTTTGAACCAAGTGGGAAGAGGGAGCACATGCAACCATACCTCCAGGTGAGAGATGGGGCGATGTGAAGCAATAGTCCCAAGAGTTCAGAAATTGGGCAAGATCCATTGAGGTGTTTTTTGTTTCATGGATCATTACCTTGCTACGGGGGCCCACAATATTGAGTAGCAAGAGGATCAGTGTCAGTCAAATACTGAGGAGTGTAGAGCAGTGTTGGAAACAGAGAAAGAGGCTCAGTAGTAGAGTAAAAAACAACACAATTTTTTTAGTAGACAGTTGTAGACATAGTTGATTCAGTTTATCTTGTTTGGATGTTTTTTTTAGGTTGCAAATGTTGCAGTAGAAACAACAACAATGAAAAGTGTTGAATGCATAACATTCCAAATGTACCAGATTATGATTGAGTTGAATTCATTTTTTGTTGAGAGGGAGTATTGAAAATAACAACAAGAAATGTTAAAAATAGCATCTGGAAAAATATTTGTTCAATTTGTCCTTGAATTAAATTGTAATTCTAATTCTCATAGCAACTTGTAACAATTAACTTTGTAATTCTAATTCTCATAGCAACTTGTAACAATTAACTTTGTAATTCTAATTCTCATAGCAACTTGTAACAATTAAATAAGCTAAGTTGACTTAGCTGGCTCAATAAATTCGATTTGGGAGTTTATCTAGAGTCATGTAGAGTGATCCATAAATTTTAAGGGCCCAATTTGAGTTATTATTGAGTTGTAATTATTTAATTCAGTTTAACTGAGTTAAATTCGGTTAAACTAGTTCTAATTGATGGAGGAACTAGTGAGAGGTCAAGTGTATTAATTTGGACTTAATTCACATGCAGTGATCAATTAGATAACTGATAATCAATCATAAATAACTCATGCATGTCAGTTATTAGAAAGACCCAATCGCAAGTGGAGTTCAGGGACAATGTACTATGAGTTGTAAAATCAACTAAATTAAACGGATGGTGCATGCAATTAGAAGAAGGCCTAAAATAAATCATTCCTTAATCAGAAAACTCACTAATTTTAGCCATTCATATTTCCTTTAAAAGGAGGAATGAAGGAAACAGTTTAATCATTGTTTTGGTGAGCACGAATTTGTGAGACCAAGCAATAGGAAGCACAAGTTTATGCGTGGATCTTGTGAGAGCAAGGAAGTAGGAGCTTGGCAAGCATCGAATTTGGCTAAGTATTGGCTTGAGTTGGTTTGTGAAGCAGTGATATAGGTTGTAATTATGCAGAGATTGTTTGGGTTGAACAAGCATTGTATTTTCTTCTCAGATCTTTTGATTAATTCTATATACAGATAGCAAGCGTTTTTAGTTGTGGCTTTCCCCAGAAATTTATTTTGTTATGTGTGATTGAAATTAATCCTTTTCTACTTCGTTATTTCTTCGATCAATTTTTTTTTCTTCCATTGATGAGTACAATAAATTCAAGTCAAATGTTTTAGCATATTACAATTTTTAGTTTGAATCTAAAAGGAATTTCTACATGGGATCAGAGCTGAAATCACTATAGAAGAGAAGAATTCAAAGTTTTCCTTGTAGACTGATGGAGCCCTAGTTCAGGGCAATTCCAAAAGTCCCTATGTGTAGACTTCTTAATGGAGCTAAAAGGCTGCGAGTGGGAAGATCAATAAGCCAATATTTAGTGACACAAAAGGGAGTTGTCATCATTGATATTGGCATAATGAGGAGTAGAGAGATCAAGACTCAAAGGGAGTCTAGTTTCAATATTTGGGGAGATCAGGCTCATTATTGCAGTAGATACAACAAGAATGTGGAAGTAGCAGCACAATAGTAACAACGATAGTATGAGAATATGATATTTAGATCATGTACGTAAAGTATTGAGGATAAAGGAAAAGGTTAGTGACTTCGCGGTTGAGATGGAGCATGATTTACCTCTCAACATGCAGCCTTAGCAAGTTGTGGAGAGACCACAATTAGAGAAGCGAAGAGGAGACTGATTGGAGATATCCACTCAAGTAGAGACCTCTAGTAGGGGGGATTTCGAGCCAAATGGGCAGGGAGCACATGCAGCCATACCTCTAGGTGAGACGTGGGGAAATGTGAAGCAATAGTTCAAAGAGTTTAGAATTTGAGCAGGATCCATTGAGGTGTTTTTTGTATCATGGGTCATTACCTTGCTATGAGGGCCCACAATATTCAGTAGTAGAAGGATCAATTTTAGTCAGATACTAAGGAGTGCAGAGCAGTCTTGATAGCATAGAAAGAGGCTTAGTAGCAGAGTTAGCAACAACACAATTTTTCCAGTAGAAAGTTGCAGACATAATTTATTTAGTTTATTTTGTTTGGATGTGTTTTTTAGGTTGCAGATGTTGTAGTAACAACAACAATAATGACAAGTGTTGCAAGTAGAACATTCCAAAGGTACTGGATCAGGATAGAGTTGAATTCCTTTCTTGTTGAGAGGGATGTAGGTTTTAACCCTGTACAGAAATTACCTGCATACGAATTCTTAAACAAAGAAAATAAACAATGCGAGAGCATAACCCATAAAACACATATGCACAGAGATTTTTCCCTGGATCCCAAAACCGGGACTACCAGCTTGATTTTTCATTATGTTCCTTTCAATGTTACAATACATATTTATACATGCCAAAGCATCCAATACCATGGACTGAAAAACCATCGCGTCCAATACCATGTGCGAAAATCATGCACAAAACCATAGGTAGGTTCGCCCAACCTAATATAGGGTCCAAAAAAAATTTTCCCGGGGCGCTACCCCGGACCCCGTAGAGGGGGGCTACCCGGCCCCCTCTAACCCCCCGTTAAACTACGTGGGTTAGTCGTGGAAAGAATATAACACAACCCAACAATCTCCCACTTGTTGTTTTCTTTCCACAGGGGGCCACAGGAGAGCTTAGTCATTTTTCCAGACCTGAAACACCCATTGTTTCTCTACACCAAGGGAACTTCTCAGAGCTCACAGATTTTGTCAATGCATCTACAGTATTCTTCAAAGTGTGCACCTTTACCAGCAACACCATTTTGTCTTCTATCATATCCCTCACAAAGTGATACTGAACATCAATGTGCTTTGTCTTTGAATGATAAGCAGGGTTCTTTGCCAAGAAAATTGCACTTTGGCTGTCACAGTCTATTCTTATAGCTCCCTGTACTAACCCCATACTTGAACACAATCTCTGCAACCAAACTGCTTCCTTGCTTGCATGAATGGCTGCCATGTATTCTGCCTCTGTAGTTGATAGTGCCACTACAGATTGTTTCTTACTCATCCAACTGACTGCACCTCCAAATAGGTTAAACACATACCCACTTGTAGATCTTCTCTGATCCAGATCTCCAGCCCAGTCTGCATCAAAAAAACCATGAATATCCAACACTCTGTCCAATCCTGGTCTTCCTTGGTAGCACAAACCATAATCACTAGTGCCACGCAAATACCTGAAAACCCGCTTCACTGCTGTCCAGTGCTCCTTCCCAGGTTTTGACATAAACCTGCTCAATACTCCCACTGCATGTGCAATGTCTGGTCTAGTACAGACCATCGCATACATCAGGCTACCGACTGCACTTGCATATGGAACACGGGACATGTCCTCTTCCTCTTCTTGTGTCTTGGGACACTGTTCAGCAGATAACCTCACACCTACAGTAATAGGAACCTTCACCGGTTTACTATCCTACATATTAAACCTCTGTAGTATTGTCTCGACATACTTCCTCTGGTTTAACCAGAGCTTCCTCTTTGCCCGATCTCTTTTAATTTCCATGCCCAAAATATAGTTTGCAGCACCAAGATCTTTCATGTCAAATTTGGAGGACAATTGGGTCTTCAAATCCTGGATAATTTCTTTGTCATTTCCAACTAGCAACATATCATCCACATACAAGACCGGATAAATAACACGGTCCCCGTATAAATGTATCAAATTTATGATACCACATCCTTGGTGACTGTTTTAACCCATACAGAGACTTCTTTAACTTGCATACCAGTTCTTTCTTACCCTTCACCGCAAAGCCTTCAGGTTGCCTCATGTAGATTTCCTCTTCCAAATCCCCATGAAGAAATGGTATCTTCACATCCATCTGTTCTACCTCAAAATCAAAAGCAGCAGCAACAGATAAAAGTAATCTAATAGAAGCTACCTTGGCAACAGGAGAAAAAAAATATCACCAAAATCAATTCCCGGCACCTGGGAATAACCTTTTGCTACCAACCGAGCTTTGTATTTCTCCACCTTTCCTTCTGCATTAGTCTTCTTCTTGAACACCCATTTGCTGCCAATGGGTTTCCTTCCAGTCGGAAACTCTACCAGATCCCAAGCGTCATTTTTGTGCAAAGATGCCATTTCATCAACCATGGCCTCTTTCCAGAGTTTTCCATCCTCTGAATCCACTGCTTCCTTCACAGTTCTGGGATCATCATCAGTAACAGACAAAGCAAAATTTGAACTGAAAGCAGATGGACTATACCTTTCTGGCTGCCTTCTTTCTCGACCTGATCTTCTCACAGCCAGAGTTTGTGGCTCTTCATCTTCTGATTCCTCCTCTGCTGCAGAGTCTGATTCTTCCTCCTTTGGCTCAAACTCTATCTTCTCAGGTTCCTTTCGTTGGACTTCAGATTGAATAACATCTTTTACCTCTCTGAACACCACATCTCGGCTGTACACAACCTTCCATGTGATTGGGTTCCAAAGCTTATAACCCTTTAAACCATCCTTATACCCAATAAAGATGCACTTTTCAGATTTACTATCCAACTTGATTCGTTTCTCCTTTGGAACATGTACATATG
The DNA here is from genome assembly GCA_031772625.1 of Pinus tabuliformis. Taxonomy (NCBI): domain Eukaryota; kingdom Viridiplantae; phylum Streptophyta; class Pinopsida; order Pinales; family Pinaceae; genus Pinus; species Pinus tabuliformis. Next base: position 1,331,557,424 of record CM062818.1, read on the forward strand.
CATCACATCCAAATACCCTCAGATGTGAAAGAGAGGGTTTCTTACCAGTCCATACTTCTTGTGGAGTCTTATCCTCCAACGCTAATGAGGGTGATCTGTTGATCAGGTAACGTGCAGTATCCACCGCCTCTGCCCAGAATTCCTGTCCTAACCTGGCACCACTGAGCATGCTTCTTGCCCTTTCCATCAACGTCTTGTTCATTCTTTCTGTGACTCCATTTTGCTGAGGTGTATATGGAGTAGTCTTCTGCCGTGCTATACCACACTTCTTGCAAAATTCTTCAAATTCCTTGCTGCAAAATTCTCCACCATTATCTATCCTCAGCACCTTTATCTTCTTCTCTGTCTGATTTTCCACCAGAGCCTTAAATTCTTTAAACCTGTCAAAGACTTCAGATTTCTTCTTAAGGAAATATATCCATGTATTCCTTAAGAAGTCATCTATGAATGATACATAGTACACAGACTTACCCAGTGATGGAACCTTCACAGGTCTAAACACATCACTGTGCACAAGCTCTAATATTTGTTTCGTCCTCTTACCACCAGAGGGGAAACTCACTCGATTCTGCTTCCCATACACACAATTTTCACAGAAATCAAAATCCAGAGAGCTATCATTCATACCTTCTACCATACCTTTACCATGAAGTATTCGAAGGCCCTTCTCTCCAATATGTCCAAGCCTTTGATGCCACAACATGGTCTTCTCTCCGGAGACCACTAGATTTTCTACTCCATTTTCAGGAACCATAGAACTATTGAACCCATCAACAACAGTGCTACCTTGCAGTTTGTACAGAGTTCCAGTCCGAACTCCCCGCATCAATATAAGTGCTCCTCGAACCATCTTGCAGGTATCTTTCTCGAACACCGTCTTTACACCTGCATCATCCAACTTGCTTACAGAAATCAGATTTCTGGCCAATGCAGGAATATGTAGAACACCCGGAAGTGTTCTAACCCTTCCACCTTGCAACTTCAACTTTACTTTTCCCCGACCAATGATTCTAGCCTTCCTATCATCTCCTAAGAAGACATCACCACCATCGTATTTCTCATACTCGCAGAAACACTCTCTATGGGGAGTGAAGTGAAAGGATGCACCTGAGTCAATCAACCATGCCTCATGATCTACATGTGTACTTGAAGAAGCCAAGTACACATCCCCACCTTCATCTGAGGTGGTTTTCGCCTCTGCAGAAGGAGCATCATCAGATCCCTTTCCTTTATCAGGAGCTTTAGATTTACAATCCCTTCTGAAGTGCCCTTCCTTTCCGCATTTCCAGCACACCACCTTTGTAGGTTTTCCTGGAGATTTAGTTCTCCCTCTAGATTTAGATATCCCACTCGATGACTTATTTTTGTTTTTGTTCTGGGACCGTCCTCGTACAGACAAGGCATCACCATTCTGGTTGTCCATATTCTTCCGTCTCATCTCCTCCGTCAGCAAGGCTGAGACTATTTCATCAAACTGCAAAGCAGTTGCATTGCTACCTATTGCAATAACCAGACTATCCCACGAATCTAGTAGAGAACAAAATAGACTGATGCACTTATCTTCATCTGAAATTTTAATATCAACAGATAATAATTGACTTACCACAGTATTAAACGCATTCAGATGCTCTGTCACCGAGTCTCCATCTTTCATCCTCAGGTTATACAGCTTTTTCCGCAGGAACAGTTTATTCACCAGAGACTTAGATTGGTACAAAGTCCCTAACTTGACCCACAAAGCCTTTTCCGTAGCTTCCCCTGATACATTCAGCAATACTGAATCTGAGACACACAATCGTATTGTGCTCTTTGCCTTCCGATCCAATTTCTTCCATTCTTCATCGGTCACTCCCGATGGTTTAGTACCCGGATCTACCGCGATCCACTGATCTTTATCGACCAACAGATCCTCCATCTTGAGTTTCCACAACTCAAAACTCTGACCATTGAACTTCTTGATCTCGATCTTTCCACTGCTCGCCATCTTCTTTCACCACCAGAATCGATCTCGCAGATCTCCCACTGAACAGGGTCTACCACAGGGCCGAGCGAAACCCCTCAGCAACAAAGGCGTCCCCTTGAAGCCAAAACAGCTCTGATACCAAATGTAGGTTTTAACCCTGTACAGAAATTACCTGCATACGAATTCTTAAACAAAGAAAATAAACAATGCGAGAGCATAACCCATAAAACACATATGCACAGAGATTTTTCCCTGGATCCCAAAACCGGGACTACCAGCTTGATTTTTCATTATGTTCCTTTCAATGTTACAATACATATTTATACATGCTGAAGCATCCAATACCATGGACCGAAAAACCATCGCGTCCAATACCATGTGCGAAAATCATGCACAAAACCATAGGTAGGTTCGCCCAACCTAATATAGGGTCCAAAAAAAAATTTCCCGGGGCGCTGCCCCAGACCCCGTAGAGGGGGGCTACCCGCCCCCCTCAAACCCCCCGGATAGGGGGGGCTGCCGCCCCCCCTGTGACCCCCCCGCTGCACAATCGGTGCAACGAAGGGGGGCTACCGCCCCCCTCTAACCCCCCGTTTAACTACATAGGTTAGTCGTGGAAAGAATATAACACAACCCAACAAGGGAGTGTTGAAAATAGCAACAAGAAATGTTAAAAATAACATCAAGAAAATTCTTAATTTAATTTGTCCTTGAATTAAATTCTAATTCTAATTCTCATAGCAACTTGTAACAATTAATTAAGTTAATTTGACTTAGTTGTCTCAGTAAATTCGAGTTGGGAGTATGTCTAGAGTCATGTAGAGTGATCCCTAAATTTTAGGGGCCTAGGTTTAGTTATTATTGAGTTGTAATTATTTAATTTAATTTAACTGAGTTAAATTCAGTTAAACTAGCTCTAACCGATGGAGGAACTAGTGAGAGGTAAAGCGTATTAATTTGGACTTAATTCACATGTAGTGATCAACCAGATAACTAATAGTTCACTCATAAATAACTCATGCATGTCAGTTCTGAGAAAGACCCAGTTGAGATTAGAGTTCAGAGACAATGTACTATCAGTTGTACAATAATCCAAATTAAACAAATGGTGCATGAAATCAGAAGAAGGCATAAAGTAAATCATTCCTTAATAGAAAAATCACTAATTTTAACCATTCAAATTGCCTTTAAAAGGAGGAACGAGGGCACAAGTTTAATCATTTTTTTGGTGAGCACAAGTTGGTGAGACCGGGAAATAGGAAGCACGAGTTTACACATGGAGCTTGTGAGAGCAAAGAAGTAGGATCTTGGAAGGCAACAGATTTGGCTAAGTATTGGCTTGAGCTGGTTTGTGAAGAAGTTAGATAGATTGTACTCGTGTAGAGATTGTTCAGGTTGGAAAAGCATTGTAATTTCTTCTAAGATTTTCTAATTAATGACATATATTGATAGTAAGGGTTTTTAGCTCTGGATTTCCCCAAGAAATTATTGTGTTATGTGTGATTGAAATTCTTCATTTTCTACTTCGTGATTTCATCTATAAATTTTTGTTTCCATTGATGAGTAGAGTAGATTCTATTGTAGCGTTTTTTGGTCTTGATAAGTTATAATTAATTAGTCAAAAAATGAAAATATTTTTCAAAAATTTTTAAGCTAGGATATGGACAAAAAGAATATGAATAAAAATGTTAGGAAATATCTTGATTATATGTCCATATCAAAGAAAATGGTAGGATAGATGGCCTAAAAAATGAAGGCAAGAATAAAATTCTAGGTTATAAAGAAAAAGCAAAAAGCAATAAACTCTGAATGTGTGCAAGTCCAAGTGCCACTACTTTTTACTTTATTATGCAAAATAATGGCTATGTTCAGCTTGTCATAAATGCCACAACCCATGATAGTCAAATAGTTTAATCTTGACTAGTTCATGCTTTAAATTTCATGTTTATAGTTAGAGAATAAAGATATAGCCAAAATGTTTAATCTTGGAAGATCAGTAGTTAGGTAGAGAATAATAAGGAGCTCAGCAGTTAATTTGAAACCTTGGATGTTATAAGGTTAGAATTAGATAGTTTACTTTTCAAAAGAAAAATGAAAGAAAGGGTCTGCTAGCTTAAATGCACCCAATTAAGTGAACAAAAAAGGGTAGGGTATGTAAAGGGTAGGTAGAAGAAAGGTCGCAGAAGTACAAAGTTGATTGAGGCATAATCACATTTATCATGATTGATCATGTGTTTCAGTGTGCAGGAGAAGTTATGAAGGTGAAAAGATGTTCACAAGTTGATTTGGTTAACTTCCCCTCATTCATTTCATTCCCCACTACATACTTACTAATTTCCTCATTTTCCCATCATTTCCTAAGAAAATACCCTTTTCCCTTCATTTTCACCTTTGCCCCTTGGTTTCACACAATTTCCTAGCAAATTACCCTCCAAAGGTCATTTCCTCACTCAAAACCCCTTTTCCCTAGTGTGAAACTCATTTCCCCATTGAAAAAGTCACTTTCCCCTTGTAATTCTCCTAAAAACCCTTAAAAACCCATAATACCCCTTATCCTAAGGTTTTGTCCCCCCTCCGCTTCATTTAACTTTAACTCTACTTTTACCATTTTCACGACAAAACCTTTAAAACCCACAAAACCCCTTTACTCTAAGTTTTGTCTCCTCTACATTCTATTAACCCCGCTACATTAACCGTGGTTAAACAGACCCCACATTTAACCCTCGGTGTGGTTAATAAACCCTTCCTGATGCCTGTTTTACCCATATTCCTCGTGTATTTATTCTCTGGTCTCACTTTTATAAACCCATCACGACATTTTTAAACCCCTCTTATTCATTAAAATAATTACAAATCCTTTGTAATTAACCCCTGGGCCCGCTAATCTCTGTGCCTACTCCCTCCGTGCATCTCAATCGCGCGATAGTCGTCCGATCACCTGCTCTTGGATCTAACGATCCACAACCATATAATGCACTCGCGATCTCCGAGCTTTACCCGCTTGAGAGCACAAGAGATTTGTGGTTTTGCTTGGGTCCCTTATGGTTACATGTCATTCCCATGTTAACTTGCGTGCCCTCAAGAAAAAAACCACTTGACAGCCAAAAGCGGTGCGATGAGCCTCTGAAATCGCTCCCCACGTATGGTAAAACCATCCATTATTCCCTTTGTGTCAAATTTCAAAAAGTTAATCGTTAACCATTTAAATGTGAAAACTCTCATTTTCACTCTTTTCGCTTGTTTTTTCAGAGAAACCTGTTTAACCCTACCTGCACCACCCTGAGCCTTTGAAACCTATTTTTGACCTCTGATTACCATCTAAACATTGCGAGGACTCCTTCCACAAAATTTATTGCTCCCTAAAGCCATTGCGGCCCTCCCTGTCAGCCTGTGTTTTTCTTAACAATTGTTGTATTTTGCAAGTGATTAGTATAAGACCAGGAGATTGGATAAATGGTTTTTATACATATAAATCCTATTTGTTCTAGATTCTCCATAAATGAATTCAAATGATTTTCTTGTACAAACAAAAATTAGGTTTAAACCAAAGACAGAGCAGAAGGAAACATTTACACAGTAAATGTTAAAATAGATAATTTATACAATTAAAAGACAAAATAGAGGAGGAAAATAAAACATACAGTTAAAATACAAATAGATGATCAATATCCAAACTAGCTGATGCTGATACATGTGAAAACTAAATGATTTACTGTTGAAATACACAGTAAAAACTTGAAATGTACAGTCAAAGTAAAAAAGGCACAATAAAGGATATTGACAGGTCAATAAGGTCAAAGAGTATCAGATTAAAGTGTATCATATGAAAGATCATAAGTGAAGATGAAATCCAGCATGAATATTGGTGGGCTCCAGTATTGTAGCAATAATGCTACAACTCCTGGAGCTTCCTTCTCTAATTTTATCAACCCGGTAGTTCGTAACAAACTTGGAAGCGACGGTGCTGTATGCACAAGTACTAGCTCTTGTCGCAGCTGTCACTTGGTCAGCTGGCACAAGTCCGCTAGGGCTCAAGCCAAATTATATATGCTCTCAGAAGAAGCTTTTTAGGTGATGAACGAAATCTATCTCGAAGGAAATTAACCTACTTTGCAAGAATGAACTGAAAGCCAACAAAACATGGAAACTCTAGTAAACCCTAACTTGACCAGCTTAATCCTTACGATGCAATGGTGGGAATGCAACTTCTAAAAATGATGCCATTACTTCTAGTGAGTTGAGATGCATGAGTCTAAGCTACTTTCATCTGAAGAGAACATGTTTTTGTATTTTTTCTCAAGTGGTTGGAGTTATTATGACTGTGCTGCTTACTGGGTCTTGACTGTGCAGGGGTAGTGAAAGGGGAGGAAGGCTTGGAAAAGGTCAGGAGGACTCTGAGAGGTTCCAGGGGATCCCTAACATCATTCCACAGAAGTTCACAACGTTCAGATGCCTGGCAACCGTGTTTGCACGCTTCTACAGGATGTCTGCAGGGGATCCTACAGGAAGCTCGGGATTTCTACAGGAAGTCTGCTAACTTCTACAGGATGTTCTGCAATTGGAATTTTGGGTGATGGAGGAGTGAATGAGCTGGATGGGTGGATAGGTAGGATGAGAGGGGAGCTTGTGATGGCTTATGAACGGAGAGATGAGATGGAGAGGGGGTGTGTAAAGCTGGTTGGTCGATAGAAGGGTAGAGGCAATGGAAGGCCGAAAAGGTAAAGCAACGTGGATAACAGAAGAGTTGGTGGGCAAATGATCTAGCTAGGAAGTAAGGAGATGGCTTAGGCACGGCTGAGAAAGATAAGGGAATGATAGAGTGATGTTGCACAGTGTAAATGAAACAAATCACCTCTGTCTTGCACAAAACCGAGAATTCATCAACCTATTCTAACTATTTTATTGAAAACCAAAGAACAACAATGTAGTTCTAGAGAGAAAACATGCATGGTGCTAAAACAAGGAGTTTTTTCTCAAGATCTAAATGCATGGACACTTCTACCAATGGAAATATTACGTTAAAACTTGCATGAACATATAAAACTACATTTTTGGTGGTTGGCACAGTCTACACTCCCAATCTCTAAATAGAGGTGGAAGTGAGTGTACAATCAACCTTTTCTTGGAACTCTGATGAATTCTAATCCTCCTACTCTAATCTAAACTACTGAAAGCACTTTATCCCTAAAACTAGCCTACTTAATCACAACAAGAAATTCGAATCAGCAAACTGTATTTTCTCAGTGCATGTAAAGAAAAAGAAATGGAATGCTGAGAGGAAAGACAAGTAACAATACAAAGAAAGGAGGCCTATTTCTCTCAGGTTGGGCCCAAACCTGAGAGCTATAGCTCCTCTAAGAACTCAGGATTGAACTCAAATTTGCCTGCCTTTTATTAAAAGATCATAGTAAAAAATCTAACAACATCATTGCCAAAAATGGCTTACAAAGAGCAAAACAGAGCTATAGCTCGAAATCCAAAATCTGCAACAAAGGTTCAAAAGTTTCCATCGAAGGCTACAGCCTCAATATTTATACATTATGAGGGCCAAGCTGGCCTCCTAAATTAGTGGGGCTTGGCTGTCCAACTAAAAGTAAACTGCTGTTCCTGTAGAATCCGTTGGCTGCCTTCTAGCTCGGTGGTGATAGCTGTTGGGGCTCGGAGTTGGGGTGGAGATCACAAGGAAGGTCATTTAGGCTATGGACAACCTTCATATAAACCCGCAATGCCACCTTGGCTGTCTCCTTGCCTCCATCTGCGTGGTTTTGCTCCATTTAATGTCAAAAAGGCCTGAAATAAACATGTATTAGCCACATAGGCATAATGACTGCCCTCATTCCTACGAATAACACAAATATACTAAGAAATGATGCATAAGTGATAAAAAATGAAGGGTTGAGCAAGGTGAGTAGGCCAAATGAGCCCAAAATGTTACCAAAATTTGGGGCTCATCATCACCCCCCAGCTAAAATATTTGCTCATCCTTGAGCAATTTTGCTCTAGCTCCTTGTCCTTGGCCGAGAACTAGGCCCCGAAATACGCTCTTTCTTTCCTACTCTTGGTGGCTCTGCCTCTTCTGCCCCTGGTGGTGATGACGGTGGCACTCCTTCCGTCTTCTCTGTTTCCTTGAGCCGGGCTTTTGAAGCTGATTGGTCTAACCTTCCTTTCCAAGTAGTTGTTTCTGGGCTCCCCCTCTCGTAGGTGACCGATATCTTCAAGGGGGACCTCTCACTGGGTGAAGTAGGGGCATCCCCTATAGTGATTTGGTTGCTGGATGGAGGCTGTGGCTTGCCCGTTTTTATTCTCACACTTCTTCTAGCTTTAAAATATAGAGGGGTCTCCCTCTTTCTCTTCTCCTTTGGCTTAGGAGGTGTACTGAGGGCGGCCAGCACAGCTGCTGCCTCCCTTGCAAGAATGTCAGCTTTCTTCTCCTTGGGTTTTGCTTTTTCAGGGCTTCCTGTAGAAGGCCCTTTTCCAGCTGATTTCGGGCTTCCTGTAGAAGACCCTGTTTTAGTCAATTTTGGGCTTCCTGTAGAAGACCCTTTTTCAGTTGATTTCTGGCTTCCTGTAGAAGCCGGCTTTGGTTTTCCTGTAGGAACAGGGGGCACCACTTTAGTTTGTTTTGCTGCATGTGTTTCACCTTTTGGCTTGGTTGAGGTTGCTGTCGAGGCACTTTTGCTGATGTGGACCTTCTCAGCCTTGTCCACTCTGCTTTGCAATCTTTTCTCTCTAGCTGTCAACATGGGTGTGGCACCCTCTTTCTCTTGTTTCTTCTCTTGCTTTTTCTTCTGCTCCGTGGTCGTGGTCTTCTGGCCTTTGTCTTTCTTCCCTGCGGGCACGGACTCCTTCTCCTCACTGCTAGATGAACCGAGCTCTTCGGTCAGCATTTTTATATCCCCATCCTTGGTCAAATTTCTGAAGGCTTCCCATGAGAGAGGAACCTTGTATGTGTGGAGCGCATCCTCCACGAGGAGTTTGATGAGTCCATGGTGGGCTACCTGGTCTGGTGTGCCTTCTTTCAACTTGGTGGCACACTCAATCAGAGACTGTAGTAGAAAGTAGGGGAAACTGAGTTTGTTTTCTACAGGTAGGTCCATCTGGTGCCTTAATTCCGTGAGTAACCAAAAATGGTACCCATATACAATGCTAAAACGGCCTTCGCAGGTGATGTACTTCATAATTTGCAGGCTAACTTCATTCCACGGTGGCAGTAAACTGGTTCTACGAACCCCATTTTTATCTTCTGAGAATTCCTCCTCTGGTGGAAAGAATTCTTTCTTAGCCTGTTGGCTCAATTTCCTTTCTTCTTTATCCCATGGTAATCCCATTGGGAGCTCAGTAACTCGGCTGATAAATTGTGGAGTGAGTCTGAGACTCAAACCCCTGAAGTTAACGGTGGCTAATGTTTTGGATTTCGGCCTCAGAGCTTGCAAAAACTCCTCTGCCACCTCGTCATCATAGCCCTGCAATTTGTCACAGAATGATATCCATTGCGCTCGCGTGAAGAGCTCCAACACCTCAGGATTTTCTCTTAGCTTTGTGGAGTCAGTTGGTTCCCTTCTGATGAACCCACCCGGCATGGTGAAAAATCTGCGACGTTAACTGGAGGTGGCGGGTGTGGAAGAAAATTGGCTAACTGGGACAGAGCGTAGAATTACGCCTTTGTCATGCATACAATTCACGAAGCTTATCCCCCGAGGACCTTAACACCGCTTAATTATACTGACATCCTGTAGGACGACAATTCATGCAACGGCAGACAATATTTGAAAATTTTTTCTACGACCAGACTGTAGACGTCGATTCTGCCACCCTCAAAACCAATTGCATGGAAGCTTCAGGCCTACCTTTTGAATCTGCCACCTTTTGACGTGAGGAACCCGATTTCCTGTAGAAACAGCTTTCCTGTAGAAGCAGCGCGCGCATTCCGGAAGATACTGCAGTGGGTCTGTGCTCTCTGTGCTGCTTAACAGGCGTTCGAATGGCCAAAGACTCGGAGTGTCGAGCTGCAGAGGGATCCGGATGATCACTCGAGTTTCAAACGGTGAATGATAAATGCGTGGGGTGGCAATCTAGCCGATTAGATTTGAATTCGGCGGAATCCATGGCGCGGGGGTGAGCTGTCCCTGCCGGACCGTTGGACGACGTCACTCCATCATTTTTCTGCAAGTTCCCTTACTGCCGCATCATTCCCCGCAGATCCGCCGCCGTCATTTCTGTTAAACTCGTTTCTCTGCGACTGGATGGCTCTCACGTGTGCACTGCCCGTTCCTTTTTGCCACGACCACCGTTCAAACATCCGACTAGACCACTGACTGGTCGACGTGGCCAGTCGAATGGCCATACAACCGCCCAACCTATTCACTTTTCACTTGCAAACATTTTCAAAGTAAAATTCATGCAATTCGACGGAAGAAAGGGTCAAGGCACTTACCTGTGCGGCCGCAACACGATTCTTTAGGCTCTTGGACGACGATGAGTGGATTTATTTGCTGCTGGTGGATTTGCACAGGCTCGGAGGTTCATATTCACAGGCCGCTGACGATGAATTTGAGGCTTCGGCTGCATGCACCCGCGTGATCTTTGCATGTTGCAGGCGGTGGAATGGTGTGCACTTTAGTGGGCTTAACTGCTACGGGACTTCTGCAGGATGTCCTGTAGCAGTTTTTCCTCCTCGGGTGCATGCTGCACGCCGAAGGCAGTGGCCTCACGATCACCCTCACAGAGCTCATGGATGGCTGGGATGGATATGGTATGACATCTCAGCGTTTTTTCATTTCCAAAAATTGCTTTCTCTTGATACTCAATTATCTGCTTTGATGGTGCAGGTATCTTCATTGCATGTCGACAGGGGTGGTAGAAAGAGGTGACAACAGTGTGTAAGGGTGAAAATAGTAGTTTGCATGCGTCCAAACCGATCCTTGGTCGTTAGATCTCCTCATATAATCAGTTCTGGGCCGTCAAAAACCTCTACAGGAAGTTTCCTGTAGAAATACAGAACTTCCTGTAGAAAGTCTGTACTTCCTGTAGAAAGTCTGTAACTTCCTGTAGAAAGTCTGTACTTCCTATAGAAAGTCTGTAACTTCCTGTAGAAGACTAGGCTGTGATGAAATCGTGCCCATACCTTGGAAAAGATGAGTATTCTTGGAGGAGGTGCTGGTGAGGTCTCCTGGCAGCATGATAAGGATCCTTGACTTTGAGTTGAGAGACCTCCTCTCCTTCATAGAACACCTGCAACCTGCATGCATTTCCACATTATAAACTTGCTGTCCCTGTCTTCTTTTGCATATTGTTTTTTCTTTTTTCTTTTTCCTTTTTTTTTTTGAAAGATAGCAGGGGCGCCTTAATAAGGTTTTCACCCTTGCCATCTTCCTTAAGCGCCTCAGAGAGGTTTTCACTCAAGGATATTTTTCAAATCTTCTTTTTTTTTGAAAGACAATAGGGGCGCCTCAATGAGGTTTTCACCCCTACCACCTGCCTTGGGAGCCTCAGAAAGGTTTTCACCCAAGGATCTTTATTATGTTTGTTTTTTCTCTCTCTCTTTTTTTTTTTTTTTTTAGATCTTTCAGGGTATGCCCAAAGCAGAGGCATAACCTTTCTCTATGACCAACATTGATTTCTCCATGGTTTTGATGAACTCTTGTCTTGAGAGAGGTTTCCTGTAGATCTTCAATCGATGCCCATTGACAAGCATGGGGATGGCCTCCTCATCAATGGTCCGAATAAGAACAGATCCATTGTCATGACTTTTTTCTACTGCATATGGTCCCAGCCATCTGGTTCTCAGCTTCCCCTTGAAATCTTTGTGCCTGGAGTCATACAAAAATGCCCAATATCCTGGCTGGAATTTCTTGTCATTGAGGTGTTGGTCATTCCCCACCTTTCTCTGAAGTTGAACCACTTCTGAGTGAAGGAGGGCCTGCATTCGGTGCTCGTCCAGTCCATTCAGCTGCAATAACCTTTCTTGCTGTGCATGGCTGAGATCTAGGTCCAGCTGAGCTGCCATCCTCAAAGTGTTATATTCAAATTCAATGGATAGCAAAGCTTTCTTCCCATAGACCAGCTCATAAGGTGTGAAGCCGGTGGTGGTCTTCCAAGTGGTGTTGTAAGCCCAGGTGGCCTCAACCAGGCGATCTGCCCAATCTTTCCTACTGCTGCTCACCACCTTAGTCAAAATCCCTTCCAATGCTCTGTCGGTGACTTCCAGTTGCCTATTTGCCTGTGGATGATAGGGGGTGGAAGTCCTATGCTTGATTTTGTGATGAGCTAGTAGGTCTTCAATTAAGTTGGATGTGAACTGGCTTCCTTGATCGGTGACCAGCTCTCTTGGGTAGCCAAATTTGTAGAAGATGTTCTCTCTTAAGAACTCAACCACCTTTTCTTCTGTTGCTGCTTTGATTGCTTTAGTCTCTGCCCACTTTGTCAGGTAGTCAGTGCACACAATGATGTAATACCTTTGCCTCGAAGGAGGGTTGATTGGACCCACAAAGTCCATACCCCACTTCTCAAATGGCTCAAGAGTCACTTGAGGTTGGAGAGGCATCTCATCCCTTTGAGTCGGTTTCCCCATTCTTTGGCATCGGTCACATTGGTTGATATACCTTCTGACATCTTGATGAAGTGTGGGCCAATAGTAGCCTGCCTGCAAGATTTTGAAGGCAGTCCTCTTTGTTGCAAAATGTCCTCCACAAGGCCCATCATGATAGGTGAGGAGGATATCAAAGACTTCCTCCTCCCTTACACAACGCCTTAAGATCTGATCAGGGCCAAGCTTGAACAGGTTGCCCCCGATCCAAGTAAATGAGGCACTTTTTCTGATGATTCTGCTCTTCTCTCTTGAAGATAGGTGCGGAGGGAACTGTGCTGAAACAAAGTAGTTTGCTATATTAGCAAACCATGGAGAGAGTACTGAGATAGCAAACAGATGTTCATCGGGCATCTGGTCATCCATTGTTCCATCCTCATCTGCAGACAAATCCAATCTAGATAAAAAGTCAGCAACAACATTTTCTTTACCTGGTTTGTCCACAATGGTCAAATCAAACTGCTACAACAAAAGTAACCATCTAATAATACGAGCATTCACATCTGGTTTATTCATTAAATATCTAATTGCAGCATGATCCGTATGTACAAAGGTTTGATAGCCAGTGATATAATGTTGGAACTTGTTCAGTGCATGGACCACAGCCAAGAATTCTTTCTCGGTTACAATGTAATTCAGTTCAGCTTTGGATAAGTTTTTGCTAACAAAGTAAATGGCATATGGAAGTTTTTGTTCAACTTGTCCTAAAGCTACCCCTATGGCTTTGTTTGAGGCATCAGTGTGGATGTGGAAAGGTAGGGCCCAGTTTGGACCTCTCAAGATTGGGGCAGACACTAACTTGTCCTTTAATTCATTTAGAGCCCTCTGACAATCGTCAGTCCATTTAAACTCCACATATTTTGCCAACAGGCCAAACAATGGTGAGGCTAGCTTGCTAAAGTCTTTAATGAATCTCCTGTAATACCCTGCTAATCCTAAGAAACTCCGAACATCCCTAACCTTTTTGGGAGGTGGAACCTTCTTGATGAGAGAAATTTTGTTAGGATCCACTTGTAACCCTTGGCAAGAAATTGTATGGCCTAGCACGGTCCCTTCAGTCATCAAGAATTCACATTTTTCAGGACTAAGGGACAAGTTCATCTCAATGCATTTGGTTAGGACTTTTCCCAGATTGGACAATGCTTCCTGGAAGTTGGACCCATAAGGAGTGAAGTCATCCATATAGATTTCCACCGCATCATGGACCAGCTCAGAAAAGATGCTCAAGACGGCTCTCTGGAAGGTAGCAGGAGCATTTCATAGCCCAAAGGGAAGAACTCGGTAGGCAAAAGTACCCCAAGGACAAGTGAAGGTGGTCTTATCTTGGTCTTCCGGGCTGATTTGGATTTGGTTGTACCCGCTAAACCCATCTAGGAAAGAGAAGAACTTTTTTCCTGCCAGTCCATCCAACACTTGATCTATGAAAGGTAGAGGGAAATGGTCTTTCTTGGTAGCTTTGTTCAGTTCTCGGTAGTCCACACAGATTCTCCACTTCCCATTTTTCTTGGGAACCAACACTAGAGGGGACACCCATTCACTATCTGAGATGGGGTAAATGAATCTGGCATCCAACAGTTTTTGCAATTCTTCCTTGACAATGTCCTTAAGGGCTGGATTCATTCTCCTGTGGGGCTGCCTAACCGGTTTACAATCCTCTTTGATGTATATGTGATGGGTACAGACCAAAGGATGGACTCCTTTCATCTCCTTATAGCTCCAAGCAAAAGCATCTAGATGACTGGCCAACAGGTTACATAGCTCCTTTTCCTGGGAAGGAGATAGGGAGGAGCTGATCCTTAACGTTCTCTCAGGACCGAACTCTACATTCTTGACTCTGGGAGTGACAGGGTTAGTTGCATAAAGGTCCACTAAGGTGCTGGCTTGGGCATCCTCCACCAATTTCTCTAAGGATAGTGCATTGGGAGGTGGATTCTAGATCAAGGTCTCAATCAAGTCATCCTCGGTTGGGGGGTCTCTTCTAGTGGTGTCTAGGGTGCATAAAGGTGTTGAGTACACCTCGTCTTCTTCTCCTTCCTCCAACCAAAGTGGTAAGTCATGCTCTAAGGAGGGTTGGGCAGGAGGGTATAGGACTAGCTGCTTGGACATAGGACCATTTTTGATGGTCATGTTTCCTGCACGGCAACTTATGTATGCATCTGCAGTGGCTAACCAAGGCCTTCCCAAAATAAGAGGATATCCAGTAAGCTTTGCCTTTGGTTGCAGAACCAAGAAATCTGCAGGGTATTCCCAAGAGTCGACAGAGACCAAGACATCCTCCACAATCCCTTCGAGAGTCACGGTGGAGCGATCTGCTAGTTGCAGGACTGTCGAGGTCTTCCTCAGGGAACCCTGAAGATTGAGTTTGAGCATGGTATCCCTGGTCATCACATTAATGGCAGCCCCCAGATCAATCAAGGTGTGAGGTATAATGGTGCCATTGATGTGGACATCTACTACAGGACTTCCAGGATCTAGGTACTTTGGGCAGATGATTTGTCCTAACATAAGGTCAGACAGTTGTCCTATGACATTGATGGTTGAAGCATCTCTCTTTCGCCTGCCTGGGTGTTTGAAACACTTTTCCTTAACCAGTTTGTTGTATATTGGCACATCCTTGATGGCTTGAAGAAGTGGAATTTTCACACACAACTGCTTGAGCTCTCCCAGAAGCTCATCCTCCTCTGGGTTGGGTTGTGTGGTGGCTGCTAGTCTCTCAGGAAAGGGTGGAATAGCCCTTGGTTCACTTTCTTGTTTGTCTTCCTCGTCCTCTGGGGGAGGAGGTTGGCGATCCGGAAGAGTCTTTCCAGATCAAAGATTGATCTCCTGGATCTCCACAGCATAGGTAGGGCATGATGTTTCCCTAGTGTATACCTGCTGGGCCTGTCTATTGTTGGGGTTCGGGTTTGGTTGAGCAGGCATTTTAGGTTTCCTTAGAGGAGCAGGAGGTAATGGTTGTGGTTGAACTGGTGGTGGAGGCAAAATGGCGGGAGGAGTGTTGTACTGGGGCCTCCACCCCGACTGAGGTGCATTCCACTGAGGCTGTGGCTGGGCATGTGAGTGATATGAATGAGTAGTGGGCTGAGTAGGGTACTAAGGTGGATAAGACCATGGAGGGGGCATGGACCAGGAAGGATGAGCTGGGGGACCCCAAGAAGGCACAGGAGTAGATTGGTTGGGGCTGTAATAAGCTTGGGGTGCCCCTTGCATCACCTGCTGATAAGGTCTAGGTCCTTGTGGCCTCCTTTGGTTGAGGAAATAGAGAGGTTCAGTGGGGGCTTCTGTCCCTTGGTACATGGCTTTAAGCCCAGGTAAGGTTGTACATTGATTTGTAGGATGGTCCTCCTCACAAATGAAACACACTTCAACCGAATGCAATGGGCATTCGTTCTTAGGGTGTCTCCTTGTGCACCTAGGGCAGAAGATAGCCAAGGCCCTCTCAGCTTCTTCCTTCTTCTGCTGGATCCTGAATGTGTCAAGTTGCATGGCAATGGTCTGTCTCACCTCACTCTTGAGATCTTCTAATTGATTTGCAAACCCATGTTTGGAAAAAGGAATACCAGCTGAGAGGAGGTTTCCTCTACCTCGTTTCTGGGCTGCCCTAGAATGGTTTCTAAACACAGTCTTTATGTCTTCATAAGGTAGTTGGTAAATATCTCCTCCAGCTAACATGTGAAGGGTATCTAAGAGGTCTTAAGGGACTCCTCGGAGCAGGACCAACTTGAGGGATTCAGGGTCAAGTGTGCACCTCGCCCGTTTATAGCTAAGTTGGAACCTTTCCTCATAATCCTCTAAGGACTCATCAGCTCCCATGGTCATGCGAAAGATTTCTCCCTTGGTTTCCTTGGACCTACAGTAGTCCCGGTACTTGGTATTGAAAGCTTGCTGCATCTGAGCCCAAGTAGTGATACTGTTCCCAGGTAAGCCCATGAACCAGCGTAATGCTGCATCCTTAAGGGTTGAGGGGAAGAGTTTCAGCTTCTGCTCATCTTCAGTATAGTCATAGGTTCGGCAAAGGACAACAAACTCAAACAGGAAGGTGTCAGGATCTTCGGTAGTCAGTCCATGGAAGTGAGGTAAAGCGGAGGGGCTAATATTCTTCATTTTCATGTCTCCATTGGTTTCTCGGATGGGGAAAGCACCTTCTATTCTCTCATCTTCTTCCCTATTGTCAGCCATAGCTTCAGATGGAGTGGTCTCTAACTCTTCTTCTGCTATAGGATCTTCGTATATCTCAGGAGGTTCACCTATAGGTTCTTCTGGATCACTGTCACCAAAGAAGAGAGAAGGGTGACTTCGTGACGTGGTGGGGGTGTTGGGTAAGAATTTGCCTGTTTTATCACAGTTCCTATGAGGCATGGAATGGACAGACTTCTTTTTGATTGCTTTTGTTTTTTTCTTTGGTACCTGCAAAAACTGAAACAGATTGATCTACAACTAACTATCTTTGCTGAAATGAAAAGGCAGAATTGAAATGAAAGCAGGAAAGAACTAGTCTACTTTGCTCAAACGGAATTGCAGGAATGGAAATGCTAGTTTACGCTTGCAAAATTGAAATGCTAATCTATGCTTTCAAAAATGAGATTGCAGAATTGAAAGGTTAAGCTATGAAAGCAGGAAATGTCTATGCTACTTTTGCAGAATGGAAATGAAATAAACTACTTAGCAGAAGACAAGAGTAGGAAAATAGAAGAAAAGCAACAATTACTAATACTCTGACGCTTCCCCGGCAATGGCGCCAAAAAATATGGTGGGCTCCAGTATTGTAGCAATAATGCTACAACTCCTGGAGCTTCCTTCTCTAATTTTATCAACCCGGTAGTTCGTAACAAACTTGGAAGCGACGGTGCTATATGCACAAGTACTAGCTCTTGTCGCAGCTGTCACTTGGTCAGCTGGCACAAGTCCGCTAGGGCTCAAGCCAACTTCTATATGCTCTCAGAAGAAGCTTTTTAGGTGATTAACGAAAGCTATCTCGAAGGAAATTAACCTACTTTGCAAGAATGAGCTGAAAGCCAACAAAACATGGAAACCCTAGTAAACCCTAACTTGACCAGCTTAATCCTTACGATGCAATGGTGGGAATGCAACTTCTAAAAATGATGCCATTACTTCTAGTGAGTTGAGATGCATGAGTCTAAGCTACTTTCATCTGAAGAGAACATGTTTTTGTATTTTTTCTCAAGTGGTTGGAGTTATTACGACTGTGCTGCTTACTGGGTCTTGACTGTGCAGGGGTAGTGAAAGGGGAGGAAGGCTTAGAAAAGGCCAGGAGGACTCTGAGAGGTTCCAGGGGATCCCTAACATCATTCCACAGAAGTTCACAACGTTCAGATGCCTGGCAACCATGTTTGTACGCTTCTACAGGATGTCTGCAGGGGATCCTACAGGAAGCTCGGGATTTCTACAGGAAGTTTGCTAACTTCTACAGGATGTTCTGCAATTGGAATTTTGGGTGATGGAGGAGCGAATGAGTTGGATGGGTGGATAGGTAGGATGAGAGGGGAGCTTGTGATGACTTATGAACGGAGAGATGAGATGGAGAGGGGGTGTGTAAAGCTGGTTGGTTGATAGAAGGGTAGAGGCAATGGAAGGCCGAAAAGGTAAAACAACGTGGATAACAGAAGAGTTGGTGGGCAAATGATCTAGCTAGGAAGTAAGGAGATGGCTTAGGCACAGCTGAATGATAGAGTGATGTTGCGCAGTGTAAATGAAACAAATCACCTCTGTCTTGCACAAAACCGAGAATTCATCAACCTATTTAACTATTTTATTGAAAACCAAAGAACAACAATGTAGTTCTAGAGAGAAAACGAAATGATGCTGAAACAAGGAGTTTTTGCTCAAGATCTAAATGCATGGACACTTCTACCAATGGAAATATTATGTTAAAACTTGCATGAACATATAAAACTACGTTTTTGGTGGTTGGCACTGTCTACACTTCCAATCTCTAAACAGAGGTGGAAGTGAGTGTACAATCAACCTTTTCTTGGAACTCTGATGAATTCTAATCCTCCTACTCTAATCTAAACTACTGAAAGCACTTTATCCCTAAAACTAGCCTACTTAATCACAACAAGAAATTTGAATCAGCAAACTGTATTTTCTCAGTGCATGTAAAGAAAAAGAAATGGAATGATGAGAGGAAAGACAAGTAACAGTACAAAGAAAGGAGGCCTATTGCTCTCAGGTTGGGCCCAAACCTGAGAGCTATAGCTCCTCTAAGAACTCAGGATTGAACTCAAATCTGCCTGCCTTTTATTAAAAGATCATAGTAAAAAATCTAACAACATGCCAAAAATGGCTTACAAAGAGCAAAACAGAGCTATAGCTCGAAATCCAAAATCTGCAACAAAGGTTCAAAAGTTTCCATCGAAGGCTACAACCTCAATATTTATACATTATGAGGGCCAAGCTGGCCTCTTAAATTAGTGGGGCTTGGCTGTCCAACTAAAAGTAAACTGTTGTTCCTGTAGAATCCGTTGGCTGCCTTCTAGCTTGGTGGTGATAGCTGTTGGGGCTCGGAGTTGGGGTGGAGATCACGAGGAAGGTCATTTAGGCTGTGGACAACCTTCCTATAAACCCGCAATGCCACCTTGGCTGTCTCCTTGCCTCCATCTGCGTGGTTTTGCTCCATTTAATGTCAAAAAGGCCTGAAATAAACATGTATTAGCCACATAGGCATAATGACTGCCCTCCTTCCTACGAATAACACAAATATACTAAGAAATGATGCATAAGTGATAAAAAATGAAGGGTTGAGCAAGGTGAGTAGGCCAAATGAGCCCAAAATGTTACCAAAATTTGGGGCTCATCAAAGATCAAACAACCAAGCAGCTTAAAGGGCAAAATATCAAAGACCAAAGCCAGTAGAACCTAAATAACAGGGACAATAAGCAACAGTTCAATAGCTATCTCTATCTTCTTATAGGAAGATATTTCCTTTTCCTATTCTTGTAAAAATAGTTTAGGATATTTTCTTAAGTTCTACTATTGTATAAATAACTCTCTTCTCAAGTTATTAAAGGTTCACTGTTCACCATTGAACCAAGTTGACCCTTGAAGAGGCATTTGTAAACACTTGATGTACTTGGCTTTTCTGGACCATTAATACAAGGCAAAGGATTCTGAATTCAGTTTTACACAGTTTGTGTTTCCAGTAAGTTTTTCTAGTTTACACATTGTGTTTTTCTTCATATTCTTATGTCTTATAGAGATACCTAGGTAGGAATAATTGTGTCTCAATATAAGCTTCTGAAATGATAATCTATAAAGAGAATGGATTAATGAACTGCCTGTTTAATTAGTTCCCTCTAAATCAATAAATCATCAGCATCTTGTTGTAAGCATAAGCATATTGCCTTGAACCTTCTGAAAATTGGTCAGAGGTTTTCATACTTATGATTATCTAATTTTCTGTTTGAAAACTGTGATAATCATATTATTTTTTGTTTCTACTCAACAATATTCAAGCTATTTTGTTGGGTTGTGTTATATTCTTTCCACAACTAGCCCACGTAGTTAACTGGGGGGTTAGAGGGGGGGTGGAGCCCCCCTTTCATTGCGCTGATTGCGTAGCGTGGGGGTCACAGGGGGTTTGATGGGTGCAAGTTACCCTACTCTATGGGGTCCATGCAGCGCCTTGGAAAATTTTGGTTTTGGAACCCATGTTAGGTTGGGCGGACCCACCTATGGTTTTGTGCATGATTTTCGCACATGTTTTTGGACGCGATGGTTTTCGATCCATGGTTTTGGATGCGATGATTTTCGGTCCATGGTAATGGATGCTTCAACATGTATAAATATGTATTATAACATTGAAAGGAACATAATGAAAAATCAAGCTGGTAGTCTCAGTTTTGGGATCCAGGGGAAAATCTCTATGTATATGTTTTATGTGTTATGCTCTCACATTTTTTATTTTATGTGTTTTAGAATTCGTATGCAGGTAATTTTTGTACGGGGTTAAAACCTACATTTGGTATCATAGTTGTTTTGGCTTCAAGGGGATGCCTTTGTTGCTGAGGGGTTTCCCTCGGGCCTGTGGTAGACCTTGTTCAATGGGAGATTTGTGAGATTTATTCTGGTGGTGAAAGAAGATGGTGAGTAGTGGAAAGATAAAGATCGAGAAATTTAATGGTCAGAGTTTTGAGTTGTGGAAACTCAAGATGGAGGATCTGTTGGAGGATAAATATCAGTGGATCATGGTAGATCCGGGTACTAAACCAATGGGAGTGTCCGATGAAGAATGGAAGAAGTTGGATCAGAAGGTAAAGAGAATAATATGATTGTGTGTCTTAGATTCAGTATTGCTGAATGTATCAGGCGAAGCTACGGCGAAGGCTTTGTCGGAAAAGTTAGGGACCTTGTACCAATCTCAGTCTCTGGTGAATAAACTGTTCTTGTGGAAAAATATGTATAACCTAAGGATGAAATATGGAGACTCGGTGCCAGAGCATTTGAACGCATTTAATACTGAGGTAAGTTAGTTAGCATATCTTGATATCAAAATTTCATATGAAGATAAGTGCATCAGTTTGTTGTGTTCTCTACCAAATTCATGGGATAGTGTGGTTATTGCAATACATAGTAATGCAACTGCCTTGCAGTTTGATGAAATAGTCTCATCCTTGCTTACGGAGAAGATGTGACAGAAAATTATGGAGAGCTAGAATGGCGATACCTTGTCTGTACGAGCACGGTCCCATAACAGAAACAAAAATAAGTCATCGAGTGGGAGATCTAAATCTAGAGGGAGATCTAAATCTCCAGGAAAACCTGTAAAGGTGGTTTGCTGGAAATGTAGAAACGAAGGGCACTACAAAAGGGACTGTAAATCTAAAGCTCCTAACAAAGGAAATGGATCTGATGATGCTCCTTTTGTAGCGGCAAAAACCACCTCAGATGAAGGTGGGGATATGTAATTGGCTTCTTCAAGTACACATGTAGATCATGAGGCATGTTTAATTGACTCAGATGCATCCTTTCACTTCACTCCCCATAGAGAGTGGTTCTGCGAGTATGAGAAATATGATGGTGGTGATGTCTTCTTAGGGGATGATAGGAAGGCTAGAATCGTTGGTCGCAGAAAAGTAAAGTTGAAGTTGTAAGGTGGAAGGGTTAGAACACTTCCGGGTGTTCTGCATATTCCTGCATTGGCCAAAAATCTTATTTTTGTAAGCAAGTTGGATGATGCAGGTGTAAAAACAGTGTTCGAGAAGGATACCTACAAGATGGTTCAGGGAGCACTAGTATTGATGTAGGGAGTTCATATTGGAACTCTGTAAAAGCTGCAAGGTAGCACGGTTATTGATGAGTGCAAAAATTCTGTGGTTCCTGAAAGTGAAGTAGAAAATCTAGAGGTCTCTGGAGAGAAGACCATGTTGTGGCATCAAAGGCTTGGACATATTGGAGAGAAGGGCCTTCGAATAATTCATAGTAAAGGTATGGTAGAAGGTATGAGTAATATCTCTCTGGATTTTGATTTCTATGAAAATTGTGCATATGGGAAGAAAAATCGGGTGAGTTTCCCCTCTTGTTGTAAGAGGGAGAAACAGATATTAGAGCTTGTGCACAGTGATGTGTTTGGACCTATGAAGGTTCCATCACTGGGTAAGTCTGTGTACTATGTATCATTTATACATGATTTCTCAATCAATACATGGATATATTTCCTTAAGAAGAAATCTGAAGTCTTTGACAAGTTTAAAGAATTCAAGGCTCTGGCGGAAAACCAGACAAAGAAGAAGATAAAGGTGCTGAGGACAGATAAGAGTGGAGAGTTTTGCAATGAGGAATTTGAAGAATTTTGTAAGAAGTGTGGTATAGCACGACAGAAGACTACTCCATATACAACTCAGCAAAATGGAGTTGCAAAAAGAATGAACAGGACGTTGATGGAAAGGGCAAGAAGCATGCTTGGTGGTGCTGGGTTAGGATAGGAATTCTGGGTAGAGGCGGTGGAGACAACATGTTACCTGGTCAACAGATCATCTTCATCAGCGTTGGAGTATAAAACTCCACAAGAAGTATGGACTGGTAAGAAACCCTCTCTTTCACATTTGAGGGTATTTGGATGTGATGCATATGTACATATTCCAAAGGAGAAATGAACCAAGTTGGATAGTAAATCTAAAAAGTGCATCTTTATTGGGTATAAGGATGGTTTAAAGGGTTATAAGCTTTGGAACCCAGTAACAAGGAAGGTTGTGTACAGCCGAGATGTGGTGTTTAGAAAGGTGAAATATGTTATTAAATATGAAGTCCAGCCAAAGGAACCTAAGAAGATAGAGCTTGAGCTAAAGGAGGAAGAATCAGACTCTACAGTAGAGGAGGAATTAGAAGATGAAGAGCCACAAAATTCGGGTGTGAGAAGATCAGTTCGAGAAAGAAGGTAGCCAGAAAGGTATAGTCCATCTGGTTTCTGTTCAAATTTTGCTTTATCTATTACTGATGATGATCCCAGAACCGTGAAGGAAGCAGTAGATTCAGAGGATGGAAAACTCTAGAAAGAGGCCATGGTTGATGAAATGGCATCTTTGCACAAAAATGAGGCTTGGGATCTGGTGGAGTTTCCGACTGGAAGGAAACCCAATGGTAGCAAATGTGTGTTCAAGAAGAAGACAAATGCAGAAGGAAAGGTGGAGAAATACAAATCTTGGCTAGTGGCAAAAGGTTATTCCCAGGTGCTGGGAATTGATTTTGGTGATATTTTTTCTCCTATTGCCAAGGTAACTTCTATTAGATTACTTTTATCTATTGCTGCTACTTTTTATTTTGAGGTAGAACAGATGGATGTGAAGACAAAATTTCTTCAAGGGGATCTAGGAGAGGAAATCTACATGAAGCAACCTGGAGGCTTTGTAGTGAAGGGTAAGAAAGAACTGGCATGCAAGTTACAGAAGTCTCTTTATGGGTTAAAACACTCACCAAGGATGTGGTATCAGAAATTTGATACATTTATACGGGGACTTGGCTTCACCAGAAGCAAAGCAGCTCATTGTGTGTATTTTAAATTAATTGGTGACCATGTTATTTATTTGGTCTTGTATGTGGATGATATGTTGCTGGTTGGAAATGACAAAGAAATTATCTAGGATTGAAGACCTAATTATCCTCCAAATTCGACATGAAAGATCTTGGTGCTGCAAACTATATTTTGGGCATGGAAATTAAAAGAGATCGGGCAAAGAGGAAGCTCTGGTTAAACCAGATGAAGTACATTGAGACAATATTGCAGAGGTTTAATATGCAGGATAGTAAACCAGTGAAGGTTCCTATTCCTATAGGTGTAAAGTTATTTGTTGAATAGTGTCCCAAGACATAAGAAGAGGAAGAGGATATGTCCCGTGTTCCATATGCAAGTGCAGTCAGTAGCTTGATGTATGCGATGGTCTGTACTAGACCAAACATTACACATGCAATGGGAGTATTGAGCAGGTTTATGTCAAAACCAGGGAAGGAGCATTGGACAATAGTGAAGCGGGTTTTCAGGTATTTGTGTGGCACTCATGAATATGATTTGTGCTAACAAGGAAGACTAGGACTCGACAAAGTATTGGATATCTGTGGCTTTGTTGATGCGGATTGGGCTGAAGATCTGGATCAGAGAAGATCTACAAGTGGGTATGTGTTTAACCTATTTGGAGGTGCAGTCAGTTGGATGAGTAAGAAACAATCTATAGTGGCACTATCAACTACAGAGGCAGAATACATGGCAGCCACTCATGCAAGCAAGGAAGCAGTTTAGTTACAGAGATTGTGTTCATGTATGGGGTTAGTACATGGAGCTATAAGGATATACTGTGACAGCCAAAGTGAAATTTTCTTGGCAAAGAACCCTGCTTATCATTCAAATACAAAGCACATTGATGTTCATTATCACTTTGTGAGGGATATGATAGAAGAAAAAAAGGTGTTGCTGGTAAAGGTGGACACTTTGAAGAATACTACAGATGCCTTGACAAAAGCTGTGAGCTCTGAGAAGTTCTCTTGGTGTAGAGAAACAATGGGCATTGCAGGGCTGGATAAATGACTAGGCTCTCTAGTGGCCCCCTATGGAAAGAAAACAACAAGTGGGAGAATTTTGGGTTGTGTTATATTCTTTCCATGACTAGCCCACGTAGTTAACTGGGGGGTTAGAGGGGGGGTGAAGCCCCCCCTTCATTGTGCCAATTGTGTAGTAGGGGGGTCACAGGGGGTTTGATGGGTGCAGGTAACGCCAATCTATGGGGTTCGGGGCAACGCCCCAAAAAATTTTGGTTTTGGAACCTATGTTAGGTTAGGCGAACCCACCTATGGTTTTGTGCATGATTTTCGCACATGTTTTTGGACGCGATGGTTTTTGGTCCATGGTTTTGGACGCGATGGTTTTCGATCCATGGTATTGGATGCTTCGGCATGTATAAATATGTATTATAACATTGAAAGGAACATAATGAAAAATCAAGCTGGTAGTCTCGGTTTTGGGATGCAGGGAAAAATCTCTGTGTATATGTGTTTTATGTGTTATGCTCTCGCATTGTTTATTTTATGTGTTTTAGAATTCGTATGCAGGTAATTTCTATACAGGGTTAAAACCTACATATTTCACTGTGTAAAGTTTTATAGCAGTCCTCTACTTTGGCATTAATATTATTCAAAAGGTTAAGCATTACAGTGTTACATCTATTTTATTCATTGGTCCTCCAAATCAAAACAAAAACCCCCAAAAAATTTATCTTAGATGCTCTGGCATTGATATCTGACCACTATTATCTCAGAGGTACAACATTAGTCTGCCCTCGTTGCTGGGGATTTGAATTCCATTAAATTTTCCTAGGACAAGGATATTCATTCTATTCCTTTAAGGTGATTAAAGGTCTAGAAAGGTTAAAATCTTTCACCTGGCTACTCCACTAGCCCAAACTGGCACCTTCTAAGCACACTAGATCTCATTCAGAGTCTGACTTAGTTAATCCTCTGTCAGATCCTAAAAAGCTTTTGAGAAAGGCCGGAACTAAAAGGAGACATCAACCATCTTCTTCTTCCTCTTCTACCTTGCAATCTGAAGAGTTAGAATCATTTGATCCTTTTAGTAATATTCCATATGATCCTGATTTAACACAAATATCTCCTAGGGTTTCTGAACTATTAGATAGAGGAATTGATTTTGATTCAACTTTCCTCATTCATTCTTTTGAAACACATCAAGACCCCCATCTACCACCAGGATCACCTAAAACTGAGTCTGACTTGGGTGTTCATTTACCTTACTACAAACCCACAAATTTCATATCCCCTACCATTTATTCATTCCCTTCCACTTCGGAACAACTTGAAGCTTCTACTTCTGAACAACCTGAAGAGACCATCTCTGTATATTCAAATCCACTCTTTGAAACAAAAGAGGGTATTCATTCACAGGTCCCAGAGTTAGTTCTTAAGACTCCTTTAAAGATATTCAAGAGACCTCCTCCTTCTTCACCTCCACATAATCACGCACCCCCTTCATCACCTTATTATACTTCTTCTACCTCTTCTTCATATTCTTCATCTTCTTCTTCTTCATCCACACAAGCACCTCATACACCACCTTCTACTATGGCATTCCAACCTATTGTACAGGCTAGATATGCAACTTTAGTCTTACCTGCTAACCTAGATGCATTCCCAATTAGTTACTTGAAATACCTTCCCAAGTATGATGGAGAAACTGGTCCAACAACTGAGGACCATCTTCAAGCTTTACTAGACTTTGCAAACAACATGAATATTGAACAAGAAAATGTTTACATGAGATTGTTTTTACAATCACTTGAAGGAAATGTAAGAATTTGGTTTAGGCAGTTACCTGCAAATTCCATTAGAAATTGGGAAGAGCTTACAAACATATTTAAAACCCAATGGGTTGAAATAAAGATCCTCTTTACTTTCTAACTGAGTTTGAAGAACTTAAAAGAAACTTTGGTGAACCTAACAAACTTTATCATAAGATGCCCCCTGATTGTAAACCCCCTGTAGCAGCAACTAAGTCTAGGTTTTCTAAAGCCTTTGAAGATGATTTTGTTGTAATGTTAAGAGAGAGAACTTCAAGAACTCTTGAAGATATGTAAACAAATGATATAGAGGTGGAAGAAAATAGGTCTACTTCAACTTCCTTGAAAGCTAAAGAAGAAAAGGCTCAAAGAAAACTCAAATCTATTCAAGAAGCCTCTAGTTCTTCTACTTCTTCTAAGACTAAAACTGAAGATTCTAAAATAGATGAAATGACTTCTCTTCTTACAAATATATCTAATAGAATTTCCAATATTGAGACTCAACATAGGACAGTTCAAAAAATAGTTACTAGACCCCAAAATCAAAATCAAGGTCAATATAGAAGGAATCCACAATTACAAATTCTTTAGAGACCTAGTAATGATTAGCAGGTTCCCACTCCTTTACTGATAGATGACCAACAACCTTATGAAAATAATATGAGTATTATTGAAGATATCAATAACTTGGATACTTCTTCCAATCAAACAGTTATGATTCCTCTCTCACAACAAAATCAGGTTCAAGAAGATCAAGAATCCTCACAGGTTTCTAAATACCATGCCTTCTTTGAATTTTTAATTGTAGAGTTGAACAAGAGATATGATCTTAGGCCTAGACCTAGCCCTGGAATACCTCCTATGGAGACTCCAATAAGTGAACCTCGTACCAAAGCTGCTAAAACTCAAACAACTGTTATTTGACCATTAAATCAGTCAACTGATACTACTCAAAATGATAAAAATGCTTTCACTACATTTAATGTTGAAAAGGAGTTAGAAAGAGTTAAAATCCCAATTCCACTTTTAGAACTTTCCAAAAAACCTGGGTATAAAAATCAAGTCTCTAAATGGATAAAAAACAACTTAGTTCATGCTGAAAGTGATATCATTAGTCTGCAAGATGAAAAACCAGTAGTTGTCTTTGGTCCTAGCTCAGATATGATAGATGAAATAGTGCCTCCTTTCTATGTAACTCTTAAGACAAATGATTCCATGTTATATAATTGTATGCTTGATTCTAGAGCATCACATAACCTCATGCCAAAAACTATCATGGACCATTTGAAACTTGACATAACTAGATCCTATCATGACTTGTACACCTTTGATTCTAAAAGGGTGCCTTGCTTAGGATTGATTAAGGATTTAGTAGTCACCCTTGCCCAAATTCCAGTGAAAAGTGTAGTGCTTGATATAGTTGTCACAGATATCCCTCCCAAATTTTGAATGCTCCTTTCTAGGTCTTGTTGTGCCAAATTGGGGGGAACATTTCAGATGGATATGTCTTATGCCACTATTCCAGTCTATGGGGGAGAACAACTAAGGTTATATAGAGAGGTAAGATTTGTGCACATTATTTGTAAAACTGACCAGCCAAGGAACCATCCTATTTATGCAATTGATCAGGATTTTGGTTTCTTTCAACTCTCTTCAAACCAAACACATGAAACTCAAGTTAAAATAGAAGATGTAATTGAAAGCCCTATACCAAATCAAACTGATGTATGGAAACTATTATTTGATGGTTATTGTACAAAAGATGGGGCAGGAGTTGAGGTAGTTTTAATTTCACCAAAAAAAGAAAATATCACACAATCATGTAAACTCGACTTCGAGGTTACAAATAATGTGGATGAATATGAAGCTTTCCTTTTAGCACTTCAATTGGCCAAAAGCTTAAAGGTTCAAAAATTAAGTGTTTTTACTAATTCAGAACTGATTTTCAAACAAGTGAGAAATATTTTCCAGACTAAGCAGCCTAGACTTAGGTCTTATGGAAATGAAGTTTGGGATTCAGTTGAAAACTTCTTTGTTGCTTTTAATTTGACTTATATCCCAAGGAATCAAAATATTCATCGAGATGCCTTAGTTGATTTTGCTAGTTCATTTAAAATTATTAATCAGGCCAATTTACTCTATCAAATACACGTCAAATATAAACCATCCATCCTAGACAATCTAAAACATTGGCAGATATTTGAAGATGATGAAAATTTGAAATATTTTCTGGAGGTTATAGATGATTTTTCAGTTCTTCAAATTGATGAAGATAAAACATAAATAGATGAAAATACAAATGGAAATGGTACTTCAAATTTCAATTCAAAAATTGTTGATCATGACATTATTCAATTGTCTAACAATTTTATTCCCGAAGGCCTCATTCCTTTAGAAAAATTGTTTGATCAAAATGATGTCCTCAAAAACCCTCAGTCCATTTCTTCACAAGATGACATAAAATAAATTAATATTGGAACAAATAATCATATTAAAAACATCAAAATCTGTGCATCTCTAGATCCTGAGATCAAAGCTCAATATCTTAAGTTACTTCAAAATTATAGGTATGCTTTTGCATGGACCTATGCTCATCTAAAACCCTATAGTACTTCATTAATACAGCATAAGATTCCTTTAAATCTAGAAGCAGTTCCTTATCAACAGAAACTTAAGAGGATCAATCTAGCTCTTCTACCAATTGTAGAAAAGGAAATTAAGAAAATTCTAGATGCCCAAATCATTCTCCCTCTTAGATATTCTAATTGGGTTGCAAACATAGTTCCTATTAGAAAGAAGAATGGAGAAATTAGAATTTATGTGGACTTTAGAAATTTGAACAAAGCATCATTAAAAGATAACTATCCTTTGCCCAAAATGAATCAGTTACTTCAAATGGTTTTAGGAGCAAAAATACTTTCTATGCTTGATGGTTTTTCAGTCTATAATCAGGTAAATGTTGATTCAATAGACAGAGAGAAGACAACCTTTACGAGACCCTGGGGTACATTCATGTATGCTAGGATGCCATTTGGCTTAACCAGTGCTGGAGTAACATTTCAGAGAGCTATGGATGTAGCTTTTTTGGGTTAGGTAAATAAATCTGTGGTCATTTATCTTGATGATATAACTGTTTTTTCTAAATCTGATCAAAAACATCTAAAGCACTTGATGAAGGTTTTTGACAGGTGTAGAAAATTTGGAATATCATTGAACCCTGAAAAGTCTCTCTTTGCTATCAAAGAAGGAAAACTGTTGGGCCATACAATTTCAAAAGGAGGAGTGGTGATTGATCCCAAGTGTGTGTCTGCCATTGAAACATTAACCTTACCTAGAAGCAAGAAGGAGATTCAAGCTTTTCTAGGCAAGATTAATATTTTAAGGAGATTTATCCCAAATTATGCTGAGATTGTAAAAGATATAACTTACATGCTCTAAAAGGATCATGAAGTTAAATGGAATGTCTCTTCCCGGCATGCATTTGATCATATCAAGAAATCCATCTCTGAAGCTCCCACCTTGGCCAGCCCTGATTATACTAAACCATTCAGTGTCTTTTCCTTTGCCTCAGAAACAACCCTTGCTGTTTTTTATACTACAAAAGAAAGAAGATTCCCATGACCAACCCATAGCCTTTTTTAGTAAGGTTATGAGAGATGTCAAGCTTAAGTATGACATAATTGAGAAGTAAGCCTATGCCCTTATTCAAGCCCTAAAATCATTCAGGATGTATGTCCTACATTCTCTTATTACTACTTATGTTCCTAACAGTGCTATGAAAACTATTTTAAACCAACCAGACACTGATGGGAAGAGAGGTAGATGGATTACTCAAATACTTGAGTTTGATCTAACTATAAAAACTACAAAGCTAGTAAAAGGCCAAGGATTAGCTAAGCTTCTAGTTGAATCCAACTGTAAAGTGCTTGGAATCAATTCTATTTTAGAGATACAAGGGAAGAATCCACAAGAACCTTCCATCCTTGCAAAAGGGGAGAATCCACAAGAACCTTCTCTCCATCTTGAAGAAAATAATCCACAAGAACCTTTACCTTCAGATCAGATCATCCCCTTACACATTGATGACAAATTTTTGTTGTCAGATTGGTACCAAGACATTGTAAATTTCTTGATCCATTTTGAATGTCCAACATCATTCTCCAAAAGGAAATGTAAAACTCTCAAACTAAAACCAGTCAAATACTGTATCATAAATGCAAATTTGTACTAGAAAGACCCACTAAATATTTTGTTATTATGTTTAACAGAATCAGAAACTGAAGGAATCATTGACTAGTTTCATACATGATTTTGTGGAGGACATTATGCTTGGGGAGAAACAATATATAAGATACTAAGGGGATGATTCCTTGTTCTTACAAGTAGGAGCAAAGGTCAAAGGTTGTGTTCCTTGTCAAATGTTTGCTGGTAAGCAAAAACTAGCAACTCTTCCATTAGTTCCATCAATAGTCTCAAAACCTTTTAGCCAGTGGGGATTAGATTTTATTGGAGAGATTCATCCTACTTCAATTAATCAACATATATGGATCCTCAGTACAACAAACTACTTCACTAAATGGGTGGAAGCAATTCCAGTGAGAAATGTTATTGATTCAGTAGTAATCAAATTTATTGAAGAAAACATCTTATCTAGATTTGGTTGCCCAACTCAAATTGTCACTGATAATGCAACATCTTTTTCTACTGTTAAAATGATTGAGTTTTGAAAGAAATATCATATTTTGTTACATCATTCAACTCCATATTACCCACAAGGTAATGGCCTTGTAGAATCATCAAATAAAAGTCTGGTAAAGGTAATCAAGAAGACTCTAGAAAATCATAAAAGGAGTTGGGACTCTCATTTAATTTATGTAGTATGGGCAAACAAAATTATTCAAAAGAGATCCACTGGAAAATCTCCTTTCCAGTTAGTTTATGGGAAAGATGCAATCTTCCCTACTAATTTGGCCTTCCTTGTTTTAAAATTCTTGCAGGTTTCAAAAGATGAACCTGATTATTTTTCAAGGAGAATAAATTAGATTATTGAACTGAATGAAAACAGAGATGAAGTTCAATACAAATTGAAAAAGTATCAGAATAAGATGAAGAGCCTATTTGACAGAAGAGCCAGGGAAAGGGACTTCAGGGAAGGTGATCAAGTACTAAGATGGGATTCCAAGAGAGAAGAAAAAGGAAAACATGCAAGTTTGACAACTTGTGGTTTGGACCTTTAGCAATTGCTGAAGTGAAGGGAAATAGCACTTTTGTGCTACAAAATCTTGAGGGGCTATATTCCGCTTACCCTTTAAATGGAAGTTTTCTCAAACATTACATTTGGTACTGAGAAGTTGAAGTAAATTTCATTACTTCCATTGTAAAAACTCCATTTTCTTTTACTTTTCAAGCTGTCAGTGTGATTTTTTTACAGTAAAGACACCATAGCCTGAGGAGAAGGCACATGAATCTATAGGTTCTCTGCATTCTACAAGAGAAAGCAGTCCCCAGTTGGAGCCAATGTTGTAGCATTTTTTGGTTTTGATAAGTTAGAATTAATTAGTCAAAAAATGAAAATATTTTTCAAAAAATGTTAAGCTAGGATATGGACAAAAAGAATATTGAATAAAAACATTAGGAAATATCTTGATTATATGTCCATATCAAATAAAATGGTAGGATAGATGCCCTAAAAAATGAAGGCAAGGATAAAATGTTAAGTTAGAAAGAAAAAGCAAAAAGCAATAAACTCTAAAAGTGTGCAAGTCCAAGTGCACTACCTTTTACTTTATGTAAAATAATGGTTGTGTGCAGCTTTTCATAAATGCCACAACACATGATAGTCAAATAGTTTAATCTTGGCTAGTTCATGCTTTAAATTTCATGTTTATAGTTAAAGAATAAAGATCTAGCCAAATTGTTTAATCTTGGAAGATCAGTAGTTAGGTAGAGAATAATAAGGAGCTCACTAGTTTAATCTGAGCCATTGGATGTTATAAGGTTAAAATTAGATAGTTTACTTTTCAAAAATAAAAAGGAAAGACAAGTTATACTAGCTTAAACGCACCCAATTAAGTGAAGAAAGAAGGTTAGGGTAAGTAAAGGGTAGGTAGAAGAAAGGTTGCAGAAGTACAAAGTTCATTGAGGCATAAGCACATTTATCATGCTTGATCATGTGTTTCAGTGTGCAGGAGCAGTTATGAAGGTGAAAATATGTTCACAAGCTAATTTGCTTAACTTCCCCTCATTCATTTCATTCCCCACTACAAACTTACTACTTTCCTCATTTTCCCATCATTTCCTAAGATAATACCCTTTTCCCTTCATTTTCACCTTTGCCCCTTGGTTTCACACAATTTCCGAGCAAAGTATCCTCCAAAGGTCATTTCCTTACTCAAAACCCATTTTCCCTAGTGTGAAACTCATTTTCCCATTGAAAAAGTCACTTTCCCCTTGTAATTCTCCTAAAAACCCATAAAAACCCATAATACCCCTTATCCTAAGGTTTTGTCCCCCCTCCGCTTCAT
Source organism: Pinus tabuliformis (assembly GCA_031772625.1). NCBI lineage: Eukaryota > Viridiplantae > Streptophyta > Pinopsida > Pinales > Pinaceae > Pinus > Pinus tabuliformis. Next base: position 1,331,590,292 of record CM062818.1, read on the forward strand.
TTAACTTTAACTCTGCTTTTACCATTTTCATGACAAAACCTTTAAAAACCACAAAACCCCTTTACTTTAAGTTTTTTCTCCTCCCGCATTCTATTAATCCCGCTACATTAACCGTGGTTAAACAAACCCCGCATTTAACCCTCGGTGTGGTTAATAAACTCTTCCCACACATGTTTTACCCATATTGCTAGTGTATTTATTCTCTGGTCCACTTTTATAAACCCATTAGGACATGTTTAAACCCCACTTATTCATTAAAATAATTACAAACCCTTTGTAATTAACCCCCAGGCCCGCTAATCTCTGCGCCTTCTCCCTTGGTGCATCTCGACTGCGCGATAGCTATCCGATAACCTACTCCTAGATCTAATGATCCACAGCCATATCGCCCACTCATGATCTTTGAGCTTTACCCGCCCAAGAGCACGCAAGATTCGTGGTTTTGCTCGGGCCCCTTGTGGTTATGTGTCATTCCCATGTTAACTCGCGTTCCCTCGGGAAAAAACCACCTGATGGCCAAAAGTGGTGCGATGAGCCTCTGAAACCACTCCCCGCATATGGTAAAGCCATCCACTATTCACTTTGCACCAAATTTCAAAAAGTTAACTGTTACCTGTTTAAACGTGAAAACCCTCCTTTTCACTCTTTTCGCTCGTTTTTTCACAGAAACCTGTCTAACCCTACCTGTGCCACCCTGAGCCTCTGCAACCTATTTTTCACCTCTGATTACCATCTGGCGATGTTCCACAGACTTTCCTGCTCCCTGAATCCATTGCGGCCCTCTTGTCAGCCTGTGTTTTTCTTAACAATTGTTGTATGTTGCAGGTGATTAGCAGAAGACCAGGAGACTGGATAAACAATTTTTATACATATAAAACTATTTGTTCTAGATTCTCAAGAAATGAATTCAAATGATTTTCCTATACAAACATAAATCAGGTTTAAACCAAAGACAAAGCAGAAGGAAACATTTACACAGTAAATGTTAAAATAGACAATTTACACAGTTAAAAGACAAAATAGAGGACGCAGATAAAACATACAGTTAAAATAAAAATAGATGATTAATATCCAAACTACCTGATGCTGATACATGTAACAACTAAATGATTTACTATTGAAATACATAGTAAAAACTTGAAATGTACAGTAAAAGTAAAAAAGGCACAGTAAAGGATATTGACAGGTCAATAAGGTCAAAGAGTATCAGATTAAAGTGTATCAGATGAAATATCATAAGTGAAGATGACATCCAACATGAAGATCAAACAACCAAGCAGCTTAAAGGGCAAAAGATCAAGGACCAAAGCCAACAAAACCTAAATAACAGGGACAACAAGCAGCAGTTTAATAACTGTCTCTAACTTCTTTCAAGAAGATATTTCCCTTTCCTATTTTTGTAAAAACAGTTTAGGAAATTTTCTTAAGTTCTACTATTGTATAAATAACTCTCCTCTCAAGTTATTAAGGGTTCACTGTTCACCATTGAACCAAGTCGACCCTTGAAGAAGCATTTGTAAACACATGATGTAATTGTCTTTTATGGACCCTTAATACAAATCAAAGGATTCTAAATTCAGTTTTACACAGTTTGTGTTTCTTGTAAATTTTTCCAGTTTACACATTATGTTTTTCTTCATATTCTTATGTCTTACAGAGATATCTAGGTAGGAATAATTGTGTCTCATTTTACTCCTATAAGCTTCTGAAGTGATAATCTATAAAGAGAATGGATTAATGAACTGTCCGTTTAATTAGTTCCCTCTAAATAAATAAATCATCAACATCTTGTTGTAAGAATAAGCATATTGCCTTGAACCTTTTGAACATCGGTCAGAGGTTTTCATACTTATGATTATCTAATTTTCTGTCTAAAAACCGTGATAATCATATTATTTTTTGTTTCTACTCACCACTATTCAAACTATTTCATTGTGTAAAGTTTTATAGCAGTAACCTCCTTTGGCATTAATATTATTCAAAAGGTTAAGAATTACAGTGTTACATCTGTTTTATTCATTGGTCCCCCAAATCAAAAAAAAAACCTCCAAAACAATTATCTTATATGCTCTGGCATTCATAGCTGACCACTATTATCTGAGAGGTACCACATATTCAATTCAATTGTTTTAACATATTACAATCTACAGTTTTAATCTACAAGAAAATTATGCATTGTTGCTTTCTCCCTTCCTATGATTAGGATCCATCTTTCCTTTTTATTTCTCCTTGTTTTGTAGAAATTCTCACTGTAGATCCCCTGATAATGCAACGTTTCTAAAGAAAAATACTAGATCTACTACTACAATCAAACTTTGTGGAAGCTTAATCAATTTGAGCAAGATTAATCAGAACACATAACATAGAAGAAGAAATCATACACATGAAACACAGAAGAATACTCTGGGGAAAGCCTCAGCTAAAAACCCCGCTATCTGTATTATCATACAAGTGGAAATATCTCAGGATTACACAAAGCTTTAGCTCACAAGCTATCCAGCTCTCAGTACAATCCCTCATTGCTACTCATAGACAGAATAGACAACACATGTGCCTTTTCCTCTGCCCTCCAAGCCTCCTATTTCCTTGCGCAGTTTTCCCTGGGTGCTCCAGCTGTAACCCTGTGTGACACTGATCTCACACACTGCTCCAACACACTATAACACTGCGCAAATCTCAAAGGAATGAATTCCTTCTGCATGCAAGAGATTTTCTTATAGGAAAATTCTTGGAACTGATAGTACATTGTCCCTATCTTTAATCTCAACTAGGTCTTTGTCTGTACTGACATGCATGATTTATTTATAAGATAATATTTAGTTATCTGAAGTACACTAGTTTCATGCATGCATGCATTAACTAACTGAACTCACAATCAGTTCCACAAACTATTTGGAACTAATCAAACTAGACTTAACTCAGTTAACTAAGCTAACTAATTACAACTCATCCTTATCTCCTTAATTAAGGGATAACTTCCTCAATCAAAGGAATAATTGTTGCATGACTTCACAAAGACTTCATGTTTGAATTTATCCAACTAATTAATCCAGGATGAGTTAATTAATTATTTTTCAAATAGCTGTTGAAACTAAATTCAAATTTTAATTCTCAATTTTAATTCAAGGACAAATTAAAATTGGAATATATCCTGAAATGCTATCTATAGCAATGTTATTTTTAGCATTTCTTGTTGCTATTTTCAACACTCCCTCTCAATAAGAAAGGGATTATCTACCACCCCAATCCTGTCTCTATGGAACTCGAATTTACACTTTGACAATGCCGTAGTCAAAATGTCAGCATCTTGCTCCTCGATCGAAATATATTACAACAACATGATCCTCTTCACCACATAGTCTCGAAGATGATGATACCAGATGTCGATGTGCTTGGACCTATCATGAAATACTGGATTCTCAGATAGTTTGATACAACTCTGATTATCACAATAGATCACAGTTGGATCCATCCTCTGATCAAACAAACCAACTAGAATTTTCCGCATCCAAATGACCTCACATGCTGCCTAGCTTGCAGCCATGTATTGAGCCTCTGCTGAGCTAAGTTCAACTGACCTTTGTTTCCTGCTGTACCAAGAAACTAGATCTGAACCAAGGTTGAAAATTCCTCGTCATGTGCTCTTCTGATCTGATGGACTCCCTACCTAATCTACATCGGTGAAGCCCTGAAGTTTCACTCCCTCTGTTTGTTTATACCATAATCCATACTGAGATGTACATCTAAGGTATCTCAGCACATGCTTAGCTGCCTTCCAAAATAGCTTGGTAGGCTGAACCATAACTTGACTCAGTGGGTTCACCGCAAAGCACAAATCTGGTCATGTGTTCACTAAATACATCAATGAACCCACAAGCTTCCGATACATAGTAGCTACTACTACCTCACCTGAAGTAGCATTCTCCTTCCTCCAATTACCTACTAGACGAGTTTGCATGGGTTTGCACTTTTCCATGTGGAATCTCTTGAGTATCTCATTGGCACATACTTGCCTTGAGACACAAACATTTCTCCATCCTTCTACCACACTTCCATGCCTAGGAAGTAGTGCAAGAGACCCATGTCTTTCATCTTGAACTCTCTTGCAAGTGTAGAGCTGTAACAAGGGTCTTTTTCACCTCTAGTTATCTCACATTATAAGTCCATCCGGGAGCGTTTTGTTATTGCAAAGGGTATCTCAATTTGAGGCTATTTGTCAGAGTAATGCTTATTAGTATAGGTCTAAGAAATACAAGAGTAAACGGATGCTAAACTATGGCTAAATTACTTTTGCATAAGGAAATCACACGCGGCAACTTTGTCAGTCAAGGGTACGGAAGTAGTAACCCATCCCTCTAGAAAGTGATGAAGGAAAAGGAATTAGAGTATGGATCATGGATCTGGGAGCATAATAGCGTCTGCTGTGTCTCACGACAGCCTTGATCCTCCTCCCACACCAAACCAATGAATGCAAGTAAAAAGGAACGGCAAGAAAGCAGAATGGAACGAAAATTCAGAAATGGAACAGCAGTAAAAGGAACAGCAGTAAAGAAACTAAATCTCGCGAGTTCAACACTCTCAATTCTTGGCATCAACTTACATACAAAGAAAGAGCAATCTTTTGTACAAGTAGACAGCTTAATCAAATGGAACAGCAAACCACCACAAACAGGAAACGTCAATCATATGTACACATAATCTGAAATGATCACCAGTAGTCCATCACTCCAACCATATGTAGCTGAAACATTCCACTTATAAATTCTGTAACGGAAGTGAACAACTCAGAACAATGTTATGTGATCAATTCTGGAAATATGATGTAAACTTGTTACAAAGATTTACAAAAGGAAAACTACTGATGAACGAGTATGGAACAACATGTAAGTATATCAGATTATTAAGAACAATAAACAAACCACACAAAGCCAAACTGTAATGATACAATCAGCCAGTGTCCGTTGGAGCCGGGCCCTTAGCTTCCAATGGCACACCGCCGTAACTTACTTCAGATGCAGGGAGAAGGTAACATCAAATATATTATATTAACGCATCAATGATAGTACAGCAAACTAAGTCTCAAAGAGACTCGATAGTCTGAGTTTAAACCAACTGTGAAGTCTGTAAACAGAAAGTAAAGATACAAGATAATCAATAGTCCCTGAAGTCTTCGATGCTGCCCCTTTTTATACAAGTAATGGCGGAGTTAACTAAACAACAAAATAATTGAAAGTAACGATCCCTCAGGATCAAAGATCCTGAGGGATCTGTTAAACTGTTAACTCCTCTCTTTTCTCTGCCTAGCCTTCCGAACTGATAGTCCTTCATCTCGTCCCGGATTAATCTGCCTTGATTTACTCGCCCTGGTCTGGACTTTATTTGGTTTTGGAGGGACAGCAATTATCTCCTCATGGAACTCTCGTTTTGCACCGCGCCTTCCTACTTTTGTCTTTTCCTGCATAGAGAAGATAACTATTAGTGATTGGGTCATTCGTGCTCATTCTCATTACATTTTCCTTATTTTATAACAAAGAAAAGGTTACAACTATTGCTTGAAACACCACTAAGTTATTCGTTAAAACATACCTTTCCAATGCTCTACAGCAAGATCCTCCTTGCATGACTTGATCAACTAATCATCACCTGTTAATATTAGATCATCAACATAAAGAACAATGATCAATGGCTTACCTTCTACCATGATGTGGTATAGGTTCGCATCCGCTTCACTCTTTGTCAAGTCTAACTCGGTGAAGTAGCTCTTGATCCTAGTGTACCAAGCACGAGGTGCTTGCTCCAGCCTGTACAAAGCTCTCTTGAGTCGGCACACATGTGACTCATGATCGAAGGTCTCAAAACCTTCCAGCTGCTCTATGTACACCTCTTCCTCAATCTTACCATTGAGGAAGGAAGTCTTCACATCCATCTGATGGATCTTCCAACCCATCTGTGCTAATAGTGCCAATATTGATCTGATAGATGAGTACCTTGCTATAGGAGAAAATTTCTCATCATAGTCTATCCCCTCAACCTGTGAGAAACCACAGGCAACAAATCTTTCCTTATGTTTCTCCACACTACCATCAACAGCTTGCTTTACCTTGTAAAGCCAACAGGAACTCACAACTGACTTGTTCTCTGGTATTGGAACCACATCCAAAACATTGTTCCGAACTATGGAGTCATACTCCTCCACCATAGCATCAACCCAAACAGGCTGCTGCACTACTTCCTTAAAGGAAGATAGTTCGGTCTCTACACATTCCCTAACAAGGGTCATGTAACCAGTGTACCGCTTAGGTGACCTCCTCTGTCTATGCTGAGAAGATGGCTCTCCCACATTCTCTCTCGCATCCATCAATAATCTGTCAGATTTCCTTGTGCGTTTCTGCCCCTCTCTGGAAGACTCTGCATGAGTGGATGTATCCACTCTTGGAACCTCTGCATGCGACTACTCCGCATCAGTCTAAGGCTCCTCCTCCTTAGGAACCAAAAGTTCCTCCTCTGCCTGCAACTTGAGCTCCCTCTCAAGGGAAACTCGCATGGCCTTTAGCTCATTGAACTTAAGATCTCTGCGAACCACTGTCCTCTAACTGGTAGGCAAATACACCTGATAGTTGTGCTGAGTATCAGTGTACTCCACAAGTATCCCCAACTCCACTATCATCTCTAGCTTCTTCCGGGCATCCTTGGTCACATTGCAATAAACCGATGAGATAAAGATCCTGAAGTGACCCACATCTGGTCTCTTCCCAGAGAAATCTTCCTCTGGTGTCCTCATCCCAAGTATGCAATGCGGGCTTCTATTTTACAAATAGACCATTGTGTTGCATGCCTCAGCCCACAAATGAAGTGGTAGGCCTTGGTCATGCAGCTTTGCCTGAGCTACTCCCACAATCATTATGTTCTTCCTCTCGGCCACCCCATTCTGTTGTGGGTTATGAGGTGCCATCAACTCCCGTTTAATTCCTTCTGTTGCACAGATGTCCTTAAAATCTTGAGATACATACTCTCCACCATTGCCACTTCTCAAAGCCATGATCTTCTTCCCTGATTCTTTCTCAACCAAAGCTTTGAACTCACAAAATTTTGAGAAGGTATGATCCTTCTTTTGCATGAAATAGATCTAGCACTTATGAGAAAAATCATCAATGAAAATAACATAGTACCTTTGTTTCATGGTGGATGCTGTCGAGAATGGTCCACACACATCTGTATGAACTCGCTGCAAGGTCGCCTCAGCTCTATTGTCTTAATCATGAAAGGAATATTTTACATACTTACCCAAGGTACAACCTTTGCATGTGTCTACTTGCTCAAGTTTACCTTTGTAGAGATTTGTTGCATGATCTTCAAGGCCCCATGATGCAAGTGGCCCAACATTCTATGCCATAACTCGCCAATATATTGGCTTTGCACCAATTCTGCTTTGGAACTTAGTGCAGCACAGTCATCTACCTCTAGCTTGTAGAGATTCTTCACTCGAATCCTAATCCTCTTCGCCTGACCCGTGGCGATGTGTCTTAGGAATGCCTTTCCTCTACTGAAGACTACATCATAGCCTTTGTCTTCCAACATTGTGATGGGTACCAGGTTCTTCTTTAGTCTAGGCACATATTTTACATTAGTCAGGGTGAGAGGAGCTCCATGCTCCCTCTAAAACACAACTGTGCCTTCACCTGAAACACGATACTTTCTATCATCACCCATCTCTATGCACATCTTGAGGTCTTTCTCCTGCAAGGTACTGAACAAAATCTTATCGTTGGTCATGTGGAACGAAGCTCCACTGTCTAGATACCAAACACAACCCACCATCGATGAAACCATACATGCAATGAGGGTAAAATCCAATTCAAACTGAGAGAACAATGCCTCACCTTCAGATCCCTTCGAGGATCCCTTCAATGGACAATTAGTTGCATAATGGCCCACCTCATGAGAATTAAAGCATCTCACTTTAGATTTGTTAATCTTCTTCCCACCATGAGAAGAACTTGATTTGGAATGGGAAGCCTTCCCTTTCCCTTTCCTTGCCTTACTAGCTAAGGCCATATTTTCTTCATCATCATGCTTAGATGAAGAACCATCTCTGGTGCTCCTCCTAATTTCCTCCTGCATCAAATCCGACCATAGTCATTCCCAATCCGACAATTTCTCTCTTCCATTCACTGAGTCATGGTAGCTATTCCAACTCTTAGGAAGACCGAGAAGAGCAAGACTCACCATATCATCATCGACTGTCGTGATTCCTACACTTCCAAGCTCATCTCTGCAGGTGGTGAGCTTGTTTAGATATGTAGAAATCACGTCGCCCTTTTCACACTTGATTTTTCGAAGCTTGTCCTTGAGCGCCAACTTCCTCTAGTCATTGTTTTTCTGATATAGGTCCTTCAATGTCTTCCACATTGAAAACAGAGTCTCCTTCCCATGGAGACTCAAGACAATATGGCCTCGAACTCCCTCCAGAAGAATCCTCTTCGCTCTCGCCACACACTTCTTCCATTCCGCCAATTCTTGAGCATTAGCTGTTGCTAGCTTGGGGACTTCTTAATCAATGAAGTCCTTCAAACCATTGCCTTCTAATACTTCTTCCATGCAATCCTTCCATGCTATGTAATTCGAGTTGCCATCCAGGGCATACTCAAATCTCAAGCCATTAAATGCCATTGGTGAATTTTGAGATGTGATAAGAAATCAATTTTGCACCTGCAATCAAGAACTTCAAACTTCGTACTTTTCCTTTCATAGTATACTATTCACCACTTTGATCACCTTTGCTCCAATACCATGTAGAAATTCTCACTGTAGATCACCTAATAATGCAATGTAACTAAATCAAAATACTAGATCTACTTCTACAATCAAACTTTGTGGAAGCTAAATCAATTTGAGCAAGATGAATTAGAACACATATAACAGAGAAGAAGAAATCATACACATGAAACACAGAAGAATACTCTAGGGAAAGCCTCAGCTAAAAACCCCGCTATATGTATTATCATACAAGTGGAAATATCTAGGATTACACAAAGCTTTAGGTCACAAGCTATCCAGCTCTCAGTACAATCCCTCACTACTGCTCATAGACAAAATAGATAACACATATGCCTTTCCCTCTATCCTCCAAGCCTCCTATTTCCTTGTGCAGTTTTCCCTGGGTGCTCCAGCTGTAACCCTATGTGATATTGATCTCACACACTGCTCCAACACATTGTAAAACTGCACAAATCTCAAGGAATGAATCCCTTCTGCATGCAAGAGATTTTGTTATAGGATAATTCTTGCAACTGATAATACACTGTCCCTGTCTTTAATCTCAACTGGGTCTTTTTCTGTACTGACATGCATGAGTTATTTATGAAAGAATATTCAATTATCTGAAGTACACTAGTTTCATGCATGCATGCATTAACTAACCGAACTCATAATCAGTTCCACAAACTATTTGGAACTAATCTAATTGGACTTAACTCAGTTAACTGAGCTAACTAATTACAACTCAAATACAACTCATCCTTATCTCCTTAATTAAGGGATAAATTCCACAATGAAAGGAATAATTCTTGCATGACTTCACAGAGACTTCATGTTTGAATTTCTCAAACTAATTAATCTAGGATGAATTAATTAATTATTTTTCAAACATTTGCTGAAACTAAATTCAAATTTTAATTCTCAATTTTAATTCAAGGACAAATTAAAATTGGAATATATCCTGAAATGCTATCTATAGCAATGCTATTTTTAGCAATTCTTGTTGCTATTTTCAACATGTTTTCCTATAATACAAGTGCACGAGCCTTGCAATGCTTGAGAGTTCCCATCTGAACAAGCTTATTTTCCCTTGTATGAGTGATTCCATGAGTTCATCCAAAGAAGACATCTTCCAAGCCTTTCCTATTGATAGCCTTGTAGTATGAAAAAATAAACAAAGACAAAATACTCAAGACCTAACTAAAAAATAATATAGAATATTAACTACTCTTTCATATCTACATTACATGTCTTAACGTATTGAAGCAAAGTCTCGAACTTGGAGAAGAAACCTTGCAGCATGTTAAAATTACTTGGGCTTAATGAGATGAGCTCATTCTTCAAATCATGTCCTCCTAGTTCATCCTACTTCTAAAACAAACCCTCCAATTTGGTCCAAACATTGCTCACTGATGAAAAAGATTCTACATTGGAAAACAAAATTTTGAGATATAAACATGCATAACAACCCATAAGCTTCATCCATTATGTTGAAGTAATTTTTCTTCTCTATAGCTAAATTAGGATTTGGTTCTATACTCATAGTAATCTGATAAAGTCCTTTACTTCTTGGTAGAAGTAAAACTTTTGGCCTCCATTTAAAGTAATTGAATGGAGTGAGAATCACTGATATGGGTTAATCCATTTTCTATGTGCTATTTAATTCTATGTCATTTGCAATGAAATATATGTGCTTCTCCTTACAATATCCTCTTGTTCTTTGATACCATGTAAGATTATGGGTTCACTTCCCCACAAGATATAGCTGCAAAAATAAATAATAATACCACTTGCAAGCTTGAGATAAATTAGAAAGAAGATAGAAAATAAGGGACTAATTCAACTAAAGGCAATAGAGATAAGAGAGAGAAAACAAAATGAGAGACCATAGATATCAACTCAAATTCTTGTTATTACATCCAATTCCATGAGTACATATTTATAACAGTCTTGAGAAACGAGGAAGAGTTTGCACTAGGTTGGGGTTCTTTGTATATGCATAGAAAACAAGAAATCAACTCTCCCTTAGTTTCAGTTAACCATCCCAAGAATGGATTTAGCTAGTAAAAAGTGGCCTTAGAGTTGATAATATAGTGTAGTAAGGATAGGATAATTGTAAATATGTGAGAATTGTAGAAAGAAATCACACATGAAACTCCTAACTTCAGAAATATAACTAAACTCCAAAAATAAGACTAATCTTAGGAGATAAGGTTACCAAGAATAAAAGAATAAGTTGATAACGTTATTTCCACAAATAAGAAGAGAAGTGCACACTTGTGTAAGAGGTGGATAAAGATAAGGAAGTGAACTCTAAGTGTCATGTCACTCCCTAGTCAGTGTGTTGGGGCCAATTTTGGGATAAAAGAGTTGGACCAATTTTGAAAGAGTTTTGACAGTTTTGACAGAGTTGCACACAAAAATAGCATTGGAAGATCAATGCACTGATTTATTGTAGAGGTATCAGTGCACAAAATTGGTGCAAAAGGGAGAAACATGTGGAAAGGAGTGACATGTGAGCCAGTCAAGCCAAAATTGTTAATATTGATTGTATCTTTCGAGCTAGTTTTTGGTTTGGGCATGAATATCAAGTGTAGTTTATCTTCCCATGGTAATGCCCGTGGTAATTATTTTCCTTGGTATCTCCCATGGTATCAAGGTCAGCTTGGGACCAGAAGATTATGTATAAATAGACGAATATTGAAGGGATTCAGGTTGGATAATTCTAAGGTGGTTGGTTATGTGCCTTTTGTTAGCTAGTGTCAGGTTTTGAAACATTGTAATGTTGTAATGTGGTGACATTCAAGCTGTTGAGTTGAGATGAGATGATTTTGTAATGTTGTATGTTGTGCTAAGTGATATGGTTGATGGTTGGTTTGTTTCAATATCTTGATGTTTATCTAATGTTTGAATGATAGAGTAAATCATGTTCCTTTCAATATTGTTCTAGTAACAATGCAACGCATTTCATAGTTGGGACACCCCCTTTTTAAAAAAATATTGTAAATAACCTAATAAGTGTAATGATTATTGTGGACATCTGTAATTATATTAACATTCAAGTATGAGTTAACCTTATAGACTGTTGAGAGGGGTAACTATCATTTAGATTCCAATTCCCTTCAATGTCATGGAAACTTGGTCCTTGTAGTCCCCATAGGTGCCTCGGATGAGAATTTGCCTATTTTACAAGTAATGCTGAAAGGGTTAGTATCTAAAGAGGTTTTGTTGGCTAGACCTTACGCATTAAATTGGGTTGGACACAACACCAAAAATGGTTCTATTTTCGGGACTAGGATTTATTATTGAAGGCAATGTGGAACCCCACCAAGGTGGAAATTAGTTAGTGGCTTGAAGAGAAGGAGTGAGAATTTACTGCCAATGAAATCGGAAGTTGGAAAATCCATATAGACAAATGGATACAACAATATGCTTCTTCTTTTTTTCTTTTCTTTTTTTAATTTAATTTAATTAATTAATTTAATTTATTTATTTTTATGAAATTTTCTTTGTCAAGTTCTCGCAATGGTTAGTAGAGTGGATACAGAGATTAAATGATCAAAATATAAAAACTGTACCTATTCAAGCAAAGCAGTGGACTCCTGAGTTTGTTCAGTAGATGAAGACTATCTATAATAAGATTTCCCATGTAGTAGATTATTGGTTTAAGAGTTATAGATGGGTACATTATAAAGTTTGCTTTTGAATCCTTAGCATATTATAATGCTGCTAAAAGAAAGTTTTTGAAAGGACCACGTGGGAGATACATTTGATCACTACCTACTACTGTCAATATGCTATTGTGCGATAAGGGAGTGTTGAGGATGAAGTTAGACAAAATGAGTGACTAAACCCCTTATACAAAAAGAGAGAGTTGGGGGATGACTTGGGAATGGTATGACAAATAAGGCTTGGGGTAAAGAGGAAGGAGGTAGAAAGTGGATAAATTATGGGAATGCTAAGCTAAGGTATTTCGTAGTATTTCAAATGTAACAATGCGAAGCTAGGAATCCAAGGTAGAAAGCATATGGAAGGCATGCATGATAGATTTTGAGAGTGGAATCTTATGTAGTGGAAGAAGGTTTTGATGCATTGATGTGAGAGAAGAGAGATTTGCATTAGTATCTGCAGTTGACAGAATCCCAACAAAGGAAGTGAGAAAGGGTCATAGGAGAAGAAGAAGTAGTGGAGATCGAGGAAACCCTGAAGGAGCACACCTTGGAATTTTGCATGAAGAAGGAAAGGATGGAGAATCATTATAGTAAAAATCAATAGAATTAGCACTTGTGTCTCCCAGTCACCCTTCTTAGGCCATGACCTGCATTGAACCCATGACCCTTTGCATATCAAATGATCCAGAGGTAAGCTCCCCTAATTGCGTGTTGCAGCCTTTAGTTAGTAAGGAAAGTGAAAGTAGTTAGACTAGCAATAGGAGTGAATTGAAGGATAGTGAATCACAAAATTCCCTTGTTTAGAACATTGTGTAGGGTGTACTACAATAGTGAGTGAATATATCTAAAAATCCTTTATCAATATCTAGTGCACGGAAGAAAATTTAAGATACTTCAAAGATGCATGTGTTTCATGGTTCTAAGACTGAGGATCCTAACAAACAATTGTTCATATGTGAGGTAGTTTAGACTGTGAATCAAGTCTAGGATGATGCTACCAAGGTGGCACAGTTGGAGGCTACTTTTAGAGACTGCATATTGACATGGTATATGAAGTACAAGAACACTACTCCAAGTGGACAATGAAGAACATTGGAAGACATAAAGCAAGCACTATCGAAGGATTTCCATATGCCTAATTCCAAGTCACATTGCATTACCAAATTGAAGGATATTCAACAAGGACAACATGAGTCTATTTGGAATTATGATCATATATTTAAGGTGCTATTGGGTATGTTGATGTTCAAGATTCTAGATGTGTAACATAAGTAGTCATTCATCATTGGCTTAATCCCTCATACACATGTGCCACAACTCAACATAATATTTTATCACAGTGAGAAGAATTGGATATCACATTGAAATTGGAGGCATCTACAACAAAAAGTGGTGAAAATAGTGGTATTTCTCAACTAGATACACTAAAATTCTAGGTACAAGATTTGACTAAGGACAAGGAGAAGCATGAAGAGGTATGGTTTACCATATGTAGGAAGGAAGGGCGCCACAGAAATAATTTTCCTACATTGATAAATTACATTGAAATTGGAGGAACCAATCTGCAAGCACAAGGAAGAGGGTTGTGGTGTGAATTTGTAAAGTTTGGGGGAATACCCCCTAGTTCTGTACCATGATATAAAAGTATGTAACCTCAATGAGTACCTTATTTGTGATTTTTGTAAACCAGTAGGGCATGAGATTCATAATTTTTTACCATTGGAGTTGATGAGGGAGCATACCATGGACTCTTACCACATGTAACGAGAAGAAGGGAAGGAAGGAATTGCATATTCCTATAACCAATCTAGGAAATTTGATTAGTAGGGACAAGATAGGGATGATGGGGAGAGGACTAGGAGGACCAACCAAGGATGAGGAACAGTTGGAAGGGGATGTTGAATGATTATCAATTACAATTATGGGAAACTAGGACATATTGCAAGATATTGTCCCAATCCTTATTTAACTTGTACTTATTATAGAGCCTTGGATCATGCGATCAAATATTTCCCCTCAGTTGATTGCGAAGTGGCAAGAGAAGAAGGGGATTTTTTTTTAGAAAATTACTATTGAACCATGATTAGACGAATCACATATGGGTGTAGTTATGTGTAGTGGTACCAATATTGGGGTGGATGTTGCAAAACAAACTAATACAAGTCATTAGTGGGTGAGGAAGGTGATGAGCCTCGATATCACAACAAGAATGTTGCACCTCCGAAGGCTACCAACTTAAATTATCAACTTGGGGTTCGTACAAACTTAAGAGGTATCGGCACTATATGTGCAGCATACAACATGTCCTTCCTTTGCTGTCATGATGTAATTGAGTGCATCTACTGAAGTCAAACCCTAAACTAATTGCAGAAAATGAAATGTTCGAAATGGAACTTAACCTATTGCAAGAAAGAAAGTACAAGGAAGGAGACTGAAATCAAATGCTAAAACACACTATTTTCTAACTAACTACTAAGAGGCTTTGCTTCAAAAGAATTCTAAGTTAACATGTATGCAATCCTACTATCCTAAGCATGCAGATTCAAACCATCAAACCTTCTACTACTGTGCATGTAAATGAATAAAATAAATATGTTTTACTTTTTGTCTTTTTTCATGTGAGAGTGTGAAAGCTAATCTCTTTTGGTGATGTGGCAGGTGGCTTGGAGATGATGGTGAATGGTTAGAAGGCTTGGGAGACAAGTATGGACCCTTTGCTAGCTTCCTAGATTCCTTTTCCTCAATTCGGCCTCAAAACAGGGTTTCCTACAGGATGCTACATGATTTCCTACAGGATCTCCTTAAAACTACAGGATCCCCTGAAAACCTACAAGATACAGGTGAGAGCAAAATTATGGATGTTGAAGGTGATGGAAAGCTTAGGGAAGGTGATTAGTGGATGGAATGAGACAAGGGAGTGCCTAGGACCACTTCAGAACTCAAAACCAAAGTTGGGAGATGGCTAGATTTGCTCAAAAATCTTGGAGAAGTTTCCTTGTGAAATGATGAAATTGGTGAGGTTTTAGTGAAAGAAAGTGAGGACCATGGGTGGATGAAGTTGGGATGAGGTTGTTGACTATGAAATCTCTTTGTACCGCCGAAACACCCACACTGCATCAAATATTGGTATTTACCCAAAAATCATGCAAACAAGAAGAATTTCAATTATCTAAAGGAAACATAATTTCATGAGCTAGTTGTCTACTTCATGCATGAGGAAAAATTTGTAGAATGATATAAAACATTGATGAGATCTAATGTAAGACTGAAGATAGAAGAAATGGAAATCAAATCCTACCCTTGAAAACTAGCAAAATGTTGACCTAAGTGAGGAGAAAGAGGGTTAAAATGGTCTTGATGGCATGGAGGTCAAGTAGAGGCCTAATCCCAACTTCAATGATGATTTTTCTCAATTCGGGCTCAAAACAGGCTTTCCTACAGGATGCTACAGTGATTTACTACAGGATGTACAAATTTACTATAATTCATCGAATGACCAAGCAAATCAAATCCAAATTGGATGGGACAATTTTTTTTATTAAATAGGATGTATTAGGTCCCCATTCCAAGTGGAATCACTCAAAAATACCTCTGTTAACCCATGCTAAAAAATAGAAAAACATTACTAGTCGAAAATCTAGAAATTCGAGAACTAGTGAGCTTGTAAATCTAAAAAATGCCTAAACAAATCAAGTGAAAACACAATGACATAATTTTTTTTATGAACTATAATGTTTTTTTGATCTAATGCAAGTGGAATCAATTCGATTGAAGCTCATTAGCATGCTATAAAAAATATCATAAATTTACTGTTCTTTGCTAAAAAGGAGGTCCAACAATCTAGATTTGGGAATAAGAAGACTAATCTAGGCAACTCAATGATTACTATGAACTTCCAAATATTTTCCAAGGATGAAATAATGCTTGTGATCCTACAAAAAAACTTACATCAACCATTTAACTCAATCCTACAACAAGAAATCATTAATACTAAATGCAGAAATAGAAAAAAATAAAAACAAGAGATGCATGTGAATAAGCAGTGAAAAGAAGGACAGAAAATGATACAAAAGGGCTCTGAGGTTCCTGGGATGACCAAGCCCAAGGAAAATAAGATACATATGGAGGAGAACAAGATTTATAAGCTGAGCATGACACCAATCTTCATTATTCCATCAATACGATTACATCCCTGCAAAAAAATACAATGGAGCTGCAAAAATACGAGTTCTCTCCACAAGAACACTAATGAAAATCTATATCTAGAGAAAAATTCGACTTGGTACTTATACAAAATGATTAGGAATCATTCCCCATGAATGGAGGAAGCTTTCCCCACCAAAATCCCTTGAGTAGTGGATCTGGTCCCTTGATTAGTGGAATACATTCCTAGATTTCTCAATCATTGGAGTTCCACAATCTGTGCCATAATTCCATAATATCTTGTTAATTTATTATTTATTATTGATCCTCTTGTAGTAGGGAACAAGTCCTTAAATTATCTCCTCCTCCAAATCTTCATAATCTGCCCAATATTCTCATAATATTCCATAAAAATAAATAATATTAGGCACAAATATCCAATTATTCATAAACCTTCCTAATGAATATATTAGAGTTTAAAATAAATTATCTAATGCAGAAAGAGAGGTTTAATGTGCTGAAGGATGGTCACAGGCCTTAAATTATTGTTTAATTTAGAGGCATGAGCCTTAATTTATGTCTAATTAGAGGCCCATCATACCTCTTGCTGAAAATGTTGCTCATCCTCTGAGCAAATTAATGTCCTCATTGTGCCTCATTCATGGCCCTAGTGACCTCTATCTTGTGCATTAAGAATCTTGGCTGTAAGTTTTGCAAGGACAAGCCCAAAAACATATTTGTGCAAATAAAAATCATTGTTTCTTGAGACCATTAGCTTGCCTTCTTCCCCTTATTCAAGATGGGTTCTTGAATATTTTTCAGTTTGGCAAGGTCTTCCACACCCTTATCAACCTTCTGCTACCTTGTTCCGCCATTTGGACACCTCTAACACCTTCAAAATGCATTTATATGAGAACTAGGACATCTTGTAGTAATTCCTATCAAAACTACAGGAAACCCTGTTAAAACTACAAGAAACCCTTTTTGAGCATAAATGATATTTTGAGCCTAGGACAGGCCCTCAACTTGACTCCCATGCCTTTTTCCCATTTTTAGGCCTTGGACAAAAGCTAGAAAGAGATTGCAGACCTCTTGCAAAACATATTTTCATCACTATATTTTGAGTTTTGTTTTGATGGTGAATGCCTCATTTCCTTTTGTTGCCTTCTTCTTCTCTCTTGTGGCATAGATGACTGCCTAATATTAGGCCTTGGAGTTCTCTGTTTTGATTAAGTATCTCTTAAGATCTACCATCTTGGGGCTTAACATAATTTGTTCATTCCTTCCTTCTCATAGCAACATTCTGCCTTCCTGTAGTAGTCCTTCCGCCTCTTTCAGGGTCTTCTAACTGTATGGGAGTGATGAGAAACTATGAAGAGGGAATGGATGATGATGCTAGGGCTCAAAGGGAGTAGTGTAGGTTTGTGAAAATGGAGAGGATGCTCTGTTTGTTTGTTTGTTTTTTTTTTCCAAGAATGAAATGGGATGGATGAATGATGAATAGATAGTGAATATGAAGTGGATGGAGGGCTTGGAGTGTTGTGGTGACTTGGCCTTTGCAAAAATTTCTTCTTTTAACTTTTGTCCTCATTCCTTGAAACCAACACCCTTCATAATTTGACTTTTCAACATTGCGTGAGTGAAGGAGTGAGTTGCAATTAACTAGTTGAAGGCGATTGAGAATGTTGACCCATCCTTAGCTTATAAAACCTCATCTCTCATGCATTAACAACAAATTTATAACTATAACATGCTCAAGAGAAGAGGTCAAGAATATTGTATACTTGTACCTACCTGATGGTTGTTGGAGAGACCTGCATGCTGCTGTTGAGTTGATGTTGATGTGCAGGTGTTGGATGGTGATGTTGATGATATTGATGCTGCTACTAGGCTTTGGAGGAGCTTCATTGACCTCTAGATATCCATGCTAAAGCTGACTGCAAATCTCTAGCTACCTCATCATCATATCCCCTCAATTTTTCAAAGAAACCCATCGAATTGTGCCTTGTGAATATCTCTAGTATAGGAGGGTGCTAATGAATCCTCACTATGGTGATGGGTTCCCCGTGTCATTTTTCTCTGATGGATGGAGGTTTGTATATGTCTGATACCAAATTTTAAAAATTCTGTGTATACAATTCCCTTATGCTGCAATCACTTTTAACAAACCATAAGGGTTTTTTATGTTTCTTTCACTTGGAAAAATGTGGGGAAATGTAGAGCCTACCTCCTTAACATTGTTTGATGAAGCCAACCTCTATTTTTCCCTTTTAAACTGCTCAGTGCCAATCTTGTAGGTGTTGTTCTGTATCTTGTAGGATCTTAGGGAATCCTGTAGGTTTTCAAGACAATGACTTGTTTTGTCCATATCTCCCAAATGGTAGAATGGATTGACCTGAAAATTTTTGAGCATGTTGTCATCATCATTATGCACCTCCCCATAAAACAATTTTGGTTAATGGATGCACGAATCTCGAGAAAAACTAAAAATGGCTGAAGGTGATGGAGGCCAATTTCTTGGAAACCGTGCACTGGAATTTGCTGAAATTGCTTGGGCATGTTACCATCATCCATATGCATCTCCCCATGAAACATATTTTTAAATGGATGCACGAATATCAAGAAAATGCAAAAATGGTTGTAGGTGATGGAGGCTGATTTCTCGAAAACTGTGCACTAGAATTTGCTGAAATTTCTTGAGCATGTTACCATCATCCATATGCATCTCCCCCTGAAACAGCTTGGAAAATGGATGCATGGTTTTCAAGTTATGGAAAAAACAAATTTATGCTCTATGTATTTTTGTATCTTGTAGTAAAACAGAGCATCCTATAGTTTTTTAGGATAACAAGCAAATTGAATGGTAGAAGCTTGAGAATGATGGGTGGATGGTGGAAATAGATGAGGGTGATGGATTGGCATGGCCTTGGCCTTGTTGGAGCATTTGAGTGAAGGAGGAGAAAGTCAAAATTTGACTTCTTTTGACTAGCATTGACCAATTTTCCTTTTGGTACCAACTTGTTCTTATTTCTTGCAGATGTTGGAGAGTACATGCATTCATCAAAGAGATGCATGAAGCAAGGATTTATTTTATTTTTTATTTTTTTTCTCTTTTTTTCTTCTAGGCCTACTAGCTGCCTTAATGAGGTTTTCAACTACTAGGTCTGCCTAGGCACCTCAAAGGAGGTTTTCACCTAGGATCTTTTTGTTTTTGTTTTTTCCAACCCATTGATTGCCTCATGGAGTTTTTCAATCAATGAGCCAATATTAGGTGCCTTCAAGGAGGTTTTCACCTAAGTTTTTTATTTTTTTCTCTTTTTTTTCATCATTTTTTTTTCTACCCTACCTTGAAAAACAAAATCACTTTCAAGTATCAGAATACTTCCAATGGAGCCTTGTGCACATCAAGATGACAGATAAAATGATGTGGATGCTTGAAATGTATGCTTTGACATGTACCTGGATTTGAGTGATCAAATTCTTTGACTTTGATGATATCAAGTACACTTGCAGAAGAGAGTATTGCCGCAACTTAGTGACTATCTCGAACCATATTTCAATATAGTTGTGATGTTCCTAGTCCTTTTGCTGACCTGGATCATTCTTCATGTCTTATTCTACCGCGACCTTCAAATCTTCCTCTTTTTTCTGATTGTTCTCTTGAATACAAGGAGGATTTGATGGTAACCATGAGGGAGCTCTCTTGATCTCTGATTTTGATGTCTGCTCTTCTTCAAGTGCAACCCATGATTCTTTGGTCTTCTCATTTGAGTCTTCTTCTTTTGTATGTGGTCCTTCAATGATACCAAGATTAGCTCTTTTTTGCAATACTCTTCCTCAGCTATGGTGAATACCATTGAGCTCAAGAGGAGATGTTTGGAAGTGTTGTACCTCAGCATTGTAAGTGGGTTGAGCTACTTCCATGTGTGGGTTTGGAAATGGTGGTATAGGTAGTTGAGTGGGAGTAAATATTTGAGATGGATGTGATTGGGGTTGTGGTTGTGATGGAGGTGAATGGTAAGGATAACATGGCATTGGGTATGGAGGATATTGAGGAAGATATTGAGGATATTGTGGATGGCTCCCATAAGTTCCTTGCCAACCTTGTTGCCAAGATTGGTTTTGGGGTTGAGATGGCCAATGTTGCCAAGGAAAGAGTGTGTTCCAATTACTTTGAGGTGGATGTGCATAAGCTTGAAATTGTGAATTAGGCTCTTACATCATATCAGGCTGAATAGGCTATCATGGTCCTCTTGGAGCTACATAACATAGCTGCATTGGCAATTGAATTGCTCCATTGTCCTCTTGGTAAACTTCCTTCAACCTTGGTAATGATGGACAATGTTTAACATCATGTGATTCTGCAACACAAATATCAACATTTTCTTTTCCTTCATCTTGCATTCTTAACATTTCTACTTGTTTTGTTAGATTGCTAAGAATTTCTGTTTTAAAATCATCAAACAAATTTCCAAGTTTAGCTTGACTTACCGATATTGATGCTGATTGACTTACTCTTTCCCTTCCTCTTGATATGTGTTTGCATGTTTTACAAATTTCTTCGAATGATAATTGCTATACATCACCTCTACTCACGAGATCAAGGAGATTAATCCATTCATCCCTAATTGTTCTAACTAAGAGGGTTTTTAGTGCGTCAGATCCTAAATGATGTTGTTTTCCCCTCTTAACATTATACATGAAACTCTCTATTAGATTCTCTAGACTCTCATCTTCTCTTTGATTCATTCTAAAGATTTCTTCTTTAAGATCACGATCTTTATATTTTTCTATAAATATATTTTGCATATTATTCCATGATCTTATTGAATTATCCCCTAAACTCATGAACCATTTAAGAGCTCTATCATTCAATGTTGCCGGAAACAATCTCAGTTTTTGAGTTTTTAATAAGTAACCATAAGATCTACAAAAAATTTCAAATTCAAAGAGAAAGGTTTCCGGATCCTCTGACCTTAGACCATGAAATTTTGGAAGAAAAGATGGAGGGATGTTCTTCATATGCATGCTGACATTAGGATCTTGAATGGGGAATCCAAGAAGATCTTCCTCATTGTCATCATCTCCATCCATTTCTTCTACATTCTTTGCCATCTCCTTCTTCTTCTACCTGCAAAAGTGGATGGTGATATGGCTCTTACTGCACCATGTGATCAAATGGGGGGGTGGGTTGGTGTTGGAGAATTTTTTGTTTTTATGATTGAATGAAAACACTAATGCAATTCACTTTTCCTATTTTTGAAATGAAATATGCCTAATGAAATTTTTTTTTGGCAAAAAGAAATGAATCAACTAGGGAAGAAAACAATGCATACTTTGACAGCTCCTCGGCAACGGTGCTAAAAAGTGATGAGCCCCAGTATTGCAAAAAGAATGTTGCAACTCCCAAGACTACCAAATTTAATTATTAACTTGGGGTTCGTACAAACTTAAGAGGTATCGACACTATATGTGCAACATATAATGTGTCCTTCCTTTACTATCATGATGTAATGGAGTGCATGTACTAAAGTCAAATCCTAAACTAATTTTTAAAAATGAAATGTTCGAAATGGAACCTTAACCTATTAGAAGAAATAAAGTACAAGGAAGGAGACTGAAATCAAATGCTAAAACACACCGTTTTCTAACTAACTACTAAGAGGCTTTTCTTCGAAAGAATGCTAAGTTAACATGTATGCAATCCTACTGTCCTAAGCATGTAGGATCAAACCATCAAACCTTCTACTGATGTGCATGTAAATGAATAAAATAAATCTGTTTTTCTTTTTTTTCTTTTTTCATGTGAGAGTGTGAAAGCTATTCTCTTTTGGTGATGTGACAAGTGGCTTGGAGATGATGGTGAATGGTCAGAAGGTCTAGGAGGCAAGTAGGGACCCTTTGCTAGCTTCCTAGAAGCTTTTTCCTCAATTCAGCCTCAAAACAGGGTTTCCTACAGAATGCTACAGGATCTCCTGAAAACCTACAGGATCCCCTGAAAACATAAAAGATACAACCGAGAGCAAAAGGATGGATGTTGAAGGTGTTGGAAAGCTTAGAGAAGGTGGTTGGTGGATGGAATGAGGCAAGGGAGTGCTTAGGACCACTTCATAACTCAAAACCAAAGTTGGGAGATGGCTAGATTTGCTCAAAAATCTTGGAGAAGTTTCCTTGTGAAATGATGAAATTAGTGAGGTTTTAGAGAAAGAAAGTGAGGACCATGGGTGGATGAAGTTGGGATGAGGTTTCTAACTATGAAATCTCTCTGTACTCCTGAAACACCTGCACTGCATCAAATATTGGTATTTACCCAAAAATCATGCAAACAAGAAGAATTTCAATTATATAAGGGAAACACAATTTCATGAGCTAGCTGTCCACTTCATGCATGAGGAAAAATTTGTAGAATGATATAAAACATTGATGAGATCTAATGTAAGACTGAAGATAGAAGAAATGGAAATCAATTCCTACCCTTGAAAACTAGCAAAATGCTGACCTAAGTGAGGAGCAAGAGGGATAAAATGGTCTTGATGACATGGAGGTCAAGTAGAGGCCTAATCCCAGCTTCAATGATGATTTTTCTCAATTCGGGCTCAAAACAAGCTTTCCTATAGGATGCTATAGTGATTTACTACAAGATGTACAAATTTACTATAATTCATCGAATGAACAAGAAAATCAAATCAAAATTGGATGGGACAATTTTTGTTATTATATAGCATGTCTTAGGTCCCCATTCGAAGTGGAATCACTCAAAAATACCTCTATTAACCCATGTTAAAAAATAGAAAAACATTACTAGTTGAAAATCTAGAAATTCGAGAACTCGTGAGCTAGTAAATCTAAAAAATGCCTAACCAAATCAAGTGAAAATGCAATGGGGTGATTTTTGTTATGAACTAGATTTTTTTTGTGATCTAATGCAAGTGGAATCAATTCTATTGAAGCTCGTTAGCATGCTCTAAAAAATAGCAATAAATTTACTATTCTTTGCTAAACATGAGGTCCAACAATCTAGATTTGGGAATAGGAAGACTAATCCAAGCAACTCAATGATTACTATTAACTTCCAAATATTTTCCAAGGATGAAATAATGCTATTTATCTTGCAAAATAACTTACATCAACCATTTAAATCAATCCTACAACAAGAAATCATTAATACTAAATGCAAAATAGAAATAAATAAAAACAAGAGATGCATGTGAATAAGCAGTGAAAAGAAGGAAAGAAAATGATACAAAAGGGCTCTGAGGTTCCTGGGATGGCCAAGCCCAAGGAAAATCAGATGCCTATGGAGGAGAACAAGATTTAGAAGCTAAACATGACACTAATCTTGATTATTCCATCGATACAATTACATCCCTGCAAGAAAATACAATGGAGCTGCAAAAATATGAGTTATCTCCACGAGAACACCAATGAAAATCTATATCTAGATGAAAACTCGACTTGGTACTTATATAAAATGATTAGGAATCATTACCCAAGAATGGAGGAAGCTTTTCCCACCAAAATCCCTTGATTAGTGGATCTGGTCCCTTGATTAGTGGAACATATTCCTAGATTTTATCAATCATTGGAGTTCCACAATATGTGCCATAATTCCATAATATCTTGTTGATTTATTATTTATTATTGATCCTCTTGTAGTAGGGAACAAGTTTCTAAATTATCTCCTCCTCCAAATCTTCATAGTCTGCCCAATATTCTCATAATATTCCACAAAAATAAATAATATTAGGCACAAATATCCAATTACTCATAAACCTTCCTAATGAATATATTAAAGTTAAAAATAAATTATCTAATGCAGAAAGAGAGGTTTAATGTGCTGAAGGATGGTCACAGGCCTTAAATTATTGTTTAATTTAGAGGCATGGGCCTTAATTTCTGTCTAACTTATAGGCCCATCAGAAGGATGTTGATCCTCCATTGAGATTTTATCACATGAAGGAGAAGACCACATACAAAGAAGCACATAGAGAGCTTATCACATTAGAGTGGGATATTCCAGAAAAAGGTCAAGTATATGATATGCCTCCAGTATATGATAGAATGACTATCAGATAATCTGAAGTTGGGGATAGTCCTATCCACAATTTTTAAAGAAGTTGCTTGGATTTGATGAAAGATAAATATGCATTGAAGAAGCTTCACTATTTGATCGATCATTGTACCAAGGAAATAGAGAAAATCGTAGCATGCACTTACAGGCATGTAATTACTAATGTTGCATTGAAGAAGAGGACTAATAGGTGTTGGAAATAAGGCAATTACTAGGGGGGTGAATCAGTAACTGTGTCTTTTGACAATGACCAATTTTAACAATTTTAACTATTTTTTAACTTCTTATTTAAAAATTAATAGAGTTATATAGGTGTTCAACAATTAACTATGAATTCAAAGACAAACATACAAGAAACACATGTATAAACTAGATATAAGTGGAAACCCATAAAGGGCGAAAACCATGATTTTTTTGTTGTGATGTAAATGCAAACACCCAATTCCTTTTTAGATCAATTTTTGTATGCTACTACTTACACAAGGATTCAACCTCTCTTTTCTTTTGTATGCTACAACTGGTTGGAAGAACCCACTCCCACTTCTTACAGGCTCCAACCTGGTCTGTTTTAGGATACTAACTGAAAGGAAACACCAATCCCATAATAGATTACTATTTTATTTTTCTAGATTACCTGGTTTTTAAATTCATAATTATTCCTTCTTTTTTACTCTATTATGTATTATGTCGCTCCCCCCTTTACAATTTTTTATCTCCTCTGCTCCTCTATGTAATTTTTTTTTCACTTATGCTCCTCGTCCTCAAGTCTTTTTGTATTTCTCTCTCTTTCCAAGAAATTCACAAACCAGGTTTCTCAAAATTCAAAACCAACAAGAAGTAGTGCATTACAAAAATCTATATTTATATGTAACTCATTTTCTATTTGTATTCCAACACTAGGATTTGAAATTAAAATGATGATCCACCCATTCGTTTCACATTCTCCTCAAAATTGCTGTTGTTTTGCATTTTGCCTTCTTTCTCCATTTGCATAGAACAATCTCTGCTCCCTCATGTAGGGTTACATGATGCTTATCATTTCCAACACCAGCATCTAGATTGAGATGAGTGTTGTTGACATGTTTGATACACTAGTACTGATTTTATACAAATAAAGACATTATCACTTGTCCTCAACAAAGTGGGAATTTCAATTCTACTTAATCATTCACAAGTATCTCAATTCCACTTTTATCGGGCCTCAAGTTGATACTTGATATTTCCCCTTCTGTAACAACAATGTCTCTTACCACATCTCTATTCCTGTCTACTTGCAAATCTAACAAGCCATGAAAATCCCTCCTATTATGTGATATACATTATTCTCTTGATCTTGATATCCATGATCCGGAATGACCTCTTCCTATTCTTCTTGGACCATATAAATTTGCAACATCATCCAAGTTGGCATGTGCTCTTGAACCTGACACTTCAACCTATCAATGATCCACATAGACTTCAACGCCTTCAGATGACATGTTTTTGCAATTTTATTTTGGTTTCCTATATGGATCGAGGAAATTTGAATGTTGTGAACTTGTGTCGCACATACATGGATGATAGCCCTTATCATAGGAACTACAAAAAAACAAAACAACATATGTGGTTATTCGAAATAAACGATTCAAAAAACATTATTCCACTATTTCTTCTGAGCATCTAACTCCACATCTTCTGAACTACCATCTAAGATTGTTTTCTCTGAATTATTATAAGGATGATGAAAAGACCTCCTAGCCGTCCATGAAATTTGATTATCATATGATTTCAAATTCTTTGGCATCTTGAAATATTGATAGAAAATAGAAGAAATATTTTGTGCTATTCACTCCAGTTATGGATTGTTGAAGCAGAAGCCAAAATAGAGGTTGCAATATTCTAGATACTCTTCAAGTATATAACCCTAAAAAATATTGGTTGTCTAAGACCTTACAACCAAACACTTATGTATTGTATATTTTCTTTTCCTCCCTGGGTTGTTTTCAAAACTCCTTCGATGTGCTTGTTCTTGGGTTTGGTCCTTGATGTTGTTTTTCCTCCTCTGGATGACCTTCCCACCTGTCCATTTGATTAAATAATCTCATGTGATGTAGGAAAAGGAGTAAACCTTTTTCAAATTAAAATGTAAATACCCACTGATGTGTCTCGATGATCCTCAAAGCTTTTCACATTGGTCATCATACAGTCAATGTCTATCTAGCCATCTCTAAAAATTTCCAAAACCATATACAAGCATAGCATCCATATAAACCTTGGAGTATCACCTGCAATCGTCATCCATATTTAATCATAGATAAATACCCATTGTAATAGCCTTGCCAGTTTACGATGTAAATATATGTACATTGATATTTAGGCTGGTGAGCCGAATGTACATAATTGTTAAGTTTGTGAGTTGGATGTATATAACAGTTATGGTTGTGAGTCGAGTTATATTATGTGGCTTGCATTCCCATGTAGTTATATTAGATAGATTTTTGGGCTAGTTTCCCAGATACTTCTATGCCAGATTTAGCTAAGTGGCAAGGGGAGCCAAGATGTAAATATTGTACATATTTTTATGTTAATAAAATAGGCTTTCTATAATTCCTGCTCGATGGAAAATGAGTATGGGGGACACAGCTCCAAGGAAAAGGAAACAATGGTGTGTTATTTGGTGAAAAAGTGCACCCAGGGCCCTTGCGGATCTGGAGGGTGCCACATGGCGAAGTAAAGACATGTAGTTAAAAAGAGGTGTATGTGCCTGTGAGAGTTATGGGAGAGTCAGTTATTCAGTTTGGGTTATTGAGGAGCCAGTGTGTCCTAGAGGTTGGACTCAGGAAATTCTCAGGGTGTGGTTATTCAATTAATCTCATTGAATTGGATGCATCCTATTTTTTTGAGCCTTAGTGGCTTTAGGAGCTTGGTGGCTTCGATTATGGCTCAGTGGCCATGGACATAAAAAATGTGTGTTTAAATGAGGCAAGGTTCCAAGAATGGAACCCTTGTCTTCCTCGTTGAGCTTGGATCCAAGGGGGTTTATTTATAATAATTTTAAATGTTCATATATATATATATATATATATATAGATATATATATATATATATATCTATATATATATATATATATATATATATATATATATATATATATATATATATATATATATATATATATATATATATATATATATATATATATATATATATATATATATATATATATATATATATATATATATATATATATATATTATTGATATAATATTTTTGTGAATAAATTTAGGAGTAGGGTTCCAAGGAAAATCCCTTTTTGACCTCACCAAACATAATACAAGGGTGGTGCTATGAAACAATTACAATATTGTTTCAGGGCCAAATGTGTTTGAGCCTTGTATGAATGCGATGAGAGGAACGAGACTTGTGACGATATGCAATGTGACAAAAAACCCATACTGGAGAGGAGGGATCTCCTTGTGTTTGATGTGCAGGTCGACCACAAGCCATGGGGGAAGCTTTGTTAGAATCAAGAGTTGGAACCCCAATGGGATAGGTAGAACTCAGACACCATGGGGTTGTGGGAGTCTTGTTAAAGGGTGAGCATGTTGGGATCTAATGGCTATGAAAACCATTAGATTGACGTGATTTGGGTCATTAGATCCCATTGGGGTGCAACTCCATGCTAACCTCCATGCAAGTTTGAGATCCAATGGTAGTATAACCATTCAATCAACCATGAAAAAATCGTCGACATGTCGACCAGGGGGGGCATTTTAATCTAGGCCCTCCTTTTTTGTGAATCATCTTCCACCATCGATTGGCCAGGCATGTGGTTGACAGTGTAAGTTGTATTATTTAATATAAAATATTACAATGTTGCAAGGTTGGAATCGTGAATACATGTGGCATGGATTAAGGGGTGGTAGCACCTGCATCTCTCTCTCTCTCTCTCTCTCTCTCTCTCTCTCTCTCTCTCTCTCTCTCTCTCTCTCTCTCTCTCTCAGATGATTCATGAAAAAGGAGGGCCTAGATTAAGATACCCCCCTGGTCGACATCCCTCTCTCTCTCTCTAGAGAAAGAGAGAGAGAGAGAGAGAGAGATGCAGGGGCTACCACCCCTTCCTCCATGCCACATGTATTCACGATTCCAACCTTATAATGGTTGCATCATGGGGGGGGGCGAGTATATATTATGTTTTATTTAATCAAAACATTATATTATATACCATGTATTGTGCATTAAATGCAACACTAAGGAAATGTGGAGGGGCCTGCGAGAGGGACACAAATTTATGTTTATATATTTTAATATATATGTTTGTATGGTACACAATGTTCATGCATCATGTCTAATGGTGGACCCCATAGGGGATATTATATATATATATATATATATATATATATATATATATATATATATATATATATATATATATATATATATATATATATATATATATATATATATATATATATGCTTACCACCCCTTCCTCCATGCCACATGCATCCACTATTTAAACCTTATAGCATCGTACTGTTTTATATTAAATAATACAACTGACCCACCAACCACATGCCTAGACGATCGATGATGGAAGATTATTCATGCAAATGGAGGGCCCAGATTAAAACACATCCCCCCTCCCCTCCTTGGTCGACATATCAATAATTATTTCATGGCTAATCAGACAGTTCTACAACCATCGAATCTCAAACTTGCATGGAGGTTAACATGGATTTTCACTCTAACGAGATCCGACAACCTTGATTACCTCAATCTAATGGTTTTCATTGCCATCATATCCCAACATACTCACCCTTTAATGAGCCTTCAATGACCCCATGGAATCTAGGTTCCCACTATCCCGTTGGGGTTCCAACTCCCAGTGCTGATAGAGATGTCCCCATGGCCTGTGGTTGACCTCCACATCAAACACAAGTAGGTCTCTCCTCTTCACTATGGGTTTTGTGGCCCATTTCACCTTGTCCTAGGTCTCCTTCCTCTCGTCGCATTCATACAAGGCTCGAATACATTTGGCCCTGAAATAATCTTGTAACAGTTTCATAACACCACCCTCGTGTATATATATATATATATATATATATATATATATATATATATATATATATATATATATATATATATATATCTATTAATTTTTAATTAATTGAAACTAGAAGCACTTGGAGGCATGCCACGTAATGACCAAGGTGGCTAGTCAGGGCCCACAACACGAGTGTTAATAGTGTTGAGATGACAGAGGAGGTGGAGACCATGATGTCATGTGGGGTAGAGCTACCACGGGTGCATATATATATATATATATATATATATATATATATATATATATATATATATATATGCGCC
This sequence comes from Pinus tabuliformis, assembly GCA_031772625.1. NCBI lineage: Eukaryota > Viridiplantae > Streptophyta > Pinopsida > Pinales > Pinaceae > Pinus > Pinus tabuliformis. The sequence continues at coordinate 1,331,620,281 of CM062818.1, forward strand.
CATGGTTAGAATAGTGGGTTGCATGTTGGACACATGGAAAAATAAGACGAAGATAATAAACTAGTTTCCCTCAAATGAGGAATTGGAGGAAATATGAGAAAAACAAGGGGAATATTAGAAGCAAGAAAAGGATTTTGTATGCCAGGTACAGTTAGTTACCACTAGAAAGGAAAAACAGTTACAACCTTGTTGGGAGCAACCATAAAATGAATTTCAGATATAAAAGGAACTACGAAAAACAAGTTTAACTTCACAAGGCCATAACTTTCAACCAGAAGTCACAATTCAACAAGTGACTAGTAAAAAGAAAGATAATTATGAGTAGAATATAGTGATAAAAAAAAAAATAATAATAAATAAAAATAAAAAAATAAAAATAAAAAAATAAAAATAAAAAAAAAATAAATAAAAATAAAAATAAAATTAATTTGGGTCTAAATTTTTTGGGAAACTTAAAGGAAAGTTATAGGAGTCTTAAAGGGGTAAAAATGGCTTAACATGTTGTAGAATTCTGGAGGGCATAACTTTTTGCCCCAGTATTGGAATTGCACAAACAAATATTCAATAGAAATCTGTTGGTGAGGAGAACTTTTTTGAAATCTATAATTTGAAATAGGATGATGTTTTTGAAGAAAATATCACAGGAAGCTACATGTGTTAGAAAATAAGTAGTCTAGTTAAAACTTCTAGAGGGCATAACGTTTAGCCCGGTTATTGGAATTTGATAAGTGAGAAGTCAATAGAAAGCTATTGAATAGTAGAACACATTGGTGAACCCAAAATTTGAAATTGGTGTAGGAATTTAAAAGAAAAAATCCAAAAAAGTTACAAGATTATAACAGGGATATGATGAATTTTAACATGATTATTATCACTGAAAACAAGGGATTTGAGTAGAGTATATTGATTATCTGGAACAAGAAATGGCCTGTAAGACATAATACAATGATGGGAAAGACAAGAAAATAGGAAAACCAAGTTGTGGATTCCATGTTATGTAGGAAATTGAGCAGGAGAATCTCCTTCCCCTTCTTGCTTTTCCATAAGATATTAAATGTGATGTATAAGTTTATGTGTTGTATATGCACATATGTATGTAATGTATGAGTATGTGTGTGATGATTACATACTGAGTGACAACAATAGGTTGTAGTATTTATGTAATAGCTGATATGAGAAACTAATCATGGTTGTCGTGTTGCTAATTATGTAGTTGTTCAGGACAACCACCCTACAGAAGAGCATGCCTTATAGGACAACATTCTTCATTTGCATGAAGGCATTAGCAAGATGTATTGCCTAAGGGATTTTTAATTAGTGAAGGATATTCTTGAGCCTGAAAGAGTGAGTGTACCAAGAAAAAAATGATTTCGTCAAGAATAAAGTGGATTACTTAAGGGCCTGAGGGGTATGTGGAGGCCCCCCAAAAAGTAGCAGGTTGGAGGTTGTTGAGGTTTGGTACCTTGGTTGGAGTAGGGTACTAAGTATGTACATGGTGATGGGAAGGTAGCTGCCCCATGAAGCCACCATCATATTCGCTCCTACATATAAGTGTTGATGTTGTTTTCTTGTCTTAATTTTTTTTATGAATATATAAATTATAAATTGAAGTTCTTAAGAATACAATACATGCAAATAGACTATTGTTTTTATGGGCATGTTTAACCTGTAATCAACCGTAATATATTTAAGATCTAATTTTGGGTAAATAAGAATTAATAATGTTGTATGGTGCTCCAAAGTAGAAGGCAAAGACTATGGAAATTAATGTCGTTGTGCAATAACACAAGATAAGTGTTGGAAACACAACACACTTAGATGTAAGACAAGTTATATAGTAGGATTATAAGAATGTAGTTAAAATAGATTCATGATAGATATATGAAAGGTTGCAATAGTTGAGTTGTCACCAGTGGTTGATCAGGTTACAATGGGTTATGATAAGTTATAACCAGTCTATTACATGTTTTCATAGAGATGGTGGTGCGATCTGAAAATTTTATAACAAAGTCTTATAGAGGTTTTCTTGCAGGGATATAGGTGGTATAACCAGGTATAATTGATATAACTAGGATACAAGTGATATAACAAATCTCCCCACATGGGATAACATATTAGTAGCAAGTTATACCATATTGGTCATAGTAAGTGACATGTATAATATAAGCTAGAAAATGTTGGTAACATATTATAATGGGTTACAACAGGTGGTTGGTCACATGCGGTGATAGGTATTATAACTAGTTGTATAGGGTTTATGACAGGTATCACATGATGATAACACTTATGTAATAAGTTATAACATGTCTTCTGATGTCTCATCATAGGTACAAAAAAGGATTGTACCTAGGCCATAATGGTTATTATGGAAGGATCACGAAGGGTTGAACAAGTCTTCTGATAGGTCACAACGGGTGTATAATAGGAATGTGATTAGGTTATAATAGGTGGTGAAAAATTGTAACAAGATTACAATATAGTCAGGATGTGTATCTAGCAGGACTATACTCACTCAAGGCATGGGATTTGAATAGAGTATTGTGATTATCTAAGAATAAACAATGATTGATATCATATGCCCTAATGGAGGCACTTTATTGAGATTGTAACAATGATCTGGGGAGTTCTGATTTCTTACACTACCAGGGTGGATATGCATGTTTAAGTAACATTAACATGAATTTGTATAGTAAAGTAGTTCTTTATGCAAAAGGCACATGAGTGAAGGATGTTTTGTGGAAGAAATCAAGGATTGAGTTAAGATAGTTAGTTGGTGTAACATGTTGGGATGCATGAAATACTTTAATGACTTCTAGTTGAACATGAGGATGCCACATGTGATATGTATTGGAACTCTTGACTTATGGAGTTGGACCATCGAGAACTCAAATTATCCTAATAATCATACGAAATTTAAGCAGATGAACATGTACGTTGGCTTAAAAATCACCATATGTAGCTCAACTTGCAACAAGGGCTATAAAAATCATGAGGATGGTTATAGATGTAGTTTGAAAGTAAGCGAAAATAAATAATGGAAAAAGCCACAAAATCAGACAACTATGCGATGGAATACCAAATTATGTATAGGAAGGGAAGGAAAATCCACTAACCCTTCTCATATTAATTATTATAGATGTGGTATCTAATGCATTTAAGGTATATGATCACTGAAAATGCCAGAGATTAAATATGGTTGAGATATGCATGCGTTGGTATGCATATTAGAAATATGTAATATGTATATGCATATGGTGTATGGAGCATGTGTATATTATTGCATGTTGATTGAAGAAGGCCAAGGACAGGAGAGTTTTGTACGTGAATTGTGAGAAAGGGAATAAAACTTAGGGGTTTTTCTAGGTTGGAGGGAAAAAAAAAAAAAACTAAAAATGTATCTTGTTAATATTTTCTTTTAGCGGGGCATGAAATAATGATGCCATAGTGAAAATTCAAAGTATCTATGGCCATTGTAGCCTTTATCATTAAGCAGACTAACAACTTAATAATTTGTTAGGTTGTAGATAATTTTCCAATTAGGTGACAAGAAAAGACATACAACATATGTGTTAGGTAATTGACAACAAAACATTGATATTAATAAAATACCCTCAATGGTTAGTCTTTTAACATGGAAAAAGTAGAATGCTTATGGGAACATGATGACGTATTTTGAACATGTTGATTTTTATTTGAAATAGAGACAATTAAAAAAGAATAACGGCAACTAGAGATGTAGGAAAATATATTATTTGCGTGTAGGAATTGTATATACCAACAATAGTTAATGAGATTGCATGGTGACTATATGCTGGAATTAATTGCAAAAATTGTATACAAGGATGGTATATAGTGCTAGCATGTGAGAACATTGTTTTATAGTTGAGGCACGAGAATTCTAGCATGGCATGAATATTTTCATAGTTGTTACATTGCATGAAAGTTGTAAATTCATGTATGGTTTGATGAATGATTGCATGAATGAGTGTTTCTCTTGATCTTTGAAAGAAAAAAAATGTATATGTACTTATGTGTGAAAGTTAATTGTTGTAGACATTAATGCTATTTGTTTGATGTCCCCTAGGTATAATGATGATGGTGTTGTAATTGTACACTCGTCAACATGGGGCAAGGACCTCCAAGGCCTATTGATATGCAAACAACACTAGAATTGTGGAGGAGGCACCATGAGGAAGTCATACATGAGGATATGGAATTGAAGCTACATAATGTGAGCTAAAGTCACTATGAAGTAGCGGATCTAGATTATGAACATATGATGCACTGAGGACAATCCATAAAATAAGGGAGGGAGGAATGTAATTACCATGCTAGCATACAATGTAAATATATGTACATTGATATTTAGGTTGGTGAAATGGATGTACATAATTGTTAGGATGGTGAGACAGATGTATATAATAGTTAGGGTGGTGATCTAAGTAATATTATGTGCACTACATACCCATTTAGTTATATTAGATAGATTTTGGGGCTAGTTTCCCAAATACTTTTATGTTGGTTTTTGCTAAGTGGTCAGGGGAGCCAAGATGTAAATATTGAAAATATTGTACATATTTTTATATTAGTAAAATAGGTTGGTTATGGATCCCACTTGATAGAAAAAGAGTATGGGGGACGTGACTCTAGGGACAAGGAAATAATTAGGTTTTTTGGTGAAAAAGTGCACCCAGCGCCCACACGGCTCTAGAGAGTGCCACATGGAGAAGTAAAGCCATGTAGTTAAAAGGAAGTGTATGTCCCTGTGATAGTTATGGGGGAGATAGTTATTTAGTATGGGAGAGGAGCCAATGAGTCATGGAGGTTGGACAATGAAACTAGTTGGGGTGTGTTTATTTAGTTAATCGTGCCAGATTAGATGCATCTTGATTTTTTGAGCCTTGGTGGCTCTGGTTATGGTTCTGTGGCCATGGATTTCTAGTGAAACTCAGTTCATTAATGAGCCAGTGAGTCCTGGGATTAGACTTTGGAATTAGCTAAGGTGTGGCTATTCAGTTAATTGAACTAAATTGGATGCATCTTGGTTGTATGAGCCTTGGTGGCTTCGGTTATGGCTTTGTGGCCATGAAGTTCTGGTGGAAATCAATTCGGTGATAGTCGATGAGTCTTGGTTTGGACTCTGGCATTGACTATGGGATTATTTCCAATTCAGCTGATGGAATTTGGACACCAAAGAGTAGCAGAGATCCTGGATCTACAAGCTGAGACCGTTCTGGCTAGCGGTAAGTTGCCTTAGAAGATGGGCACCATTGAGGGACTCAGGTTGCACCATTTGGGTGCTTTTCAGGGGAACTTGAGCCAATGGATAGAGATTGAGTTCGTTGGGGTTGGTGCGTTAGCCAGGGTTTTGATTGTTCAAATCACAATTATTGCCTATGGAGTTGTAATCCCAAGTTGAGGGTGACCATTAGAGAAAGTTTCAAGTAAAAAATGGGCCTCAAAACAAAAATGTTCAACCAAATAAGAACCAATGGGAATCAAGATGATGATATCAACCATGGTAGATGATTCACCATTTTTGGAGTAAAAAAGTAAAGAGATAAAAAAACTACTTTTTAAACTCGTATTTTCAATTTATCTCCCTACGATTTTACTCAAATTTCAAGTGGGAGCACTCGTTGGATGAAAATTTTAATTTCTCATCCAAGGATTACCCATTTTTCATACTTTCGATAGACCCTGCTACATGAAAAATGAGAAATACATGAAAAATGCGCAATCACGTTTTTTATGTTTTTCTCATTTTTCGTCTAACACGGTCCATTGAAAGTATGAAACATGGGTAATCCTTCGATGAATAATTAAATTTTGCATCCAATGGGTGCTCCTACTGAAAATTTGAGTAAAATCGTAGGGCGATAAGTTGAAAATACAAGTTGAAAAAGTAGATTTTTTTTATTTTTTCCCTCTAAATTTTGATGATGTAATCTAATCTTATTTTATTATTTCCACAATTATTTTATAATAATATCTAGGATGCCCATTTTCGACCTCAAAATTTATCTAATGCTAGGGTTGATATTATGAACCACATAATCTATGACTAGGTGGAATAAGGAGAGCCCGCAACCAATTTTATTTTTAATTATAGATAAGTGCCTACTGTATAGTTATTGAATTTATGTGCCATGATTGCAATTATGTGATGTTTAGTTGCAAACCCTAGTTAGGGTTTCATATTTGTATTTTGTTGTGTATTTTATATGTGAATGAATGAATGATAATGGTTAATTTTGTTATTGTGTATTGCACAACATATCAGGTATGTAGAAATTATATACTATATTTATTGATACACATATACACATATATGTGTGAGTGTGTGTTTCCTTGGTATTTCTAGAAATGAGCTAAAGAGAGGTCAACTACTTGGAATTGGTCATATACATATCGATTTTGTTTTTTAGGGTTTGGCCCACTTAGGGCTTGGCCACCTTGATCATGTTCGGTTACATGCAGAATAGTTATACTGCTTAGGGTTTGTGCAATTGGGGTTGGACCCAACTATACTAATGTTTATTGTGGCTGAATTTGTATGTGTAAATTTACAAATGTGTGCATTGCATATTTATTTCTATTGTAAAATATATAATACATTGTTTTATAGTTTATTCTATACGCTCTAGTGTATTATGTGCTTTCGTACGTATTATGGGTTAATTTTGGTTTTTGGGTTAATGGCATCACCTGACACGGGGCCAGGGACATTACAACCATAGAAGTACCCCAATGTATAGAGCGACCCATGGTGGATAGAAGTTGTAGAAAAATCTAGAAACCAGAGTAGGAAAATCTCCAAAGTTTACATATGCAATATTCATTAAGCATGGAAAAAAATGTTCCTAGGATGTGGGACTCCATAAAATGATGTACTTCTGCTTATATATAGATATTCTGAAATATATACATGTCCATATGAAATAAATACCTCACAAAATTCTCTAGTGATCCCACCATCCAAAGACAAAATATAGTAAGAGATTCCAAACCTTCTATTAAAATTTAGACATGTTTATATATAGCATGTGTTACTGCCAAATTGATAGATGATTCTCCATGACAATATTCAGATTTTGAAGGGTATGATTATAAATTCAAACGGATATAAGATATCTAGAAGAACTATTGTAGCCAATAATTGTTAACAACTTCTTTCTCCAAGCCAGAATTCAATTTATTGACTACTTAAAATGCTTCATATTCCATTTGATCAATATGTAATGAGGAAAAATCCTGCAAAAAAACCCTGCTAGGGTTAACCTTTAGACATACCCTTAGGTCCACACACTCATTTTCATTTCACCCTCACCCATTGCAGCTAGTTCATAAGCACCATCAAAAATGAAAATGGAAAGTACATTCAACAACGATGAAGAATTGAAACCTTTTGAATATTTAGACCTAGAAATGATTAAAGGTTGCTTATCCATGTTAAAAGGGCCCAAATATAGCAACTGTCTTAAAGCAACACTCACACCACTTTTCTCATCAATGAAGACATGTTGAAACCACTTTTGACATTAATATTGTCTTTCATACCAGGAAAACACCTTTGGCATCAATGACAACTTTTACAACAATCTCCCCCTTTAGCATCGATGTCAACACTAAAGATTGATTCTTCATTTCCTAGTCATATATCCTTCTTTTAATTTCATTGGATAAGAAATTTAATTTAAATTTTCTTGCTTGTTTTTTTGATTTGGTCCTTAGAATTATTTCTCCTTATTGTTCCTTTTAAAGTTGCATATGTGTCTTAATTTCAATGCTTATTTACGGTTTGTAATGTTTTCAATGTTTGTTTATTATCTCCCCCTTTTATATCATTGGCAAGGGGCCGGTTTCTAATAAAATTGGTTGTGAGAAAAAGGTTGTTGTTAATATGGATTTACACGTTCAACACTTACTTTTGGTTTTCCTTTGACTTGAAATTGCTTTGGATTTCCTTTGACTTGTAACTGCTCTGGCATCCACACTCGATTCCCTTTCTTGGCAAGAGCTTTGTGTATATCCTTCTAACACATACTGTTATCACAACTAAAGGTCCTCCATAAGTCAGCCATGATGTCATAATGCTCGCGTGACCATAGGTGATGACAACCACCAGACTATGTAATGATGTCATCCATGCGCATAAACATAGGATGAGGTTCATGCTACATGGGTTGTAGGTAATGGCTTGGAAGGAACCACCTTTTTCTAATTTTTTTCATAGTTTCCAATATTTCTTGAAATTATTGAATGCAAGGGAAGGATCATTGTTTCAATTCCGACCAAAGAGCCCCCAAGAATGATGAAAAGAAGAAACATACTACCTGTCAAACAGGGAAAGAGACTTGATGTTTCCATGTTTTTTCATTTTGTCTCTTTGCATGGAGGAAACATCTCTCCCTTTTCTATTCATTCATTGTGATTAACCCTGTTTATTTTATTGTTATAGGCTATGTATGAATTATAGTTGTTATTAATTGATATTTTTCTCCTTGTCGTAGCATTCCTTTTCATTGTTGTTGTTCATTTGTTTATTGACTACTGTTATTTTGACTTTATAGGCTCAGGTTAACCATATGGCTATATTAGCGTTGTATACATATGTAGTGGTTTTTGTTTCTATTTGCATGAAAATTCACGTCGAATTCCTCAAGTGAAAATACAAGCTTTATGTATATATATATCTATGTATCTATGTCTATATATATATATATATATATATATATGACTGAATTTAATACTCCTCTAGATACATATATACATATAAATGATGAATACATATATACGGCTCATTTCTGTTGACCATTACTCCCCTTGTATCTGTCTTTGGATTTTTCATGCTCCCAATGTGATTGAATCTAACTTATTGTTGTTATTACTAATATACTTTTGTGTAAATATATAAGGCCTTGCTACTGTTCATGTGCCTATAGAAGCTCCGCCTTAGGTTATCCTTTACCTTTTAGATCATTCAAAAATCTTTAGATGCCCTTTTTGAAAATAAATTAATGAGGAGAAGGAAAAGGTACTATTTCCAATTTTTTCCTTAGATATTCAAAGGGCTCCTTTGCTAAAGGCTTGGTGAATATATCAACTATTTGTTCTTTAGTTGATATATACTCCAACTTTACAATATGCTCAACAACCTACTCTCTAAGGAAATGATACTTGATGGGAATATGTTTAGTTTTAGAGTGAAAGACTGGATTCTTTGATATGCTTATTTCACTTGTATTATCACATTTGATAGAGATTGGTTCATTGTATGTTACCTTCATGTCTTGAAGAGTTTGTTTCATCCAAAGTACTTTTGTGCAACAAGTTTTTGCTACAATTTATTCAACTTCAGTGGTAGATAATGAGACAAAGTTTTTCTTCTTGCTCAACCAAGCAACCAATGATTCTCCTAAGAAAATTGCTCCATCGCTTGTACTTTTTCTATCATTTATTCAACTAGCCTAATTTGAATCTATGTAATATATTAGTAAGAAGTTTGTTCCTTTTGGATACTGATGAGCCTCATCATTAAGTAACTATATGGACCTTAATACACCTCCAATATTACTAAAATTAACTCTTCTCATAATTCCTTACATGTTTTAATTATCTTTTGCTTAATGAGATGAGTAAAAGTAAGATGGTATGTCTTGTGGTCTAATGTGCATTGATTACAAGTTTTTGGGAGTAAATCATGGCAATTTTGGCTAACTAAGAGAAAGAGCTTGAATGAGACAAGGAGGAGAGGTTATAGGAGATATATCCTCCTCATTAAATCCTCACACATTTGAATATTCCTTAATCAAATCACACTAGCTCAGAGTTGCAAGCAACCGAGTCATGGAGATCATGGGCAGCCGAGCCAGTGAAAGTTAAGAACCAGTTCATATTGAGTTTGGGAGCCTAGCCTCCCTATATTTAAGGAAGTTGTTGAAGACTTCAGTTGTATAAATAAGGATGCGTAGAGCCTCATTAGGATTTAGATTTTTTATATAAGAGCACTGAGCATTTTTGAGTTAAAGTTTGGTGGCAAAACATTGTTATGTAATTTTTTGATATGATAATGAGAATGAGCATTTCCTTAATCTAGCACTGAATTGAATTAGAGGGCTGAAGCTCTTACATTAGGGCCCAACCCTAGCAGGAAAGGCTCCTCTTATTGTACTTGTATGTTTATGTTATTTCATAGATTAATTATTGAATTGATTTTAGCATTGTTTCCTTACAAGTAGTGGTAAATTTGATTAGTTTGCTTCCATTTGTGCATATCTTTAGTAGTAGTTTTAGAGAGGTAAAGGAATACCAAAAAGGATAATATCAGGTGGATTTGGCCTCAATCCTCCCTTTGGATACCATGGTTTGAGCAAAAACTCCTATTCAGCCCCAAAAAGACAAGATTCTTCTTTCTTATGGAATTTAGGGTTTTCTACTACTTAGGACAACATCTTTTCAGTTTTATAGAATAGGTTTCAGTTGTCAGTTCTGATATCTCTAGCTTTGTATTATATCTTATGGTTCTTCACAATGTTCTGCAAGTATGTCCATGCATGGACTAGGCAACTAAATAATGAAATTCTGTTTTCTCAAGTTGATTGAAAATCTTCCTTGTTTGATATGATTCATGGATAAATGCTAGCGATGTATGTATTGTAGGATTTTCAATAGTGCAGGAAGATCTCATGTCAGCAACCCCAACCTAACTTCATCCATCCATGATCACCAAAAGCCACCAAGTCTCTCAACCAATTCATCATTCCATAAGAACAACTTTCCAGGTTTGTTGGGCAAATCCAACCATCTTACAAACTGTTTTTTGAACTCTGAAGAAGTCCTAGCCACTCCCTTTGCCTTATTTATTCAACCTTTCCCTAAGCCGTATACCACCTTCCAAATCACTCGTATTGCTCTCAACCAGATCCTATAGGAATACAAGGGATTCTATAAAAGCATTAGGACATTCTGTAGGAAGCATTAGGACATCCTGTAGAACGACCTGTACTGGCCTGTTTTGAGGCCAATTTGTGGAAAAAGCATACAAGAAGATAGTAGAAGACCCCCAATTTACTCCCAAGCCATCTGACCTTTCACAACCACCTCTAACCCACCTACCATATCACCAAGAAGATTTAGCATTTACATTTTCACAAAAAAAGGACAAAAAGAAAAAAGAGTTATTGTGTTCATTCATATGCACAATAGTAAAATGTTTGGTTATTTTAGATTTCATGCCTAGGATAGTTAGGATTACACACATGTTAGCTTAGAATTCTTTTGAACCAAGATATCTTAACAAATAGTTAGATGAGTGGTGTCTTTAAAGCATTTTTTTTCAGTCTTTCATTACTGCAGTAGACAATATTTCCATTCTTCCAATTAGGGTAAAATTTCTCTTTCTTCATTGGTAATCAAACTTCTTCTCAATCAATAGAAGGCTAGTTTGAGAAACCATAGCGGTCTATCACCAACTCAGCGGTGACGAAGAGTGGACCCATCGTATTTTCTTGTGTATACAACACTATCACCTCCAAGTTTGTACGAAACCCGGTTTGATAAAGTAAAGTTGGTAGCTCTAGGAGTTGCATCATTCTTGCTACAATACTGATGTTCATCACTTTTTGGCGCTGTTGTCAGGGAGGTGTCTGAGTAAGACATTATTTTTGTTTTCTTTCTTCCATTTCTTATCTCTTTCATTCTACTATTAGCTTCATTTCTACAAAAGTAATTGTAAGTTGGTTTGTTTTCCTTTCCATTCTACAAGAAAGATTTCATTCAACAATTAGTTTCCATTCAGTTTGTTATTTCAATTTTGCAGTTAGTGTTCAAGCTTGAAAAACAAAAACAAAAAACAAAAACACTTGTTTCATGCCTCGTAGGAATAGGGACAACTTAGGTAAATTTATGTGAAATACCCCCACCACTTCAAACAACCAACCTTCCCTCTTCTTCGGTGGCTATGAATTGGAGGACACCTTAGGCGAACGACCAAAGATTTTTGAAGAGCCTACGGGGGGATAAGAAGAAGGAGAACCCATTCCAACTGACCTAATGGATGAAAATAGAAATGAAAAAGGAGATAGAGAAAGAATTGAGGGTGATTTTCCCATCAGAGAAACCAATCGGGATGCCAAGATGGAAAACATAAGCCCCTCTGCTCTTCCTCACTTCCATGGCTTGACCTCAGAAGATCCAGATACTTTCTTGTTTGAGTTCGCTGCCATATGCAGAACTTATGATTGCACCACTGATGATCAGAAGTTGAAATTATTCCGAACCGCTCTTAAGGATGCAGCTCTGCGCTGGTTCATGAGTTTACCTAGGGATAGCATCAAAACCTGGGCTCAGATGCAACAAGCCTTGAACAACAAGTATCGAGACTAATGTAGGTCCAAAGACAGTAAAGATGAATTTTTTAGAATGACCGTAGGGAATGATGAGTCATTAGAAGATTATGAGGAAATATTCTAGCTTAGTTACAAAAGGGCCAGGTGCAAACTTGATCCTAAGTCACCAAAGCTAGTCCTACTTAAGGGGGTTAGGGAAGACCTTTTGGCTACCCTAAACCAGCTGGCAGGAGGGGACATCTACCAACTACCCTATGAAGATATTAACATTGTCTTTAAGAATCATTCTAGGGTAGCTAGGAAAAAGGGTAGGGGTAGTCAACCAATGGCCAGCTCATCCTCTTCCAACACATCCATAAAAGGTGAAATTGGAAATATGCTGGAAGATTTCAAGAGTGAAATCCTGCAAACCCTTGCCCTACAAATGGACACTATGCACATCAAGAGAATGTAGGAGGAAGTAGAGAGAGAATTAGCCATTTTCTACCCTAGATGCACAAGGAGGCACCCTAGGAATGAATGTCCATTAAACCTTATAGAAATTTTCTTGTTTTGTGAAGAAAACCACTCCACAAATAAGTTCTCTTCTCTACTTGGACTAAAAGATGTGTATCAGGGAACTGAAGGGCTGAACGAACAACTTTGCTACATAAATCAAAGGAGGCCTCATGGACCTCGACCTTTCCAGGAGTGCATGCAAAGGTCATCCTATGCATATTACAACCCTAACCAAAACACATCCATTCCATCTTGGGGACCCCCTACTCATCCCTCCTGGTCTACAACTTCTCCTTGGTATTTTTCACCTCAGTACCATTCCCAGTCGACCAACCAGCCATTTAAGCCATATACTCCTCCACAGCCACAGTGGAATGCACCACCTGAGGGTGGAGCCCCCCATACAACAATGCTCCAGATTTATTGCCTTCAACTCCTACTCAACCACAAATTTTACACCCCACTCCACCTAAACAACCTCAGATGCCTACCCAGCCAAATCTAAACCTGAACAATAGACAGGCACAAAAAGTATACAGTGGAGAGACATCCTACCCTGCTTATGATGTGGAAATTCAGGAAATCAACCTAAGGTCTGGGAAGGTACTCTTGGACAACCAACCCCGATCTCCACCTAGGGAGAGTGAGGAGGAAAGAGAGGAAAATATGCCTAGAGTGAATCCACCACCCTTTCCTGAAATATTAACTCATCCAATCTAGCCTACCCAGAAGAGAATGAACTTCTAGGTGAATTGAAAAATATATGTGTCAAAATTCCACTTCTCCAAGCCATTAAGGATGTACCTATTTACAAAAAACTAATTAAATAGAACTATTTCAAACATCCAAGGAGGTGAAAAAGAGACACCCCTACCATTAATTTCATTGGGCAACTGTCTGACTTAATGTTGGGGCAGGTAATTTACCCAAAGTATTTAGACCCTGGAATCCCTGTAGTAGATGTGTACATCAATGGAACCATTAATGTAATGTCTAGGGACACCATTCTTAACCTAAATCTCCAAGGTTCGTTAAGAAAAACCACAACAGTCTTCTAGCTTGCAGACCGTTCCATAGTAGCCCCCGAGGGGATTGTTGAGGATGTGATGGTCTCCATTGACTCCTGGGAGTACACTGTAGACTTCCTAGTTCTCGAGCCTAAGGCCAAGCTTAATGGTTATCCTCTCATACTTGGGAGACCTTGGTTAGCCACTACTGATGCCTACATCAACTGTAGGGCTGGAAACATGACTATCGAAAATGGGCATCTCTCCAAATAGTTGGTCTTGTACCCTCCTGCTCAGCGATCCTTAGAACATGATTTACCTTTATGGCTAGAATAGGAGGAAGAAGATGAAGTCTACTCAACCCAACTCTATACCCTAGAAACTTCCATGGGAGGAGGACAACCGGATGAAGATGATTTGATTGAACATATCCTCCAAAATCCAACTCACAACACCTTGTCCTTAGAGGAAGTAGTAAAGGAAACCAAGAGCAACCATCAGATTGATCTATGCTTAGCTGATTCAAACCCTACTCGTGTCAATACAATAGAATTCGGCCCTAAAATAACTTTGAATATCAATCCCTCCCTTTCTATACACCAAGAAGAAGAGTTGTGCAACATGCTAAGGGAACATCTAGATGCCTTTTCTTGGAGTTACAAAGAAATGAAGGGAGTGCACCCCTCAGTGTGTACTCACCACATTTATATCAAAGAAGGTTGCAAATCTGTTCGACAACCCCAAAGGAGAATGAATCCAGCTCTCAAGGATATAGTCAAAGAAGAATTGCAAATGATGTTGGATGCATGATTCATTTACCCTATCTCGGACAGTGAGTAGGTTTCTCCTTTGCTGTTGGTTCCAAAGAAAAATGGGAAGTGGAGGATTTGTGTTGATTACAAAGAGTTAAACAAAGCAACAAAGAAGGACCATTTCCCTCTACCCTTCATTGACCAAGTGTCAGATGGTCTAGCAAGGAAAAAAGTTCTTCTCTTTCTTAGATAGGTTCAAAGGATACAATCAAATCCAAATTAGCCCAGAGGACTGGGATAAAACCACCTTCACCTATCCTTGGGGTATTTTCAATCATAGGGTCCTTCCTTTTGGCCTATGTAATGCCCCTGCCACTTTCCAGAGGGCAGTCCTGAGTACGTTTGCCAAGCTAGTCCATGATGTAGTGGAAATTTATATGGATGATTTTACACCTTATGGGTGTGATTTCCAGGAGGCTCTCTCCAACTTGGGTAAGGTGCTGAACAAATGCATTGAAATGAACTTGTCCCTTAGTCCCGAAAAATGTGAGTTCTTGATGACTGCAGGGACTGTTCTAGGTCATTCAATATCCCAGAAAGGACTGTAGGTAGACCCAAATAAGATAGCCATCATCCAAAGGGTCCCAGCTCTGCAAAAACAGAGGGATGTCAGAAGTTTTCTAGGTTTAGTTGGATACTATAGGATATTTATAAAAGACTTCAGCAAGTTATCTTCTCCTTTATTTGGGTTATTGGCCAAAGACTCCGAATTTTTATGGTCAGAAAGCTATCAAGAGGCCTTGGACACCCTAAAGGACAAGTTGACTACTGCACCTATTCTCCGAGGCCCAAATTGGGCTCTTCCTTTCCATATACATGTCGATGCCTCTCACAAAGCCATAGGAGAAAACCTATGCCAGATAGATGACAAGCTACCTTATGCCATTTACTTCATCAGTAAGAATCTTTCCAAAGTCGAACTGAACTACACAATGACTGAAAAGGAGCTCCTAACTATTGTGCATTCATTGAACAAATTTAAGCATTACATTATAGGTTATTAAACATTTGTACATACTGACCATGCTGTAATTAAAACTTGATGAATAAACCTGATGTAAATGCCTGGATTATTAGATGGTTACTTTTATTGTAAGGGCTTGATTTAACTATTATTGATAAGCCTGACAAGGAGAATGTTGTTGCAGAAATTTTATCCAGATTGAATTTGCCTACAGGAGAGGAAGAAATGGTTTATGATCAGTTACTGGATGAACAATTATTCACCATTTCAGTTCTCTCTCCATGGTTTGCTCACATAGCAAATTACTTGGTGTCTCCACAGTTTCCACCAAATTTGTCCTCCAAGGAAAAGAGAAATATTATAAGGAAGAGCACCCCATTCACTAAGATTGGGGGCAACCTCTTCATACTAGGCCCAGATCAAATTATGAGAAGATGTTTCATGGAGGAGGAAGTCTTTGACATTCTTTTGACTTGTCACGATGGGCCTTTTGGAGGTCACTTTGCAGCCAAAAGAACAACATTCAAGGTACTACAAGCTGGTTATTACTAGCCCACTCTTCACCAAGATGTGAGGAGTTATCCTAGTCAATGTGATCAGTGCCAAAGGATGGGGAAACTTACCCCAAGGGATGAAATGCCTCTGCAACCTAAAGTGACTTTTGATCCATTTGACAAGTGGGGCATGGATTTCACTAGATCCATTGACCCTCCACCGAGGAAAAAGCAGTACATCATTATGTGCACCAACTATTTAGCCAAGTGGAATGAAGCCAAGGCCATCAAAGTGGAAATAAAAGAGAAAGTAACTGAATTTTTAAGGAAAAATGTATTTTACAAGTTTGGGTACCCTAGAGAACTGGTCACTGATCAAGGCAATCAATTTACATCTCACATGATTGAAAATTTGTTAAACCAGCACAAGATCAATCATAGGACATCCACTCCTTAACACCCACAAGCTAATGGGCAAGTGGAGGTAACCAATAGAGTGCTAAAAGGCATTCTAACCAAAGTGATTATAAGCAATAGAAAGGATTGGGAAAATCGATTAGTTGAGACCACTTGGGCCTACAATACCACTTGGAAGACCACCATTGGATTCACTCCTTATGAGCTGGTCTATGGAAATAAGGCCTTGTTGTCCATTGAATTTGAATACAACACCTTAAGAATGGAAGCAAAACTAGATCTAGATCTCACCAGGGCACAACAAGAAAGATTGCTCTAACTAAATGGGTTAGATGAATTTAGGATGAAGGCCCTCCTGAACATAGAGGTGACTCAAGTTCAAAGGAAGATTTGGCATGGCAAGAACATAAAGGACAAACATTTTCAAGAAGGTGATTAGAATTTGTTGTATGATTCCAGATACAAGGATTTTAAAGGAAATTTATGGACTAGATGGTTAGGGCCTTATGTCATAGAAAAATTTCATGTTAATGGTTCAGTACAGATAAGAACCATTGATGCAGAGGCTATCCCTTTACATGTCAATGGGTATAGATTGAAGGTCTACAAGAAACCCTTGTCAAAGCAAGAATTCATCAATGGCATTAGTAAGATAGTTATGGTGCTAGAGCAAGTCTCAACTTCCACCCGATCAAGTCCCTGAAAAAAAGAGGGAAAAAGAAAAGAAAAAGAAAAAAGAAGAAAAAAATAAGCAGACTCAGGTGAAAACCTCCATGAGGCACCTGAGTCCCATTGTTCGGTTGAAAACCTCTTGGGGCAGCCCAATGGTGTTGAAAAAAGAAATAATAAAAAGATTTCTAGGTGAAAAACGCTTTTGAGGTACCCAACGCAGGCAACTAGGATGAAAACCTCCTTGGAGGAAAACTAGTTGTTTTCAAAAAAAAAAAGGAAAAAAAGAGAGAAAAGAAAAATTTGGAAATGTTGATTGTAGGTCAGCAAGAGGAGGATTATTGTAGCTTGAGAGGAATGGAAGGACCTAAAAAATCCATATTTCAATCCCTCCATCTCATATTCTTTATTATTTCATCCATCCTTCCATTTATGAACTCCTCCAACTAGGATCTGTGTTTTCTACAGGATTCCTTCGAAACCTACAGGAGTTTCCTGTAGGAATTACAGTGGCTTGAAATCCCAATAAAAGTGATCCTAGAGCAAAGGGGATGACAACCCTGTGTCTAAAAAATAAAATATTCACTCCACCATATCATCACCATGCCTTTCAACACCATGTTATCCCTGCATCCATCCAATAAGTCAATTAAAAGATATACAATTTTCAAAAGAAGAAAAAACAAATAGAAGAGGTGTGAGAACATATGACAAAAGGACAATACCTAAAGGATACACCTCTCACCTTCCATTCACTATAACCCTTCTCTACTCATGTCAACAATCCTCATGCTCCATAAGTGAAAAAAGTATGAAAGTTTAGGGGAGAGGCAGCTACAGGACATCCTGTAAGTTTCCTGTAGGAAATCCTGTAGTAGCCTATCCCGTGAAGGAAACTTCTCAAGGTTGCATCTATCTTCAGCAAAAATATTCCAAGGTCAAGGAAGCTCCTCTAGAGCTTAACAGCAACAACAAGATCACCACATCACTCTCCAGCACCTCCACATCAAGAGAAACCGACATCAAAAGAGGCCAATACAAAGAAGGATATGTAGCAAATACACAACACAGGAAATCATTCTCCAACATACATCATCATCAAAGAATCTTACCCACAGGTATGTCATCTTACTCATTCTCTCTTGTTATCAAAATATAATAAAAAATGTAGGATTATGTAAGAGTCGGTTTTATAAGAAAAGGTGGCCAGTTAACTTGGCAACCTTTAGCCACTCGACGAGGAGAAAACATTTAGACTACTCCACACATGGAAACAGTCAAATCAAAAGAAAAAGGAGATAAGGCAAAAAATGGTTAAGTTATGGAGGAACGAAGTGGGAGATGATTACGAGGTAAGGTGGAATGATGGACTGATAGTGGGACCAACGGTCCAAAAGGAGGTGCTCGTACTTAGACAACCAGCACACCATCCCACATGATCAACCATATAAGGAAATAAAACATTGATTCCCATGCAAAGAGAGCATTAGCAATCTCAAGAATTCATCGAAAAGAGGTTTCTCTCGACCTTCTTGAAGTAGCACCTACATGAGATAGTTAACATTTTGCAGTGCAGGAGACCTACAGGATCCTACAGGAAAACCTACAGGATCCTACAGGAAAACCTACAGGATATAGAGTAGTCAATCTATAGGATTATCAGTGGGCACTAAAGGGAGGAGAAATCAAAGGTTGTCCTCAACAGAATGGAACAAGCAAGGTAGGAGCTATACCTTCCATGTTTTCCTATTAAAAAGAAGAAAAATCATCATTTGATTAAGGAAATTGCAGTCTAGGAGAATTGTATTGCAGAGTTAACACTCCATCCTCTCTCACCCACCAGAATTCTTGATTTATATTCATCCAAGCCTCCACAATTACGAGGGAAAAATGACAAGAGGTTTTAACAAGAGAGAATCCATAAACACAGTAAGGATCCACCAACATCCTCCTATAGTAGAAATTTTCACAACGCACCAATGGATGGGGTTCTTTAAGAGGATGAGAGGATACGATGATGAGGTGGCCAGAGACATTTCTCTCTCACTCATACCCCTCACTAGGACCCATGCCATTGCTGTGGTGAAAGGCATATTGGTATAAATCACCCCTGAAGTTATAAGCAGATTCACCACACTCCCTCTAGGGTTACCTTGGAGAAAAGAAGATAAGGGTAACAACACCCTTGGAAAGAAGAAATTATTTTTGGAAGGGGAGGAGTCAATGGAAGACAAACATGGGGTCAGAAGAGAAATCATTCCATACCCTTGGAATGAAGTTAGTTACCAGCTCATTAAATACATATCATGTGAAGGGAGATACAATGTGGTGTATGGATAGCACTTCAGACTCCTCCAAGAACTGAGATTTGGAGCAGACACATCTCCTCAAAATAGATTAAGTATACCATAATTTCTTCTTCAAACAATGGTAGATATGAGCATCAAAGTGCAGGAGGGAAAACGTCAACAACTAGCCCATCATGTGTTGATCAAACTTATCCTAGAATATGCTCTACAAAACCTAAGACTCCTTATTACATGGACAACTTTTAGAGACATGCAGGTAGAGGGAGCAATCCAAGCTCTTGAATATGAAAAAATCCCCAATGCTAGTGAGAGGGATGAAGAAGCAGAAGGAGAAAATTAAGAGGAAATAGAGAAGGAAAAAGATGAAGAAAAGGAGGACGAAAATGAAGAAGAAACATAACAGGAAACAAAAGAAGAGACAGATGAGCATAGTGAGGAACTAGAGGAAGAAGAGAAAGAGAAAGACAAGGATGAGAAGGAGAATGGAAAAGGGGAAAAAACAGAAGTAAGAATAGAGGTCTACAATTCAAGGCAAAGAAGGTGAAGAATCACCAAGGGTATCTCTAGAATCCACTAAGAAAGAGGAAACAACTGTTCTTACTGCCCTAAGTACACCTATCAAGTCAAAAGGGAAGAGGCAAAGACAAACCCCATTGTACTTCAGAACAAGGAAGAGCACAAGGATTAGGCAGGGAAGACCTCAAACTCCCACAAAAAATCATATTGTCGTTGAAGACTCACCAAAGCAGCAAGAAAAGGAAGCTCCTCTAGAGAAAAATCAAGGAGAAGGATCATCAGGACAAGCCTCTCCCAAATCTCCCATCACTTATGTTAGGAGGCTTGTCACAAGGTCAGCCTCATCAAAGGGAAAAGGTCTCCTACAGGAGACACATGCAGACCTATAGGAAGTAGAGGCCATCCTACATGAAACCCTGTCAAACCTACAGGATGTATAGAAAAGGTACCAAGAAGGTATCACTCCACACGAACGAAAGGAAGAAGACCAAGAACTAAGGGAACCTAGTCCATAGCCCAATATTAGCTCCTATTACAGATTCATTAAAGGAGGTAGAGTAATCCCACAAAATTTTTCCCTTCCCTTATTATTTGAGCTTGAAAGAGAGAGGGCAAGGACTCACAGGTGGATGAAAATTTCCAAGTCAAATGTAATGAAGGATGTAAGCCACATGGAGAAAAAGTTGAAAGAAATGGACAAAGAGCTAAGCAACATAAGGGACAGAGAGGCAATGATGAAATCTCAATTAGAAGTATAGAATGCATGGCTAAGAGGACAACTACAAGAAAGGGAAAGCCAGTTGGAAACTATGGCAAGTTTATCCTTGGAGGCAATCTAGTGCAAGATGCCAACAAAGTCTTATGCCTTTTATCTCAAGGAACAATGGCTACAATTCCAAATCAAGACTTTAGCACAGAGAGGCATTATGCCCTTCTAGGACTATAGAAAATTCATTGATCTATGTGATCAAAGCACCTTGGAAGATAGAGAAAAAATGTCTGAGTTTTACCTACACAACTTGGCCTTCACATATTTGAATGTGTGGGACCCAAATTCAAAACTAGGAGATTTGCAATTGATGACCTTAGCATCATTGATGAATCATGAGGAGGAAAGAGCTACAAAGACAAAAAAGGTAATGACAATAGAAGAGACAGAACCCCTCATGATCAAGGTTGAGTAATCTAATCCAATGGCTCTCATCAACACCCACAACCTCATTGCAAATGATCCTAAGCTTTCACCTAGGTACTTTGCTGCACAAGAACAAGAAGTCACACACTTTGAAGACATGTTTATATTTCTAAGAGATGACAGCATGCAAGCTTGCAAAAGGAGGTGGAACACCTTGCCTCACAGCCTGAAAATCAGAGAATACCATTCTCCTTAAAGAATGAGAGAGGCACTAAATAGAACACCCATGTATAATCAGGCTCTAGAAAGACTCAAAGTCAATTGGATTGGCTTGAGACTCAGTCCACTATTGCTTTTAGGAATGTTAGAAGGGAGGAGAGAAGAAGAAGAAAGAAAGTAGTGGGAGGAGATAGAGAGGAAGGCAGGATTTTATTTACACGAGGAAGAAACTACAACAAAAGCATGGGATGTCAGGGATGCCACTAGAGCAATAAAGGACATGGATATAGATTAAGTTTATCAGAGGATAAGCAACACTTTCAGTAGCGGGGTGATGATGAGCCTCATCATTGGGTAACTATATGGACCTTAATACACCTCCAAGCTTACTAAAATCAACTCTTCTCATAATTCCTTACATGTTTTAATTATATTTTGCTTAAAAAGATGAGTAAAAGTAAGATGTTATGTCTTGTGCTCTAATGTGCATTGATTGAAGGTTTTTGGGAGAAAATCAGAGAAATTTTGGCTAATTAAGGGTAGGAACTCAAATGAGGCAAGGAGGAGATATTATAGGAGATATATCCTCCTCATTAAGCCCTCACTCATTTGAATATTCCTCAATCAAAACACACTAGCTCGGAGTTGCAAGCAATTAAGTCATGCAGATCATGGGCAGCCAAGCCAGTGAGAATTAAGAACCAGTTCATCTTGTGTTTGGGAGCCGAGCCTCCCTATATTTAAGGAAGTTGTGGGAGACTTCAGTTGTATAAATAAGGAGGCCTAGAGCCTCATTAGGATTCATATTTTTTATGTAAGAGCACTAAGCATTTTCGAGTTAAAGTTTGGTGGCAAAACATTGTTATGTAATTTTTTGATATGATAATGAGAATGAGCATTTCCTTGATCCAACAATGAGTTGACTTAGAGGGTTGAAGAAATTGGGTTAGGGCCAAACCCTAGTAGCAAAGGCTCCTCTTATTGTACTTGTATGCTTAGGTTATTTCATAGATTAATTGTTGAATTGATTTTAGCATTGTTTCCTTGCAAGTAGTGGTAAATTTGATTAGTTTGCTTCCATTTGTGCATAGCTTTAGCAGAAGTTTTAGAGAGGTAAAGGAATACCAAAAAGGCTGATAGCAAGTGGATTTTTCCTCTCTCCTCCCTTCAGAGACCATGGTTTTAGGAAAAACTCGTATTCAGCCCAAAAAAGATAGGATTCTTCTTTCTTATGGAATTTAGGGTTTTCTGCTAAGGCCAACATATTTTCAGTTTTCTAGAATAGGTTTCAGTTACCATTTCTGATATCTCTAGCTTTGTATTAGATCTCATGGTGCTTCACAATGTTCTGCAAGTATTTCCATGCACGGACTAGGCAACTAAATAATGAAATTTTGTTTTCTCAAGTTGATTGGAAATCTTCCTGGTTTGATATGATTCATGGATAAATGCTAGTGATGTATGTATTGCAAGAGTTTCAATAGTATGGGAAAATCTCATGTCAGCAAACCTAACCTAACTTCATCCATCCATGATCACCAAAAGCCACCAAGTCCCTCAACCAATTCATCATTCCATAAGGACAACTTTCTAGGTTTGTTGAGCAAATCCAACCATCTTACAAACTCTGTTTTGAACTCTGAATAAGTCCTAGCCACTCCCTTGCCT
Source organism: Pinus tabuliformis (assembly GCA_031772625.1). Lineage (NCBI taxonomy): Eukaryota > Viridiplantae > Streptophyta > Pinopsida > Pinales > Pinaceae > Pinus > Pinus tabuliformis. The sequence continues at coordinate 1,331,643,339 of CM062818.1, forward strand.
TATTTATTCCAAACTTCAGCTTCCCTAATACCTATACCACCGTCCAAATCACTCCTATTTCTCTCGGCTGGATCTTGTAGGAATATAGGGGATCCTGTAGGAGAATTATGACATCCTTTAGGAATACAGGGGATCTTGTAGGAGCATTAGGACATCCTATAGGAAGCATTAGGAAATCTTGTGGACGACTTGTAGTGACCTTTTTTGAGGCTGATTTGTGAAAAAATCATACAGGAAGATAGGAGAAGACCCCCACTTGCCTCCCAAGCAATCTGACCTTTCACAACCACCTCTAACCCACTTGCCATATCACTAAGAAGATTTAGCATTCACATTTTCACAAAAAAAAGGACAAAATGAAAAAATGAGTTATTTTGTTCATTCATATGCACATCAGTAAAATGTTTGTTTATTTCACACATGGTGTCTTAAAATTATTCTAAAGCAAGATATCTTAAAAAATAGCTATATGAGTGGCATGTTTAAAGCATTTATTTTAGTCTATCATTACTGTAGTAGATAATATTTCCATTCTTCCAATTAGGGTAAAATTCCCCTTTCTTCATTGGTAATCAAACTTCTTCTGAATCAATAAAAGGTTGGTTTGAGAAACCATATTGGTCTGCCACCATCTCAACAGTGACGAAGAGTGGACCCATCGCATCTGCTTGTGTATACAACATTGTCACCTCCAAGTTTGTACGAACCCTGGGTTGATAAAGTAAAGTTGGTAGCCCTAGGAGTTGCAACATTATTGTTGCAATACATGTGATCATCAGATACCACAATCAATATTCCATTACAACTTTTAGATATATGAAGATTCCTTTTGTTGCAAAGAGATGACTTTGCTTTGGAGCAGATTGATATCTTGCTACTAACCCAAATGTTAGCATTATATCAAGTCTTAAAGTTGTTAGGTATGATATGTTTTCAATCATAGATCTATATAAATTTTTATCAACTCCTAGTGATTCATCATCCTTGCTTAGCTTGCATCCAAAAACCATGGGAGTGGTGACACTGGTACAATCATCCATTATGAACTTTTCAACATTTCTTTTTTCCCTTGAGAGATGAACATGTATTTTGAGTTTTGTATGATTTGCAGACCAAGGAAGAAAGAGAGTTCTCCAATCATTGAAATTTCAAACTTTGATTTCATTTCATTAGAAAACCATTGGACTAGGGAGTTTTTGTTGCTTCCAAATATTATTTCATCAACATATACAACTATAGTAAAGAGTTCTTTAGCATCAGCTTTTATGTACAAACTGTTTCCAATTGTCCCTCTCTTGAAAACTTTCTTTTGAACATATTTGTTCAAATGATAATACCATTCTTTTGGTGCTTGTTTAAGGTGATAGAGTGCCTTATTTAATTTGAAAACTTCAATAGGGTTATCTAATAACTAGAAGCCTTCAAGTTTTTCTATATATACTTCTTCTTCAAGCTCTTCATTAAGGAAGGAAAACTTGACATCCATCTCATATACTTTGAAGTCTTTGTGACAAGAACATGCAAGAAACATCCTGATTTCTTCTAACACTTCCACTAAAGAAAAATTTTCTTCAAATTCTAATCCTTCTACCTGTGCATAGCTCTTGCATACCAACCTTGCTTTGTTTATGACAATCTTCCCTTATTCATTCAATTTGTTTTTGAAAACTGACTTTTTTCCTATGATGTTTTTCTGGGGGTCTTTAAGTCATCTCCCAAGTCTCATTCTTTTCTCTTTGGTCTAGTTCCTTATTCATGGAATCTATCAAATGTTAATTTATGTTTTCTTTAGAAAAATTCTTGGGTTCAATCATAGAAAGCATTAAAATCCGAGCTTGATTTGTTGTGTCAACAATTTTTATTATTGTTTGGACTCCTACATTCTTGCTATCGATAATTTGATTTTCAAGATGGTTCTTTTGTACATACCTCGAGGGTGGATTTGAATGAGTGTATGTTGTATCTAAATATTCAAATTTTTCTTCTTCTTCTTCACTGATTGAATGATAGGATGGATTCATAAAGATTGTATGCTTACTGTTGATAAGTAGTTCCTCATGAACTTTGACATATATACATTCAACTGTCTTGTGCAATATTTGATTGTAACACATATACCCTTTGCTTTTTGTTGAGAACCCTAAGAATATTCCTTCATCTTCCTTGGAACCAAACTTTCCCATTTTCTCATCATGGTTTTTAATATAAAATTTTCTCCCAAGAACTTTGAATTGTTTGATTGATGTTGGTCTTCCATGTCATGATTCACAAGGTTTTTTGTCACAGTTAGGCCTGATATGTGCTTCATTTAGTATGTGGATTGTTGTGTGTATGGCTTCTTCCCAATAGGTCTATGGTATATTTATTTCATGCATTATACTCGTAGCCATTTTTTGCACTGATCTATTCTACCTTTTTGCTACTCCATTATGCTAGAGGGTGTCCACAGTTGTATATTTTCTCTTTATTCCATTTTCATCACTAAAATCCTCAAATTTGTTTCATGTAAATTCTCCACCTTCATCTGACCGAATGCATTTTATCCTACAACCTGTTTGGTTCTCTACCAACACTTTAAATACTTTGAATTTATCGAATGCATCTTATTTATCTCTTAGGAAGGCTGCCCATGTTAATATAGAAATATCATCAATTACTAAGATGAAGTAATGCTCACCTCTAGATTCTTCTATTCTCCATGGTATGTATAAAGCCATATGTACTAATTAAAGTGGCTTGCTAGTTGATAAATAGTCTTTAAAATAAAAAGGAAGACAAGCTTGTTTCCCCATTTGACTTGAATTACATATATGATTTTGTCGCTTTGTGATTTTGGGAAGGTATCTTACAAATCCCTTTTTTTTATTTTGATGATATGGTTGAAGTTTAAATTCCCTAGTCTTCTATGCCACAACTAGCACTCATATTGTTTATCGAAATGACATTCTTCATTATCTTCCTTTAAAACATATACATTGTTTTAGGTTCTGATTCCCTTGGCTAATATATTTCTTATTTTAGTTGACTTTATTTCACATTCCTGAGCTCTAAAAATGACATCATATCCTCTGTCACACATTTGGCTCACACTCAACAGGTTATGTTTTAGTCCATCTACAAACAACACATCTTGTGCTTTGCCTCTACCAGTATTCAAGTTTACTGTGTCTTTTCCTATTATTTTCCACTATGCATCATTTACAAAGGTGACATTTCCATATTTGTTTTCATATAGGGATAAGAACTTGTTCTTATCTCTTGGCATATGCCTGGAGAAACCATTGTCTACATACCATTGACAATTTTGGTTCTGAGCATAAAGAAGAAGACCAAACTTATTAGTTTTCTTCTCTTCCCATTTCCTTCTCCATAACATGGGTTCCTAAGTCCTATGATTACTTTGAAATTGTGGTCTGAAGTTTTTGAGTTGACATGCATAAGATTTATGCCCAAAGTTGTGGAAATAGTAGCATTTAGTGACATAAAATAGGGGGGTAAAAGGATTGTTGTTCATGCTTATGTCTCCTCTCACATTTACAAATTTGTTACTGATTTCATTTCCTTTCTGACTTCTTATTGCATTCCTTATGATATATGCTATGCAGTTCACATCCTTATTACCAATATTTTTGCACAAATAACAATATCCATATAAACAAATTGCATACCCGGGGAAAGATGGTGCTTGTGAATATGGTCTGCTTAGTATCTGATAATTATGTCTTTGGAAGAAATAAGGATTCTGCTAAGTTATTGCCTGATTGTAAATCTTTCTTGTTTGCTACTGTTGAGTGGGGTTAGTCCTTTGTTGCTACTGAGTGGAATTAATATTGTGTTCTTGCTGGGTGGAATTGTTCCTTTGCTACTGCTGAGGTGAACTGTTATCATCATTTTCATTTAGTTGTTCATTGTTTTCCTTAGTTCTTTTAATGTATTTGATGAAGTTGATGGGCCTTTTATCCTCATGTTTCTTTTTGTTGGTTTTTCTCTCATAAACCAAACCAGTTTTCATGTGAAGAGATCTCTATGCATTAAGGATTTCACCTAACTCCTTAGAACCCTTAATGTGCTTAAGATTCTAATTTAGTTTGGCCTATGTTTTTTCTAACTTCTTTATGAGATAAACTACCTCTTATTCCAAATTTTCACATTATTTACTATTCTCTTTTAGTTGTTGTAATAGGAAATTTTCAACCTTTTTAGCCTCTTCATCAACCTTTAACAAGAAAAGTTCTTCAAACATAGGATCTTCTATAACATATTTATTCAACATTTCTTTTTATTTTATGTTCTTTTGTTTGAGCCCGTCAATTTCTTCTAGAGCACTAATTAGCTCTCCTTCAATATCAATCTCACCCTATTTTTCTTCACTTAACTCACACTCATTATGTTCTTTAGATTGAGACTCCAGAGCCATAAGCATGAATTCACTAATTCCCTCTTCATCGAAAGATTCATTTGTGTCTTATGAGGAACTAGTATCTTCTTTTGTATAATTTTTTTCTTTTTAAATATTTTCTCATTCTTCACTCTATTTTATTTATTCTTTTCTTTACCTTTTGAATTTTTCTCTTCCTTTCTAGATGGACATTTTGAGGCATAATGGCCTACCCTTTCACAATGAAATAACTTAAAAGGAAATTTTCCTTTGTACTTACTAGTTCCTTTCTTCAGTCTTCTTACAAATTTTGCTTCTTCTTCATCTGAGACCGAACTTGAACATTCTCGATCTTTTATGGATTTCCCATCAGTTGTAAATGTTGCATCTCTTGATGCGGACTTTCCTTTTGTAATTCTCATTTCATATGATGTTATAGAGCTAAGTAATTGATCCATTTTTAGATTTTTAATGTTAGACATTTCTTCAATAGCTAATATTATAGGATTAAACTTGGCAGGAAGAGACCTTAGCATTTTTTGGACTATTGTAGATTCCTTAATAGTTTCATCTAGACCCTTCATATAATTAAAAATTTCATCAACTCGAGGAAATATGTTGGCTTGGTGGGGCCTTACCCAGGTTCAGCGTTAGTTAGCCAAACAAATCCCTACACTACTGGCCCTTTCGACATCAACCCGTGGAGCGCGAACCGACATCTCACTCGAAGTAGTATGGGGAGATGTTGGAACCACGTTTCTACACCTTGAGATGGTTGTGATGTCAGTTTATGCCTTATATTCCTGCTTTCATGCAGGTCACTTAGTTCTAGGGCTTGCCAAACTAGCCCTATACTCTGGCCTTCAGTACCTCCGCAAAAGGGTACGATTGGCCTTCACGCAACCCTAACCTGTGGCTCAAGTACTTTCGCACTTCTAAAGCAGCGTATAGAACAGATTCCCAAGTTATCCTTAAGTGTTTAACTATCTTTCTAAACAATCACAGTTAGAACTACGTAAACAGATATCCTTATTTATGTTCAATTATCCAACGTAATTACATACATTCGTGCATCATATAAGTATTATAAATGAGATTCATATACAATATGACAAGATGCATTAATAGAAAATAAAGACACATAGTTTGTAAATAGCTTCTCTTTATTGATATCTTCAGATGATTACAAACTCTATCCGCTCTACGCACACAGCTGCAGGGGTCCATGCACTCAGCTGCAGACTTCCACCCTAGGCCTCTGCGCACTCAGCTCCAGAACCTCTACCTACGCTATGACTCAAAATTTAGACTTCTTACTTCAAAGATATTACTATATGACTCCTATTACTACTTAGAGCTTACTTACTTATCTCTTTCTATACAATCCCATGGTCTACGGACCATGGGTATATCTTTTACAACCGACTTTACTTTACACAAATAAGGGTAGAAAACCCTTTATGACTTATGACACCTTCGCACTCCGTGATCATAAAATGTGGAGACTTTACAAGTTTATTACAAAATTCGACGCAAAACATGGGCTTTCGGCCCCAAAACTATCCTTGGGGGATCCCATTCGCAACAGGCTACCAACACAAACATTGTGACTCGCCCTCGAGTCACTCGATAGGCATGGAGATCTTAGCGCGAAGACCTTCCAGCTTGACTCGTATGACTGCAACCTCAGAAATGCACTGAGCTACTACCTACTTCGCGTCTTTGATCATCTGCTCAGTCACTACTCCTAAACTTTCGGGCTGAAGATTTTACTGAGTTGCTTGCATAGTCGCAAGCTTTCCTTCAATAGATCTTGTTACTGTGTAAGCCTCATCCAGCCAGGGCTTCAGTCGTGCCTTTAATACTTCTTCCTTGTGTTGCGCTACATCCACCTGTTCTTTCAGTCACTTACCCTCATGTAGCTTTGCTAGTCTTTGTGTCAGCACGATGGTTCGCGCAACGCCCTTGACCTCATCATAGCACTGTTGTAGCTCATGTGCTTCCGTATCTAGTCAATGTACATTGGGGTCCTCCTGTAAGCTTGTCAGGACCTCAAACAACTGCTCAAAAAGTTGCATGCAATCTGCCACTGTATTGTCCACTGCTACTACTACATCCATGATAGCGATCGCCCACTGCTCCTTTACTTCTAGTGGAGTTGAAGGCTGGACCTTCAACTACAACTCTATGATCTACAGGTTCAACTCCAACTGAGCCCTCACCATTTCTGTTCCAGCGTCATGCACCCCTCTGGCCAGCTTGTGGATGCACACCTCAATTGGTTCCTCCTCAGGAATGGCCAACTTTAGGACCATTCGGCATGCCTCCTCGATGAACTGCATAATGCACTTGTTCTAGTTTTCTGCCTTGGTCACAACAGTGAAGGAAGAATCTCACTATAGGGCCATCTACTCATTGTCGATCCGCTGCTCACTAATCACCTTGAGGGCGCAGTGCTCATGGGCCCTCGCAAGCCCTACGGCACCTCCTTGCTTCGCACAATCCTTGAATCGCGCAGTTCCCCAACCCGGGTAGTGTAGTTTATAATCTCACACCTCCTTTCAACTAACTAGAGTGCTAAGACCATGCTACCTTCATGTAGTCACATGGCTGAACCATCGGTGTATGGCTTCAATCAACTGCCATTCACCTTACTTGGGAAGGATTCTCCATTCAATTTGAAAAGCTATACTGCTCCTCCATTGGTAGTCCCCTTAATGACATAGGGCCCTAACCAATGCATTCTGAACTTCCCTTGAAATTTATCAAACTTACTATCATATAACAAAACTATGTCATTTACCTTAAAGGTGCGCAACTTAATGTGTCGATCATGCCATGCTTTTTGGTGTTGCTTTTGGACCTGTTGGTGAAATATAGCCAGAAATCTCTCTTCATCAAGCTTAGCCAGCTGTGTGAGCCTCTCCTCCAGGGCTTCGCGATCTGTCATACCCATGAGTGCCGCTATGCCCAGAATAGGCACAATATATTCCATATGCATTACCACTTCAACACCTTAGACAAGCCTAAAGGGAGTTTGTCAAGTCAACTTCTTGCATGTCGTCCGATAGGCCCATAGTATTGTGGGTATGTGTAGGTCCCAATCACTTCACTCAGTATTGCAAACTTTGGTCAGTGCGTTCTCCAGCACTTTATTGAATGCTTCCATCGTCCCATTAGCCTGCGGGTGATAAGGTGTGCTCTTCTGGTGATATACCTAAAATTCCTTTGTCAGCGCGTTGATCGTCTCATTCAGAAAATGCGTACCACGATCACTCATCAAAATCTTTGGACAACCAAATCGTGTCAATACATACTCAAAGAGGAACTTCGTATAGTCGTGCCTATGCAATCCTTCATAGGTTGTGCCTTTGCCCAACGCGTCAAATACTTCGTCGTGGTGATAATGTACCTCACTCCCGTCTTTCCTTGGAGTTGGATGGGTCCCACAAAATCTATTGCCCATTTATCAAAGGGTTGTAATGTCATCCATGGATTCAGAGGCATATCATCCCTTTGTGATGGCCTGCTAGTCCTTTGACACACATCAAACTCTTTGTAGTAATCTTTTGAATCCTGATGGACGGTTGGGCACCACAACCCTGCACGTAAAATCTTCTACATGGTCACTCTCCCTGCATAATTTCCTCTTGCGATGCCCCCATGAGCGTATGCGAGGATGTTGCTTCTTTCAAACTTAGGTACATATCATCGCAATATCTCATCCGACCCCATTTTGTACATATGCCCAACAATGACAGAAAAATCTGCCGCATGCACCACTAATTCCTTCTTTTGCTAGATGGTGCATCCTTTGGGGGTAGTTCTAGTCAATAATAAGTGTATGATATCTTCAAAATGACCATCTGCGATGCGCACTAAAAATAGTTGCGTGTCAGGCAATCCTTCCTCCAAATTAGTGGGCTCTTCCCCTGTTTCGATGCGCAATAGATGGTCTAGTCCCGCGTTCAGTCGTCTAGGCTTCACAATAACTTCAAAATCATACTCCTAGAACAATAAAATCCATTTGGATATTCTCCCCTAAAGCACAGGCTTATTGACGAGGTATTTCAGCGCAGAATGATCTGTATACATCTTAAAATGGCCACCCATCAAGTAGTGTCTAAACTTTTGGAGTGTGTATACCATAGCTAACTCTTCGAGCTTGGTGGTGGAATATTTCTTCTCTGCCTTGGATAACCTTAAGCTTTAGAATGCGATAGGATGGTCCAAGGCTCCTCCACCAACCTATGTCAGTGCTGCTCCTAGTACTATACATGACACGTCGACATGTACATGAAACTCCTTCTTCCAATTCGGGAAGACTAAAATCGGCGTGGTGACCATATTTTCTTTCAATATATTCAAGCTCTTCCTACAGTCCTCGTTCCAGTAGAATGTGACATTCTTCTTCAACAACTTCTCCATAGGTGCGGTGATCTGGGCATAGCCTTTGATAAAATTTCTGTAATATCCTGTATGTCCTAGGGTAGCATGCAACTTTTTCACACTCCTCAGTGCTTCCAAATTTAGTATCATCGTGATCTTCGTGGGATCTACAATCAGTCCTTGTTTGCAAACCACATCACCCCGCAGGGTCCCAAAAGGAACACAAACCATACACTTCTTCAGATTGAGCGCTATCTGGTATCTTCGACAAGTATCTAGCATCAGGTGTAAACTGGTGACATGGCGTTTCACCAGCCCAAACACAGTCTAGTCATCAAAGTACACTTCCAGGAACTTATGAATAAATTCCATGAATGCCACAACAACTACGCGCGAGAAAATCACAGGCGCATTCTTTAATCTGAACGACATTACAGTGTACTGAAAACACCCCCACTCAGTCACGAAGGTTGTCTTTCTTCTATCCTCCAGCATGATTTTGATTTGATGGTACCCAAAGAACCCATCAGTGAAGGAATATGCTTCCTAGCCACCTTTATTATCCAACACTTCATTCGTGAATGGAGTCGGGAAAGGATCATGTATGCAAGCATCATTCAAATTTCTGAGATCCATGCATATCCTTATTTCATCTTTTTTCTTCTTCTCCTGTACCACCATTGGGCTTACCTAGTCAGATTCTTCCACAGGCTCAATGATTCCTGCTGTGAGCACCTTGTCTAGCTCTAAGCGAACCTTGTCCTTATATTTTGGATTGAGACGGTAAGGTAATTTCTTAACCGGCTTCGCATCGAGCTTCAACGTGATCTTCATAACACCTAAGTCCCCAATTATCCCTTTTAGATCTGTAAAATTGTTAGGGAATAAATCCTGGTATTTGTGGAGCAATTCAGCAACCTTATCCACCATCGCGTCATCCTAGTAATCTCCAATCTTCGCAAAATTGGGCTCTATTTCCATACCAATGTTTACTTGTTTCGTTTTCAATGGTGTTGTTATATCAGGATTCTCAATCTTCGGTCCTTCAACCTCAAGGTGACCTTCTGTTTCAAGGATGTTAATCCTTCGCGGATCCTCATCCTCTTCTTCAGTGGTTACATTATAGCATTCCAATGCATGACTCAGCTGAGTAGCCTAATCAGGATGAATCAAGTCTAAAGGATCCTGCGGTATCCTAAAGATTGCTACTTTCACCTCTTGTAGCGCCTCATCAATACAGTCAAACTCGTCTTCAAAGCTGAACGTCATTATGAATCCTTCGTACAGAATATCCATTCACCTGTACCATGGTGAAGCTCTGTTTCTACATATCAATTCATCGGGACGACATGGTGTGACAGAACAAGTGCACCCATTCAGGTTGGGGCTTCTCTACATAAGCCTGAGCCCATTTGGCCAAGTGTGCGCATGGATCATCCTGCCCATCATATTCTTCTATTACACGCACTTTCTACTTCCCAAAGTGTGTTCTCATCATCCTTCTACATTCGCGCCAATCATCCCCAACACTAATATCCAGATTGATATGAGTGTTATTGACATGTATGATACATTGGTACTGATTTGATAAACACAAATACAATGTCACTTATCCTTGACAAAGTGGGCATTTCAACTCTAACGAATCATTCACAAGTATCTTAATTTCACTTTTATTGGGCATCAAGTTGATACTTGATGTTTCTTCTTCTGTAATAGCAATATCTCTTACCAAATATCTATTCCTATCTTCTTGCAACTTTGACAATCCATGCAAAGCCCTCCTATTATGTGATATAGTTTATTATCCTGATCTTGATATCATCCATAATGACTTATTCCCATTATTTTTCATCCATCTAAATTTGTAACATCATCCAAGATAGCATGTGCTCTTCAACTTGACACTTCAACCCATCGATGCTCCACATAGATTTCAATGCCTTCAGATGACATGTTTCTGTAGTATTCCTTTGGTTTACTATATTAATCAAGGCAATTTTAATGTCATGAACTTGTGTCACACATATATGGACGATAGCCCTTTCATAGGATCTACACAACAACATAACAACATTATGTGGGTGTTCCAAACAAATGAGGCACATATCCCACTCTTATCCCTCCTTTGGCATCTTGAAATATTACTAAAAAGGAGAAGAAAACTCTTGTGTTATTCACTCTAGTTATGGGTTGTTGAATAAGAAATAAAAACAAAGGTTGCAATCTTATATAATAACCATATACTCTTCAGGTCTGTCACCCCACACAATATTGATTTTCTAAGGCATTACAACCAAGCGCTTATGTATTGTATATTATCTTTTCCTCCACGGGTTGTTTCCAAACCTCCTTCTATGTGGCCTAACATGGGTAGTATAGGGGCCTAACACTAGGAACCAACCCCAAAGAAAGAAGAAATGAATCAGACCACATCTTATAAAGCATTGGAAATAATTACTACTCCTAAAACTCTTAAGATAGAAGGACATATCAAGAAAAAAAGGTTCAAGAAGTGAAAGACCACATCAAGAACGAAGAAATGAATCCGACCATATCTTGTAATGCAATGGCTAGAACTACCACTCAAACTATCAAGATAGAAGGACATATCAAGAAGAAAAATGTTCAAGAAGTGAAAGATCACATAGAGAATCAAGAAATGAATTTGACCATATCTTGTAATGCACTGGAAGAAATTACCACTCCTCAAACTCTAAATATAGAAGGACATATCAAGAAGAAAAAGATTTAAGCAGTGAAAGATCACATTGAGCATCAACAGCAAATTCTCCAACTTTTAAAGGATAATGCCACTTGGGTGCAGAATCGAATGAAACAACAGGCAAATCAACATTGCAATGAAAGAAGTTTTGATGTAGGCGATTGGGTATTTTTATGGTTACATACATACAAACAAATGTCACTTAAGAAAACTATTTATGAGAAGGAAATGTTGGCAATACTACATGCACTTAAGAAATGGCGACCTTACCTAATGGAAAGACACTTCAAGGTAAAAACGGATCATGATAGTATTAAATACTTTTTAGAACAAAAATTATCCTCTAAAGAGCAACAAAAATGGGTCACAAAGATGTTGGGTTATGACTTTGAAATCATCTACAAAAAATGGAAGCAAAATGTTGTGGCAGATGCACTCTCAAGAAAGGACGACAATGTGGAAGCATTTTTGTGCGTCATTTCTATTATCCAACCAGATTGGATAAACGAAACAAGGTATGAATGGAAGAAGGACGAAAAAGTGTGGCCATTCATTCAAAAGTTGCAGAAGATTCCAGTTCAAACAATATTTCCAGAACTTGACAAGGAGGGAAAAATCATATTAGAGCTTGGAGAAGTCACAGAAACAAGAACCCGATGGCTATGAAATCGATCAATTCTAGAGTATCTCATCAAATGGAAGAACCTACCAGCTAAAGATTCCACATGGGAGGACAAGAATTTTATACAGGAGCATCAAGAACTACTCAAGCGTTGAGGACAACACTTTTTGAAGGTATTTTTATTAGTAAAACCCCCTTATTATATTGTTGTACCCATATTGTTATTATTGTGCCCCATAGAAGCCCACTATTGTTATTATTGTGCCCTTACATTATTATTTTTATGTCGGCTTTAATTATATTATGACCCCTTATACTCCTATATATAGAAAGGATATCTTGTCATTTGTATCATCCAAGAATTGTTCATTTGTGTAATGTAAAGGAGGTTGCCCCCTCAAAGAGGCTTATTTCTAAGGCGTTGATCTATCTTTTCTATCTTTTTGTGAGCTGGATTCCTAACACTCTAGCTGAATTTCCCACCTATCTATGTGATGGAGGAAGAGGAGCATACATTTTTCAATTAAAAACATAAATACCCATTATTGTGCCCCGATGATCCTCAAAAATGTCCACATTGGTAATCATATTGTCTGTGTCAATCCAACCATCTCAACCACATCCTAAAGTCACATACAAGAATATCGTCCATATAAACCTTGGAGTATCACCTACAATCACCATCCATATCAAACCATACCTAAATACCCATAGGAGTTCCCTAATGTACATAGTGACCCATGGTGGATAGAATTTGTTAAAAAAATATAAACTAGTGAAAGAAAGCTCCAAAGTCTATTTATGCGATATGCTCATTAGGCATGACAAAAATGTTCTCAAGATGTGGATCTCCATAAAATGACATACTTTTACTTCTATGTAAATATGTTGAAATATATACATATTTATCTGCAATAAATATCTCACAAAATTATTCAATGAGCCCACCATCCAAAAACAACATCTAGTAAGAGCTTCCATGCCTTTTGTCAAAATTTATACATGTTTATATATACCATTTGTTACTGCCAAATTGATATTTGCTTCTCTAGGCAAATATTCACATTTTGAAGGGACTGATTGGAAATTCAAAGGGTTTTAAGATATATAGAAGAACTATTGTTTCCAACTATTGTTAAAAGAATCTTTCTCGAAGACATACTTCAATATATTGACTGCCTGAAAAGCTTATTCATAGTCCATTTGATCAAGAGGTTATGAAGACAAATCCTAATAAAATTTCCTTGCTAGTGGTCGACCTCTAGACATATCCGTAGGTCCACACAATCACTTTTGTTTCACCCTCATGTGTTGCAGCCAGTTCATAAGCACCATCAAAAATTAAAATGGAAAGGCATTCAATAAGGAAGAATAATTGAAACCTTTTGAATATTTAGACTTAAAAATGATAAAAGGCTACTTATCTATGTTAAAACGACCCAAATTATAACAATTATATTAAGAAAGCACTCACACCACTTTTCTCATTAATGAAGACATCTTGAAACCACTTTTTACATTAGTAGTCTCTACCATACAATGAAAACACCTTTGACATCAATGACAACTCTTCCAAGTAGGGAGTTTAGATTTAGCGCATGGGTATGTGACTATGATATGGACAATATAATTCTTGATCTGGGATCAGATGTGAATATCTTGCTAAAGAACACTTCGGAGATGAGGGGGAAACAGAAACTCACTTGGTGTCCTATTCAATTAAGGTTGGAAAATTAGGGCAAGATATTCCCTATTGGCTTATTATCTAATGTAGAAGTAGATATTGATGGGCATAAGAGTTCTAAAATTTTTGAAGTTATAGAGATAGTAGATAACATAGATTTGTACCCTACACTATTAGGAATTGATTGGGAATTTTATAATCAAGTTATTATTGATATGAAGAAAAGACAAATGGTATTTGAGTCCTAGGGTGGAGGGGGGTTCCGAGTAATTACACCATTGGATCCATGAGAAGGAGACAATATGTGGAGTTGGTATGAGAGGAGCTGGATGTAGAGACTTTAGACAATATATATGATATAATAATGTGAAAAGAGGACTATGTCAATCCTAGTCTAGATGGTGTGCCAATTTTTCAAAGTATTGGTTCCTGTTTGTCAGAATCCAAAGAAGGTTTGGAGAATTGGTAGAAGAGATTACATGAAGTGTCAACTAGGTGCTATGCACCTATTAATCATACAATGTGTTGGATCTAAAATGAGGTGTAGGCCTCCAAGGTGATATGGTCTTTCTAATATTTTTTATTTTATTAAAGAGTTTGAAGTATAGGTTTGTGATCATTTGAGACTATTAGCTCTAAATGTTCCTTTGAGAGTAACCCCAATGTGATGCTGGACCACACATAAGAAAGTTATGGAAACCTGGAAACAATGTAAACATTTTCTCTTTATTTATTTTGGGCTAGATTTAGGTGAGGGGAGTGGAGTACATGGGTTTGGTTTGTGCAACAAAGCATGTGGAAAGTTGTATTGTAGCCTGGAATAAGAAAAAGGTACTGCAAGAATAATGGATCCATATATTTATGCATACCATATATGTGATCCCAAAGAACTTGTATATGAAATTTGAAACATGCAATGGAATGGTGGAATGACATGATATGCTACAAAATTTTAAGTCTACATTTACTTTTGTACCTGAGGATGTGGTACTCGATGAAGCCCTGAAGATTTTGAAGGAAAATATTTTTGCACCACAATGTAGGAATATGCACAAGTCAGTACATCTGTGTCCAACACATCAAAATTTATAGTGGATACAAGAGTTTATGGAATGTTATAATGTTACAAAAGGAGTTAATGATGATAAATATGTGAGGAATTTTCAAATCCTAGAGATAAAAGGAGAGTGCATAGTGTCGAGGTTGGAACTAGAGATAGAAGATTATTTTGATCCCTTTAAAATAGAGAAATTAAATGTTAGCATCGCACACTACTTGAAATTGCTTTTGTGTGTTATTATAAGGAGCTAGAGTTGTGTGGTTTTTCATAGAAGATTATAACCATTTCATGCAAGGAACTATTGCACACAACATGATGCGTTGCATGGATTTGTCGTAGATGTATGTAGTGTGTAGTGTAGTGTTGGAAGCATCGTGGCTAAGTGGAGGATAACTAATATATATATATATATATATTTGATAATAATTTGACTATTGGCCACATTAGTAGAGTAATTGGTTAGACCATATCTATCTAGAAGCTTCAATAACTACTGAAGATATTTTTTAATGTTGATAACCAATCAAATTGTCGAAATCTATCAGAAATGATCACCAATGAGGCATTTTCAAGGACATATCACACACAAAGGTAAGGTATTATGTGAATAAGTTGTGATGGATGATTGATCCATAAAAGCACCATGGGTATTACGTTGAGGACGAAAAGGTTATAAATAAAAAATGTTGGTGGGGGGGGGGGGGGGGTGTGCGCCTGATCTGTAAAATTCCCTGGATATTCCACTGGACAGTTCGTCACAACAGATATGATAATATTATATTAAAAATATCAGATTCTACACTATCACAATTTTATTTAATTTCTAGATCTGTAAAATTAACTGTAATTAGTGCATGCATGTAAAAGTAAATCAAGCAGAACAATAGAGAACGAAAAAATAAGCTCACACACACATAATACACAAGATATGCTCTCTAGGAAACCCTTTCGGGAGAAAACCCAGCTGGAAGGTGAGGCCACTTCTCTCGCTTTCTCTGTCAGGAAATATGGCTGCCGATACAAAGAAGTAATGTTTGTGGCCCATGGGATGCCACAGTGCACAAATACTCTTTGTGTTCTCTACCTCCTATCTCTCATGGCTATCTTTGCTAAACTATGGAAGAAAATGCTCTGGAAAGAATGGAATGCCTCTTCCTCCTAGTGGTCGAGTTATAACACAACGTGATAACCTACTAGTGGTTAAGTTTGACTACATCAACTCTCAACTAGAGTTACAAAATAGACTCTTCTAGAGTATTTTATATCACAAACACGTGGCTAGACCGTTTTCCATGAATATTGGGGGCTGATGTGGCATCCTATCAAACTATAGGTGTGAAAATAGGAAGGACAACTTCTAAGTGGCATAACTTTTGCATACGGACTATGATTGATGTGATTCTTGCGCTGTTGGAAATATATTTGTGTGTAGAATAACATGAAAAGGTGCTACACTTGGGTGGAAAAGTTTTACCCCCAAAAAACATTGTTTGATGCCTCAAAACGATTCCAGAAGGTTTCAGACCCCATTTTTTCCAAACTGAGTCCTGCTGGTAAAAATGGTCCTGTGAGATATTTCCTCCATTTTTTCCACTCCAAATGCATCGAGATGGATGAAAAAAAATGTAATGATCCAATTCGGACCTCACCTCCCCATTTTGGAATGCTTTTGGTTGCCAAAAGCTTTTACTGAATGAGGTGAGGAAAATTTTTGACCACCTTCTCTCTCGTGTACCATTTAGCTTTGCTTGGAAGTTGTCTCTATCAACCCAGTCTTCCAAAGGTCTTGTTTCCCTTGTCTTGTAGTTCTAGACCTCTTTTGCAAAACTGTATCTTCGGTCAACTCTACTTGAGCGTCTAGTGCCAAATCGTTCACAGAATGTAGGACATGTTCCTCTTCCTGATCTAGCTTGGAAGGCTCATAAAGTTTCAAATTCTCTACATTTACAACTGAGTAAATGTGCATATATGGTGATAAATTGAGTCAATAGGCATTATCAACTACCTTTTCTAGTATCTCAAAGGGACCATACCTTAGAGCCTTGATTTTATTACTAGGCTCCTGCAACCTCTCATTGTTTAACTATAGCCATACTATGTCTCCCACCTTGAATGATTTCTTTGTTCTGTGTTGATCATGCCTGGCCTTATAATTCACCTGCAAATTATGTTGTGTTTGTTGTACCTGTAGATGGATCTGCCTAATCTTGTATATAATTTTTTTAGCCCTCAAGGCATCTCCTGTAATGTCTTCCTTCACTCCTCCTTGCTACCCACATGCAATATCAAAAGGTGAAGGTGGAAAATATCCAAAACAAGTTTCAAATGGGGACTTTCCTATAGAAGTATGGACTTCTATGTTATAAGAATGTTGTATATATACCATATTTTCATCCCAGGTCTTCAGATGTTTCTTGTTGTAACCCCTCAGAAGCTACACCAAATTCTTGTTGAGTACTTCTGCCTTCCCATCTGTCTGTGAATGGAATGTTGTATATCTCTTCAAAGTCATGTGCATCTTCTCCCATAATGTAGTCTAGAATGCATTGAGAAATATTGTATCCATATCTGAAATGGTGCTCCTTGGTATCCCAAAGTGTACCCATACTTGTCCAAAGAAGAAGTTTGTTTCTTCTTATCTGCTGATGGTCTTTTTACATCGCATCAAAACACACATCTTGCTCAACCTGTCAACTACCACATACAAGTAGTCATGTCCCTTCCTGGTTGGCGGTAAACCTCCCACAAAGTCCATGGAAATGATTTCCCAAGGAAGAGTAGGTATAGGTAAGGGATGATGCATACCCTCTTTCCTATTGCTAGGCTTGTTGGTATAACAAAGCATGCATCTTGTTATGAACCTAGCTACTTTTTCTTTCATCTTGGGCCAATATAGATACCTATGCAAGTTAGCCACGATCTTCCCTACACCAAAGTTCCCTAAAACCTTGGAGGTGCGAGCCTCTCTAATCAACTGAAAATTCTCACCTTTAGGAACACATAACTTATCCAGGTTGTAGAGTGACCCATCCTAGAGATGGTAGTCAATGGTGTTGTCACCATCTTACACATGGCTCTAACTCTGCAACTGCTAATACACCTCCTTGAAGTTATCATCTTCTGAGTATGCCTCTATGTATGCATCATGGGTGAATGGATCCATGTGCATAAGAGTCCCCAAAGCTGTAATCTTTGATGTGGGTGGCCTTGAAATCATATCGCCCAACTTGTTTGTGTTGTCCTTCTTATACTTGATCACCAAATCAAAATGTTGTAAAAATTCCATCCACTTGTAATGCCTGGTCTGTTGTAGCTTATTCTGGGTTTGCAGGTACTATAATAGCTTGTGATCCTATGGATTATTGTCTATTTTCCCATCAGATAGTGCTTCCACTTCTTCACAACTTGCACCATGGCATAGAGATCCTTATCGTAGGTAAGGTAGTTAAGAAATTCCCCATGAAATACTTCAGAAAGGTAGCAAACAGGCCTTCCTCCTTACATCAGGACAACTCCGATAGCATACCCACTCACATCTGTCTCTAATTAAAGGGTTGTTGCAAGTTTGGTAAATCCAAAAATGGTGCTTCACTGATCTTCTTCTTTAACTCATAGCAAGCCTTATGATACCCTTTTCCCCATTGGAAACTCTTGCCACTTGTTGTTATGGCGTTAAGTAGCACTGCTACCGTTGAAAATGAGGCTATGAATTCCCTCAGGTACTGTGCTGCTCCAATGAAACTCCTAATGTCAGTAACATTAGTACGCACTAACCATTTCATGATGGCCTCCATCTTCGAAGGATCTATCTTCAATTCTCCTCCACCAATCACATATCCCAAATACACCGAGTACTGCTGCACAAACTTGAACTTCTTGAGATTTGCTAGCAGTTGGTGCTTCTTCAATATTTCCATCACCTGCGTCAAATGTGAAATATGCTCCTCCCAGGTAGCATTATATACCAGTATATCATCCAAATAGACAATAAAAAATGAATCTATAAAAAGGGTACAGTACATCATTCATTAATCTCATAAATGTAGTTGGTGCAATACATAGGCAAAATGGAATAAGTAACCACTCATACAAACCTTGCCTAGTTTTGAAGGTGGTCTTCCATGTGTCTTGTTCTTTGACTCGAACTTGGTGATATCCAGACTTCAAGTCTAGCTTGGTGAAATATTTTGCTTGTTGCAACTGATCTAGCAAATCGTCTATCTTAGGCAGGGGGTATTTGTTCTTGAGCGTGATTTTATTCAATGCCCTGTAATCTATACACATCCTCCAATTCCCATCCTTCTTTGGCACAATGATGATGGGTGACCCACATGGTGATGTACTCCATCGAATGACACCCTGTTCTAGCAGCTACTACAATTGTTTCTTCACCTTACTTACTTCTATAACAGACTGCCCGGGGATTCTGGCAATAGCTAGATCTCATGCTCCACTTCACTCTTAGGGGGTAGCCCTTAGGCTCTCGAAACATGTCCTTGTATGCATGTAACAAGTCCTCTAATTGTTGTTTTTGTTTCTTAGTACACCCATCTAGGGATGCCTTGTCACTTATTCTCTCCTCTACAGATTGATTTTCTCCTAAAAATAAAAAATAAAACTTCTTGCTGGATGAGCCGGTACTGGTTATCTCTCCTCATGAATATTGCATCATGCATGTACATGTATGGAATCCTAAACATGACTCCACATACACCAAGGGGAGCCACATCAAGATATAATTCATCAATAGAATCAACAGTGATAGAAAATATAATTTTACACTGTTTTGTTACCTTCAACATAACATCCTTATGTACCCATCCCAATGGATATGGGTTTGGATGAAATTCCAACCCCAACTTCTTGACTAGATCTATTGCAATGAGATTTTCCTGTGATCCCGAGTCAAACAAAGCATCAACCTTAATCTTCTTGACCTATATCTTTACATGGAAGAGTTTGGTCAATTCTTTCTCTTCCCATTACTGAAGGCTACTCAAATTCACCTCTTTTTGCACTGATGTAAAAATGATCTTCCCATCCACGTCTGAGATGATTTCAACTTGGTTTCTTGAACCGGTGGCCATGAGATTCTTCTTCTTATTATCTTTCTTCTTGTTCTTCAGGTTTAGCTCTGGATGAAACTTCCAACACTTCTCCTCTGTATGGCCATCAATGTTGTAGTGGTTGCTAGGATCTTTGCACTGGTGTATTGTTGTTGCCATCTTTTTAGCTTTTCCCCCCTTTTGCTTCTTCTTCCCATCGTTAAAAGCGTATTGTTGCTTCTTTTTCTTTAATCAACTTGATTTCACTCTTTTTAGGTCTATGTTCCGTAGGTACTATGCCTATACAAATGCCTCATCCACCATTTTGGGCTTGAACAACATCACTTGCTCACACAGATGGCAGTGTAGAGGCTCCAAATACTTGAGAGTACATCTGGGTTCTTTGGAGAGATACCCAACATTATAACCATCTTTCTGAATTTTGTGGTGCAATCCTACATGCTTTGGTTCGACCTTTGCCTGATGTAATTCCACCGGATCCACTGGTCTTCTACGTACCTGGTGAGGTCTTGAAACTTACTGCTATAGCAATGGGGATAACCACCCGGTCCGAACCTTAAAACAACTCCTTTTCCATTTGGGATAATGGCTCCAACTAGTTCAATTAGGTCCAGTTACCCTCTTCCAACCACTATCAGCTTTAAATATATCTTTAATTGCTAATAGCTAGGGCCATCAGATCAATTCTTTGAGCTGATCAGACAAGAAGAATTATCCTTGAGTTGTCGTTGTGGAACAACCAAACCGATCTAAAGTTTTGCCTCAAAAGAGGACTTCTAGAAATGTAGAATTAATCTAAATTCAAACTAATTCTAAAATGCAAGAAAAAGGAACTAAATCCGAATCCTATCTCAATTAGGCAGATATAGATCTAACCCAACCGAGAGAAAAATACTTAAATGATTTGGGATTTAAATATGTTTGGCTTATAATGAATATCAAGCTAACAAAATAGTTCAATTAATTGACATTATTAATACCAAAACATATTCTATTTATAGACTTCTTAATTGAAATAATCAACCGATAACATTTAAGAAGTAGTTTACAAAATGATATTGATTGTTAAATCAATAATTAGAATAATTAAACAAGAATATGGGGAAATAGTTCACAACATATCATTATTTGTTGAATCGATATTAAAAGATAGATTTCTAAGTAAATAGTTACTCATAAATCAGAATTTAACACATAAGAGTAGAGATAAATACTAACATATGATTGAGACAAATTACTCATACTGACAATAGTGCACAAATATGAATAAAATGAAACATTTATTCCATTATAAAATGAAACTAGTATTTAAAACAATAGTATTAAAAAATATCAATTTATTAAATGCATTTCTTTGGCTTTGGTCTCCAACAATCTTTTACAATGCTTGAAATTTTGCTTTTAAAACTAGAGCTGTAATAGTACGAAATCTGCCCATCAAAACATAATTCAGAGCGCAAAAGAAAAATCCTCAATAATCTTTCAAATTTTAGTTTTTTCATCTAACCTACAACTCTAAATATTTTATACAATAGTGCCTTCAAGAATCATTAAATTGCAGAGAAGAGTAGAAATACCATGTAATAAGTGATCCGAAAAGATAAATTCACTATTTATTTATGAACAAAACAAAGGCACAAAGATAGAAATACCAAATGCATGTTTCTCAGCGCATAAAAGAAATAACAAAAGTTTAGTCTTTCTCACAAAGATGATTCCAGGAGTACACTAGTGCAATCTTCTCAAAATTCTTTATGAAAATTCCTAAAACAATATTCCAGTCATTCTATTGAGAGAAGTGTGAAAGTATAATAGTGCGAGCTTTCATGAGCCTTTCTTCATAAAATTCTGAACCCCTTATTTCATACAACAATTAATCTTAAATAGCAAAAAGCAACTGAATCTATTGTGCAAAGTGTTGAGGGAATTTAAACAGATCCCTTTAACAACACTTAAAGGAAAAAAATATTTTGGTAAAAGTTTCTGAAAGTGATATGTTGTTTTTATCAGCTTCGTTAGTTCCATCAAATTCTTTGGATGTTTTTCCATCTGTTTGAACTGATCTACCACTTATCAACATAACTGTCTTCCTCTGTCATGAACTTGAACAAGAAAAATAGGAATCGATAAGTTGGAAATAAATGAAACTGATAAGCAAGTTTTATTTGAAACAAATCACTTTTGCAGGAAATCAGGAAAAACATAGAGTCGTAATAAATTCCGAAACACAACCATCATGGAGAGTCATGCGAAGTGAGGTTTGTGGTAAGACAAGTTAGACTTTACGATTTTATCGCAAAATCACAATAACTTCTATACCAGGGGTTGCATTATCCTCATATTTCAAGCAAGGAGAATCCCTATTGAAATAGATGAAAACTCGAATAAGACCAAATCACAATAGGAATTGGTAGAGGAGGAATGGCTTAAGGTCTGTGACTTTTGCGACTGCGCAGACGTGGGAATTTATGGATTACATTGTATAATCCCATCAGGTTTGGCTATATCACATATGTTGGCTCACTAAGATGTCTTTTTACAGGCAACCTTAATCCCTACATTAGTTGTCAACCCGAGGTAAGTCTTTCTATTTCAAAAGTACCAACACATTATGTGCAGTGAAGTTAGAGGTTATCTAATGATGAATAGTTGCAATCATTAAAGTCCAATTCTTCAATCCAATTCACACAACTCTGCAAAGAAACTATCTATGAAAGGAATTCTTGCAACAGCCTATGTAATTCTATACAACTTGTTCCGAAACAAATTGGAACTTGAATGCAAATGAGAATTACATGGAGAATTACTCAAATAAGCTTGAGACTAATCACACTTAATCAAGTAAAGCAACTATGATTGTCGAACAACACTAATCAACACAAATCAATCTGTATTACTAAATAACAATAACAATCAACAATTGAACAACAATATGTAAGTGAACAGCAATAGCTATAAAAGATTCCTAAATGATAAACATTCTATATTACAATCTGTAAAAGTTACCTAGTCTTGTTTCCCAAGATCTATGATAACACTTATTCAATCTGAAAAACAATCAACCACACACTCACTCATTCTAATCAAGATGCTTACCTAAGTCTATCTCACAGTTTCAGTATAAAGCTAAGTGAACAACAGTATAGATCAATATCACCAATCTTCAAGATAAGAAAAAGAACTAAACATTAAATCAAATACAATGACTGAATGTAAACTATAACACAAAGGAGCAGTTGAACTTCTTGTGACTAGGCCAAAAGTTGCCAGAAGCCTCTGCTTAATAAAAACTCAAAATATGGAGATGTATCAAGCACAACCTTCTTTCATTAACTTCAAAGTAACAGTTGACAAAGTCACTGAATTAACAACGTTTTTAATCTAAAGGGAATAATTACATATTAAAAGTTTGAACTCTCATCTAGTTTCCTTTCAGCCTTATATAACATAAAAGGGAAACTTGGATGGAAGTGAATCCTCAGGATCAGGAGATCCTGAGGATTTTGCAATATAAAATCTGATCATATGATAAAACAATAGTACTCGAACTGATCTTCTTCTTCCTTCTCTACCCCAAATGTCGTGGCTTTTTCCCTTTATGGCCTCGTGTTGTCTTGCCGGCTGAACAAATTTTTCCCAATTGCATCTCTACATACAAAGATAGCAAAGAATCAGCTTTTTTGTATTAAATTTGCCTATTTTGTCACCAACTATTTTCTTCCAACTTTGACTGATATTTTCTTCATTTTATTCTATAAACAGAGATAATATTATAAGGATGAATGATAAATGAAGTATTAAGTGAAGAGAAATCATACCTTTTTCTCGTCCCAACATACTCCCCGGCTTACCTTGTTGCACGTCCTCATGCAAGAGTATAGTTTAGATGCAACTGGGTGAGGGAATAAGTGTTGGGTCGTTAATATGCCATTATTATTATCACTTTTGAACACTTATCCCACCCATTTCCACTATTCTTCATCATATCATTTGTTATAATTTATCATTTAAATCCATTTTATAAATGATTTATGCTCTTATGAATGAATATTATTTATTTTCCTTTATTTCTAATAAATTGATGATTATGCATTATTTTATCAATGATAGTTCTAATAAGTTGGTTATAACATTATTCACCATTTTTAGCCTCCAAGGTAACTTCCAGATTGAAGATTTGATTTTTAAATCTGCCAACTCAGAAATTCGCTGGTTTAAGGAGTGACAGTTTTGCGGTTGAGATTCTGAGCAAATGAAGACGAATTTGAGAAATCCGGAACATGAGTTTTGTCCAGAACGGGCCCAATTAACTTCGAGAAAGAATGGTTTTCCAAAATTCGGCTTGTACAGAGAGAAACGTAGGGTTCTTTGAGCACGATTTTCTCAGATTTGCAGTTGTGGCCGTCCTCCAAACTTTAGCTGCAAACCCAAATTCGTCTTGCTTTTGTTGAGAGATGAAAGGAAATATATTTTCTTGTTGATCATCTGGTTAGAATCAACCCAAATTTGTAAAAGAAATCATGTTGTAATTACCTATGTTATAACTACTCTCTGATCTTTCTCTATTTAAATGAAAACAAAGATCAGAGAGGGGGAGACTTCAGGATGACTTTGGGGATTCGAATGATGGAATTGAGGATGAATTAAAGATTCAGAATTGAGGATGGCAGAGAGAATGGATAATGGCTGAGAGATTGAGAGATTTCTTGTTGTAATCCACTGTAACTCTGCTTTGATATTTTAATATAAATCTAGTTGTCATTTCATCTTTGGTCCTGAAGTAACCCAACAGCATCTGCTGGCGGCTAAGGGCCCAGCCTCCTGTGGAGTACGCCGTTGCTGTATTATATCTTTATGCTTCATGTGTGGTTTGATCTCTTTCCTTTTACTTTGTTCAGTAATCTGACGCACTTTACCATTTTACATATCGACTCTGTTATACTTGATTGAATATTATTGTTACTTACAACAGGGAATGCTATGCATCACATTATTGTTTATTTTGGCAAATCATATAGCATTGTTGTTCCTTACAGATTACAAGTTAACTGTGTTGTATAATCCTGAATTGGTACTAACGTATGATTTATTCTTAAATCATGACTGATGTTTATGCGGAAGTGTCGTTCTATTATTTCATGGCCGTGATTCATGCATATTGTATCGAAGATCATATTACTGTCCCTTTTAATGATAAGTGTGTTGCGTGCTTGATTTGGATTGTTGTACATTCATATTCAGTTGCTATTCCATTTCTGAATTGCTGTTTCATTTCTATTGCTGGTCTATTTCAAGATTGCTGATTTGTTGTTTCATTTACTTGCCATTTCTTAAGGACAGACTCAGGCTGTAGTGAGTGTCAGCTTCTGCTACTTGGCTCCCAGACCTCTGATCTGCTCCCATTAGTTATGAAAGGGATAGGTTATTGCCACCAAACGCTTGGCTGATGTGCTATTCTATTTCATTGTTATTTCCTTTGCTTTTAAAGAATTTTCCTAATTTACTTTCAATAGCAGCTTTAGTTCAAGTTCGATTTCCTTTTGATTGCTTTAAAGCAGGACTGTCAACTGTAGAGAACATTGGTTATTGCTTCCTCGTTCCCAGATTGATTGTCTTGTTCTAGTTTGATTTTAATTGCATCAATTTCTAGAGGAATGAGTTATATCTACTGTATCCTCGATTGATGGTTGTTTGAGTGAATGATTTAGTTTAGAATGTTTCAATTTCTTGCTGTTCCAATTAGATTTTGTTTCCAGCTTTCATTTACTTTTTTATTTTAAGCACTATACTGCAAAACATTACTCTTGAGTAAATAGCCGCCTCAGACTGAGTACACTCTTGAAATAAAAAGTCGTCCCTGGGTTGATAATTAATGTGAAGGTAATTAGGAGTTCAAAAGACACCTTTTTATCGCACCACATTTTGGCGCCGTTGCCGTGGAGAGTGTAGCCATTTCTAAAGAGTAGTGTGAATCTGATGAGTGCCTGTTAGGGAAGAGTTGGATCTTAAAAACGGAAGGTAAGAACCTGCGTACGGAGCATGTAAAAGCCCTGCTCCACTGTCCGCTTTCCTAAGAGATTTGCTCTTGCTTTCTTGTATAGAAATAGATGTTTGAATTTTTGTGTAGGAAAAATAGAAATTTTGAAAAATGAATCACAAGGTTTCACTCAAGTGGTGATGTAAGCACCACCCATTTCACTAACTAATTGACAGGAATATTGGAAGAAGGAGCTTCGAAGAAACACATGAAGGACATCTTCTGTTATGGTAAGAAACCGCCCCACATTTTTTTGAATTTCCTGCTCAACTAATTCCACACCTTCACCGCAATAAACCAGTACAACATGCTTACAGTGTTGAACTGCCAAATTTACCCACCCTTCCCACCCATTCTATCTCACATGTGCCATTAGAGAAAACTTACAATGAGATTCAGAATGTTTCAAATTCAAAAATTGTAGAAGCTATGGAAGAAAATGAGGTTTCTTGTAGGTTGCACCAACAAATCATTTTAAAAGCTCAAGAACTTCATGGTATGATGGGAAATCAAGAAAGTAACGGATATATTGAAGATTGGTTTCACTCCATCACGTGTTTGCATCATCACTCCATACTTCAACAATTTTTGAAACCATCTTTTCAAGGGAAGTTGGCTTCTCATTTTTATCAACATGCATTTTTCGAATTTGGGTATGTGCATACATGAGGCCTTATTTCTAACATGGTTCCACTGGAAATACTCTTATACATAAACATATTCGATTCTCAAAGAAGAGTAGGATAGTGGAGAAAATAAGATAAATAAAGAAATAAAACAAACACATTTTTATTTTTGTAAAACTAGTTGTTTCTTTTGTTGCAACACGCTATCGAAATCAACATCGGTGATAAATATTTCAATCTTTTTGTGTATGTAGCTGAATCATAATAGAAATAATAATTTCTACAAACACACATTTTCATTTTTATCACCAATTTGAAAAAAATCCTTAAATATCATTTTTTGGCTTACAGGCTTGATGAACTTTCTGGAAAAACAGTCGGGACAGTCATGTTTTGAGGGACCAAAAGTGAATATTTTTAAAACATTTTTCTACCCTAGGTAGCCATTTATGTCTACTTTCTAACCCAATGTGAACCACTCAATTTGGATTTGAAACGAAAAAGTTAGAAACAAAACATTGACAGGGTGTCTAGTGGGCAGCTCAGGAACAGAGTAGGGACAGTCAGTTTTTGGGGGCCTAAATGAATGAATTTTTAAAACCTGTTTCTCTGGTAGATTCCCCTATGAATCTAGTTTACAATTCAATTGGAATCACTCACTTTCGATATCGTATGGGGAAGTTATGATCACAATACTGACTGTCTATCGTAAATCAACACTCTTAAAACTTTGTCTTTCCGGCTGTTCCTTACGGTATTTGACCTATCAATTATTCTTGTCTTTAAAACCTATTTCTATTGGAAATAAATAAATGAATCTATTTTCATTTCCAATTTGAATCATTTGAATCCAAAATCAAACGAAGAATCTATGCTTGAAATATCAATCGTTGGTCTAGATTGGGTAATCGAAAATGACTCTATTATGCAGGTTGTTCTAAACAAATTTGACATATCATATCATTGAATTTTTAAAACCTGTTTCTATTGGAGATACAACTTTGAATTATCTCTCATTTTGCTTTGGAATCACTCAATTTCGACGAAAAACAAAGAAGTTGTGATTAAAACGCTGCAGGTTAGCATGATTGGCCATTGCTCTCCCGCAAGTGATAGATAAATTTTACTTTGTTATTTTCTCAATGGATTTGTTATACAGGGTAACTACTTGTTGTTTTTTGCATAATTATTGGATTAGGGGAGCCCGCGCACCTCTCTTTCTCCATGATTTAATGTTTTAGTGCAGGTAGATACTCGTTTTTTGCAGGTCTTGGGAAAATAAAGAAGGTCAATTTATGGACGAGTGATTCTTGAAAGAAATTTTAAATGAAACAAAGGAATTTCATCCAACTTATTACCCAACGGATTCATAATAGAAGAAATGAAGAATTGATTTCCATTTGAAGATTCATGTCATGTCTTTGCTGCCAAAACATTTTTCGAATAAATCATTTTTTTGACATCACATCATAGCTGTTGTAACTTAATCTATTTATTTACATACTGTTTTTTGTTGTTTCTTTTCTAATTTTTCTTATATTTTGTGTTTCAGGTGTTGCTTCACTCAAAGTATAACTCATCCTCAGCATCAATGTCGTGAACAGCTAATCTGTTTTTTTGCATGTTTGCATTTT
This sequence comes from Pinus tabuliformis, assembly GCA_031772625.1. NCBI lineage: Eukaryota > Viridiplantae > Streptophyta > Pinopsida > Pinales > Pinaceae > Pinus > Pinus tabuliformis. The sequence goes on from CM062818.1 coordinate 1,331,671,560, forward strand.
ATGATTGTCCATTTTGCTGTTTCTTTTTCACGTTTTGCTGTTCCTTTTCGAAATGGAACAACACTTCTGCACTTTCACATTTTGTTGTTCCTTTTCGAAATGGAACAACACTTCTGCAATTTCATGTTTTGCTGTTCCTTTTCGAAATGGAACAACACTTTTGCACTTTCACGTTTTGCTGTTCCTTTTCGAAATGGAACAGCACTTCTGCACTTTCACGTTTTGCTGTTCCTTTTCGAATGGAACATCACTTCTGCACTTTCACGTTTTGCTGTTCCTTTTCTAAATGGAACAGCACTTCTGCACTTTCACGTTTTGCTGTTCCTTTTCGAATGGAACAACACTTCTGCACTTTCACATTTTGTTGTTCCTTTTCGAATGGAACAACACTTCTGCACTTTCACGTTTTGCTGTTCCTTTTCGAAATGGAACAACACTTCTGCACTTTCACGTTTTGTTGTTCCTTTTCGAAATGGAACAACACTTCTGCACTTTCACGTTTTGTTGTTCCTTTTCGAATGGAACAACACTTCTGCACTTTCACGTTTTGTTGTTCCTTTTCGAATGGAACAACACTTCTGCACTTTCACATTTTGTTGTTCCTTTTCGAAAGGGACAGCACTTCGACACTTTTCATTTTTGCTGTTCCTTTTCCAAAGGAACGACACTTTTCATTTTTTGTTGTTCCTTTTCCAAAGGAACGATACTTGCGTTTTTTGCTGTTCCTTTTCCAAAGGAATGACATTTGCGTTTCTGTTGTTCCTTTTCCAAAGGAATGACACTTTTCATTTTTTTTGTTCCTTTTCCAAAGGAATGACACTTGCATTTTTTTTGTTGTTCCTTTTCCAAAGGAACGACACTTTTGATTTTTGTTGTTCCTTTTCCAAAGGAACGGCACTTGTGTTATTACTGTTCCTTTTCCAAAGGAACGACACTTTTTTATTTTTGCTGTTCCTTTTCCAAAGGAACGACACTTGCGTTTTAACTGTTCCTTTTCTAAAGGAATGACACTTTTAGTTTTTGCTGTTCCTTTTTCCAAAGGAACGACATTTCCATTTTCACGCTTTTTTGTGTGTATTTTTGCTTTTTTTTTGGTGTGCATTTTCTTTGTTGTTCCCTACACGGAACACCACTTTTTGAGTGTTTTTGCTGTTCATTCAAAAGAGAAACACTTTGGGAATATTTTTAAGAGCAACCGTTTCCTTCCTTTTGTGGGATTATTCCTAGTTCATCTCAACCACATTTTACTGATTCTCTTTTATGGCATGAAGTACACTACTTTTATGAAGACAAGAATTATGGATTCTATTGAAGCGAGTTAATATCATTCACGTTATGATTTTTAACATGACAGCTCATTGATGATAGATTCTTCTCAAAAGGGATACAATTATTTATATCTTACTTTACTGCATTGTTTTCTACTGTACATGATCCTGATTGATCATCTTAATACCATGCTGGTTCCATCCTACATGGTTATAATCTTCTCTATCTGTAATAAATGAGATTATGGGTATATTTTTTTCTATTGACATGTTCAACTTCTTCCGCCATCCCTGCTCTTAAGGAGTATTGAGCCTCCCTCTTTTTATCATAAAAATGTGTAATAACAACAAAATTTTGTTCGCAGATGGAGGATAGGGGGTCTCATTACGAGCCAGCCTACCATGTTCATAAGGCTGTAACAAAGTGACATTCCCATTATGGCCACCACACCAGGGTTATGATCCATTGGATAGCCAAATTATCCTTGGAACAGGAGGTCTCATCACGAGCCGGCCTGATCACTTTTGCTACCTCCTAGTGAATGGCAGTGTGGTTATCTAGTTACCACGCTAGCACACTGATCTCTTCTGTAGAACAACACTAAAACTCTCCATTTATAAATTGAGGATCCTGGCTCATATGGGTTAAAAAGCAACCCTGTCGAGGCTATGGACGCCTGCTAGTAGCAGAGGCTCTGCTTATGGTATTGAAGTTATATCTTATCGTCAATTATTACTATAATACCCTTTTCTTATTTTTTTCTTTTTATCAGAAAAGTTATTTCCTTAATTGTTTTTTTCCCTATTTTGAACCTTTATGCATGAGACATTGTTTTATGATCAATCGCATCATTTTTCAGCTAGAATACCGTCAGTAAAGCATCTTTTTGGCATATTGCTATCATTTTTCTCTTTTCATAACTTATCATCAATTCAAAGTGTCCTATCTTTTATTCACAACTATCTTTATACACTCTGTTTTCATTATAACCATCACTCTCGTCGTCCTATCATTGATATGTGTACTCTGCTTCATTTACTGTTGCATTGTTCATTCCCTTGCCTTGCTGTCAGCACCACACCTCTCATATGCTTTATGGTCATGGAATTCCTTTTCCAATTGGAGGGGGGAATGTATGCATTATGGGATTGCATGTGATATGATTACTGTGCTCTGCCATAACTTGTTGATTTGATAAGTTTTTCTAATTAAAATTTTTGCATGCATCTTATCTGTTGCTATTCAAAGCTAACACTATGGATTCAAGAACATTGTATGCACAAGTGTGATTTGTTTACAGGAGAACAACAAGTATGGGCAGAATTCTCTTCGTAGCATGACCACATGATTGCCACTAATAGAAGAGGCTCGAGCACCTCGTGAACGTGAACAATTCTTCAGACATTATGTGCTTACCTGGATTCCACCTTTTGCATCACCTTCAGCACCAACTTTGCCTACATCAGCTTCAACAACTGTCAATACATATATGTCAGTCCACATTTTTCTTTTGGAGGTAAAACTTGAGGTAAAATAGCATAATTTTCTGATTTATTACGAATTTAGGAGAATTTACTGAAAATCCATTTTGAGCATTATTTACCATCCTTCATTTCATAGTTTTTACCACTTCCCATTTTTCAGCGGCATATCATCTCTCGGTTTGGGGGAGTGTCTCTTTCCTTCATTTCTTTTTTATGACCATGTCATTCATATCCTTTATCATCCATTTATATTCTTATTCATTCTCAACACCTCCCTTCTTCCATGTTGTTTTACACCAAGCATAGAATTCAACAGCTGGTAGCAACCGCCTCTATTTGTTTTCTATCATTGCATGAGGCCATGCTAATTTTTCAGAGAGGGGGAGGAATTGCTACACATGATGGATGTTTTCTATTTTCTTTCTCCTTTAAGGCATACAATTTCAGTGTAGAAATTGATTTCCCTAATATTTTTAAAACTATGAACTCCATTCTTGTGATCTCTAGGAAACACAGACATACTATTAAAATACACATATCTAGATAAATTCAAGATAAATTGGTTCATAAAAATTTCGGAAATCATGCACTCTCACCTACAACCATTTTGTTTATATCTCATAATCCATGCATCAAAACAATCCGATTTTTGGATCATAAAGGCATTCATATATTATAAATTTACTTGCCAAATTTCAACAAAAGCTGGGTTGTAGTTTTTGGGAAAATGGTTAATAAAGGTTGTTGTTATTTATATTATATTTTACTGCAACTTAATTGTTATGCCTTCATCAAAATTCCTAAAATTGAATATTCATTAATTGAGGAAGAATTCATTTGTTTCATGCGTGAGATGAACATATTTTTTTTATTGCTTGGTTAACACATGGGTTCTTGTCTTTGGGTTGCATGAGGACATGCAATATATTCAGTTTTCGTTGCATGAGGACATGCAACATATTGAGTGTGGGGGTATGTTGGGTTGTTAATATGCCATTATTATTATCACTTTTGAACGCTTATCCCACCCATTTCCACTATTCTTCATCATATCATTTGTTATAATTTATCATTTAAATCCATTTTATAAATGATTTATGCTCTTATGAATGAATATTATTTATTCTCCTTTATTTCTAATAAATTGATGATTATGCATTATTTTATCAATGATAGTTCTAATAAGTTGGTTATAACATTATTCACCATTTTTAGCCTCCAAGGTAACTTCCAGATTGAAGATTTGATTTTTAAATCTGCCAACTCAGAAATTCGCTGGTTTAAGGAGTGACAGTTTTGCGGTTGAGATTCTGAGCAAATGAAGACGAATTTGAGAAATTCGGAACATGGGTTTTGTCCAGAACGGGCCCAATTAACTTTGAGAAATAACGGTTTGCCCAAATTCGACTTGTACAGAGAGAAACGTAGGGTTCTTTGAGCACGATTTTCTCAGATTTGCAGTTGCGGCCGTCCTCCAAACTTTAGCTGCAAACCCAAATTCGTCTTGCTTTTGTTGAGAGATGAAAGGAAATATATTTTCTTGTAGATCATCTAGTTAGAATCAGCCCAAACTTGTAAAAGAAATCATGTTGTAATTATCTATGTTATAACTACTCTCTGATCTTTCTCTATTTAAATGAAAACAAAGATCAGAGAGGGGGAGACTTCGGGAGGACTTTGGGGGTTCGAATGATGGAATTGAGGATGAATTAGAGATTCAGAATTGAGGATGGCAGAGAGAATGGATAATGGCTGAGAGATTGAGTGATTTCTTGTTGTAATCCACAGTAACTCTGCTTTGATATTTTAATATAAATCTAGTTGCCATTTCATCTTTGGTCCTGAAGTAACCCAGTAGCATCCGCTGGCGGCTAAGGGCCCAGCCTCCGGTGGAGTACGCCGCTGTTGTATTATATCTTTATGCTTCATGTGTGGTTTGATCTCTTTCCTTTTACTCTGTTCAGTAATCTGACGCACTTTACCATTTTACATATCGGCTCTGTTATACTTGATTGAATATTATTGTTACTTACAACAGGGAATGCTATGCAACACATTATTGTTTATTTTGGCAAATCATATAGCATTGTTGTTCCTTACATATTACAAGTTAACTGCGCTGTATAATCCTGAATTGGTACTAACGTATGATTTATTCTTAAATCATGACTGATGTTTATGCGGAAGTGTCGTTCTATTATTTCATGGTCGTGATTCATGCATATTGTATCGAAGCTCATATTACTGTCCCTTTTAATGATAAGTGTGTTGCGTGCTTGATTTGGATTGTTGTACATTCATATTCAGTTGCTATTCCATTTCTGAATTGTTGTTTCATTTCTATTACTAGTCTATTTCAAGATTGTTGATTTGTTGTTTCATTTACTTGCCATTTCTTAAGGACAGACTCAGGCTGTAGTGAGTGTCAGCTTCTGCTACTTGGCTCCCAGACCTCTGATCTTTTCCCATCAATTATGAAAGGGATAGGTTATTGCCACCAAACCCTTGGCTGATGTGCTATTCTATTTCATTGTTATTTCCTTTGCTTTTAAAGAATTTTCCCAATTTACTTTCAATAGCAGCTTTAGTTCAAGTTCGATTTCCTTTTGATTGCTTTAACGCAGGACTGTCAACTATAGAGAACATTGGTTATTGCTTCCTCATTCCCAAATTGATTGTCTTGTTCTAGTTTGATTTTAATTGCATCAATTTCTAGAGGAATGAGTTATTGCTACTGTATCCTCGATTGATGGTTGTTTGAGTGAATGATTTAGTTTAGAACGTTTCAGTTTCTTGCTGTTCCAATTAGATTTTGTTTCCAGCTTTCATTTACTTTTGTATTTTAAGCACTATACTGCAAAACATTACTCTTGAGTAAATAGCCGCCTCAGACTGAGTACATTCTTGAAATAAAAAGTCGTCCCTGGGTTGATAATTAATGTGAAGGTAATTAGGAGTTCAAAAGACACCTTTTTATCGCTCCACAATAAGCAGGGTACACTTCTTCCTTGTAATTCCTAAAACCATTCTTTTGCTTGAGGACAACGAAAGCCTGGGTTACCTCATGATCTTTTAAGTTATAATAACTTTGGTATTGATCAGGAGGGTACCATATGTTTGGGGTTGTGTAGTAGCATCATATCCAGTCTGGTCCCAATGTTAAAATCATATTACTATATTTGAAAAAATGAGAAGAGGCGGCTTGGAAATTACAGTATCCGAACGGCTCCCGACCCCTAACAGTGTTACTGGAAACTTCCCATCTTTTCTTGGATGTAGCTAAGGCTTCTTCTTTAATATCCTAGAAGTATTCCTTTCCGGCCTGAATGATATTAGTATGGATTGGCCCAAACTTTCCCACGACACCGCTTTTCTTCATAAAATGCTTATGCCAGACAAATAGGAGCAGTGGCTGTGTAGGTTCTCCTTTGACCCATAGGTCAATGCCATATTCATGCCTTTTGAATGTGTTGTAAGCCTTGGCCCATTTTAGCTGATTAGCAGCAAAGGAAAGGAATGCCTGAAATTGAATGTCTCCTATGAAAGGGGCAGGGTGGCTATCCCTATCATCCTCTAGAACAAAATTATGCATATAGAGCTCACAAAGGAGGCGCTGAATCTTCTCATTGTGTTCTCTGAAACACTTAATAAAATCAGGAGTGGTTTTAATTTCTGCTGATTTACCCGCCTTAACGGCCTTAACTTTTAACAGGAGATATCTTTCCATAAGAAATAAAGCATAATTAGTAGCGGGAGCTCAACAAGATAGAGTGTCTGAATAGAGAGAACAGACAGTCTCCATTTGTTCTCTGGCTTTCTGCAATTGACCCTTTAAATTTTCAACCTTCTTTTGCTCAACCTTGTATTGAGCAAAAGTCTCATCCTCCATCCTGGTAAGTGCCTCAAATTTCTTCTTTAGCCCTTGGTGTTCGTGAAAAGGGATCACCTTCTCCTTGTGCTGAGATAGCTCTTGATGAACTATTAAAAGCTCATTCTCTAATTTTCTAATAACGGCTTCTCTAACCAAGGGGGTAAAAAGAGGTGTTTCATCTGTTTGGAATTCTACATCTTGGATCTCCTCAAGGTGAGTCTGCATAGTTGCTTCAACTACTTTCGAAATTACAACTTGAACATTTTCCTCAATCTTGGTCTGGACAACAGTGTCTGCAGTGGGGTAAGCCATTTGAGTTCCCTGTGAAAATATATAGGGCCCCTCTGTTTGTATGGCAGTATCTTCTCTAATACCAAGCTCAGTCTGGGTTTCTCTTGGGAAACCCTTAAGAAAATTTTTCTGAGTCTCTTCATCCTTCGCAGAACATTGTTTTGTTTGTGTCCCTACATTCTCCATTTTTGCTTTCAATTTCCTCATCCTGGTTGCTTCTTTTAACTAGTATTTCAATTGCCTAATTACCTGCTTCTGTTTTCTGTATTTTCTGAGCACCTTTTTAAGTTTAACTTTGTAGGGCTCTTCTACTCTAGGGCTTCCATCTGGGGATACATTACCTTCTGCCACTTGCATAGGCTATATTATGTTATCATCATGAATGTTTTCAATTGGAGATGTGTTTGCTGGCAAGATTTCTCCTTCCAACACATAATTATTATTCATTTTGTGTTTAGGGGATCCCAATGCAATGAAATCTCTTGAACAGTCATCATTCTCATGGTCTTCTTCTTGGTAGGCCTTGTCCACGGGGGACTTTGAAAAGGGAATATCACTTGGTTAATTAGTGTTAAGTTTAGGTATGTTCTATGCTAGAGCAATTTATTTAAATTTTCACAGTTAGCAATCACATCAGCATTAAGATAAACTGCAGATAGAACATAAATATAAAATGCAAAAGACAAGACAATACAAGAGGACACAAGATATGGCACAAGCCAAGGACAAACCCCACAAAGTGTGGGGAAACCCTTTGATTAAATCTTCTTTTATCTTCAAATTTCATTAGAGAAAGAGAGAGAGAGAGAGAGAGAGAGAGAGAGAGAGAGAGAGAGAGAGAGATAATACATTTACAACAGAAGTCAACACTTTGACTTATCTGGATCTGAGCATAGATCATTTCTTATAATGATGAGATCAGTTGAAGACATTCTACTTCAACTGAATCTCCAAGGTGAAAACTTCACCTATCCATTCCATTCATCTGTTGCACCTTACCGTGTACACCATCATGCTACATCATGCATCTTCATGCTGCTCATGATCACTGTGCTGCCCATACATCAAGTTGTCCATGACTTCATACTTCATGCTGCTCATGCATCATCACACTGCCCTTTACTGACATGCCCATGATGCTGCTTCTATCATTATGATCTAAGACTGTTCATCCTTATTATTTCCATTATGTTGAATCCTTTTACAAGCATACCAAGGATCTCTTGAACATCATAGTTCTATCATTGTTGCTGTTCATCATTATGGCTATTATGTGAAGACAGTCATATATATATATATATATATATATATATATATATATATATATATATATATATATATATATATATATATATATATATATATATATATATATATATAGATATATATATGCATATGCAACACTGAGATAATCACTTAACGTGATCTCCATTTAGCTGAGACAGTGTTAGAGCATGGTTACTCATAGACATTTATATCCATGTGCTTAGGCTATTTACAAGGTAGGTCTGAAGTGATGTTTAACCGAGACATACTGAACCTTCACCTTGACATCAAGAGCCTGTACTCACCTGAGATCAGCGTCATTCCTTTTGCAATGCAGATCTACTCCCATACATGCTAGGTCTTGACTCCACCTTCCTTTATATCACAGCGGCTTCCCTATGACTGCGGCTTCCTTTATTTTACTGTGGCTACCCTTACATGTTGTTCATGACCTGCGTATTAGGCTATAGGTTTGTGTATTAGGGCTTTCGTTTAATACATCTGGACAACGTAATAAGGGTCTCCCTTGACTGCGTTCAAGGTTGTTCCTTTTAACTACGTGTAAGGGTATTATAAAGACCATAGACATGTCCTTAGATAACTGCGACTATGTTTATAACTGCGGCTAGGTCTTCAATGAGAAGTGTATTGTATTCCTTCATGAACAGCGTATTATAATCATTCATAAACAACGTGGTTCATATATTATGACTGCAGCTAGGTATATCCCTGCATAATCAAATACCTGCTCCTTAATTCATTCATAAGACCTGAGTTCTGTTCCTCAGTCCTTCCATTATATACCTGTACAAGTTTCACGTGGAAATCTCAGAGAGGAATGCGAAGTTTTGTTTCTTCTATAACTCTGAAAATAAGTCTCCTTTGACTACGTGTTAGATGTCTTCTTTTGACTACGTTTTAGGTATACCATTTCATCCACGGTAGACTGAATGAAGAGCCTTTTCTTGCTGCATATAGGCTTCTCCTCCATAGCCATGTTTAGATTTAGGGCAAGCGTATCAGACTTTTGGATAGCGTAGACCATCCTTATATGCCTGAGTATTTATGACTGTATTCTCCATTGGGGCATCATCATACTAGGCCAGCGTAATCCATAGTGAATCTCCTTCTCCAAAAACCCAAGACGTGGAGAGGAGATCACTTGAGGTGAGTTGCCAAATGACTTCAAATCGTCTTCTATTTATACTAAAAGCAGATGATTTAATGGACATGACGTTTGGGCTTCTAGAGCCTACATAAGAGCTGGTCAGCTTGATAATATTTACATAAACAAAATAAATTCATATCTTCATAAATACTTATCGGAATTTGATGATCTTTGGATCAATCTTACACCTCTTGACGAGAGGGATCCATTAAAAATATCAGCTGCCATAAATAAGCTGACCCACATGGAGTTTGGCCCTAGTTTCGAATTTAACACTCCCTATCAACTAGGGAGAACTCCATCTGCTGATCCATATGTCCGACTGTACTATCTCTGCCATTAGTGCCATACACTACTTTGCCTAGCTCTACTCATCTCTGTTGACTTTGTTCAGCTCTGCTAGCTTTGCTCAGCTCTGCTGACTCTACTCTGCTCAACTGGCTCTGCTCAACTCTGCTAGCTCTGCTCTACTCTGTTGGCTCTGCTCAGCTCTGTTGGCTCTGCTCAGCTCTGCTAGCTCTGCTCAGCTCTGTTGGCTCTGCTCTGCTCAACTTAGCTCTGCTAAACTATGAAGAAGAAGAATTGATCGAGAATGAGTCATATCATTCTCCACTGACCCGAAGTCAGTCTCAGAGTGCGTACCACTGGTCCCAGACCAGTCTCAACCGACCCAAAGTCAGCTTCATAGTAAGTACCACTCCTACCACTGGTCCCAGACCAGTATCGCAGTCTTAGAGAGTGTACCACTAGTCTCAAACCAGTCTCAACCGACCCGAAGTCAGCGTCATAGTGTGTACCACTCTCACTGGTCCCAAACCAGTATTGCAGTGACATGAAGTCAGTCTCGGAGTATGTACCACTGGTCCCAGACCAGTCTCAACCAACCTGAAGTCAGTGTCATAGTAGGTACAACTCCTACCATTGGTCCCAGACCAATATTGCAGGCTCAGAGAGTGTACTACTGGTCCCAGACCAGTCTCAACTGACCCGAAGTTAGTGTCATAGTAGGTACAACTCCTACCACTGATCCCAGACCAGTATCGTAGGCTCAGAGAGTGTACTACTAACCCCAGACCAATCTCAACCGACCTGAAGTCAGCGTCATAGTATGTATGACTCTCACTGGTCCCAGACTAGTCCTGTACTAACATGAAGTCAGTCTCGGAGTATGTACCACCGATCCCAGACCAGTCTCAGTCGACCCAAAGTCAGCGTCATAGTATGTACAACTCCTACCACTAGTCCAAGACCAATATCATTGATCCTAGATCAATTGAGGTCATCCTAGCATAGGGAGTATGGTAGATACAACGATGCGTCCATTGGTAGTACTATGGTCCCTAACTTCATTTCCCTGCTCATTGATCAGATGAGAGGTACTTCCCATGAGTCCCAGACTGCATGGGTAGGATGCCTCGATAGGAGAACTTAATCAATCGTCTCCTCACAGGAGAACACATCAATCCTACTACAATCCCCATGGAGAACACATCAATATAGGCCGCCATGGAGAACACATCAATCCAGGCCTCACAGGAGAACACATCAATCCTGCTACACAGGAGAAAAAATCATCCTATTCCACAAGAGAGAGAATCATCTTGTCCCACAAGAAATCAAATCATCTTGTTCCAGTGCGTACCACCAGGGGAGGGTGAGTCACCCTGTGGTCGTATGTTGCTCCAGTAAGAACTGCAAGCCCCCAGAGCTCCTAGAGCTCATTGTATGCAACAAGCAGGACCCTTGTACAAGGGTTTCTTGACGACTCCAATTCGTTTGGGAAAATCACAAATTTGATCTTTCCACGGGGCTCTGACAAAGTGTATCGACCTGTACATCATCTTAATGTGATGGAGCCTCCTTTCTCATTGACTTACCATATCCCAAATAAGGTAGTATCTGATGTCTACCTGCTTGAGAAATCGTCAAATACGGGATTTCTCAATAATCTAATCCCACCTTTGGTTGTCACAAAGAATCACAGTGGTATTCATCATGTGTACAAACAGCTCACTGAAGAGCTTCAGCAACCAGACTGCCTCACAGAAGGCCATACTAGTAGTAATGTATTCTACCTTGGTGGTGCTCAGAGTCATCGACTTTTGCTTCCTACTCATCTAGGATATCGAGGTAGATTCCAAAGAGAAACAACACTGAGAAGTGCTCTAATGATCCTCCACACTACCTGCCCACTCATCATTCGAATAATCATGTGGTTTCATATTTCTAGCAGTGTATCTCAATCCATGAGAGATTGTGCCCTAAAGATACCTCAGAAGATTCTTGGCACCAATCCAGTGAGACTCAACCAAATATGCGCTCACCATGCTAACTGCAACCCATATGTCCGGACAGAGGTTCTCCGAGAACATCAACGCGAATGAGTTTATGAAACTCAGAGGAATTTCCCAAATCAGGTCCGACATTACTACCATATAACTTCTTGAAAGTTAACATCCTCGAGGTAGTCATAGGCTTGCAGCTTATCTTTCCACATTCAGAATCCAACTCCCTCTATCTCCTATAAATGAGAGGGTTTGCACCTATCAGACATAGGTGCCGGTACAAGAGGTTTAGCATCCACAACCTTCGAGTAATGGTTTGGATTGGTTTCACTCCTAGTGAATCTCAGCTGCATTAGACAACTATCAATCCTCTCATACTACGCCCGAGGTGTTTTGCTTCAAGCCATAGAGGGTTTTCTTCCATTTGTATACATGAGATTCCCGATCATGAGTCTCAAACTTCTCGGGTTGTTCCAAGCCTGTGGACCTTCTGCATGAGGGGAAAGGTCCCCTTATAATATTTTCCTTCGGTACATTTCAGACATGTACCTTCATGCTCCTTTTTGAATTCACACATCCTAGTCACCATCTGACTCACAGACCTCCAGTGCTGAGTCAATGGACATGGTCTCCAGTGGACTTCCTGCAACTTGATACAACCCTGAACTCAAAAAATCTTTGAAAGATCTATTTTCAAACATGTACCTTTCCATCAATAAGTGCCACCCTGTAACCTTTGACTCAATTTCCGAGATGGACACCAAGTTCTTCTTGCGATCAGGTACATAAAAGAGATTCTAGGGTTCCTTGCTTTTGTGGAAGAGTCGGCCATTTCCTTGATGACCTGCATTACCAGTCATTCCTTTGATCATTGAAGATGTCCCATGAATGATTGTTATCTTCATCAAGAGATGTGTCTCTACCATCAGACACTCCTTCGCATAACCACTGAACTTATTTCAACGAGGCATCCGCCTTTTCTTCCACCCTTAGATCCGAACTTCCCAATGAAGTGATCTTTAGATGGGCCATCAGAAACTTCCGCTACGCCATTCTGATAACATTCTCTGGTTCGACTTCACCCTAGGTGAATTATGAGGAGCCCATTGATCCTTTTGTCTTGTCCCAATTGTCTTCGGTGATTGCTCTTTCACTCTTGCTTGGGCATTGTCTTCACCTCAGCTCAATACCATGTTAAGTTTAGGTATGTTCTATGCTAGAGCAATTTATTTAAATTTTCACAGTTAGCAATCACATTAGCATTAAGATAAACTGCAGATAGAACATAAATATAAAATGTAGAAGACAAGCCAAGACAAGAGGACACAAGATATGGCACGAGCAAGGGACAAACCCCACAATGTGTGGGGAAACCCTTTGATCAAATCTTATTTTATCTTGAAATTTCAGCAGAGAAAGAGAGAGAGAAAGAGAGAGAGAGAGAGATAATACATTTACAACAGAAGTCAACACTTTGACTTATCTGGATCTGAGCATAGATCATTTCTTATAATGATGAGATCAGTTGAAGACATTATGCTTCAACTGAATCTCCAAGTTGACAACTTCACCTATCCATTATGTTCATCTGCTGCACCTTACTGTGTACACCATCATGCTGCATCATGCATCTTCATGCTGCTCATGATCACTGTGCTGCCCATACATCAAGTTGTCCATGACTTCATACTTCATGCTGCCCTTTACTGACATGCCCATGATGCTGCTTCTATCATTATGATCTAAGACTGTTCATCCTTATTATTTCCATTATGTTGAATCCTTTTACAAGCATACCAAGGATCTCTTGACCATCATAGTTCTATCATTGATGTTGTTCATCATTATGGCTATTATGCGAAGACAGTCATATATATATATATGCAACACTAAGATAATCACTTAACGTGATCTCCATTTAGCTGAGACAATGTTAGAGCATGGTTACTCATATACATTTATATCCATGTGCTTAGGCTGTTTAGAAGGTAGGTCCGAAGTGATGTTTAACCGAGACATATTGAACCTACACCTTGACATCAAGAACCTGTACTCACCTGAGATCGACATCATTCCTTTTGCAGTGCAGATCTGCTCCGATACATGCTAGGTCTTGATTGCACCTTCCTTTATATCACTGCGGCTACCCTTATGACTACGACTTCCTTTATTTTACTACGGCTACCCTTACATGTTGTTCATGACCTGCGTATTAGCCTACAGGTCTGCATATTAGGGCTTCCGTTTAATACATCTGGACAGTGTAATAAGGGTCTCCCTTGACTGTGTTCAAGGTTGTTCCTTTTAACTACATGTAAGGGTATTATAAAGACCATAGACAGGTCCTTAGATAACTGCGGCTAGGTATTCAATGAGCAGTGTATTATATTCCTTCATGAACATCGTATTATAATCATTCATAAACAACATGGTTCATATATTATGACTACAGCTAGGTCTATCCCTACGTAATCATATACCTGCTCCTTAATTCATTCATAAAACCTGAGTTTTGTTCCTCATTCCTTCCATTATATACCTGTACAAGATTCACATGGAAATCTCAGAGAGGAATGTGAAGTTTTGTTTCTTCTATAAATCTGAAAATAAGTCTCCTTTGATTGTGTGTTAGATGTCTTCTTTTGACTACGTTTTAGGTGTATCATTTCATCCACGGTAGACCGAATGAAGAGCCATTTCTTGCTGCATATAGGCTTCTCCTCCATAGCCATGTTTAGATTTAGTGCAAGCGTATCAGACTTTTGGACAGCGTAGACCATCCTTATATGCCCGAGTATTTATGACTGCATTCTCCATTAGGGCATCATCATACTAGGCTAGCGTAATCCATAGTGAATCTCCTTCTCCAAAAACCCAAGACGTGGAGAGGAGATCACTTGAGGTGAGTTGCCAAATGACTTCAAATCATCTTCTATTTGTACTAAAAGCGGATGATTGAATGGACATGAAGTTTGGGCTTCTAGAACCTACCTAAGAGCTAGTCGGCTTGATAATATTTACATAAACAAAAAAATTCATATCTTCATAAATACTTATCAGAATTTGATGATCTTTAGATCAATCCTACACCTCTCGACGAGAGGGATCCATTAAAAATATTACCTACCATAAATAAGCTAACCCACATGGATTTTGGCCCTAGTTGCCAATTTAACAATTACCATACTCCAATTTTTCACCTTCAGGGTATCTTTTTGCTTGGGTTTCTTCTTGCTCCTCGGCTTCAAGGGGTGTTTCCACATCTGGAATTAAATCTCTCTGCTCCTCCATGGGATCAGCGCATGACTAGGTTTGTTCATAACCGAATTCGTCATCAGGGACCGACTGATCAGGAGTACAGTTCTGTCTTTCAGTGTTCCCTGGCTGCTCCCTACGCTTGGTAAACATTTCCATGCTTCCCAAAACCCTTGCCACTTCCTCCTCATAGTCTTGCAACGGAGGGTCTTGAGGGCTGACAGGAGGTGTACAAGATGGTCTAGCTTCTTCTGCTTGGATTGGAATGCGCCACCGGGCTTTTACTCTCACCGAGCGTCTACGCTTAGCTGATTCTAGGGTTGCAGTGGGGCTCTTTCATTTTAATATTTTCTTTGGGCCTGGGGTTCTTGGCCCTTACTACTATGTTTCCTCATTTTATAGGGGTGGAGCCAAGGTAGGATTTATGATACTGTCCCATGTTAATTGTTGCTGTGCCAATCTATTTGTGATGATTAACTTAATTAACCCATGATGGCTGACTACACTATGTGGGTCCTTGGCTATCCTTACCCGTTGGGAAACATCATGTAATAGGGAATTTAAATAAAATGGTGAATTAACTGAAATTCTTTGCCTTAAAATGGCTAGGATTTTCAGTTGTTGAGGCTTTACCATGTCATGCCAGC
Source organism: Pinus tabuliformis (assembly GCA_031772625.1). Lineage (NCBI taxonomy): Eukaryota > Viridiplantae > Streptophyta > Pinopsida > Pinales > Pinaceae > Pinus > Pinus tabuliformis. The sequence continues at coordinate 1,331,687,096 of CM062818.1, forward strand.
CATCGCAAGTGATAAATGTTTGGATGATGACTGCCAACTCTTACCATGGTTGCTGCAACATCGAAGGATGAATTCCATTCCCTGTTCGTACCAGCCACTCACCTGGGACTTGGAAGGTTTCAATTGCACTGTATAAAAGGATGCATTTGTTTGCCCATTTCACCCCTTCCGCTGGAGGTTGAGTGACTTGAACGAGGACTTCTTTTGAAACTGTCATGCTTGTGCCTTTGACCACTGTACTACCATTCTGCAGATTTTGCAGAAACTCTAGCATTAGCTCTTCATGGAATCCCTACAATCTGTTTAAGTACTGTAACCAGCCAGCATGTTCAAGGATTTCGTGGGCTTGATCTGACACCATCAGTACTAGAGGCTCACTCCAAATTTCTCTTCCGCCCATAGTTGCTGCAATTGGGTCTGGTTCTTCTGAAGACAACTATGTTTTACCCCTGTAATGCAATAGAGCAGCGATGTATATCACAATGATTATAAAGGAAATGACTCTACTTGGATAAGAATTATCGTTTTTAGTTAAGTTGTCCATCCTGTCAGCCATACTTAACGCAAAATCATATGTTTGCATGCCCGCCATAATGGTTGCCATTCTTCGACCAATCAGAATTTTCTACTAATTATTACATATCCCTGCACATCATGCAAATGTACTTCGGAGGTAATCCAAATGATTATCACACATTTATTCATAACTGGAATACGTGCTATCCATACGCAGGCCATCCCCCCCTCTGATGAGAGAAGGGCGTCCACGTCCTTTCAGCACGCGGAAAATAGGCAAATAACCAATGCGAAATAAATGTCAGCAACCAATCTAAAAAACACAACACACAAATCAATAAAGAATTTAAGCGACATGTGCCATCAGATGTGAATTGGCCAAAAATAAAAACAACAATATCAAGTCATTATGTCAAATATTTTACCATAAGCAGAATTAATCATATCAGCATAATCGGTGGTTTATATTTAATGGCTGTCATTTAATACATGGACATATGGAATATGATAAATAAAAATCACCATGCTATGCAGCTTGTAAAAATGCTACCAAACGAAGTTTTTCGTTTAGAAATAGGGTCATAGGTGATAAGAGGTAGATGTCATATGGCAATATAAGATAATACTTCAATACCACAGTAGAGCCACTACTGCCAGCAAGCATTCATAGCCTTGACAGGGTTGCTTTTTAACCCTCCCAAATGAGCCAGAGTCCTTTTTACAATTTAATTTTTTCTTTCTTTTGTCACAAAGAGACCACTATGCTGGCATGGTGACCAAATAACCATAGTGCCACTCACCAGGGTGAAATAGAGATGATCAGGCTGACTCGTGATAAGACCCCCTATTCTTCTGACAAATTATTTATCAAGAAGATCATTTCCTTGGTGTGGTAGCCAAATTGGAATCACCTATTACATTCTTATGATCATGGTAGGCTAGCTCATGATGAGACCCCTATCCTCTTTGGACAATGTTATAAGCATTTTGCTATTTTTATTTTATTTTTGCAATTTTTCTTGTAAAAAGGGAGGCTCATTTTCTCCTTAAGAGTCAGGGATGGTGTAAGAAGTAAGAACATGCCAATGGGAGTATTATACTCTTATCCCTTAACATTATATCAATGAGTTTTATCCATTTGGAAGTATAAAAATAAGCCAACATGGATTAAAGGTAATGAATCATTTCCTGATGTGTCCCAAAATAAAAGATATTTAGACAACCATTGTTAGGCCTTTATACTACTAGTGTAACCCCTTACTATTATTAGTACAACCCCCTTATTATATTGATGTACCCATGTAGTGCCCATATTGTTACTATTGTGCCCCATAGAAGCCCACTATTGTTATTATTGTGCCCTTACATTATTATTGTTATGTCGACTCTGATTATATTATGACCCCTTAGACTCCTATATATAGAAAGGAGGTCTTTTCATTTGTATCATTCAAGAATTGTTCATTTGTGTAATGTAAATGATGTTGCCCCCTCGAAGAGGCTGAATTCTAAGGCATTGATCTATCTTTTCTATCTTTTTGTGAGCTGGTTTCATAACATTTGGTATCAAAGCTTTGGATTCTAGGGTTTTGCTACTCCAAATAGGTCATCATGGAATTTCCACTATAACTTTTTTCTTGCGATGTTGCAGAAGCGAAAAAAAAAACCCATTTGAGAAGAAAGCGTGCTGCACCTTGGGTCCAAAATTTAGAGCTGTTCGTGCCATATTTGTGGAGATATGATCTGAGGAAGTTGGTCTTTTTCCAAACTCCTGAATTACATTCCAAACAGGGGACCTTGGGAAAATAGTCAAAACAAAAAAATTGAGCATCAGATTGAAATTTCATAAGAAGTTACAGAAATCGGATGGAATGTAGTTTCCTGTGTATATTGTTTAGATCCTAAGGTCAAAACAGTGACACGTGGCACTTCTTACAAGTTTTCTCTTCTGAAACGGTATATAATTAGGTCATCTTGGGAGATTGTGCATAACTATGCCTTGGAGAATCTAAATTTGATCAGACTAGTGGCATTAGAAAGAGGACACAGAGGGATATTGTAAATCACAATTTCAGAACTAGATGATCTGAAATTATAGAGATACATCAGAGGCAATATCGAGCTCCGAAAAAGTGAAAAAATGTGTGTAGATTTTTTTAAATTTTTGCTTAAGCTTGGTTTGAAAACTTATTTTGAAGGAATTCAAAGGGAATAGTAGAGTGTTATTATCGGTAACAGATGCTCTGAGGAAAGAAAATGCAAACACCTAGTAAGCAACCTGAAAGCTCTAGCATGACTTATGAAGAAGAGGAAGAAATGCAACATGATATATCAAAATTATGAGACCAAGTGCAACAAATGTCACTCGCACAAAAAGTAGCAGAATCTAAGATGGATGGTTTAAAGAAAGATGTAGAAGATAAGATGAATGATGTGGAAGCTAAGATGGACAATTTGAAGATAGATTTGAAGACAGATTTGACAAATTTTCTACAAGAAATACTTACTAATGGTGAAAGGGTAGTAAAGGAAACTCACGATGAGAACAAAAGAAATGTTAATCATGATTTCATAGACTCTAATGTTGGATTAAAGACCCACCATATTCCAAAAATTGATATGAGGAAGTTTGATGGCAAGGATCCCGCAACATGGATATTACAGATGGAGCAATTCTTCGATCTCAATAATGTGAAAAGCACACAAAAGGTACGTATTGCAACTTTATATTTGGAAACAAATTAGTTTGTATGGTATCAATGGCTTTACTCTCGTAAACAAATTATCGCTTGGGCAATTTTTACTAAAGAATTGACAACATAATATGAGGATACAAAAAGAAACACTTTTTTTAGCCAATTGATAAGTCTCAAACAAAAGGGTTCAATAATGGAGCACATTGAGGAGTTCCAAAAATTGAACATAAGGGTAAAAAATATTCCAGAGGAGCATAGGATTGATGTGTTCATAGGGACTTTAAAGGATAATATCCAACATGATGTTCACCTTTGCGAACCTGATTCATTAGAGAAGGCATTCAGGTTAGCAAGAAAATGGAAAGCAAAATTATGGAAACTAGGAAGCATACCACTCACAACTATAAAGATGGAAGTGTTATTGCCCCTAGTCTTCCAAAACCTATAAGGTTGACACCACAACAATTGGAAGAAAAAATAGAAAAAGGGCTTTGATACAGTTGTGATAGCAAATACACTAAAGTTCATAAGTGTGCTAAGAAGAAATTATTCTACATAGATTGTGAATAGGAAGAAGAAAAGGAGCAAGAATGGTCAAAAGAAGAGGATATAATCCAGGAACAAAGCCTAGATAAAGAAGAAATGAATTTGACCATATCTTGTAATGCATTGGCTGGAATTACCACTCCTCAAACCATCAAGATAGAAGGACAAATCAAGAAGAAAAAGGTAATAGTGTTGATTGATTCAAGAAGTACCCACAATTTTATTCATTGTAAGATAGCAAAAGAATTGAATTGCTTCCTATATCCAGCACCAGAGTGTCAAGTGATGGTTACAAATGGAGGAACGATAAATTTCTCTGGAAACTGCCATAATATCAAGCTATCCATGGGAGAATATGTATTGACTAGCCCAATGCTTTCCATTCCAATGGGAGGTGCTGATGTTGTACTAGGAGTCCAATGGCTACAATCCTTGGGTACAATAGCTTTTAATTTTTCAAGAACCTTTCATGAAATTTTTTGCAGAAGGAAAGGAAGTTGAATTAAGGGGTATTGCAGGGAAACCGAGAAAGATAATCAGCGCTAATGGTATGACAAAGCTTCTAAAAAAGGAACAAAGAGGTGCAATTGCACAATTATGTTTTCTAGATGTTTCCACATCGAAATCATCTATTTCTCGAGATCTCCAAAAAGTCTTGGACAATCATTCCAAGGTATTTGAGACTTCCAAAGGTCTTCCACCTATTCGTGATCATGATCATGCTATTCGTCTTATTCCAAGAAGTGTTCCTCCAAACATCAGGTCATACAGATATCCCTATGCCCAAAAGAGTGAAATTGAACGTATGGTTGCAGAAATGCTAGAGGCTAGTATAATTCAACCTAGTCAATGTTCATTCTCTGCTCCAGTAGTATTGGTGCATAAGAAGGATGGATCATGGCACATGTGTCCAGATTATAGGGAGCTCAACAAGCTCACTATTAAAGATAATTTTCCCATTCATGTCATTGATGAATTACTAGATGAATTGCATGGATCAATTTACTTCACCAAGTTGGATCTTCATTCAGGATATCATCAAATCAGAATGAAGACTGAAGACATTTTAAAAACAGCATTTAGAACTCATGAGGGTCATTATGAATTTTTGGTCATGCCTTTTGGCCTTACCAATGCACGTTCTACATTTCAAGGTTTGATGAATTCCATTTTCAAACCCTTCCTTAGAAAATTTGTGTTAGTATGTTTTGACAATATACTAATCTATAGCAAGTCTTGGAAGGATCATGTTGAACATGTTGACAAGGTGCTACAACTATTGGAGGAGAAACAATTATATGCAAAAATATCCAAATGTTTCTTTGGAGTACAAGAGGTGGAATATTTGGGCCATATTATATCTCATGGAGTTAAGGTAGACCCTAGCAAAATTAAAGCCATTAAGGAATGGAAAATCCCCACATCCATAAATCATCTACGAGGATTTCTTGGGTTGACAGGGTATTATCGCAAGTTTGTTAAGAATTATGGGAGAATAGCAACACCTCTAACAACATTATTGAAGAAAGATGCATTTTCATGGACTCTAGAAGCAACAAAGGCCTTGAAACAACTTAAAGAGGCAATGTGCCAATCATCGGTCTTAGCTACACCAAACTTACAAAAACCTTTATTATGGAATGTGATGCTTCAGGAAATGAAATTGGTGTTGTTTTAATGCAAGATGAAAGACCCATTTATTTTGAAAGTCGTCCAATCAAGGGAAAGTTTTTACACAGCTATTTATGAGAAGGAAATGTTGGCAATACTACATGCACTTAAGAAATGGCAACCCTACCTAATGGGAAGACACTTCAAGATAAAAACAGATCATGATAGCCTTAAATACTTTTTAGAACAAAGATTATCCTCTAAAGAGCAACAAAAGTGGGTCACAAAGATGTTGGGTTATGACTTTGAAATCATCTACAAAAAAGGGAAGCAAAATGTGGTGGCAGATGCACTCTCAAGAAAGGATGAGGATGTGGAAGCATTGTTGTGCACTATTTCTATTATCCAACCAGATTGGATAAACGAAGCAAGGCATGAATGGAAGAAGGACGAAGAAGTATGGCCACTTATTCAAAAGTTGCAAAAGATCCCAATTCAAACAATATTGCCAGAAATTGAAGAGGAAGGAAAAATCATATTGTAACCTAGAGTAGACACAGAAACAAGAACCCGATAGCTACAAAATCGATCAATTTCAGAGTATCTCATCAAGTGGAAGAACTTACCCACTGAAGATTCCACATGGGAAGACAAGAATTTTATACAGAAGCATCAAGAACTACTCAAGCGTTGAGGACAACACTTTTTGAAGGAGAGGGGCATGTTAGGCCCCTATACTACTAGTGTAACCCCTTACTGTTATTAGTACAACCCCCTTATTATATTGATGTACCCATCTAGTGCCCATATTGTTACTATTGTGCCCCATAAAAGCCCACTATTGTTATTATTGTGCCCTTACATTATTATTGTTATGTCAGCTCTGATTATATTATGACCCGTTAGACTCCTATATATAGAAAGGAGGTCTTTTAATTTGTATCATCCAAGAATTGTTCATTTGTGCAATTTAAAGGAGGTTGCCCCCTCGAAGAGGTTGAATTCTAAGGCGTTGATCTATCTTTTCTATCTTTTTGTGAGCTAGTTTCATAACAACCATTATAAAGATACGCCATATTAGCTTGATGAATAAAGATAACCAACAAAAGGATTTTAGAATTTATAATGACATTGTTATTACCATATATCTTTAGAAGAGGCACGAATGCACATGGCGCTTTAATAAAAAGGAAGAATATCATGGTATAATGATCAAGAAACAAAATGAGAAAAATTCAACATGTAGCTTGCAAGAAGGTGTGGTTCACTCTGCAAAATCAAAAATGAAAATAAATAAGGAGAAATGTGTTGTTCAATTAATTGAACGGAAGTCGTTCAATAGTTTGAACAACAAAAACAAATAAGAAGAATAGAGTTGTTCAATCAAGTGAACGCCAATTGTTCAATAATTTGAATAGCAAAAACCAATGAATGGGAAATGTGTCGTTCAATCAAATGAACAGCAATTGTGAGAATACAAAGAAAAACATGTTGTTCAATCAATTGAATGGCAAACGTCCAAGTGTTTGAACAACAAAAACAAAATAATAAAAACATTGTTGTTCAACCAAGTGAACAGCAAGCGTTCACTTGTTTAAACAATGACAAACAGAAAAAACAATGTTGTTCAACCAAGTGAACAGCAATCGTTCACTTGTGTGAATAGGGAAAAGCGAAAGAAAAAATAGTGTTGTTCAATCAATTGAATGGCAAACATCCAATTGTTTGAACAATGAACACGACAAAAAAATGTGTTGTTCAATCAATTAAACGACAAACATCCAAGTGTTTGAACAACAACAAAAAATGTGATGATTATTCAATTGAACGGCAAGTGTTCACTTGTTTGAACAACGAAAATGAAAAAAAATGTGTTATTCAATCAATTGAATGGCAAGCGTTCGCTTGTTTAAACAACAAAAACAACAAAAATGTGCTATTCAATCAGTTGAACAACAAACGTCCAAGCGTTTGAACAAAAAAAAATGTCATGTTCAATCAATTGAACAACAAGTAAATAGCGAAAAATGAAAAAAATTGTTGTTCAATCAATTGAACAACAAGCGTTTGTTTCTTTAAACAGTGAAAAATGAAAAAATGTGTTGTTCAATCAATTGAATGGCAAGCGTTCGCTTGTTTGAACAACAAAAAAAATAAAACGATAGAATGTGTTGTTCAATTAATTGAACGACAAACGTTTTCTTGTTTGAACAGCAAAATCAACAAAAATGTGTTGTTCAATCAATTGAACGGCATGTGTTTGCTTGTTTGAACAACGAAAAATGTAAAAAAATTGTTGTTCAATCAATTGAACGGCAAGCATTCGCTTGTTTGAACAACAAAGACAACCAAAATGTGTTATTCAATAAATTGAATGACAAGCATTCGCTTGTTTGAACAACAAAAAAAACCATATTTATGTGGTAATGCCTACAAAGGTATGTACATTATTTACAATTTTTTAAGCAATTTCAATTTTTTAAAGAAAAAGCTGTTGGGTTATCATTCCCTACAACTAGAATTTGCATGGAGGGTTCCTCATGTACCTACTTGCAAAAAGATTCTTTGGTAAGCGGTTGATGATAGAGGCGCACTTGATGCCCATTTACCTTAAAGGAATGGCCAGATCCGTCTATGGTAGTCAAGGTAAGAGTACCATTGTTATGCACTTCTTGAATCTCATAAGGGCCGAGCCATCTTGTTTTCAGCTTTCCTGGGAAGTCTTGGAACCTAGAATCATACATAAGTGCCCAATCCCATTTTTGAAGCGTTTTCTTCTTAATAAGGTTGTCATGTAATTTTTCCCTTTGTTGTTGTATTATTGCAGTTCGTTGCAGAGCAAGCAATCAAGCTTCATCTAGTTCGTTAATCTACTGAAGATGCTTGGTTTGAGCTTCTGTTAAGTCCAGACCCACTTCCTCGGCCATCCTTAGAGTCTTTATTTCGAATTCGATTGGAAAAATTGGTTTTGTACCAAACACAAGCTGGTAAGGGGAGTACCCAGTAGTATTCCTCCAAGTCATATGATAGGCCCATAAGGCCTCTAGTAGTCTAGCAGTCCAATCTCATCGGTGTGTTCAAAATTTTTTGGTCAGAATTGCTTCTATAACCTTGTTGGTGTTTTCTACCTACTCGTTCTCCTGTAGGTGATACGAAGAAGTGATCTTGTGCGTGATTTGATGATTTCTAAGGGTGGCAGTAATCTTGTTACTTGCGAATTGCTTTCCCCCATCTGTGACCACTTCTCGCAGTCATCCATACTGCACAAATAGCCCAAAAATGAAGTTAATCACTGCTTCCTCTATTGCTCTTGGTAAATCTACTGTTTCAGTCCAATATCGTCAATTTTTTGAGACTATTTTGGTCAGAATTGCTTCTATAACCTTTTTGGTGCTTTCTACCTGCCTATTCTCCTGCAAGTGATACGGAGAAGTGATCCTATGTGTGATATGATGATTTTTCAGGGTGGCAATAATATTGTTACCTGTGAGTTGCTTTCCCCCATTTGTGACCACTTCTCACAGTAATCCATACCACACAAATAGCCCAGAAAGGAAGTTAATCACTGCTTCTTCTGTGGCTCTTGGTAAATCTACTGTTTCCACCCATTTTATCACATAATCCATGGCTACCAATATGTACACCTTTTGATTGGAAGGCGGATGGAATGGACCTACAAAGTCTAATTCCCAATGCTCGAAGGGTTCTATGACAAATTGTGGTCACAGAGGCATTTCATTAGATTGACCAGGTCGACCCATGCTTTCGCCACTGTCGCAGTCCTGGGCATATTTTTTAGCATCCTTAAAAATAGTGGGCCAGTAATAGCCCATTTGTAATACCTTATGTCATGTCCTTCGGTCTGCGAAATATCCTCCACAGGATTCATCATGGCAAGCCTTCAGGATTTCATGGATCTCATCCTCGCGGATACATCTGCGTATACACATGTCGGCGCCTATATGAAAAGGATATCCACCTATCCAAGAGAACTGGGCACTACACTGAACAATCAATTTTCTTTCCCTTGTTGTTAAGTGTTTAGGTAGCTTCCTTATTGCCAGATAACTTTCCACATCTGCGTACCATGGCATCTTAACTGTCACAGAAAACAGGTCCTCATCTGGGAATTGGTCATCTACTGCCAGTGGATCATTAACCTTCGGAATTCGATATAGAAAATTAGTAATGAGATTCTCCTTTCCTAGGCGATCTTTAATGGTAATGTCGAACTCCTGCAAAAGCAATAACCATTGTGTTACTTGACCATTTGTGATAGGTTAATTAGCTAGATATCTAATGGCAGAGTGATTAGTGTACACAAAGACTTGGTAGCTAGTTATATAGTGTCTATATTTTTTTATTGCATAAATAACTACTAAAAATTCTTTTTCTGTCACTGCGTAATTGAGTTTTGCAGGGGTGATATTTTTGCTAATGTAATATATAGCATAAGGTTTCTTGTTCTCCTCTTGGCCAAGGACAACGCCTATGGCTACATCTGATGCATCCATGGAAATATAAAAAGGCAGCTCCCAGTTTTGTCCATGTAATACTAGTGCTATTGAGACTAGTTTCTCTAATCCTGCAAAAGTTATGTCACACTTGTCAATGTTTCCAGTTAGAGCATATAAGGGTGCTGTAATCTGCGAGAAAATCTTGATAAATCTGTGATAATAACCTGCATATCCTAGGAAACTACGTACCTCTGTTTGGGTGCAGGGGGTAGGTAGTGAAAGAATTCCCTGTATTTTTGTTGGGTCTACCTGTATTCCTGCTGCAGAGACGGTCCCAGGATCACACCCTCAGTCATCATCATGTGACAATTGACATTAATTAAACATAACCTAGTCGCGATGCATCGTTCTAAGACTTTTTCTAGCATTCGTAATGCTTAATCAAAATCATCCCCATATGGAGTAAAATCATCCATATACACCTCTAGTCCTTCATTTATTAGATCAACAAAGATGCTTAGTATAGCTCTATGAAACATGTCTGGGGAATTGCACAAGTGAAATGGTAATACTCTGTATGTGAATGTGCCCCATGGATAGGTGAAGGTTGTTTTGTCCTGGTCTTTAGGGGCAATCTGAATTTGATTGTACCCACTAAAGTCATCTAGAAAGGAGAAGAACTGCTTCCCTGATAACGTATTGACGACTTGATCAATGAATGGGAGGGGAAAATGGTCTTTCTGTGTTGCCTTATTTAGCTCTCGATAGTCTACACAAATATGCCATTTCCCATTTTTCTTGGGGATGACCACCAAAGGGGAGACCCATTTACGGTCTGAGGTAGGATAAATAAAGTTTACATCCAGTAGATTTGTAATTCCTCTTTCAAAATATCCTTGATGTGAGGGTTCAACCTCTGTTGAGGCTGTCGGATGGGTCGTGCATCCTTCTTTGTATAAATGTGGTGTGTACATAACTGTGGATCTATCCCTTTCATTTCAGGATAATCCTAGGAAAAAGCCCCTTTATTTTTCTGCAATACTCGGATAAGCTATTTCTGTTGTTCACTCTCGATATTAGCATTGATATTTAGAACTTTGCCTGGTTTGATCTCAACTGGTTTGTTGTTCTGAACAACAGTTGTCTGAATATGCTGGTCGTTTGTGTCCTTCAGGGGATCTTCCATGGCTTCGTTATCAAGAATTTCTTTCAGCATCTGACACTCCACATTGGTTGGCTGATTTATAAAACTGTTGATAACATCATCTTCAGTTTGATTTTTAAATTCTAGCGCTTCCACTATTGTGAGTGGTGAACGGATGCTCTCTTCCAGGTACGTTGGTGGTTGCTTACATATTTTTACAATGGGCAAACTTGTCCTAGCAGGAGGGTATAACACCAGATTTTTTACAGCATCTCCATTTGTGATAGTCATGCTGCCTTCTCGGCAGCCAATATATGCGTCAACTGTTGCCAGCCAAGGTCATCCCAGAATCAAAGGATGCCCATCCAACCTACTCCTTGGGTTTATAACCAAGAAGTCTACTAGATATTCCCATGAGTCAATAGAAACTATAATATCTTGTAAAGTCCCTTCAGGTCTTACCACTGATCGATCAACAAGCTCTAATAAAGTGGTGGTTGGTTCTAAGGCTTTAATACCAAGTGCTTGACAAGTTTCTATTGTTAATGTGTTAATGGTAGCTCCTAGATCAACTAGTGTATTTGGAAAAGAGCAGTCATATATCTAAACTGTTACTATGGGATTTCCATGGTATTCGTACTTTATTGGAGTTTCCTCTCTCAGGAGTAAATCAGATAAGGTTCCTACGACATGGATAGTGGGTGAGGCTTTTACCTTCCTAACAGGCCTTTTTACACATAATTATTTGATGGTTTTGGCATAGATGGGAATGTCTTGAATAGCCTAGAGGAGGGGAATCTTAATACACAAATTTTTTAGTTCCCCTACAAGATCGAAATCAGGATAAGTGATCAGTTTAGGTATTACTAGCCTTTCGGGGAATGGAGGAGAAGTGACCATAAGTTTTTCAGGGTCATCATGTTGATCTGTTTCTTCCCCTTGCTTTGATTCAGTATTATTTACAAGTGTAGGAACATGTACAGATGATGGAATATGTATAGATGATGGAATATGTATAGGTGGAGTTACAATTTCAATTGAAGGTTGGTCCCTGTTTTCCTCAGGGGTTATGACATGACCTAACCTCAATCTGAGCTCATTACATTCTTTCTACTCAATCTCATATTCTGGATTTTCAATAACCTGTACCAACTGGACTGGCCTATTATTAGGATTCAGGTTTGGCTGAGCTGGTAACTGTGGCCGTAGAAGAGGTTGAGAATTCTGTTGTAATGTATAAGGAGCTGACAATGTGGTCTGAGGCTGGGGGCCTATTCCCGTAGGTATATTGGATATCCCTAGAGGTCGCTGCCAGTTTGTAGACCAATTCGGGTTTTGAGAGGTGGAGGCAGGCCACTGGGATTGATAGGGATTTCCTTGCCAAACAGGAGTAAAAGGAGAATTCGGCCAGCCATTTCTTGAAAAATATTGTGCTGGCTAGGATGTCATAGGGAATGGTGGACTTTGCCAATTTGGGTAGGGTGATTGGCCTTTCCAGGCTACCCCAAGGTTCTATTGTTGATTAAACTGCAATGAAGGAAAAAATTGGGATGCGTCTTGCAACATACCTGTAGGTTTGGCTTTCCATTGTTGACACTGGTTCATCAAATATATCGGTTCTGTTTCCTCCTCTGCTTCTTTGAATACTACTTTCAACCCAGGTAATGATGGACACTATTCAATATCATGATCTTTAGTACAAATGGCACATGTCTGAACCATGTCTAACAGGCATTCCCGTTGGTTGTGCTTCTTTCGACAACGTGGGCAGAAGATGGCCAAATTTTGTTCTGCTAAAGCTTGTTTTTGTTTGGCTTGTAGAACGTCTAGCTATGTTGTAAGAGTGCCCAGGATATCCATCTTAAAATATTCCAGGAGGTTGCCAATCTCCATCCATGTTATACCTCCACTATGTGGTTTTCTTCCTCTGCTCATTGGATCTTGGCTAGACGCTCTTGTACATGCGCTTCCTCGTAAGCACCTAATACAAAAACGAATGATTTCATCATATTCTTCCTGAGAAATATCCCCTTTTCCCATTAAGTTTAGAGTTTCTATCCATTCTTCTTTCATTCCTTTAATCAATATAGCTCTTAGGACTTCTTTTGGTAGGGTAGTGTGTGGAGATCTCTGCAAATTATAATTAAATCATTCTACATATTCTTCTAGTGTTTCATTATCTTTTGCAGTCATCTTAAAAATCTCATCTTTCAGTTCCCTAGTTTTACAAAAGTCCTGATATCTTTTAAGGAAGGAGGTTTTCATCTCGTCCCAAGAATTGATGGTTCACCCACCTAGACCCATAAACCATCTTAAAGCTGCCCCTTTCAAAGTGGAAGGGAATAATTTTAGTTTTTGGGGGTCAGTGGTATAGTTGTACCCTCTACAGAGGACATCAAACTCAAATAGGAAAGCATCAGGATCCTCTGTGATCATCCCATGAAAGGTTGGGATGTTCTGTAGAGGAATAGCCTTCATAGGGGCATTGGCCACCTGGTCAACTATGGGGTATTCTAATGTCGAGGTTTGACCTTGGGGTGGTTGTTCTACCATTTGATCAAAGATATGCCAATAGTCTTTAGGGATTTCAAGGGGTGCTTCCGTAATAAACAGAGAGTTAGCAACCCAAGCTGGCTTTACAACACTCCCTAGGTCTGGAATCTCAGGAGATCCTTGTTCAGATAGTTGTGGTTCTGCTTCAGCAGCCCCACTAGTTTCTCCTTTTCCTTCTTGTAAGTTACAAGATTTTCCCTCTTGTAGAGGATCAGAGGGTAGGCTTATTGTAGCTTGAAAACTCTGTTCCGATCCTCCTACTTGGCTTTGAATCTCAACATGAGCTGCAAATGGTGGGCTTGCTGCTTGAGGGATAACAGTAGAACTTTTTCCAGGTATAGCCCAAAATCCTACTGATGCTTGAGAGTCTGCTCTTCTTTTGGTTTTGTGGGTTTTGGTAGAGGAATTTGTTCTTTCTCTATCTTTTTATTTCTAGTCATTCCTAAAACAAATTCCTATTTAACCTATAAAATTTTGCTATAAAGTAGGCAGGTAAGCGAGCACTTTACTTGCTAGGTACACAGGTTCTTACCTTCCATTTTTAAAACTCAGTTCTCTTACAACAAAGTAATAGAATTAATCACTTTAAACACTCTCCCCGACAACTGCACCAAAATTTTGGCTCACTAAGATGTCTTTTTACAGGCAATCTTAATCCCTACATTAGTTATCAACCTGAGGTAAGTCTTTCTATTTCAAGAGTGCCAACACAGCATGTGCAGTGAAGTTAGAGGTTATCTAATGATGAATTGTTGCAATCATTAAATTCCAATTCTTCAATCCAATTCACACAACTCTGCAAAGAAACTATCTATGAAAGGAGTGCTCGCAACACCCTATCTAATTCTATACAACTTGTTCCAAAATCAATTGGAACTTGAATGAAAATGAGAATTACAGGGAGAATTACACAAATAAGCTTGAGACTAATCACACTTAATCAAGTAAAGCAACTATGATTTTTGAACAACACTAATCAACTCAAATCAATCTGTATTACTAAATAGCAATAAAAATTGACAATTGAACAACAATCTGTAAGTGAACAACAACAACTATAAAAGATTCCTAAATGATAAACATTCTATATTGCAATCCGTAAAAGTTACTCAGTCTTGTTTCTCAAGATCTATGATAACACTTATTCAATCTAAACAGCAATCAACCATACACTCACTCATTCTAAGCAAGATTCTTACTTAAGTCTATCTCGCAATTTCAGTATAAAGCTAAGTGAACAACAGTATAGATCAATATCACCAATCTTCAAGATAAGCAAAAGAACTAAACATTAAATCAAATACAAGGACTGAATGTAAACTATAACACAAAGGAGCAGTGGAACTTCTTGTGACTGGGCCCAGAGTCGCCAGAAACCTCTGCTTAATAAAAACTCAGAATACGGAGATGTATCAAGTGCAACCTTCTTTCATTAACTTCAAAGTAACAGCTGACAAAGTCACTGAATTAACAATGTTTTTACTCTAAAGAGAATAATTACATATTAAAAGTCTGAACTCTCATCTAGTTTCCTTTCAGCCTTATATAACATAAAAGGGAAACTTGGATAGAAGCGAATCCTCAAGATCAGGAGATCCTAAGGATTTCACAATATAAAATCTAATCATATGATAAAACAGGAGTACTCGAACTGATCTTCCGCTTCCTTGTCTACCCAGACATCGTGCATTTTTTCCTTTATGGCCACGTGTTGTCCTTCCAACTAAATAGCTTTTTCCCAATCGTATATATGCATACAAAGATAGCAAAGAATCAGTTTTGCGTACTAAATTTGCCTATTCTATCACCAACTAGTTTCTTCCAACTTTGACTGATATTTTCCTCATTTTATTCTATAAACATAGATAATATTATAAGGATGAATGATAAATGAAGCATTGAGTGAAGAGAAATCATACCTTTTTCTCGTCCCAATAACATATCACAATAACTGAGTGGTACAACACCAACATTCATGAAAGATTTACGATATGCGGGATGACGTCAAGGTGACATAAATATGATGTAGCAGATAGCTTCGGCCTGATTGCATATCACAATCACTTTTAGCAGGAGTCTTTGGAACAAGCAATATGGCTAAAAGAACTGCAATAGCCACGGATGCGATATTTTTATGAATCAAAACATTTTTTTCTTAGGTTCGAGCCTAATTGCATATCACAATCGGGATACGATAGGAGGCAGTGATACGGTGATCCTTTTTTATTTGGGATAGCCATCGATGCGAGGATTAAATGAATTGCAGTGTATAATTCTATCGGGTTTGGAGCTTTATTGCATATCTCAATACATAGGATTATCGCAATCGGCGTTCGGATTTGCAGACTATAAGAGGTGGCCGAAAGACTTGTGATTTGAGATATGCAAGATGACATCATGGTGACATCACTATGACGTGGTTGATGATGTGGAATGGTGATGTGGCACATGGTAGGTGACAAGTGACATGGCAAGTGAAAAGTGACGTGGCGGGTGACGTGACAAATGATGTGCCAGATGACGTGGAACTGACGTCACTGCTGACATCATATCACAATAAAAAATCAGGATCATATCGAAATTGCAATTAAAATGAGGCATGAGTCTTGTAATTTTATGATTGTGTAGATACGATATTTAATTTAAACATGTTTTATAATCATAGTGGGTCCAACTATATCGCATATCACAATCGGGAAGGGGCAGACTGCATGGTCTAATGAAATTTGCGATGGCCTGCGGATGCGAGACTTTATAGATTGCAGTTTATTTTCATGTTGGGTCTGATCTAATCACAATAGGAAGGAGGTAGGACTTAAGATTTTGTGGTTTATTGCGATGGCCGCAAACGTGGGGAATGTATGAATTATTTTAATTATCTCGTCAAGTCCAGGCTTCGTCACAATCACATTTGGTTAGCCTAATCGCAATCACAATCCGGCTAAGGTAATGGGGTATGGAATTAAGCCTTTTCAACTTCCACGATAGTTAACGATGCAAGGAATTATGTATTGAGATGTATATTTTCCCATTGGGTCCAGTCTAATCACATTCACAATTATGGAGTAGAGCAGGGAAATCTTTGCCTTTAGGAACTTTTATTATTTGTGATACAGTGTATAACAAAGTGTCAGGGTTTGGAAAGATTTCATCAAAAACTCCAATTTATTTTGTTTTTAAATCAAATTATTTTTAATACTCAAGGTTTTTTTTTTTAAGGCCTAAGTATAAGTCTTGGTTTTGGGGGC
The DNA here is from genome assembly GCA_031772625.1 of Pinus tabuliformis. NCBI lineage: Eukaryota > Viridiplantae > Streptophyta > Pinopsida > Pinales > Pinaceae > Pinus > Pinus tabuliformis. The sequence goes on from CM062818.1 coordinate 1,331,703,867, forward strand.
TATTTAATTTGGTTTTTGGGATAATCAAGGTTTAATACTTGGGTTTTAATTAAAAAGCCTAAGTATTAAACTTTGATTATAAGATTTTTTTAAAATTGAAGGGTCCCTATTTTAATATAATAAATTTCATAGGAAATTTATAACACATTAAAATGGGGGTTGTTGAATGGTACAACAGTACCCAATGGGATAAAAATGTGACTTAATGAGGGTTTTGAAATCCTCCCACTTAGTCACTAGAGGTTCTCCCTCCAACCTCATGGTTTTCATGTGGCTCTCCCACCAAGTCAATGCATGGCCCTCTAATTTCAGCCGTGCGAATGAGATCTTATGCCCTTCCTCGATCTGTTAGACATTGAAATAAACTTCTAGTTGCTGCAACCAATGGTTCAAATTTAGAGCATCAATCTTGCGTGGTATGGCTTGATATCAAATTTTGCTTCCACTTTAAATAGTGATTGGTTCACAACACTTGAACTAGGTTGATCTTTTATGGGTTCTTTCTTTGCCTGGTGATCTGCGTCTTCCCGATCTCCCGATCCCACTTCTGATTTTTCCTCGGCATTCAAACCCCCTTATTCTCCAAATATCCCCAACTTATTTATTATGGCTGCCATGAGGAGGTTTACATTGCAGTTGATATCAATGATTTGTTCTTCAAGCTGAGAACACCTCACCTCTGCAAGATCACGAGGTTCGTTTACAGATTCATTGCCGACGATTAGGGTGTATGATTTTTGGCCTTACCAATCTAGATCCCTGCAATCTCCACAAAATACCCAAAGAAACCTTCTATGATACCAAATGATCTGTAAACTTCTGTGGATATTCCACGGGAAAGTTTTAAACAACATATATGATAATAATATATTAAAAATTTGAGATTCTACACTATTACAGATTTATTTAATTTCTAGATCTGTAAAATTAACTGTAATTAGTGCATGCATGTAAAATTAAATCAAGTAGAAAAGTAGAGAATGAAAAATAATCTCACACACACATAATACACAAGATATGATCTCTAGGAAACCCTTTCAGGGGAAACCCCAACTGGATGGTGAGGCTGCTTCGCTCTCTTTCTCTGTCTAGAAATATGGTTGCAGATACAAGGAAGTAATGTCTGTGGCCCATGGGATGCTACAATGCACAAATCCTCTCTGTGTTCTGTACATCCTATCTCTCCTAGCTGTCTTTGATCAACTATGGAACAAATGCTCTCTAAAGAATGGAATGCCTCTTCCTCCTAGTGGTCTGTTATAACACATCCTGATACCCTACTAGCGGTTAAGTTTAACTACATCAACTCTTAACTAGAGTTACAAAATAGAATATTCTAGAGTATTTTAAATCACAAACACATGGCTAGCCCATTTTCCATGAATAATAGGGGCTGTCATGGCATCCTCCAAAACTATAGGTGTGAAAACAGGGAGGTCAACTTCTAAGTGGCATAAATTTTGAAAATAGACTCTGATTGACACAATTCTTGCATTGTTGGAAAGCTTTATATGTGTAGAATAGCATGAAAAAATGTGGTGCTTAGGAGACAAATTTTTACCCCCAAAAAACGTCGTTTGATGCCTCAAAACACTCCCGAAAGGTTTCAGATCCATTTTGCCAATCTAGGGCCCGCTGGTAAAACCGATCATGTGAGCTGATTCCTCCACTTTTTCCACTCCAAATGCATTGAGATGGATGAAAAACAATATAATCATCGAATTTGTATCAAGGGGGGGCTCACTTCTATTCATTGTGCAACTAGATATTGAGAGCTAATTGTAAGCAAAAGAGACTGAGCTCTAAAATATTGGGGGAACACGATTGTGAGTGATTTTTTAGGGTTGTTGCAGTAACGGTGTAAGGAACAACAAATTAGAAAGATGGTATGAGTTGTAGGAACTCTGTAAGCACGAAGAACTCACACAAATATGGGTTCTATCATTACCTAGTATGAACCAACACTAGAGTAGGTATAAGTAATAGAAGAAAGTGGCGTGTCTAAGGTTGTTGGATTTTTGTCATAACCCATAAGGTTCTGGCTAGGAAGAAAACATATCCCATCCCAAAAAGAAACATCTCAGCAAGTTAAGCTACAGAAGGATCCTAAGTATACCGTGACATTACCATTCATTATAGCCAGTGTTTTGACATAGGGTAGTATGATGGGTCATCTTGAGTAGCTTAGGCATACAAATCATGGCATCATAGACTGGAAGAAGTTCCCAGAGCTCACCAGTTATTTGCAGCAAGCACCATTTGCAGATCCTAATGTTTTTTATCTTGAGCCACATGTGTGGGAACTGGGGTTAGAGCAAGTTGGTATTTTGAACTTATTAGAAATCCTACAATTTGGGCATAGTTTAGATATCACTATGGTCACAAAACTATTGTTAAGTTGCTTACATGGTGGAAACCTGTGGTTAGATTGTGTAGTCGAAATTACTCCAAAGACAATAGAGTGAATCACTAGATTACCATTTGTAGGGGAACACCCAAAGCCTCTATTCATTGCCAAGACACAGGTAAGAGCCTTGGAAGAATAGGTGCAGAAAAGACATGGGGTGGAAATAGGAGGGTGTGGATTCTTAATCTCATAGATAAATAACAAAGTTGTTTGGTTTGTGATAGAGGTGACAACTTGAAAATTACTTAGAAAGTGTGGGAAGGATGAAGTGCCAGCATGTGAAATTATAGAAGCAACAAAGTGTGTGTATGGTGTACAGTGAATTGGGAGACATTTTTGCTCAATCCATTTTTGGTATATTGTGTGGAGGTGCAAGATAGTAGTGTGAAATTTCATTATGCTTAGTTACTTATCTTTCTTTCTTTCACTAAGTGGGAGATTCCCAAATATCTATAGTTAGTGGAAGGCACCCATGCCCCTATTGTATCCATGCACTTTCAACATTTATGGGTGACCACTATTGCTCATTGAAATATAAACATCAATATTAACTTCTTTATTTACAAGGATATGATCAACTAGGAAATAGAAAGGAATCCACACATTTCAACTGAAGTTGTTAACAAGCATGGGGAGATTGTGTGGTTCATAGTCGATCCTTATTATTTGTACATCCAAGCCAACAGGGATCCCTATCAACGATGGGAAAATTACTCATTTTAACTAACCATTGATGATGTTCATGCGCATATCGATGCGTGGGAGGCTAACTAGAAGGAACCGGTAGACAAAGAACCAAATGCAGAGAATGTGGAAAGTAGCCACAGTCAAGAAGGGAAATTAGAGTCATAATAGTAGGGAGGAACAACCTAGACTACCCAAGCACAGGAAAGAGACAAGAATCCAAAATGAGAGTAGTCAACAACACAATTCTAAGAAACTAATTCAGAGGAAGTTTCAAACAAAGCATGTAGGTATTAAAAGGATGCAAATTAAAGACACAGACGAGAGCACATCTTGAACTAGGAAGAAGCATAAAAAAACCATGCCACACACATTAAATCTCTGTTGGAAGATGATTTTAAGAAAGTTGTTGAATAGGTAGATGAGAAGATAAAAGATGTGCTTAGAAAAGTTCAAAAAGATCAACAACAAACATCAGATAAGCTTGAAAAACTATGGTAGCTACTAGAATCCGGTAAGATAACAACTGCATAGCCAACTACAACCGAACCAATAGAGAAAATGGAGGCTTAGAGTGTTCCTAGAATATTTTAACTGTGTGTCAATAATTTTGCCACATCTGGAGAGTGTCAAGCACTCCATATGTCACCAGAAGTGGTAGAGTTCTCTGTTGAATTATTACAAGAACATGCTAAAGTTTTGATGCATATTAACTTAATTTTGTCTCAATTGTCTTTAGATAGTTTATATCAATTACAGAGACGTGAAACTACATAATTACAATTGTGTGTAGCGAACACAACAATGGAGTTAGTGTAGGCACTTACACATTAGGAGGTATTGCAACATGAGAAAGTATAGTTGGTAGAAGAGAAGCAGTAGGACGTGGACAGAGAGATGGGACTACGCATAGCAATTGAGGCAGTCTATAGAAAAGTTGTTGAGGAGACTATGATGATTGATGCCTATATAGAAGACCTAGTTATTAAAATTAGGAGATTACATATGAATTTGATGGAATCCTTGCCCAATCTACATCTGCGAAGCCACATAACTTAACTCTCTCTGTCTGTCTGTACCATATTCCAAACTAGCTAGTGCCTCTGAGATACCATAAAACATGTTTAATTGCCTTCCAAAAAAATTTGGTCAGACTAACCATATCTTGGCTCAAATAGTTGACTGCATAACACATATCTGGTCATGTTTTCACAACGTACATCAGTGAAGCCACTAGCTACTGATAAATGGTAGCATCCACTTCCTCACCTGAAGTAGCTTCTTCCTTCCTTTAGTTGGTTGCTAGAGGTGTCTCCATGGGTTTACGATTTTCCATGAAAAATATCTGTAGTATCTAATTTGAAAAGTTTCCTTGAGACACAAATAGTTCCCCATTGCCTTTCCATACTTCCAACTCAAGGAAGTAGTGCATGAGACTCATGTCCTTCATTTCAAATTATCTTGAAAGGTCCTCCTTGAAAGATCTTATCAGTTTTTCATCACTAGTTAAAATCAAATCATCAACATATAAGATAATATTAAGAAATTTAACTTCTACCAAGATATGATAGAGGTTTGAATCCACTTCAGTTTTGGTGAAACCCAAACCAGTGAGATAGCTATCAATCCTAGGGTACCAAGCATAAGGTGCTTGTTTGACACCGTACAATTCTAGCTTGAGTCTGCACACATGAGACTCCCAATCAAATGTCTCAAAATTTTTATGTTTGATCGTTGTACACCTCCTCCTCAATAACCCCATTGAGAAATATTATTTTTATATCCATCTGGTGGATCTTCCACGCCATCTATGCAATCAAAGCCAAAATTTATTTAATGGATGAGTACCTTGCTATAGGAGAAAATGTATCCTCATAGTCAATTCCCTCAACTTGAGAGTACCCCTTCACGTAAAATCTAGCCTTACTCTTCTCTATGCTTCCATCTGTTGCCTACTTAACTTTAAAGATACATCTCGAACTCATAGCTAATTTATCTGTTGGTCTTGGGACCACTTCCCAAATAATTTTTTTACAATGAATTCATATTCCTCCACCATTACATCAACCCATATAGGTTCCTCCACTGCTTCCTCGAAACAGGATGGCTCAATGTTTACATGCTTAGTCACTAGATCCATGTAGCTAGTGTATTGATCAGGTGACTTTCTCTGCCTGCACAAATTTGAAGGATCTCCCACATTATCCTTTGCATCCTACACAATTCTATCAACTTCCATGGTCCTTTTTCTTCCTTCTTTGGATTATTTTTCTTGAGTGGATGTCTCCAATCTTTGCTCCTCAATTTTTGGCTGCTCCACAACTTTCGGAGGCTCCTCCTTTGGAGTAAAAAAATCCTCTTCTAGTGGGATATAAATCTCCCTTTCAAGAGAGCATTGCATCACTTTCTCCTCATCAAACTTTACATGAATTCACACAACTGTCATTCTAAGGGATGGAAAGTACACTCGGTACCTGTGATGAGTTTCTGTGTAACCCACAAATACTCCCAATTTTGTTGTCAGCTCAATCTTCTTCCTTGATTCTTTAGAGACATGGCAGTAGACAGAGGCTCCAAAAATCCTGAAGTGTGACACGTCTAACTTTATCCTTAAGAAAGTATCCTCTGGTGTAATCATGCAAAGTATACAATGAAGACTCTGGTTCTATAAGTAGACTATTATGTTGCATGCCTTTTCCCACAAATGCAGTGGTAGGCCTTGGTCATGCAACATAGCCGTCACAATTCCCACAATGCTATGATTCTTTCTCTCAACCACCCCATTATGTTGTGGGTTGTGGGGTGCTGTCAACTCTCATCGAATGCCTTCTTTCACACAAATTTTTGAATTCGTTGGACATAGACTCACCTCCATTATCACTCCTGAGATACTTCACCTTCTTGCCAGTTCCTTTCTCAACTAGTGCCTTGAATTCTACAAACTTAGAGAATATCTCATCTTTCTTCCTCATGAAAGAGATCCAACACTTCCATGAGAATTCATCAATAAAAATGACAAAATAGTTATGTCTAGCAGTGGATGTTGCCGAGAAAGGTCCATAGACATCGTAGTGGATCCTTTCTAGGACTGCATGTGCTTTGTTGTCCCAATCATGGAATGTGGATTTTGTGCACTTCCCCAAGGTACATCCTTTGCATACATCCTACTACTCAAGTGATCGTTTGGGGAGGCCAGTGTTTATTTGTTGCATAATATTCAAGGTACCATGATCGAAATGGCCAAATATTTAGTGCCAAATTTCACCGACATCACAATCATGCACTTTCTTTGCCTTATTTCTTAATGCAACACAATGATCTAGGAGGATCCACAAAATGATCAAAGTTCAAAAGTCTCAGATGCTCATGAAACCAATGCCAAGTCGAAGAGCTCATCGTGCTAATTCTGGTGGTATATTCGGTTTTCAAAATGGCCTTTGTATGAGGGAGATATTTTGGTATTAGAGCTTGGTTGATAATGTATAAGAAACACATTTGCTAATGTGAATGTTGACTAGATATAGGTTGTGACATGGAGAAGGGAAAACTGAAGAGATAAATCCAGAGATTGGAAAGAGGAAAGTCTCACAAAAGATGGCAGGTTAAAAGGAAGGAGAATCTCCTAAGACAAAGATCCAGGAGAAATTTTAGCAGATTTTCCTTAATATGCAAAAGATGATTGCGGAACTTTATGAAGTCAAGAAGCTAGAGATGCATCTTCGTCTTCTAAAGGCATGAAAGTGAAAAGGGGCAAGGAAAAAGTTGATGCTAATGAACCTCCTTTGCCTCCATATTCATCTTCTTCTTCTTCCTTATTGTATTATCATTCTAGTTCACATACAGACTCACAAAATAAGCAAAATAAATCTCCTTTATTGAAACTTGATGTTAAGTTTGAATTACCAATATATGATGGTGAAATGAATCCTGAAAAGTTATATAACTGGATAAAGCAACTTGAGGTTTATTATAGGATTCAAAATTTTGTTGATGAATATGTAAAAATTTAGTTAGCTACACTTAGAATGGGGGAAACAACTTTGATTTGGTGGGAAAGTAAAACTCAATCAGATTTGAAGCATAAAGGTAAAATTATCTCTTCATGGTCTAAGTTTGTTAAAGCTCTTAGAAAGAAATTCTATCCTTTAGGATATATGCAACAAGTTGTAATGGATTGGCAACATTTAAAGCAAGGTAAAGGACGAAGTGTGCAAGAGTTTAAATAGGAATTCAAGAAAAAAGAATTAGCACATAATGTTCCATTAGACACATAGGATACTTTGTTGAAGTATATTGGAAGTTTGCATTCTTATTTGTGACATACTTTGCTTATGTTTAATCCAATTGACTTTGATGAAGTGTGTGTAAAAGCCATTCATATTGAATCAGGTGGCATACATTTTCAGTCAAACTTTTCAAAGAAACCATTCAAGCATTCAAAGAGCAAAGATTCCAAAGAAGGAAAAGGGAAGAGCAAGTTGAAAGGGAAGAAATCAGAAACAACTAAGAAAGAAGGAGAAAGGCCTACTTGTACTCATTGTCAAAGGGTTGGACATGATGACTCCAAGTGTTGGAAGCTTCATCCAGAACTTAAGCCAAAGAAGTTGCATAAGAAGAAGGGTGAGATGAAATCTAATGATGCAGTCCAACAAGATTTGGGATTCAACTTAGGTGATGAAAATAAGATAACCGCTATGGGTCTAACAGGTAATCCTTCTGAATCTAGCTCTAGTTCTACTTGTTTTGTATCTTCTTCAAAATCTAATAATGTCATTGAAGAAAAGAAGAGAGTTGAATTGTTTCATATCAGGATTATCTCCAAGCACACTAAGATAGATATGTTATTCGAAACTGGATCAAAAGCAAATACAATATCTAAGGAACTAGTAAGGAAATTGGGATTGGAAACTAAAAATCATCCAAACCATACCCTTTAGGATGGTTGAAGGAAAACACTCAGAAGCAAGTCACAAAGTAGTGTCATTTAAGGTTTGCAATTACAACTAATTTTTTTAATTAAGTTGAGCTAGATGTGATTCCTTTGGATATATGTGGAGTTGTGTTGGGTAGTCCATATCTTTATGATCGACATGCCATATTTCATAGAAAGGATAATCAGTATCATTTATTTAAAGATGAAATTGAATATGTTATAAGGGAACACAAAATTAAGACAAACTTGGATTTAATCAATGTTAGTCAAATGAAAAGGCTCATAAATTCAAGTAAAAAGTTTATTCTCATGATTGTTATTCAACAACCTAAAGATAAGTATGATGCTTTTCAAGAGTGTGATTCTTAGTTTAAGGAAAAACTGATTGAAATAATAGACTATTATAATGAATTGTTTAAAGAACCAAAGAGTCTACCTCCTAAATGAGAAATACAACATGAGATTCAATTACAATATGATGCCCCTCTTCCAAACATTGGCATGTATTGTATGTCAGTCATAGAAAATGAAGAAATTAAGAAACAAATTCAGGAATTGGTTGATAAAGGCTTCATTTGACCTAGTTCTTCTCAATGTGGATCACCTATCACATTAGTCCCAAAGAAATATGGAACTTGGAGAATCTATGTTGATTTTAGAGCCTTAAATAAAATCACCATTAAGAACATGTATCCTCTTCCTAGAATTGATGATTTGCTTGATCAGTTAAAGAATGTTGTTTACTTTACAAAACTAGATTTAAGAAGTGGTTATCATTAGATTTGTATTGTAGAAAATGATATTTGGAAAACTGAATTTTAGACTAGACAGGGGCTTTTTGAATGGTTAGTTATGTTGTTTGGATTAAGAAATGCTCCCACAACTTTTATGAGAGTAATGAATAATTTGTTTCGTCCTTTTATTGATAAGTTTGTCATAGTCTATCTGGATGATATTCTTATTTTCAGTTCAAGTTTGGAAGAACATGTAAAGCATGTTAAACAAGTTGTTGATGTATTGCAAAGACAGAAACTGTATCTCAAACTTTCTGCTGGCGGTGTTGGATCCACCAACATTCAGGGGATCTCCCCGGTATGAAGTCCCAACTATAACTCACACCATTTGGTGTAGAATTCCCATCCGGTATGATGGGCCGGTTGCATTATCTTAAAGATATGCCTTATCTCTTGCTTGTTAGGACATGAGAGTGGTATAATTAGTGTTCAAACAACGAGGTTCATGTGCCTGGTGAGTTCTTAGTGTAAATTGTGTCTAAGTTATTTCACTGTAGAGGGAGAAGGTGAGAGTGAGTCTCAAGTTGAAAGGGAATAGTCCCAACTCTGTTAGAGACACATAGCATAGCAGGACATGTGCAACTTCCAGCGGAGTAGTCCACATAGATGCGTTAGTCACAAACACAAAGTGATCTAAATCGGATCCTTAAACACTCTTAAAAGTTTCCTGAAATCTGTAAAACTCATGACGAAGTTTCAAAGTCTTGTGAATGGTGAGCTTATTAGAAATAACCTTTAAACAATGGCAATTTGTGGTCAGCACGGAGCAACAAGGGCCCTCGGTCAAAGCACGCAGACCATTGGTCCATGGTAACCAAGCGCTGGTGCAAATTGACAAATGGGAAGTCAAATCCAAAAACAGAGGCAGTTTCTGAAAGCACTAGTCGCGTATCGTAGGGCATCCCCCTCAGTGAAGGAAATCCCCCAAGTGCTCGATCCCAAGGAAAAGTATAAAACCGTATGGAATTCGCCAATTCCATTAGAGGCAGGCCCCACGCTAAAACTAGCCGGATATCAGAAGGGCCTCAAGGAGTAAGCGGGTTCGAACGAGTCTCGCCTGATACCATACAATGGGTGACACGTGTCCGGTGGATGAGAGAGAAAACCGCTCACATCAAACAGGTAAAAATCATGCTACTTATCTGCCCGATATGGATGGAGACCATAGGATCTGGAGGCTCCAGATCAATGGTAGAGATACAATCTGATGGATGACCGGATTCAATGGGGAAATAGGTTGAGGCAGATAAGATTTGAGTTCTGGCATGACCGATGAGTTGGCAGAGGAAGCAATTTCACGGACAATCTTGGAGCAGCAGAAATAACGACCGTTCAAAGAGAACTGACACTCAGTTTGTGGGGAAATAGGTGGTCACCTCTCTGTGAAGCGTTATACAGCGATGATGACACAGAGTAGGGAAATTCCAATGGACAGAGGTAGGAGATCCAGACAACTGGGAAGCGGAAACGAATAGTCAGAGAGTGGATTGGCTTTAAGCCACGAACTGATAGAGAGAGAAAAGGGGAGCAGAAGGCAAAGAGGAAATAGAAAGCCGAGAGGCCAAGAGAGAAGTGAATTGCAGAGAACAGAGAAAAGTCGAGCCGACCTACAAAGCGAAGGAAACATTGATCCAGACAGAGACAAAGAGAGTCTGAGAGTCTTTGAACTCCAGAGAAGGCTTGAGAGGTTCAAGAAACTCTTCTATATACCTATTTATATGTTTTTGTGGATAGGTTCAATAAAATGTGTATTTTAATACCATGTAACAAACAGATTACAGCTGAATAAACAACAAAGCTATTCTTCCAACATGTATGGGTTCATTTTGGATTACCCACTTCCATTGTATTTGATCTAGATTCCCGATTTATTAGGAAGTTTTGGTCGAGTCTGTGGGAACTGATGGACACCAAACTGAAGAAAAGCACAACCTTTCATCCACAAATGGATGGCCAAACAGAAGTGGTCAACAAGACAGTGATCCAGTTGCTCAGAGGCTATTGCAGAAAGCATCCCAAACTTTGGGATGAACATTTGTGTTATGTGTAGCATGCTTACAACCGTTCCGAACATTATTCTACACAAAGATCTCCTTTTGAGACCTGTTTTGGTTTCACACAGGAACAGCTAGAAAAGAGCCAAGCCAAGTACAAGGCAAGGCATGAAAAGCATTGGATGGAGCACAATTTTAAATTTGGTGATCATGTCTAGCTGTATATAAGCAAATACAAAATGCAAGGTGAAGGTAAGAAGCTGAAGCCAATAAGGTATGGACCTTTCAAGATACTTGAGAAAATTGGTGAGAATGCTTTTCACCTTGATTTACCAGCTTACATGCACATCTACTCAGTCATTAATGCAGACAGCTTGAGACTATTTGAACCTTCATTAATTGAATATCCCGAAGAGCAGAGTCAATTGCCTTCTATTGATGACCTGTTACCTGAATATCTTAATGAATTGTAGGAAGACACATTTCTGGATAGGAAGGTGAGGATGACACACAAAGGAGATGTTGAGTATCTCAGGATTGGACTCAAGGGTTCAAATCCAAGCAGTGAAAAATGGATAGAAATTGTATAAGTGAGACAGTTGTACCCTCACTTAGTCGATGCTTGAAAACCAACTTTTGGTGGTCCAAAAGCTTTTTCAGTGGGAAGGTCGTGATCCGAATAAGATCCTTAAAAACTCTTAAAATTTTCCTGAACTCTATAAAACTCATGAAGGAGTTTCAAAGTATTATGGATGGCGAGCTTATTAGAAATAACCTCTAAACAATGGCAATTTATGGTTAGCACGAAGCAACGAGGACCCTCGATCAAAGCGCGTAGACTGTTGGCCCATGGTAACCGTGTGCTGGCACAAATTGACAAACGGAAAGTCAAATCCAAAAATAAAGGCAGTTTCTAATACACGATTAGCACTAATCACATATCGCAAGGCATCCCCCTTAGCGAAGGAAATCCCCCAAGCCCTCGGTCCCAAGGAAAAGTATAAAACCATATGGAATTTGTCGATTCCATCAGAGGCGGGCCCCATGCTAAAACCAGCAGGATATCGGAAGGGCCTCAAGTGGTAAGCAGGTTCGACCAAGTCCCGCCCAATACCATACAACGGGTGACACACATTCGGTGGATGAGAGAGAGAACCCCTCACATCGGGTGGGTAAAAAGCATGCTACATATCTGCCCGATATGGACGGATACCGTAGGATTTGGAGGCTCTAGATCAACGACAGAGAAACAATCTGATGGATGACCGGATTCGACGGTGAAAAAGGCTGAGGCAGATAAGTTTTGATTTCTGAAATGACCGATGAGTTGGCAGAGGAAACAGTTTCGCGGGCAATCTTGGAGCAACAGAAATAATGACTGTTCAAAGAGAACTAACACTCAGTTCATGGGGAAATAGGTGGCCACCTCTCTGTGAAGTTTTATACAGCGATGATGACGCAAAGAAAGGGAATTCCAATGGATAGAGGCAGGAGATCCAGACAGTCAAGAAGCGGAAACGAATAGTCAGAGAGCGGATTGGCTTTAAGCCACGAACTGATAGAGAGAGAAAAGGGGAGCAGAATGCAAAGAGGAAATAGAAAGCTAAGCGGCCAAGAGAGAAGTGAATTGCAGAGAACAGAGAAAAGTTGAGCTAACTTGTAGAGTGAAGGCAACATCGAACCAAATAGAGACAAAGAGAGTCCGAGAGTCTGTGAACTCCAAAGAAGGCTTGAGAGGTTCAAGCAACTCTTCTGTATACTTGTCAGGTATTGAGTACCAGATTGGACTCATACCACTGAGACCAATTGAGGTTGAGAATCAGTAAGGAGAATCTGTGTACTCTAAAGACTTGGGGAATCCAAGTACAATCCTACTAATCATCATCTGTTGAGTGAGACTCAAATTGAGCTCACTATTGTAAAAACTCTGCTTTTTTAAGACACAATAGAAAGGCCACCACTGAAGGCTGGACGAGGAGACATAGCCCGGGAGGATTGGGTGAACTCCTTATTAACTGCTTCAGTGTCTATGTATTTTGTAATCTTATCGATCCATTCCATAAAGTAACATGGGCACACCCCAGCACATGAGTCTGTAATACCTTCATTAATTAACTAAGATCATTCACGGGTGATTTCAGATCACAAAGTGAACATATAGCATGTAGAAAACCCATCGAAATATTCCACATGAGTGTGAAGATCATTATAATAAGTTTACAATAATGAATCTGTCGAGTGTCTGTTGGAATAGTCCACACGGGTGAGACAACGTTAGCAAATGATACAACACATTTCCAACAACATATGCACTAAAAGAACCCAAATAATTCAGTTATCTTAGTACAATTTAAAGCAACATGCATTATAAGCGTTCAAAGAATAGTCTTACAAAAGAATACAATACATGTGTGAAAACGTGCTCGCTTGTTCATAGGCTTCTAAATTAAGAAAAAGTTCCAAGACACATCCGTACACCATACATCACTAACCCTGATAGCGGGCTATTGGAGCCACTTCTTGCTCCTAAAGGAAAAGAATACATATTCTGAAGGCTATGTGGGAGGAGCCAAGGTGAAAAGTCCTTTGCATGTACAAATGAGGGGTATATAGCCAAGGGTGAAACTGACCGTTGTGACTCTTCGACTTCCCTCATGATTGTTTGACTTTCATGACTATTCGACTTACATGACTCTTTAACTTCATTCATGGGTCTCTTGGAATTCCACATTAAATTACATTGATTACACAAATATGACAAAAAATAGTGATGTGCTAAGGTGACTCATGACACAACTCAACATGACACTGCTGGTATGTTGGGTTGTGGGGGCGGGACGGGAGGGGATGGGCCACAGGGGTGGGATGGGAGGGGCTACTTGTAACCCCTTCTTGCCCCTCTCCCGCAGCCCAACGAGCCTGTTGGGGTGGGTGCCGCCAGCAAGCATGATCGGGCCCACCATGCCCACTGCAGACATGGTGGCCTTCTACCTACCATGAGCCTGTCGGGTAAACCTGGCTCATCTAAAATTTTAATTTCTAAAAAAAAAATTCATTAAACCTATTGAATTTTAAAACTTGCACACAACAAAAAGGAAACTAACCTTTCAAATCCGATAATATTCTATTGAATATGTTGTTGATAACAATGTATTTGCTCCACAAATTCGCTCCAAGTCTTTTAACGAACCTTGAAAAGCCTTGATGTGATGTGAGGAATAGTGATAATGAAATTTATGATATAGCGGAAATTACAGAATTGTTTTACCACATGGTTAATGTGGGATTAATTTGTTTTTATAAAAAATTTAACATGTAAATTTTGTTATGGCGATATAGGGAACTATGATAAAACGAACATTACATAATTGTTTTACCACACGGTGAATGTGGGATTAATTTGTTTTTATAAAAACTTTAACATATAAATCTTGTTATGGTGATATAGTAAATTATGATAAAGTGAACATTACAAAATTGTTTTACCGCATGGTGAATGTGGTATTAATTTTGTTTTATTATAAAAACTTAACATATAAATTGTGTTATGGCAGCATAGCAATTTATTTTAAATGTGTGATAAAAGATATAATAAAACTTAAAAAAACATTCAATTGTCTAGTAAATGTTATATAGTTTAAGTAAAAAAATAATTTAAGTAAAAGATTTAGTTTACAATTTTAATTTAAAGATTTAGTTTAAAAGATTAATTTCATAAGAAAATTTTAGTTAAAATTTTTCAATAAATTGTAGAAGAAAATTATGGAGGAAAATACATGAAACAAAATTTTTGGAGGGAAAAATTTCGGCGAAATTTTTTGGAGGGAAATTTTCATTCTTTAAGATATATATTATCATTAGGAGAGAGTGAATTTGTATCATTCAACCTCTTATGTTTGAAAGGCATGGATTCTTCTGATAGTGAAGTTTCGCTTTGTGAAGCATCAACATCTTCGTCGCGTAACAACTCTATTCATATTGATGAATATAACAAAAATTCTTCCACTGTGAATAGAGAGCCAAATATTCCACTTAGTCCTGATCCTAAGGACTATGAGAGCAACACTAATGAAAGACATGATGAAGAATTTAAAACAAATAAAGAGTCATGGTTTCCACTTAGTCCTAATCCTATGGACTATGGGAGCAGTAGTGATGAAGAGCACGATGAAGATTTTCAAATAAATAAAGAGTCACAGTTTCCACCTAGTCCTAATCCTATGGACTATGAGAGCAGTAGTGATGAAGAGCATGATGAATAATTTCAAATTAATAGAGTGTCATGGTGTCCACTTAGTCCTAATCATATGGACTATGAGAGCAACAATGATGAAGAGCATGATGAAGAATTTCAAATGAATAGAGTGTCATAGTGTCCACTTAGTCCTAATCCTATGGAATATGAGAGCAACAGTGATGAAGAGCATGATGAAGAATTTCAAATGAATAGAGTGTCACAGTGTCCACTTAGTCCTAATTCTATGGACTATGAGAGAAGCAGTGATGCAGAACATGATGAAGAATTTCAAATGAATAGAGTGTCACTTGTCCACTTAGTCCTAATCCTATGGACTATGAGAGCAAAAATGATGAAGAGCATGATGAAGATTTTCAAATAAATAAAAAGTCGCATTTTCCACTTAGTCCTAATCCCATGGACTATGAGAGCAGCAGTGATGAAGTCTAGGATGAACAATTCCCAATAAATCGAGAGTCACATTTTCCACCTAGTCCTAATCCTAAGGATTATGAGAGCAGTAGTGACAAAGGACATGATGAAACACTTAGTCCTAATCCTAAGGACTATGAGAGAAACAGAAACTATGGGCAGGATGAAGACTTTTTAGTAAGTAAAGAGTCACATTTTCGACGTAGTCCTAATCCTATGGACAATGAGATAAACCTTGACAATGCACATGATGAAGAATATCCAATAAACATCGAGTCAAATTTTGCATTTAGTCCTAATTATAAGGACTATGAGGGTAGCACTAAAGAAGGTAAAGATGAAGAATATCCTCCAAGTTAGTATTTCAAAAGCACAGATGATCATAGTGAGGATAACATTCCTCATAATGATGATTAAAATTCTTATACAAATGATGATCCAATGATGGAGATGTTCCTAGGAAATATTGTATCAAGTAGGAGTAGATATTTTCGCATCAATATAAGATGTTCTAGTTATACAAGGGGTAGAGAATAATATTTGATGAGAAGAAGTTATATCAGTGCTCTCATTTCATATGAATGTTGTCAAAAAAAATTCTTGAAACATATGGATTTCAAGTTTGCATTAGAGAAAAGGAAGAGATATGTGTCAATGAATAAAAGCATGCAAAATTCATATTTAGTGGGGTGCATGAAATATACATTGTAAGGTTATGATTATCATATTGGGTATTTATTTATCTATAGAAAGGCTTTCAAAATGTTTCATTCAATGGGTAATGTTCGTCTATCAAGAATCCAAGAAAATTTGGAAAAGGATCCCACATTTTATTCATAAGTACGTCATAAACGACAATTTGGGCCATTATCAAATAGTACAATGTCATGGATGAAAGATTTATTTTCAAAGCATGGGGAGTGTATTACAAATAGAGAGACAATAAATATTCTAGATAATTTCTCAATACGAGAAATATACAACTTATACAAATAATATGTAGAAGGTGCTAAGGGACATGGTTGAGTTATTACATATCAATATTTTGTGAATATATGGAAGAAAGAATTCAACAATGTCCATATTCCTAAGAAGACAGGGATGGGGATTTGCAGTACATGTGCTTCTTTTAAATAAAAAAGGGATAAATGTGAAGGATCATGAAGAGGTAAGAATTCATAACTTTAACTTTTAAAATTGTATAGTCATCAACTATGAAAATGTATTTCTTAATGACTTTCTTTTATGTTGTGTAGATTCCATTGTCAAAGCACTTCAAGAACATCGTGAACAACAAACAAGTGAAAGGAAAAAGTTGTACAAGCATCAAAAGAAGTGTTATGATAATCCTAATAAATATTTGGGTTTTATAATTGATGGTATGGACTAGAAGAAAACACTTTTACCACATTTTGTTTGCACACCCAAAAATTTACAGGAGAAAATTTTTATTCAGTATCACTTGGTCAGTTGTATGGTCTTCAATGGGGAAATGTTGCCAAGGGTATACTTCACAACTCCAAATATTCATAATGATGCAAATCTGATAATAACCATAATTCATGATGTGCTTTGTCATTGGTCTGGTAATATTCCCAAAGGTTTTTATCTGCAATTGGACAACACTTGTCGTGAAAAGAAAAATCAGATTATTTTTGGATATCTAAACATGCTTGTTGAATTGAGAATTTTTCAGCAGGTAAAGGTTGTTTTCCTTCTTCTTGGGCACACTCATGACCATATTGAACAGATTGAGGAGGAAGGAAGTTGGGACATTTCCATAATTAATTCAATGTATTAAGAAATCATACATGCCAGAGCCTACTTTTGATGTGTTGGAAGAAACTGTTGACATGCGAAGGTTTATTTTGGGATCGCATGGTGAGGAGAAATGCATTGAATAACTTAATGACATTAGATTCCAACATCAATTTTGTATCAAACAAATTGATGGGAAACCACTAATATGGGAAAACAAGTATTTAACTACTGCAGAACGGGCGTCGTCGTCAGATTTGGCATTTTTGAAGCTCATTCCAGATCATCCAATATTTGTGTCAAATATATTGTTATTACAATCCGTTTCTGAAGTTCATAATGCATGCAGGCAGAATAGAGATATAAATTATTTTGATTGCCTAGAATATATCAAAAAATGTATTAGATATACATATGAGTACTTTGATATTATTGATTCAGTTTGGTGGGAGTCTTTTTTCAATAATCAAAGTGATATCATTTCAAGAATAACAAATGAAGATATACCTTTGAAAAGTCCATTTATTTGGCCACAAAATGTTTCAAATGAACATGAGGAAAGAAACGTTGTTGAACAACAACAATCTCAAGGTATTATTAATTCTTCACAGGCATAGGAAAGAGAAATGTATATTGGTTCCAGAAGATATCGTGCACAATGTGAAGCCATGGAAGAACTTTATAGGAGTTCAGTACAGGACATTAAGGAGGGTTTCATGATCGCAGTGCTAGCAGATGGAGATCCCAATGGCTATCCATTCTGGGTTGCTAAGGTTATAAAGGTCATCACAGAAAACGAAGATGTTGTAGGTGTTGAAGTACATTGGTGTGCCACAATTACACACCCATTCAATGGTGTGTATAAGCCAGAGAGGGTAGTTGATAAAAAAGTTGGCAGAAAGAGAAAAAGAAAGGGTACAATATAAATTGTCACCGCACAGACAAAATTGGAGGATGTTGAAATACTTGTTTATGACTTCAATTTAACAAAGAGAGGAACCCTTCACTTCAAGACGATAGAAATTCTGAAGAGGTTGTTACCAAAAGGAACAATGTTGAGATGGGAGTCTACTGAAACTAGTCGTAGATCCAGAAGAATTTTGAAACCTGAAATGGTGGGCATGCATGTGGACTCAGATGGGGACCTAGTTGATGAAAGGGAAGAATATGGAACATCTTCATCTGCATCCAATCATTCATCTAAAGATGTGAATTTTGATGGTGTACAAGAAAATATGAGTGGTTTTGAATAATTGTCTAAGACAGTTTATATAACTGATGTTTTCATCATATCTTGAAATAAAAATTTTGATTTCCATATGGTGTTAAATGAAGTTACGAGTCATTTTTATGTTTGTTTGATTATATGTTTTAATTATGATGATTTTTATTGTTTAGAATATCTAAAATGCAAAAATAACTTAGAGATATAATTTATGTTTTATTCATTCTACAAGTAATGACATTTTGATTAATTTAGTCATGTAGTTTATTCATAATGTCATGGATTTTTAATTTTATGGTTGAAAATTTTCCAATTTTTTTGTATCTTTAATTTTATGGTTGAAAACATTAGAATTTTAGCGATGTTTAGTGCCATGTTATTATATGTTTAACAACATGGATGAAAGCTAATAGAATTTTAATGTGTTTCAGATCCCATTATTTTATCTTTATCGTCATTACTAAAAAGTGTTGAAATTATACCTAGGAAAGAAAATTGTTATTATACCAAAAACATTAGTGTGTTTTTTTCCTCAAAAACAACTATTTTTTCCACAAAAAAAAAATTGTTTTACTCCCATTTTTTAAGAATGTTGAAAATTGACCCTTAAAAAAACATCGTTCCAGTATACACACTTTTCATTTTTAGCACTAATTTTCATGTTTTTTGGGGGTTTTTTGGCTAGAGTTCCCGTTTTGAGTTTATAATTCCTATTTCAAAGTTTACATTGTTCAAGCAGGCCAATAGGGAGACTAACTGACAAAACTGTGCAATTTCCAGAGACAGTGCAGTGACAGACAGCGGGTGCCTGTCCCTCATGATTGCACAATTTCTTTAGGTAGTGCAGGTAGGTAGGCTAACAACTTCTATGCAATTTTGAGGATGAGTGTAGCCCTGGGTCACTGCTTAAGTCAAACTTTTTGGTTAACCAATAGGAGGCTTGATGGATAGGCTTGTGGGAAGCGCAAACTAAGATAGCTTTTTAGGAAACTTTTGCACTGTTCTAAGCAAGAGTCAGCTAGGTTGATTCCAGGATTGTGCAGTGCAGACTACCTAGAGGGCGGCGTCAAGCTCTGCGCAGTGTTGGGAAATAGTGCTTGGTCACTAAGAGCTGAGAATGGGTAGTGCAGCTCAGTGGGGTTCCAACTGATGGAGGGTGGTCTGGTCAACATATCTTCGGCAAAATGGTTAAGTGTGTGAGCGAGTGAAATTGTGTATACATGACCTTGCCAAAACACACTCAACATGATTCAATGATAAGACACCTCAAACCAAAAAGAAAACATATGCTTAGTGTGAGTGACTGAAGGGTGAGAGCGACAAGTGAGACACTTGAGATAGATCGTTGATTGACCATGATGACACTTGCGTGACATATCATACAACTTCATGTGTGAGTGCGATAGATGTTTACATAGAAAACACAAGTCATACCCACAAAGACACACCTTCAACATCATCAGAAAAATGCTGCAAGCATGTCATAGCAATCGACATGCCGAAAACGATAGTTGTTCAAACAAGCGAAAAGGAAGCAAGACATGTAGAGGAAACACATGAAATGAAATTTGTGTTTGCACACATGCATGTTACTAAAGACATGATGATATGACACTGACAAGAAGTCCTGCAAACTCAACTAAGAGGTGTACTTCAAAAGGTGTTCTTTACTTACCATACTTACCCTTGAGATGATCATGCATTCAAGGGAGTTCGCATGTGGTCCTAATCTTTACGATAACTTAGTCTCTTGGTCCTTCTCCTCAACTCCTTGGGAGTGATCTCAGCATGTCACCTTTTCCTATTGTCACTGAGAGATAGATTACCGATGTTTCAGTGGGCAATGAATGCTATCAGAATGAGACCTCGAGAGGCCCGTCTGCATAGTTTCTATGTGCAGTGCAACCCAGGAAGCTGAAAGGCAATATTGCGTAGTTTCTAGATGCAAGTCACTACTGCAGGATGGGTTTCGAGAGGACACATTTGTGTAGTTTCAGGTTTCAATGCAGACTAAGAAGCTGAGGGACAATACTGTGCAATTTCTAGAGACAATGGGTTCCGACTGGGGAAAATACATTGGAGGAAGCCACTGCACAATTTTGGATGCCAAGGGATGCTGGGGTCTCTGCGCACTGTGGAGTTCTAGCAGGCAAGGGAGGAAGCTTGATGGTTGCAGAATAAAAGTGCACAATTCTAGGAGGTTGGATGAGGCTAAGTTGCTTGGGAAATTGGCTAAGTGTGAGATCAGTGAAAAATATGTAAACATTAATAAGACTTGACTGTGATCACACACAAACACTTAGTGATACAATGTAAACCATATAGAATTTATAAAACATACTCTTCTTGATGCAACAACCTTCGTGAGAAGGGTATGTGAAGTGAGTGTGAAACATGTCTATGTGATGGTGACAAGTCATGCACACATGCTTTCCCTTGAAGTGAAACATCATTCCCTTTGCATGACAAACAACAATCCCTATGACCAAATATGACACATGCTGCATAAAGATGGGAATGTGAACAAATCTTAATATCAAGGAGGGGAAGCATGATATCATCAGCTCACCAACAAGTGACCAAGGAAACGAATGATTGCAGGATCCAAGGTAGGCTTTGAACTTTACATGTGACCCAGAATTTTGGAGGGTGGTTGTAGCTGTTACAACACTTTCTAAGTGTGAATTTGGGAAAAATTCCTTAGTCTATCTTGGTTACATAGTTGGAGGAGGTAAACTTAAAATAGACCCAACTAAAATTAATGTAATCATTATGTGGAAAAGACCTCAAAATGTGATGGAAGTTAGAAGTTTCTTGCGTGTAGTTCAGTATTGGAGGAATTGTATTTCTCATTTCTCTTTTATTGCATCACCACTTCATGCTTTAACAATTTCTAGAGTCTCCTTTCAGTGGGGAGGAAAACAACAAAAAACATTTGATACTTTAAATTAGAAAATTGTTACAGCTCCAATCTTGGCTTTACCAGACCTTCAACATCCATTTGAAATAGAAGCTAATGCTAGTGGGTATGCAACGGGTGCAGTATTATTACAAAAAGGAAAGCCTATTTGTTTTCATTCAGAAACATTTTCTAAAGAAGTTTCTAACTATCCAACTTATGAAAATTAATTGTATTCATTAGTGGAAAGTGTTAAAAATGGAAACATTATGTAAAGGGCAAAAAAATAGTGATTCATATAGATCATCAACCACTTTAGTACCTTTAATCTCAAAATAAGTTGTAGCAGTCTTGACATTATAGATGGATGGAGTCTCTGTAGCACTTTCATTTAGTAATTAAATATAAGAAAGGTGCCACCAATAAAGTAGTTGATATGTTATCAAGACCTTCTTTGAATGCTCCAGTTATTCTACGAAACAGTTCTTTAGCACATGAAAGTTACATAGAACAATATGCTGAAGATACTAATTTCAAAGATGTTTATGAATCACTAACTCATGGTGCTGAGGTGGAAGAAGTGAATTATCATGATTATGACAAGTTATTCCACCATGTTGGAAAGTTGTGCATACCACAGGGAGAAAGAGTGCATGTGATCAGGGAAGCACATTCTTCTCGTGTTTTAGGGCATTTTGGTGTAGGCTCTTCTACTGGTAGATCTCTTTTTGAAACATGTTTTGGGTACCTTCCAAAATCACGAATGGAATTCATGTTTGGTGAAGAAGCTAAGGAGGATGGACATAGAGATGTCGATAAAGAAATAAAGTTCATTCAAAGAATCCAAAAGCTTCATGAAGCAATGCAGGATCAATTGGAGAAAAGTCAGGCCAAGTACAAAATGCACCATGACAAGCATCAAGTGGATCATCACTTCCAGGTTGGTGATCAAGTATGGCTATACATTAGCAAAGAAAGGATGAAAGGTGAAGGTAAAAAGTTGAAACCTATAAGGTATGGTCCTTTTAGAATTGTTGAAAAGATTGGGCACAATGCATTCTGATTGAATTTTCCTCCATACATGCACATATATTTAGTTGTAAATGTTGAAAAATTGAAGTTGTATGAACCTCCAATGATCATGGATCCAGAGGAAAATGCTCAAATTCCAACTATATATGATTTTTCACCTGAATGTATGACTGAGTTATAAGAAGATACCATCTTGGATAGGAAGGTCCACACTTCCAAGCATGGATATGTTGAGTATCTTTGAGTGCAAATCAAAGGCATGAATCCAAGCAAAGTGGTGAGCTCCAGTATTGCAGAAATGATGCCACAACTCCTAGGACTCCCTACTTTACTTCTATCAACCTGGTAGTTCGTAACAAACTTGGAAGTGACTGTAGAAATTTTGAATAATAAGACACTTATTCACAGAGATTATCCCGATTATACACTTTTGCGGAATACATGCATAATACATAACCTCCTCTACGTTGATCATCAACTTAGCAGCATCAAAAACAATGAAACATCAATCGCATGTGCACATTAACATAGTATGTAACCTGGGGAAATATTACAGCTGAAAACCCCACACTATCTATATATTAATGATTGAGAACATGTAACAATACATAGTACAATACTCCTCACAAGTATCCAGCACTATCTCCACCTGTTACACACAAAACTAGCTCTGATTCGAACAAGTCACAGGTTCAAATCTCCTCCACTACTTTTCCTACCTCCACTACACAATGCAAAGTGAAAATCACGTGAGCACAAGCTACGATTGCCTTGATATTGGCCCACACTGCGCAATCCTAAGTGGCATAACTCAATCCATGCATGTGCAAAATCTCATGCACAACTGATAGTCACAACTCACCCTTTCACTTACCTCTAACACCTGTCTCTGTTGAACTGTCCATGCACTAAGTTAACTGATGTATTCTTTAGTTTCTTTATGAGTTAATAATTAGTGAATTAATTAACAATCAATTCACACAACTCATCACTAGTGTATTCTTTAGTTAGACTAAATACAACTAGTTCAACTAAGTCAAACTGAACACAACTCCATCAACTCCACATCCAACTCCACAGAACTCACATGCATGAGTTCTAACTAAAGTCCTCCATGCAATAGCTCAACTAACACATAAGAAACCACGTGATTCCTTTTGTCAGCTGCATGTGCCACATCCGTAGCTCGAACTGAAGTGCTCCAAGAGAATAAGGTAATGTTTAGAGTCCAAATATTACTAAGGGCTAATAATATTTGATTGTTTCTATTTTTAGCCTGGCAGTCTAAAAATAGACTCTGATCACTCCGCTGTGAACCAAAAATAGAAGTCCATCTATTTTTACCAACATGACCAATCATCCATAAACAACATCCTGCAACTCATAGACCATGATCCATATGTCTAAAAATAGACTTTGTGCCAAAAGTAGCCTGCAGACCCACTTAGTGAAGGCGACTCCTTTTCACTAAGCTCCATCATCTTGTTGCATTTTCAACAGTGACGGCGTTGAATGTACAAGTACTAGCTCTTACTGCAGGCTGTCACTTGATTAGCTGGAACAAGTTCGCTAGGAGCTTAAGCCAACTTCTGTGAGTTCTCAGAAGAAGCTTTTAGTTGTGATGGAAGAAAGCTAACTCAAAAGAGGCTATTGTACTTGCAGAAAGAAGATGAAAACCGAAAGGAAACACAAGCCCTAGCAAACCCTAGTTTTACCCACTAACCCTACTTGTGCAAGAAAAAGAGATGAAACTACTGAAATCGATGCCATTGACTACTGAAAAGGTAAAATGCGTGTATTCAAGATACTTCTGAAGGAAAATGTGGGAAAATCATCTTTTTGTACTTTTGAGCAATTTTATGTAGAATTATTATGCTTGTGTTTTAACTATTTGTGACTGTGCAGAGATTTGGTGGTGAAGGGAGATGGAGTTGGCTTTTGCAGGAGGTTGGGAAGGTGTGGAGAGGACCTAAGGAGTCCCTAGTAACCTTCTGGAGACTTCCGTTGTGAAGGAAGAAAAATGGTGGGAAAGGGAAATGAAGGCTGGATGGAGGTGTCAAAGGGTCTAGGACTCTATCAATGAAGTTCAAACATGAAAGAGATGGTTGGATTTGTTCAAAGGTCAAGGAAGCAATTTTGCACAAGAACGTAGAAATTAGGGCAGTTTGGGAAAGTATGGCGAATGAGTGGAGGAAATATTGAGAGATGGACTGGAGCAGGTTGGGTGATGGAAGAATGATAAGATGGAGGGTTCTACAAGTGAGCTGCACACTTACTTTTGAAAACTGCCCCAAGCAATAAATAAATAAAACAGAGTTTTACCTATTTTAACCTAATTCTGACCTAAAAACTAGAAAAGTGTTGAACAGAACTTTATGGACAGGAAATTATGCAAGAAAGCCATGGAAATTGAACAAGAATAGATCTAAGCATGTAAATACAACTGATATCAACTTCTCCAACTCGAAATCTCTCACTAGCAATTGCATTGGAAAGCAAAAACAGTGTTTTGGTGGCAGCAAGAGTGCCTTGGTCTCAATTCATGGTCCCACGGGGGGAGAAAGGAGATCAAGGCCTGCTTGGTAGCCTTTTGTGGATCTTCTTCTATTATTGCAGCAAACTATCTAATCAACCTAAAGCTAGAACAACTATTCTAATCATCAAAAACAACCTAAGTAACAAAGCAAGATTTAATCTAAACAACAGAAATTATTTCATGAATGCAAGAAAAAAACATATAAATACACAAAGGAGGTGCTGGGAACTTGGGTTGGGCCCAACCCCAAGAGCTACAGCCCCCTTAGAAAGATCAGTGCTGGTTCAAGGCTGGATTCATCTTCATTGATAAAAAAATAATAGTTACATCACAAAACTGTCTACAGAAAGAGCTTGAAAATGAGTTGAATACAGCGCTGCACTAAAGTGTGAAAATAGACTGTCAAATGGCTAACCTACTGAGGCTTGAAGCCTTCTTATTTATACAAGTGAAGACTCCCAACAATCCTTCTAAACTTTAGGAACTCGGCTGCCTAAAACTGTAGATAACAGCAACTTCATTAGACCTGCTCGATTGCCCCTTGTAATCATCGATGTGGTGGCCTTTGAACTCTGAGCTGCTGGTGGAGAACTCGAGGAAGGGGTCATTAATGCAGGAGACACCCCTCCTATAAGTCCTCAGCCCTGTTTCTTCGAGTTTGGCTATCAATCTACTCATAAATGCCTAGTCTTGGTCCAAAAATGTCCAAAAATTTCCAATAAACACTCATTAGACTTTGTGGTAAAGTGACTATCCCCATTCACTCAATTAACATAAATATATTCAAAAACATGCACAAAACTATGGAGAATGGTGGATTAAATGGAAACAATAGGCAAAATGAGCCCATATAGTTACCCATTTCTGGGGCTCATCATCACCCCCTTGCTGAATGGGTTGCTCATCCATCCAGTTCTTCATCCTTGATAGCTTTAACAGCTTCCCTGACATCCGAAGCTTCTAAGGTGATGTCCTCTTCCCTGTCATGAAATCTTTCCTTTCTGTCCACTTCCTCCCATTACCTGTGTTCTTCTTCTTCCTTAACCCCTTCCAATAGTCCTAAGAGTAGTGGAGGACTGAACTTAAGGCCAATTGAGTTGGCTTCCAAGTTTTGCATTGATTGTTTGTACAGGGGTACTCTCATCAAAGCCTCCCTCATTTTGGTTGGGGAGTGATACTCCCTAATATTTAAGCTATATGATAATGTATTCCATCTCCTCATGTAAGCATGAAGGCACTCTTCACCAAATAATCTTTCTGTATCTTCAAAATGGGCAATATCTTGCGCTTTCCTTTCGACATAATCAAGGAGAACTTGAGGGTTGCTTGCAAGGTGTTGATGAGCATATATGAGAGATGAGGGGTATTCCGGTTTTGCCCTTATTAGCAGGGGCTCATTTAGTTATTTTTCCATGATCTGTTGAACTTACACTGATATTTTTTCCTCGTGGCTCATCCAAGAAGCCATAGCCATGAGCAGTAGGTCTCCTAATGCAGCATTCGGATCCCAAAATATCATATCGGGGAGTGCCATATTGTGTAAGTAAAACTCTGCTAATTTGGCCTTATCCTCAGCTGAACTAGTAGCACACAGATGCATAAACTGACCATAATTTTGGAAAGGGATTGCGCCCCTTTGGGCCAATGTTTTGATTTGGAATTGGAGCCATTGTTCTTTAAGATACAATGCATAAGATCTAGCCGGTTGTGTACATTGCAAGGCTTCCATTGCCCAGCTGGGCATGCAATCCATCTAGGTTTCTCTTTCCTACAACTGCTATTTCAGTATCAGCATTTCAACTACTGCTTGAGACTCCCTTTCTTGCTGCTACTTCATCATCATTTCAACATCAGGTTGTGGCTTTCCCTCTTGCTGTTTTTTTCTGTTGCTTCCTTATCTACTAGGGGACCTTCCTATAGTTGTTGTTCTTCAAAAATTTGTGATATGTTTGCCTTTTGAGTTTCCTGTTGCTATAATTGATTTTCTAGCAATGCATTTTCCTCCTGTATCTGGGCTCTTTTGATGCTCTCAGTGTGTCTCACCATTACCAACTCCCTTCTTAATTCTTTCAATTGTTCTTCCATGTGTCCTATATCTGTAACTCACTTGGATTTAGCAATTTTCATCTAGGTGTGGGTTCTAACCTTTTCTTGTTCTAATGCAAAGAAAAGGGGTATAGTGAATTTCTGTGGGATGATCTTCCCACCTTCTAGAAAATTGTAATATGAGCCTAAATTAGGCTGAGGGCTTGGTTCAGGTATCTCTTTGGCCTTGCCTTCCTCTTGTGACTGTTCTGCTGCCTCCTCTTCTAATTTTTCAGTCTCCTTTAGCTTGGACAGTGTTTCCTGTAGAGAGGTTTTAGCTTCTTATAGAACTGCTTTGGAGTCCATTAGTCTGATTCTTTCCTTCCAGGTGGAAGTTTTGGGACTCCCTCTCTCATAGGTAATAGATATTTTGGAGGGGGGTTCCTCTTTTTTCTCAGTAGGTGCATCCTTAAATATTATATGTTCTTTTGGTGGTGGCTAGGGCTTGCCCACCTTTATCCTGGTGCTCCTTCTGCATTTGAAATACATGGATGTTTCTCTTTTTCTTTTTCCTTTTTGTTTCGTTGGAGTGCTTAATGCAACCAGCACAGCTGCTGCCTCTTTTTCCAATGTTTCAGGGGATGCTTCTTTCTGCTGTTCTTCCCCTTCATCTTCTGCAATCTTTTCTGTTTATGCTTGTGTTTCTACTATTTCTGGTAATGTCTTCTCTTTTCCTTGTTGAGTCCCTACCTTTCTTATGGTAGTCTTCTTTTGGGCTTTCTTGGGCTTTCCCTTCTCAATTTCTGTTCTTTTCCTCTTCTCTGTTTTTTAGGCTGTTTTCTTTTCTGCTTTAGGTATTACGGTGGGTTTTTCAAGTTTCTACTCTTCTTTCTGTTCCTCTGTTTCCTGCTCTTCCTCTGTTTGAATATTTTGTGTCTCTTCATGCATTTCTTCCTCAATTTCCTCTTTCTCTTCCTCCTTCTCACTGCTAGATGGGCTGATATCCTCAGTCAAAGTTTTGATGTCATCATCTCTGGACATATTCCTGAAAATTTCCCAAGCTATGGGAATGGTATATGTGTGTAAGGCATCTTCTACCAACAGTTTGATGAGCCCATGGTGGGCCAGCTGGTCTGGGACCCCTGCATTTAGCTTGGTGCCACATTCTATTAAGGAATGGAGGAGGAAATATGGGATACTGAGTTTCCTGACTGGAGGTAGGTCCATCCCATACCTCAATTCATGCAATAGCCTGAAGTGATAACCATAAATTATGTTGAACCTTCCTTCACAAGTGATGTATTTCATTATTTGGTAGCTGACTTCACTCCATGGAGGAGGTAAGCTTGTCCTTCTCACCCCATTTTTATCCTCTACAGGATGCTCCCCAGGTTGAAAAAATGTTTTCTTGGCAACCTGTCCCAATGCTTTTTCCTCCTTGCTCCAAGGGAGCCCAAGTGGAAGACCTGTGATTTGACTAATAAAATCAGGTGTGAGCTCTAGGGTGAGACCGCTGAAATTGGCTGTAGCATGTGTTTTCGAGTGGGGTCTTAAGGACATAAAAAATTCTTCAGTTACCTCATCATCATATCCATGTATTCTTTCAAAGAAAATCATCCAATTTGCCCTGGTGAAGAGGGCCACCACCTTAGGGTGTCATGCAATTGGTTGGAGTTCAAAGGCTCCTTCCTCATAAAACCTCCTGGCATGGTGTTTAGTGCTTTTTTTTTTTAAATGCTCAGGTGAGAAAACAAGCAAAACCGAAAATAGAGCGATAGTTGAATTTGTCTTTTTTCTGAAACCAGAAAAGGAATTTCCTGTGTACTTTCTCCTTACAACATCAAATTGCAATACTTCCCCTGTTTCAAATTACTCTTATCCTGAATTTGATTTTCTGCTCTTGGAAAGAAAAAAAAATTGACAGAACAGAGGATAAATAACACAGGGTTTTTTCAGAGGGTAGATAGATATGCAAATTCGGTTTTTTCACACAGGCTGGTTTTTACGGTTGCATGCATTTTCTTTATAGAAGAATGTGAGAAAGAAGAAGACAGACTTTGAATGCAGAGAAGAAAACAAAGAACTGTGTAGAACTCAGGGAAAATATGCAAGCAGACTTTTAAGCTTCACTCTCCTTTCTTTCAATCCAATGCTGTGTTTTTAATCCACCACCTTATACAAATAAGTCATATGCAGAGAGGTTTCCCGAGCCTACCTTGTTTCAAGCTCGAATTTTGACAAAAATCTTGGGTTTTCCTTCTGCAAGGCTGTGCTCTGTCCTTCCTGTAGAAATCTTCCTGTAGGAATCTTCCAGCTCCTGTAGAATGCAGCAGTGCTCCTGTAGAGCCCGATAGGCGAGAGGATTTTGAAAAACTAGCAGAAAACTGGCGGAGGATGACTGGTTTGCTTTTCTAAAAATGGTAGGTGAGTACTGCAGTCGAGAACGTCGTGAATGAAGAATGAAACAAAGGGCGGCAGAGGCTTTGACCACACTGCCTTTTAACTGTTGTTGTAATCTGTGATGAGGAGGTGAGGTGGCCAGATGGGTATGTCATCTCCATCCAGACCATTGGTCCTATGTCACGGTCATAATGGTCTTGCATGCCACCTGACCATCATCACCTCCCTTACTCTTGTTATACGCCACCACCACTACCAGTCCCGAATGTTTTTTCCCAGATTGACATACCACACGTGCTGGCTTTGTATCTGATCAATAGTTCAAATTTGACGGGGCTCATTTGAATTCCACAAGGATGCGTAACTAAACAAGGGTGGCCAGTTAGTTGGCCACCAATTCCATTTGATTGACCATTCCCATAGTTCATGCAGTTTTGAAATATTATTCATGCAATCGAGGAATAGGTTTAGGCACTTACCTGCTCAGCCGCGGTTGTGTTATGCATATTTCGAGCTTTGGCACTTCATTTCCTCGTTATTGTTGCTACTTACACTCTACAGGCTCGGCCTTGGGCTTTCGCTGATGATCTTCTGTTCAAACATTTCTCCTTGCATGTTTCGTACGTCTTGTTGCGCTGACCCTGTCCCTGGAGTATGTTTTTCAAAGGGATCAGCCGCTGCAGAAATCCTATAGGATTTCCTGTAGCTGCTTCTCCTTCTGAAATTCAAGCTAATATCTAAGTAGGGCTAAAACTGCTAAAGAAGGTCTCAACTGAAAGGAAGTCACAGTTGGAGGGTATCAGGTAGGGATGAGTAAAAATGTTGCTGCCTTTATTTGTCATCATTTTTTTTTGTGTGTGTGTTTGCAGGATGACAGAAACAGAATTTCGGTATGTGGCTATGCAGGGACACAAAAAAATGAGTGGAGATGTAGGTGTACAGGGATGGAATGGTGAAATAGGAAGATGGATGGTGCCAGGGAGGTTCACAAACCTCATAGACAACTTTCCAACCCTCGGGTCCTTTGAGATTGGATTTAGCCTTTATGTAGTTTCTACAGGATCCTCCTGTAGGATACACAGAGTTTCTTGTAGGATGCGAAATTTCAGAAAAAATGAGACCAAAACTTGGGAAAGGATAACAATGATGGGGTGATGGACTGTGAAGGGTGCATACAGCCTGGCCATGTCTTTTTCCTCTTGTGCGACCCTCCTACAACCTGCAATGACCTTCCTGCAACTTGCAATTTATTCAAAAGAAGTTAGGTTTTTCTTTTTTCTTTTATCCTTTTTCTCTTTTTTTGAGATAGTTGGGGCGCCTCTAGGAGGTTTTCACCCTCACTGCCTGCCTTGGGTGCCTTCAAGAGGTTTTCACCCAGGGATATTTTATTCCTTTTTCTTTTTTCTCTATTTTTTCTATTTTTTCTCTTTTTTTTGCTTTTTTTTCTTTTTTTTTTCTTTTTTTTTTGCTCAGGGTGTGGGTGGAGTGGAGACAGGGACCTACTCGACCACCAACACTGATTTACCCAAAGTCTCAATGAACTTCTGCATGGAAAAGGGCTTCCTATAGATCTTCAATCGATGCCCATTGATGAGCATGGGGATGGCTTCTTCATCAATGGTCTGGAGAAGGACTGAACCATTGTCATTGCATTTTTCTACTGTATATGGTCCCAGCCACCTTGTCCTCAGCTTGCCCTTGAAATCTTTGTACCTCGAATCATACAGCAGTGCCCAATCTCCGGACTGAAATTATTTCTCTTTGAGGTGTCGGTCATGCCATATTTTTCTTCTGTGCATGGTTGAGATCTAGGTCTAGCTGAGCTGCCATCCTTAATGTATTATATTCAAATTCTATGGACAACAAAGCCTTCTTCCCATAGACCAACTTATAGGGTGTGAAACCTGTGGTGGTTTTCCAAGTAGTGTTATAGGCCCAGGTGGCCTCAACCAATCGGTCTGCCCAATATTTTCTGCTACTGCTCACTACCTTAGTCAAAATACCTTCCAAAGCTCTGTTAGTGACTTCTACCTGTCCATTTTCTTATGGATGATAAGGGGTGGAAGTTTTATGCTTAATCTTGTGATGTGTGAGCAAGTCTTCAATCAGATTAGAGGTAAACTGACTTCCTTGATCTGTGACTAATTCTCTTGGATATCCAAACTTGTAGAAGATATTTTCCCTCAAAAACTCAGCTACTTTTTCTCTTGTTGTTAGTTTGATTGCCTTTGTTTCTATCCACTTTGTCAGGTAATCCATGCACACAATGATGTAAGACTTCTAATTTGAAGGGGGGTTGATAGGACCCACAAATTCCATGCCCCAGTTCTCAAATGGCTCGAAAGTCACTTGAGGTTGTAGGGGCATCTCATCCTTTGGAGTAGGTTTCCCCATCCTTTGACATCAGTCACATTGGCTGATGTATCTCCTGACATCTTGATGAAGAGTGGGCCAATAGTAACCTGCCTGCAAAATTTTGAAGGCAGTTCTCTTTGCTGCAAAGTGGCCCCGACAGGGCCCATCATGACAGGTTAGGAATATGTTGAAAACTTCCTCCTCCCTGACACATTGCCTCAAAATCTGATCTGGGCCAAGTTTAAAAAGATTGAACCCGATCCATGTGAATGGGGCACTTTTCCTCACGATCTTGCTCTTCTCTTTTGAGGACAAGTGTGGCAGAAACTGTGTTGAAATCAAATAATTTGCTATATCAGCAAACCATGGAGAGAGTAATGAAATAGAAAATAGGTGTTCATCAGGCATTTGATCATCCACCATCCCTTCTTCACCTGCAGGCAGATCTAGTCTAGACAAAAAATTAGCAACAACATTTTCTTTACCTGGCTTGTCAACAATAGTCAAATCAAATTGCTGCAATAAAGTAACCATCTAATGATACGAGCATTTACATCATCTTTATTCATCAAATACCTAATTGCAGCATGATTAGTATTTACGAATGTTTGATAGCTAGTGATGTATTGTTTGAACTTGTTTAGGGAATGGACTACATCCAGGAGCTCGTTTTTGGTTACAGTGTAGTTTAATTCTACCTTGGACAAGTTTTTACTGACAAAATATATGGCATACAGTAGCTTCTCTTCAACTTGTCCTAGGGCTGCTCCTATAGCTTTGTTCGAGGCATATGTGTGAATATGGAAAGGTAGGGCCCAGTTTGGACCTCTCAAGAATGGGGCAGTTACCAGCTTATCTTTCAAAGCATCCAAAGCCTCTTGATAGTTGTTAGTCCATATGAACTCAACATCTTTTCCCAAAATACCAAAAAATAGAGAGGCTAGCTTACTAAAATCCTTAATGAATCTTCTATAATACCCTGCTAAGCCTAGAAAACTCCGAACATCTCTTACCTTTTGAGGAGGTGGGACCCTTTGGATGATAGCAATCTTGTTGGGATCCACCTGTAATCCTTGTTGAGAAATTGTATGACCTAGCACGGTCCCTTCAATCATTAGGAATTCACATTTATCAGGACTGAGGGACAGGTTCATTTCAATACACTTGGCTAAAACTTTCCTCAGGTTAGTCAAAGCTTCTTGGAAGTTAGAACCATAAGGGGTAAAGTCATCCATATATATTTCCACTGAATCATGAACCAGCTCAGCAAATATGCTCAGTACTGCTCTCTGGAAAGTGGCAGGAGCATTGCACAACCCAAAGGGAAGGACCCGGTAGGCAAAGGTACCCCATGGACAAGTGAAAGTGGTCTTATCTTGGTCTTCCGGGCTGATTTGGATCTGGTTGTACCCGCTAAACCCATCTAGGAAGGAAAAGAACTTCTTCCCTGCCAGGCCATCTAACACTTGATCTATGAAAGGCAAAGGGAAATGGTCCTTCTTGGTGGCCTTGTTAAGCTCTTGATAATCTACACAGATTCTCCACTTCCCATTTTTCTTTGGCACTAGCACCAAAGGAGAAACCCATTCGCTGTCAGAGATGGGGTAGATGAATCCTGCATCCAGCAACTTTTGCAGTTCTTCTTTGACAATGTCCTTAAGGGCTAGATTCATCCTCCTTTGAGGTTTCCTGACTGGTTTACAATCCTCTTTAATGTAAATGTGATGAGTACAGACTGAAGGGTGGACTCCCTTCATTTCCTTATAACTCCAAGAAAAAGCATCCAAATGTCTGTTCAATAAGCTACACAACTCTTTCTCCTGAGAGGCGGATAGGGTTGAGCTGATCCTCAAGGTCCTTTCTGGGCCAAATTCCACATTCTTAACTCGGAGAGAGGTCAGATCAGCCACACAGAGATCAACTAAAGCATTGGCTTGGGTTTCTTCCACCAACTCTTCTAATGGCAACTCACTGGAGGGTGGATTTTGAAACAAATTCTCAATAAGATCATCCTCGGTTTGAGGAGCCCCCTTAGTAGCTTCCATTATGCACAATGGTGTGGAGTAGATTTCATCCTCATATTCCTCCTCCAACCAGATAGGTAAGTCGTGTTCTAGCAGAGGTTGGGCAGGAGGATATAGGACTAGTTGTTTGGACATCTACCCATTCTTGATGGTCATGCTGCCAGCTCGACAAGTTATGTAACCATATGCAGTGGCTAACCAAGGTCTTCCCAGGATGAGAAGATACCCAGTGGGCTTTTCCTTTGGCTAAAGAACCAAGAAGTTAGCAGGGTACTCCCAGGAATCAATGGAGACCATGACATCTTCCAAAATATCCTCAGGAGTCACAGTGGAGCGATCTACCAACTGCAGTACTGTTGAGGTCTTTCTTAGCGAACCCTGAAGGTTGAGTTTGAGCATAGTGTCCCTGGTCATTACATTAATGGCAGCCCCTAGATCAATCAAGGTGTGGGGGATTATGGTGCCATTGATGTGGACATTGACTACAGGACTCCCAGGGTCCAGATATTTTGGACAGATTACTTGTCCCAACATCTGGTCGGACAATTTTCCTATGACATTAATAGTTGGGGCATCTCTCTTATGCCTGCCTGGGTGCCTAAAACACTTCTCTTTGATCAACTTGTTATAGATTGGTACATCTTTTTTGGCCTTGAGAAGTGGTATTTTTACACATAACTGTTTTAGTTCTCCCAAAAGTTCAGTTTCTTCTGGGTCGGTTGTGTGGTTCTAGTTAGTCTTTCAGGAAAGGGTGGAATGGCTTGTGGTTCACTTTCCTGTTTCTCTTCCTCATCCTCCTTAGGATGAGGTTGGTTGTTTAGGAGGACCTTCCCGGATCGTAGGTTGATCTCCTGAATCTCCACAGCATAGGTAGAGCATGTTGTTTCTCTATTATATACCTGCTGGGCCTGTCTATTATTGGGGTTCGGGTTCAGTTGAGCAGGTATTTGGGGTTGTCTTGGAGGAGTAGGAGGTAATAGTTTTGGTTGAATAGGTGGTGGAGGAAAAAGAGCGGGAGGAGAGTTGTATTGGGACCTCCACCCCTGATGAGGTTCATTCCACTGAGGTTGTGGCTGAGCGTGAGAATAAAATGAATGAGTAGCTAGTTGAGTATGGTATTGAGATGGATACGACCAAAGAGGGGGTGTGGACTAGGAAGGATGAGTAGGGGGACCCCAAGAAGGCACGAAAGTGGCTTGATTGGGCTTGTAATAAGTCTGGGATGTCCCTTGCATTCCCTGCTAGTAAGGTCTGGGTCCATGTGGCCTCCTTTGGTTCATGAAGTAGAGTGGTTCAGTGGCTCCTTCAGCCCCTTGGTACATAGCTTTAAATCGGGGTAAGGATGGACACTGATTTGTAGGATGGTCTTCTTCATAGACAAAACACACTTCTACGAAATGTAATGGACATTCATTCCTAGGATGCTTTCTAGTGCATCGGGGACAAAGGATGGCCAAAGCCCTCTCAGCTTCCTCTTGCTTCTTTTGGATTTGTAAGGTATCCATTTGCATGGCGATAGTCTGTCTCATCTCGCTTTTGAAATCTTCCATCTGATTTTCAAATTTGTTTTTAAGGAATGAACTAGATAAGGAGGTGCTAGCTAAAAGTTGACTTCCCCTACCTCTTTTTCTGGCTGCCCTAGAATGGTTTCTAAACACAGTATTTATGTCATCATAAGGTAGCTGGTAGATGTCTCCCCCAGCCAGCAAATGGAGGGTATCTAGAAGGTATTTAGGGACTCCTCTGAGCAGAACCAACTTCAGAGATTCGGGTCAAGTGTGCACCTGGCCCTTTTATAATTGAATTGAAACCTCTCTTCATAGTCTTCTAAAGATTCATCACTCCTCATGGTCATTCGAAATATTTCTTCCTTTGTATCCTTTGACCTATAGTAGTCCTGGTATTTGTTGTTAAAGGCTTGCTGCATCTGAGCCCAAGTTGTGATACTGTTTCCAGGTAACCCCATGAACTAGCGTAGTGCTGCATCCTTGAGGGTAGAGGGAAAGAGTTTCAACTTTTTCTCATCTTCTGCATATTCATAAGTTCGGAAAAGGATAGAAAACTCAAACAATAAGGTATCAGGGTCTTCAGTAGTTAATCCATGGAAGTGAGGTAAGGCTAACAGACTTATGTTTTTCATCCTTATGTCCCCATTGGTTTCTTGGATGGGAAAGGTACCCCATATTCTCTCCCCATTTCCTCTACTATTTTTGTTTTCAGCCATGCTCTCAGGAGGAATGGTTTCTTGCTCTTCTTCTATTATAGGATCTTCATATATCTCTGGAGGTTCACCTATAAGTTCTTATGGATCACTGCCACCAAAGAAGAGAGGAGGGTGACTTAGTGATGTGGTGGGGGTGTTGGGTAGGAATTTTCCTGAATTGTCTCTATTCCTACGAGGCATGAAAGGAAATCTCTTTTTTGGGTAAAATTTTTGTTTCTTTTTCTGCTTGTACCTGCAAAACTGGAATGGATTAAACAACAAATTGCAACTAACTAAAGTCTATCTTGCTGAAATGAAAATGCAGAATTGAAATGAAAGCAGGAAAGGACTAATCTATTTTGCTAAAATGAAATTATAGAATTTAAATGAAAGCATGAAAGGACTAATCTATTTTGCTGAAATGAAATTGAAAAATTGAAATGAAAGCAGGAAAGGACTAATCTATTTTGCTGAAATGAAATTGCAGAATTGAAATGAAAGCAGGAAATAGCTAATCTATGCTTGCTGAAATGAAATTGCGGAATTGAAATGAAAGCAGGAAATGTCTAGTCTACTTTTGTAGAATTGAAATTGCGGAATTGAAATGAAAGCAAGAATTGTATAATCTACTTTTGCAGAATTGAAATTGCAGAATTGAAATGAAACAACTATTCTACTCTTGTTGAAATAAACTACTCAACATAATGTTGTAGTACAAAATAAAAGAAAAGCAGTAATCACAAAATACTCTGACGCTTCCTCGGCAATGGCGCCAAAAATATGGTGAGCTCCAGTATTGTAGCAATGATGCTAAAACTCCTAGGACTCCCTACTTTACTTTTATCAACTCGGTAGTTCGTAACAAACTTGGAAGTGACGGTGCTGTATGCACAAGTACTACCTCTTACTGCAAGCTGTCACTTGATTAGTTGGCACAAGTTCACTAGGAGCTTAAGTCAATTTCTATGAGTTCTCAGAAGAAGCTTTTGGTTGTGATGGAAGAAAGCTAACTCAAAAGAGGCTATTTTACTTGCAAAAAGAAGATGAAAACTGAAAGGAAACACAAGCCCTAACAAACCCTAGTTTTATCCACTAACCCTACTTGTGTAAGAAAAAGAGATGAAACTACTGAAATGGATGCCCTTGACTACTGAAAAAGTAAAATGCATGTATTCAAGCTACTTCTGAAGGAAAATATGGAAAAATCATCTTTTTGTACTTTTAAGAAATTTTATGTAGAATTATTATGCTTGTGTTTTAACTATTTGTGACTCTGGAGAGGTTTGGTGGTGAAGGGAGATGGAGCTGGCTTTTGCAGAGGTTGGGAAGGTGTGGAGAGGACCTAAGGAGTCCCTAGTAACCTTCTAGAGACTTCCACTATGATAAGACTTCGAAAAATTGCTCGCATTGACTTCTACAGGAGGGTGCAGGCGATCTACAGGAAGTTCTACAGGAGGTTCTACAAGAAGAGGCCAAAAGTGATTTTTAGAGGTTTGAAGGACGAAAAACGGTGGAAAAATGGAAATGAAGGTTGGATGGAGGTGTCAAAGGGTCTAGGACTCTGTCAATGAAGTTCAAACATGAAAGAGATGGTTGGATTTGTTCAAAGGTGAAGGAAGCAATTTTGCACAAGAACATAGAGATTAGGGCAGTTAGGGAAAGTATGGCGAATGAGTGGAGGAAATCCTGAGAGATGGATTGGAGCAGGTTGGGTGATGGAAGAATGATAAGCTGGAGGGTTCTACAAGTGAGTTTCACACTTACTTTTCAAAACTGTCCCAAACAAATAACTAAAAAAAAGAGAGTTTTACCTATTTTAACCTAATTCTGACCTAGAAACCAGAAAAGTGTTGAATAGAACTTTATGGATAGGAAATAATGCAAGAAAGAAATGGAAATTGAACAAGAA
The DNA here is from genome assembly GCA_031772625.1 of Pinus tabuliformis. NCBI lineage: Eukaryota > Viridiplantae > Streptophyta > Pinopsida > Pinales > Pinaceae > Pinus > Pinus tabuliformis. The sequence continues at coordinate 1,331,741,714 of CM062818.1, forward strand.
TAGATCTAAGCATGTAAATACAACTGATATCAACTTCTCCAACTCGAAATCTTTCACTAGCAATTGCATTGGAAAGAAAAAACAGTGTTTTGGTGGTAGCAAGAGTGCCTTGGTCTGAATTCATGGTCCCACAGGGGGAGAAAGGAGATCAAGGCCTGCTTGGTAGCCTTTTTTAGATCTTCTTATATTATTGCAGCAAACTATCTGATCAACTGGAAGCTAGAACAACTACTCTAATCATCAAAAACAACCTAAGTAACAAAGCAAGATTTAATCTAAACAACAAAAATTATTTCATGAATGCAAGAAAAAAAACATATAAATACACAAAGGAGGTTCTGGGAACTTGGGTTGGGCCCAACCCCAAGAGCTACAACCCCCCTAGAAATATCAGTGCTAGTTCAAGGCTAGATTCATCTTCATTGATCAAAACATAATAGTTACATCACAAAACTGTCTACAGAAAGAGCTCGAAAATGAGCTGAATACAGGGCTGCACTAAAGTGCGAAAATATACTGTCAAATGGCTAACCTACTGAGGCTTTAAGCCTTCTTATTTATACAAGTGAGGACTCCCAACAGTCCTTATAAACTTTAGGAACTCGGCTGCCTAAAACTGTAGATAACAACAACTTCACTAGACCTGCTCGGCTGCCCCTTGTAATCATCGATGTGGAGGCCTTTGAACTCTGAGCTGCTAGTGGAGAACTCGAGGAAGGGGTCATCAATGTAGGATACACCCCTCCTATAAGTCCTCAGCCCTGTTTCTTCGATTTTGGCTGTCAATCTCCTCATAAATACCTGGTCTTTGTCCAAATATGTCCAAAATTCTACAATAAACACTCATTAGACTTTGTGGTAAAGTGACTATCCCCATTCACTCAAATAACATAAATATATTCAAAAACATTCACAAAGCTATGGAGAATGGTGGATTAAATGGAAACAATAGGTAAAATGAGCCCATATAGTTACCCATTTCTGGGGCTCATCACAAAGCAAGGTGAATGGAGATTGGAAGGGATAGGGAGTTGTACCCTCACCTCATGTCTACTTAAAACCAAAATTTTGGTGGTCAAAAAGCTTCCAGTGGAGAGGAATGATCCAGGAGGATCCTTGAAATGCTCAAAGTTCAAAAGTATTAGATGCTCATGAAACCAACACCAAGTCAAAGAGATCATCGTGCTCATTCCAGTGGTATATTCAGTTGGAAAAATGGCCTCTGTATGAGGGAGAAAACACGTTATGAATTTATTGTCAAACAAGCAAAGAAAACGGGCCTTTGCAGGCCAGGTGGTAGTCTCTCAGCAGGACACATGGCGGAGTCAATTTAGATCAAAGTCAAACTCAACAGGCAGGTCAAACTTCCAAGGTCAGGGTCGAACCCATGACCTCCGACAACTCATTACAAAACTTTACCATTATACCACAGACTTGGATTTATTATCAAAGGTGCACATATCATATTTAACATTTCATGGAATGGTATTGTGGGTTAAGCATTGGTGGAGCTTGCCATCTTAGCAGTTTTGCCAAACCCGTGAATCATTTTAATGCACTACCAAACAAACTTGGAACGGTATTAATGTTTACGACTATGGTTTAAACTTTGGGTTATAACCATATGTGCCATAGGGAGTCTATCCATTCCGCTAGTCTATTATTAATTTTTTTATAGAACTATACATTATAAACCATATTACATGGCATGGGTTCATATGTTAAATCATTCGCCGGTGCAAATGTTCAAACCATATGTTAAAAATATCATACCACCATGTAGGGAGTATAGTCTTATGTTAATACTATGTTAAAAACCATATGCCATGAGTCATTTAATATGTTGTCATCGGGGTAATGTTTCATAACTATATGCCAAATATATATTGCAGGTTATATCTTAGTTGTGTTGGAGAGCTAAGGCGGAGGCCTATCTTTTGACTGTAGCCATTGATGCCCATGTGCAGAGTCGAGAGTGTTGAATTTTGAAAAGTCTAGAAAGCTGAAAGCTCAAATGTCTTAGATTCTCAAGAAAACAGCGGCAAGTCAAAGAGCTCGTCGCGCTGATTCTAGCGGTATATTCAGTTTGAAGCGCCAAGTCGAAGAGCTCGTCGTGCTAATTCCATTAGTATATTCGGTTTGAAAAATGGCCTCCATATGAGGGAGAAAACATGTTATGAAGTTATTGTCAAATAAGCAAAGAAAATGGGTCTTTGCAGGCCAAGTGGCAGTCTCTCAGCAGGACACGTGGTAGAGTCAACATAGGTTAAAGTAAAACTCATCAGGCAAGCCAAAATTCCAAGGTCGGGGTCAAACCCACGACCTTCAACAACTCATTACAAAAATTTACCATTATACCATAGACTTGGATTTATTATCAAAGGTGCACATATCATATTTAACATTTCATGGAATGGTAATATGGGGTAAGGGTTAGCGGAGCTCACCAACCTGGCAGCCTCGCCAAACTCATGAATCATTTTAATGCACTACCAAAAAAACTTGGCGCAGGATTAATATTTACGACTATGGTTTAAACTTTGGGTTATAACCATATGTGCCATGGGGAGTCTATCCATTCCACCGATCTATTATTAATGTTTTGTTATAACTATATGTTATAAACCATATTACATGGCACGGGTTCATATGTTAAATCATCCGCTGGTGCAAAGCTTCAAACCATATGTTAAAAATATCATACCACCGCGAGGGGAGTATAGTCTTATGTTAAGACTATGTTAAAAACCATATGCCATGGGTCATTTAATATGTAGCTGCTGGGGTAATGTTTCAAAAGTATATGCCAAATATATATTGCGGGTTGTATATTCATTGCAAAGAAACCATATAAAATATATGGTATGCCATATATGTAATATTGTTGCGCCTATTCGCTATACATTACCATTTGGTTATAACAATGTGCTATGTAAAACAAAGCCAATCCTGGGAGGCCCGCAGGTTTGATCCCGGGACCTCCAGTGGGGGTTATAAAAGGTTTTTCCACTGCACCAAAGCTAGAAGAGTTAGAGAAAGCAGCATTCGACTTTGTGTTATTTGTGCCTGTAAATGCATTTTGAGGCATAACTTGGCCAATATTGGGCCTTTTTGAGATCTCTAAGTTGCATTGGAGAGATGAGGTCGAGGCCTATATTCTGACAGTAGCCATTGATGCCTATGTGCATAGTCCAAAATGGTTAATTTTGATGTAAAGAGACTTTTTGAGCATTTCCAATACAACATACGCCCATTGGAAGCAGACCCGAAGATGTAGTCCAAGAGGGATGAACTCCATTGTCAAATATTCTATGTTTTCTTCTTATTATGTTGTTCATGCTTGTTTTTCAGATTTCAAGTTTATGTTTAAGGCACTTAAAAATCAATTTTCTCTCATTCATTCACATCAAAGCAAGCTTGGTTAATATTTGGAGAAATTGTGAAAATAGTCGATTCTGTTGTTTTTGGATCACACAGTCTTCCACATCTATCTTATACATGTTCTTCACACGAACCTCGATCTTATTCACTTGTCCCATGGCTATGTGTCTCAGTAATGCCTTTCCTTTTCTGAAGATCACATCACAACCACGATCTTCAAAAACTGCAATGGAGATGGGGTTTTTCTTTAGGTTCAGAACGAACATGACATCCTTGAGCCTAAGAGGGGAGCCCAACTCCCTCTGAAAGGTGACTGTACTAACCCCAGTCACATTGTACCTTCTATTGTCTCCCAACTCAATGTGCATCTGCAAATATTTCTCCTCCATGTCACTAAATAACTCTCTACATCCTGTCATCTGGAGTGATGCACCTTAGTCCAAGTACCACATGCTCCCCATCACTGTGCTTGTCATGCATGCGATAAGGGTAAAGTCAAGCTCAAATTGTGAAGCCAAGGATTCACCTGCTGCTCCTCCTGAGGTCTTTTTTCTTGCCTTTTTGTGTGGAAAATTCATGGCACAATGCTTGAATTCATGACAATGGAAGAATTTAACTTTGGATAAATATTTCTTCTTGCCCCCTTGACTAAGCTCTAGTTTGGATTGGTATTTCTTCCCTTTGCCCTTCTTTCCCTTTCTAGCCAATGAAATTTTTCTATTCATCCTTGCCCTTGAATGAAGTCCCATCTTTGGTATTCCACCTTATTTCTCTTATACCGAATCAGACCATAAGAGTTCCCAATTTAGTAATTTCTCCCTCCCATTCACTGAATCTTTGTAGCTATGCTAGCTCTTGGGAAGGCCTAGAAGGGTTAGGTTTACCAAGTCATCATCTACAACATTAACACCAACTCCGCCATGTTCAACACAAACTTGTGTGAACCTGCTTAGATACTGCAGAATAGTGTCATTCTTCTGCATCTTGATATTTCGAAGTTTATCCTTGAGCATTGACTTTCTATGGTTACTACTATTCTCGACCAATTCTATTAGTGCTTTCCACATTTTCAACGAAGTTTCTTTTTTGTGGATATTTGAGACAATGTGATCCCATACTCCCTCCAAGATTATTCTCCTTTCCTTAGCTACACATTTCTTCCACTGAGAGAGGTTCCGGGCATCAAATGCTTATGGTTTTGCAACACCTATCTTGATGTATTCTAGCAATCCATTGTCATCCAATATTACCTCCATATGATCCTTCCATGCAATGAAATTAGAGCTGCCTTCCAAGGCATACTCTAGCTTCATCCCATTGAAGGTCATATTCTCAACTATGAAGAGATCCTGCTACACTGAACTTCAAAATTGAACCTCATGAGAAACAACTTTGCAATTCCTCCTCTAATGCAAATCCTAGTCTAATTCCATGTACAAATTATGATGTAGATTTGCAACTACTCTTGAAGTTTTAATCAAAACCACAAGACATAATCATACTCTACTATTATGTGGAAATAAATTCATAATTTGTAACACCAATCACAAACATGCAATGAGAAATAACACACATGTACACAATATTTTTCTAGGGGAAAGCAATCTTATAAAAAATCCAATGCCTACTTGCATAAATCTGATGAATAGAGATGTATTGCAATGGCTTTTCTCAACTGAGCACAACCTGTAAGTGAATAACCTATATCTCTTCTCACTAAGAAGCTCTGATCCAAACTTAGTCAATTTCTACCTCTGCTTGAGCCCCTATTTCCTTGCAAAATTCCTTGAGAAATTAGGCCCCTATTATTTAGGAAATTCCTCAAATTGATTGCGCAATTCCCAAGGTTGATCATTTGACTGCATGCAACACCTGTACACTCAAGACTAGTCTAAAATTGATGTTACATTGCCTTGGAATCTCCACCATAGTTGGGGAACTCGAATTATCTACATGCACTAGTTGTTTTGGGTTGATTGATTAGTTAACTGGATGAGCACTGAGTTTGACTAAAGTCCCATTGCACAACTAACCTTCCTCTAGTTCCTCCAACAATTAGAACTAGTTTAATTGAAAACAACCTGAGATAACTAACCTTGATTACTACAAATTAGCAATCACACATGCTTAACTAAACTCTAACTCCGCCAAATCAAATTTACTGAGCTAAATGAGTGACAAGAGCTATGTCACCTAAGTTAACTACATCCAAGTTGTCTATTGATGTGGAAATTCAAATTTTCTCAATTAAATCAAGGCAAAATAAAATCGATAATTTCTTGTTGCATTTTTCAACAGAACCTATGCATGAAGAACCATTGTAGATTAATAATCAAGTTGCAGAGGTACAATAAGAATTTAGAACCATAGTACAAGAAGGGGATAAATGGATTTCCACTACCATGTCAATTGAGGTATCCACAAGATGAATTGTGCACACTGATAAAATGTAGTCTAGGGTTCGAGGTGTGTGTACTACATTAAAAACATTGAAGGGAAATGCTAAAGAGAAAATTCCATAACTATAGGTCGAATAAGTGGCTTAGGATGAGCTAGAGGTGAGTGTTGGGGACCCATTGGGGCCATTTTTAGGATAAAATATTTGAAGCAATTTTTCAAGAGTTTTGAAAGATTTGGTGGAGTTTCATGCAGAAATTGCACAGGAAGATCAACATACAAATTTATTACAGAGGTATTAGTGTGAAAATTGGAACAAAAGGAAGAACACATAGAAATGTGTGGTGTGCGAGATGGTTGAGTCAGAGTGGTTAAGTTAGATGGTATTTTTCAAGCCAGTTTTTGATTTGGTCACAAATAGCAAGTGTATTTTATCTGCCCATAGTAATTATTTTCCTTGGCATTTCCCATGGTATCGAGATCGGCCTAGGACCACATGATTATGTATAAAAAGGTGGATGTCGAAGGGACTCTAGTTTTATAATTATAGGATGGTTGGTTTAGTGTTTTTTGCTAGTTGGTGTCAAGTTGGGAAACATCCTAATGTTGTAATGCAATGGAATTTAGGTGAGTTGAGATGAGATGTTGTTGTAATGTTGTAATGTTGTTCCAAGTGCCCAATTATGAATATTAATGCAATATGGTTGGTGGTTAGTTTTTATTATTTCCCAAAGTTTATCTAGTGTTTGAATGGTAGAGTAGATTATGTTCCTTTCAATATAGTTCTAAAAATAATGCATCACATTGCAAATTTCGGACACCCTCTTTTTTATTTTTTTTCTAATAACACAGTAAGTGTAATGATTATTGTGGACATATGTAATTGGATTAGCACTTGAGTATGAGTTGTCCCTATAGGATACCAAGAGGGATAGCTATCATGCAGATTTTGATTCCCTTCAGCATTGCAGAAAATTAGTTCCTGCAGTCCCAATAGGTGCCTTGGATGAGACTTTTCCTTTTTTTACAAGTGATGTTTAAAGGGCCTATATCTAAAGGGGTTTTGTTAGTCAAATCTTGTGCATTAAACCATGTTCGACTATCCACAACACCAACACATTGACACATGTCATCCTGCATGGTAGCACTGGCTAAAAATAAATATTCGAAAAATATAAACTACTATAAATATCAATTTTTCTGAGTAGGAAATGTACATGTAATCCAATACTTCCAAAGGAGATAAATAATATTTGGAACTCATTCACTAGTAATAGTACCATATCCACATCGATATGCCAACTAAACCATATTAACAACTATAAGCATTAAGAAGCTTAGAAAAAATGTGGAAAACAAGTTCTAGAAAGCTATAAATGGCAACTCATTTGAAGAGGATGGTAGCACAATAGTCCTTGACAATTGGTTTCCCACTCTACCTTTCTAAAATATGAAATTCAACTCATCCCAAGAAGCGCCATTTTATCTCAACTTTATATTGTCAACTAATTTTTTTTATGAAAATGAAGGATTTATTTCACTAATTCCAAGGTTCATATGTATGATAACCTAAATTTTTATATTTGTTTTATAAGATCAAGGTAATAGTATATTGTCCTTGTGTTGATGGTGTCAGAAGACACCCACAGTAAACAGGTCTTCCCACTATTAAATCTCAATTAGATCTCACACTATTTGGGATGGGAGCCCCAATTGAATTATGGATCTAACCACCATTGCAATGATCTTAGGGATCCGCCTTGGTTGCAATAAACAATAGAAGAGATCATACACATAACTTTGAGGTCAACAAGTGAGTAAGCTTTGTGAAATTCCAATTGCAATTCAAAAGAGGTATTTCCACATAAGGGAAAATAAAGAGTGATCCTCTAGAAGAAAAGTAATAGTACTATCCTAAAAGAGACACACAAGGGCAAGGAAAGACTCGCTAGTTAACCTACAAAATATTTCACAAGATAACAATGATCATGAAAAAAATAACAGAGCACATTAAAAAAGATATATACCAAAGCCAACAAAATAATTCATTTTCTTTAGTATGTATGAACATAAACATATGCTACAAACATTAAAATAATAGTCTTATAACATTCATGATACATGGATAAAAGTGTGTTGACTATGAAAGCTTCTGATCATTAAGTGAAAGTTCCAAGTACACAAGTACAATGGTGAAACACTAGCCCTAGTAGTGGAACATGAAGCTACCACTTTCTTCTCCAAATAATAATCTTCTCTCCTATGCTAAACTAGAGAATCCAAGGCTAACTCTCCAAAATTCCAAGCCCTTTTCTTGAGTTATGAGAGTTTATTTATAGCAAGTGAGGTGACCTTTCACCTCCCCTTGTGACTCTTGAGCTCCCTCATGACTCTTGAGCTTCCATATTCCTTTTGAGCTCCTCATGACTCTTCACATTCCCTATGTGACTCTTGGACTTCTACTTACACATTTTAAATTTTCTTATTATTTTCAAAATACAAAATTAACATATGAAAAAATGTGTCTATAGCCATAAGAAAAAATAATACATCATGTTTAAACTTATTGAAATTGAAACTAGACAATGGTGACATGTAACTTTGTTGTCAGATATTGGTGCCAATATTTGTACTCTGTTTTTATGTGCTCAACCTTCAACGATAGATTTGGGTTATATCTTATTTTACCCTCCAACGAATTTGGATATATGGTCTTGGAATCAATCTAAATTCTTCTCAACAACATGATTAAATTCAAGTGTATCTTGGTTGGATCACTCACATATTATAGAATAGACTCTTTGGTCACCTCTAACTCGTCCTGAGTGGTCACCTATTTGATATTGTTCAATAAATATTCTATCCCTTTCTTGATAGCATTCCTACCCTTTACTTCCATAAATGTACCAACAAAAGTTATCTTGTGCATCCTCACGAGGGCATCCAATCCATTGTACAATCCGGAACATGTTGATATGGCGTTGTTAAAAAAGTATGGAGCTGCTCATAAATCTATATAAGCATCCTGATTTTTGCCCTATCCATGTCAACATCATGTCTTCCTTTCCTGACCAACACCACAGGTGTATTCAGATATTTGGTGCCCCATTCCTGGGTCACATCTCTGGCTATGTAAGCTATTTTCAAGACCTTCACCATATTTTGTGATCCTCTATGTACTTCATGCAAGAGCATACCTACCTCATATAGAGTGATCATATTTCCATACAATTGCTTTATGGTTCCTTCTAATGACTTGATTTGTTCAATTATTGTTGCCTTTAATTCATTTCTACTAGCACTGGTGGAAGATAATATCTGATTCTCGAACATGAGATGATCATTTTGTTGCCTTACAGTATCCAATTCCTTTATTATTTGTTCATTTTCTTACATCAAGAAGTCAATATTCCTCTAAGTGACTTCCACAAAGGGTGCTTTCACTGCAATGATTGCTCTTGTATTCTTCCTTGAATGTGGCACAATCCACCTTTCTGTGTTGATCGAAACATGGTGATCAAAATCACGCTACAAGAAAAAAGGACATTGGTGAGGGGCAAAAAATGTCACCATAAGCTCATTGGTGATGGTCAAAAGAGCCTTCATCACCAAAAATTGAACGTCACCAAAGGTGGCGTCGCCAAAAGTATAGGTGTTGTGGTGATGTTCAAAGTACGTCACCAATAATGATTTATAATGACAGATAGAGACCGTCACCATTTCATATGAGCAATGGTGACATACCATAGCCTTTGTCAGCAAAAATTGAACATCACCAAATGTGGCGTCACCAAAAGTATAGGTGTTATAGTGATATTCATAGTCTGTCACCAATAATGATTTATAATGATGGATAGCGACTTTCACCATTTCATATGAGCAATGGTGATAGACCATAACCTCGGTCACTAAAAACTGAACGTCACCAAAGGTGGCATCGCCAAAAGTATAGGTGTTATAGTGACATTCAAGGTCCGTCATGAATATTGATTATAATGACAGATAGTGACCATCACCATTTCATATGAACAACAACGATTTATTGTGATGGATCTTTCATGGCCATCACTATTGGTGCATATATATGGTGATGTTCATTGACCGTCACCAAAAGCCACATTGCCAAAAGTATAGGTGTTGTGGTGACATTCAAGGTCCATCATGAATAATGACTATAATGATGAACAGCAACCATCACCATTTCATATCAACAACAATGATTTATGGTTACGGACCTTTGAGGGTTGTCACTATTGATGCGTATATATGGTGACGTTCGTTGACCGTCACCATTTCATATTTTGGTGAGGGTCGAAAAATTTCACCAATACTCATTGGTGATGGTCAAAATAGCCTCTGTCACCAAAAATTGATCATCATCATTCCATATGGATGTCAGGGCATGATGGAATCGAACCACCAACCTCCTACTTGTAAAGCAGGTGCTCTTCCATTGAGCTAGCACCCTTTAAAGAATTAGACTTTGAAACTTCATAAATTGTAAATTCTACAACTTTCAATAAATTAAAGTCTCGGCAATATTTTATTAAACAAGCAAAGCAACATCGAAGCTACAGGTCCCTACCTAATGGTTATCAAAGTTATGAAAAGTGGGTGAAGGGGAAAATAGTTATGTATAAGTGAATAAATATGTTCAGTTGAATACTCAATTAAAAGTGAAACTCTGAAGACATTTATAACCTATAAATAGCAAATGCACCAAATATTGCAAAGGAAATGTCATAAGTGGATAGCATATGGAAGAAGAGCATTGATGAAGATAGATGCAATATGTTATAGGTTGAGTGAAATAAAAATCTCAATGTTGTTGTTGTTTGGTGTTTAGATATCTGAATGATATCTAAACTTCTATGCAAATGTAACACGGATCTCCGGAAACCATGAATGACATATAATAAAAAAATTATATATATTTTCCCTTCACATAAACCAACATGCAATTTGGAATTTCACAAGTCTGCACTCAAAACATGACAACAACCAACAAATAAAAAAAACTGACTTGGACAGAAAGCAATAGCTTCACATTCTTTCTTGAGTTGCTTCTATTTATTTGAATTTGACCTGTGACATTCTTTATCTGACAAGGAATCAAAATCATCACTAGTATTAAATTCATCCAACATAGACTTTGGATACCCCATTGACATCTGTGTTTTTTTTTCCATGCCTGAAAACCATGGAGATCCATGTCAATAGTGGAATAAGATTTTTGTCTGCTACTCAAGAACACATTCCTTATTAACCATTGTTACTTGACAAAAACCAAATAGACAACACAACATCAGCGTACACAAAATCCCCTACCGAAATATAATCATAACTTAGCTAAGAAGTCTAAAATATGTTCTTAGTTAATAAACTTTGTATACGGAAATCACTTTTGCTTATTTATCTAGGCAAATATATCATAGCATATGTCACACAGTAGAAATCTACAGTACCTAAAGTAAAAAAGACAAATTTTCTCAAGAAAATAGATTTAGAAAAGAGCTTTGAAAACCATATGTTTGTCATCAAAGCTTTAATTAGTTTAACAACAAACTAGAAATGAATAGGACAATGGCCAAGCCATTATTCATACAAATAAAGCTAGTCATTATTTCCATTGTAGATAACTGAAATTTGGGCAGTGGTCTAACAGTTAGAGATTATTTGCAGGGAAGACTTGTCAAGACCGTCATTTTTTTTCCACGGTCTGTTATGTCTCTAGATGCATATTAGATAGCTTGTTATTCTCAAGTTCTACCTTTCAAATACTGATTTCTGGCTCACCCTGTAAAACAAAATTCTACCACTCCATTTGATTTTGTTTTGTCAATAGAATTGGGAGGACCTTCCCATCCTCTGTTTTACATCAGTTAATAACCTTCCATTAATTATATAAAGAATAACAGATACACAACAAAGGCCAAATATGTGCTTGTTGTGTACCTATGTTCTAGGACTCATCTAACTTTACTAATGCAAAGGAATCACCCTAAAAAAATAACATCCACGTGGAATTTACAAAAAAAATAAAAAAAATCAAGCTCCAAGTAAACCAATCAAAATATGAACATCCTTTTAATCAATAAAATCTCTTACTTAAAATAAAAGTGGCCTAGAATTGAATGTTATATCAACCATGTCAAGTAACTAAAATTGGGTGAGAAGTACAAGCCATGCATATTGGATTATTGAAATAATTGATTTGATAAAGCTCAAAATCAAACAGATAACTTATAGCTAAGAAATGAAAATAAATGACTTACATCTAAGACATGAGGTTTCCCTTTCAACCCTATCATTAAATAACTCTTCTTTATGTCACAAACCATTAAACTTTTCTAATGCCAAGTGGAAGTGGTATTGTAACATTAACCTTTGATAGAGTCTGTGTCCATGACTACTTCTCAAGATCCACTCCATTACCAACATTTGGGGCTAGATAACATGCAAAAACCATCAACATCAAAATGAAATCTACATCACTGTAAAAAAATGGAAGGAAAAAAAATCCACAAATTGAAACACACTGTAGGATAACTCATTCCTGCAACATGATTATCTTGTCATGAGCAATAAAAAAAAAAATCAAGAGAAATGTAATTTTTGCCACATTTTGACAATCATTTCTTTTTGCATATTCTATGAGCAATTGATGAAAAAAGTCAGTGAAATCTTGTCAACATCAGGATTATAGTAAAACATATATGAACCACTCCAACACATATATAATCCTAAACATAAGTATTTATACATAGAAGTATTTATTGAGGACATTGTATTTTGTGAAAATATGGAAGTCAAATCTTTGAAATAACACAATTTATGGTACCATTGCCTTACGAAGTCCATTCATTCGAGTATTTATGAAGTCCATTCAAGAATTTCTTCAAAGTTCAAAGCTCAAACAATTAACATGTAGCCTAAAAAAACTCAGATTTGAAAAGGAGATAACCCAAAGATGTAGAGTATATATCTCACATTTATATATCCTAATTTCCAAACATTGAAATGACACTTTTTAGCATACTATTGTGAATTCAGCCCAAAATGCTAGAAAAAAATATTGATGGTTATTTTTGTTAAAAATGAAAACTAGGGCCAAATTCCACTTTGAACAGGTCCTTTGGGGAAGATAATTGTGGCATTGAATTCCTCTTTTCGAGAGGACCAAAATTGATCTAAAGATCATCAAATTTGGATAAGTAGAAGTGGAATTTTGAATTTATGTTTCTCATGTAAATTATTTAGGTCAGCCTCAACTATATGTCGACTTAAGAAGATCAAAAGTCACACCCACTCAACTCCACTAAATTGTATATATAGAGGAGAATTCTCTCTCATTTGGGACACATCAATCAAAAGAAAAAGATATCTCGCTGGTAGCGAAGATTAAGGAGGATAAATTCTGGTTATGGTTGGCACTGTTTTGGTTAGGGCTTTGTCATAATAGGTCTGAGTTTGGAAGCAGTGCTTCACTATGGTTAAGGAAAATCTTATATATGGGTTGTGACTTGTTTCGTATGGGACTTCTTCCTGTAGTTTGGTCGCAGCTAGAAGATATTCTCACAACTTGACCGCAAGCCTTGAATCACTTGCCCAGGAAGCTGAAATACAACTGAAAGCCACTGACCTTATATGATAGTATTCGAGTGCTTGTTGAGGATGACATGGAAACTTAAAAACATGCTAGGACTACTACAAATAATATAACCCTTGTAAGAAGAAAAAGTTCTCACTGTTTGTAGATATTCAAGGGCTGGAGCAGCATGCTTTAGAAGCCCTAATCCAGAACCACAAAGATAATATCAATGGTAACCTTAATGTGGTCGTCAAAAAACAAATCCTTAAGCAAGTGAAAGGGAGCATCATGTGAAATAAGGATGACCACAATAGAAAGGAGGATTTTTGGATCAGTCAACTTAGAAAGTAGTGGATTGTTGTTGCCCTAACTAGACCGATCTTCTACAATAATATGATTTGTCCTCTATGACCAGACTGCCTAGATTACAAGATTGAATGGATCTAAGAGCAGTGATGCCTAATCTTCATATTGGCAAGTTATTTTATATCATTATACTCTCTCTCTCTTTCTCTGTTGAACATTTGATGATAATAATAAGAATATTTGATCAAGGGTTTTCCCCATCTTGGGGTTTTTCCCTGGCTTGAGCCATATTCTCATGTCTTTTTGTCTTGGCTTGTCTTCTGCATCTATCATTTATGTTCTTTCGTCAGTTACTATTATATAATGTCTAATGTGATTGGTAAATGGATTAATGGGCATATGGTTGAATGAAGTATCTAACCTAAGCAAAGAACATGTTGTGAATTACTATACTAGAGCATATTTGATGGCTAGTTTGACCCTCCCTTTTGATGCCATGGCCTGGCAAATGATGGCTTGAACTTCTAAGAAAAAATTGGCGCTGGATAGGTCAGCGAAAATCTGGGTGAAACTACCCACAAAAAATACCTTCAACTTACTGATAATAACTGGTACGACCTCCTCAAGTGATCCCAAAGTCTGGCAATGAGTGAATCAGCCCCCTTTTTCCTACGCGAACTGCAAATGGAAAATATGATCTCCAAAAAAAAAACCCCACCTTCTTTGGTGGTACCCATGACCTGGCAATGAGATGAATCTTTAGCAATAAATACCAGTGAAATATATGAGTGGTCTTTTTTCTTCTGATCAACTAGGGTGGATTTGTTTCACCACTGAAACTAATTCATTCAAGGGTTTCACCCTTAGCACTCAAAAGCCACAAGAGCTCTCCAAATTGTTATGAGCAAATGATTGTGCATGCCCAAAGAGTGAGCTTCATCTCTCTTTTATCATCAAAAAGAGTGAGCTTCATCTCTCTTTTATCATCAAAAAGAGTGAGCTTCATCTCTCTTTTATCATCAAAATTCCACTGGTGTCTTTTTTATATTTTTTTTTCCCTTGGTGTGATCATTCAGAGAGGAACATTACACTTGCACCAATATTGACTCCTTTGAAAATCATGATACAAGTGGGGTTGGCCATAAACATTGGTGGATGGCTTAACTGTTAAAATTGGAAACTAGGGCCAAACTCCATGTGGGTCTTCTTATTTATGGTAGCTGATATTTTTCTTGGATTCCTCTCATCGAGAGGTGTAGTTTTGATCTAAATATCATCCAATTCTGACATGTATTCATGGAGATATGAATTTATTTGTGTTACTTGACAATTTGTCAAGGTCGGCCAGCAACCAAATTACCCCAACTTATCATCAACATTTCATTATAAATAGAAGAGCTCTTCAAGTCATTTTGCACACACACTTCTCCTAAGATCTCTCTCCACTCATTTGGGTTTGGTGGCTAGAGAGATCAAGAGGGAGAAGTCCTAGACATAGTGGAGGAAGGGTTCTATACGTAGTTGATGGAGGAAGCCTAGCCACTATTCAAAAGGGAGATCTAGCCATGCCCTAAGGATGTATGGTCATTGTCTTAGAGGTGCCCTAATGCCCTAACAACAGGCCTTATTACACAGCAGCAAGAGACCTAATCAGCAGCCCTAATCCATTGTCAAGAGAGACCCATACGCAGTCTTGGGAGGCTCCTATTTACTGTCATGAAAAGGCCTTATACACAGCTCTCCTAGCTGCAATTTGTGAGGCCCTAATCAGCAACATATGAAGGCCTAAAGCTGCAATTAGAGGAGCCCTTATCACAGCTTGAAAGGGACCCTTAGACGCAGCTAGAAGTGTGGACCTAGCTGCAAAAAAAGGAGTACTACAGCAGTGTGAAGGTTCTGTGTTAATACCACATTGTTGTAGGTGACAATGTGGTCTCATTCAAGGTTGTTTAGGCATGATAAGGTTGGTCTTGAGCTCGATTTGCAGGGCAGTAGAAGCCGCTAAAAGGAGGAGCAAGAAACTATTGTTTAAGGGTTGATTGGGTCACTGTTTGAAGGGATCAAAGTTACAGTCCACTGTTGGGCTAGGCCACAGGCCATAGCCAACAATTGGAGACCTTTTTAGGAGTTGCGTTCAGAAGGTAAGCAGCCCTATAAGGCAGCGTATGGTTGGAGGGACTGTATGAAGGCTAGCCGCAGTCAATAGGTGGACTGTGGGGTGTGTTTAAGGTGTTGTGGCACTCAGAGCTTGTGCCCTAACCAATGACCAAAAATACCATGAAATGCACCAGTCCTTACAGCATATGAAAAGTGCTAGATTGGCAACCTTATCATGATCAGTGAAGCAACAAAGGAAGGAGAGTCTTATTGAAGGAAAGCCTCAGTATTCTAGGTAATTGGTTGAGTTGTTCTAGGACTATCATATGTTGCATATCTTCAGTCCTTGGTATCAAAATTGCAACCTCATTGCATCATTGTCACAGAGAAGATTTTTGATCTCCTATTTGGCAAGTCAAGTATTGACTTCAAATCATTGTACTCTATCTCTTTCTCTCTACTAAACTATTGAAGAATATAAGAAGAATTGATTAAGATTTTCCCCACATTGGGGTTTTTCCCTGGCTGGTGCTACATCTTGTGTCCTCTTGTCTTGGTGTGCCTTCTATTATTTATGTCTATGTTCTATCTACACTTTACTATCATGCTAATGTGATTGCTAATCTGAATATTAACATTGGGCTAATATGAAAAATTGAAGTAAATCGCTCTAAGCATAGAACATACCTAAATTTAACATGGTATTAGAGCTGAGGTGAAGAAAAATCCCAAGAAAGAGTGGAAGAGAAATCACCGAAGATAGTTGGAAAGGGCAAAAGGCTCAATGGGTTCCTCATCCCACTTCTCGACTAAAGACAAGCTCTGTGAAAAGTCTGACTATTACGGATGGAAGACGTCCCTTGATCTGACATTGGAAGATTAAGAAGTGTTAGATTACATGAAAGGTAAAATCCTTAAGCCTTCATCAAATGCACCAGCTACTACAAAGAACAAGTACACCAAGGGTGAAGTCAAAGCGAAGAAGATTATCAGAGATTCCATTGACAAGTGTTTGGTGGCCTACATCTCTGATCTAAACACCTCCAAGGATATCTACGACAGATTGGTAAGCATGTTCAAGGTTAGTGATGCAAATCAAATTTTATTTCTCAAAAATAAGCTGAAGGATATTAAGAAGGGTAAAGACGAGGATATTCAATCCTACTTCTTAAGGATCTCTAAGATCAAGAATGATCTTCTATCGATTGCAGAAATCATATTGTATTAATTCCATCTGCAGTTCGTGTAGGAAAAAGGGGGCTAGTAGTTGTTGCTAAAGCAATACCAAGGAAACATAGGACAATGCATGAATTGTTTGAGAAATTATCTACAAATTTCTTGAGGGTGACAGAGCTCATGGAGGCGTGGGTATCATCAAGATGGCAAGGAAAAAAGGAAAGTAAATACAAGTATGAAGATGATGATATAAGCAAAACTAAAGACTTAGTGGTGTATACCAAGGCAGGCATAGAGGAAGACTTGAAGACTGCCAAAGATCAAGGAGCTTTGGAAATTACATTTGAAGGGAGCCAGAACAAAAGTGATGAATCAAAGGATATGGAGAAGGATATGAAGATCACTTTTCCAGAAAGCATCCTTAGGGCATCAATGAAAATGATTATTTGACAGGTAACAGAGGACCAAAGAAGTCCAAACCTAGCCAAGAAGATTATGGTGACACTGGTCATTCTATAAATAATGTTGGTGGCAGTATCAATAAGAATTATTCTACCACTATCAAGGAACAACAAGTTGAGTTGTCCATCAAACGACTTGGAGTCTTGTTAGAACACATTGGACCTAAAAGGAAGATATTTGAGAGGGATAATCCAACTATCCCTAGTACTCGTAAAGAAAATATTATTGATCCAATGCAAAGTAGCAGGACCTTGGGTTTATTGCCATGTGTGATTACTTTACAAGGAAGAAACATGAAATTTTCCCAAAGTTCAAACAAGGATCAAATTGACTCTTTTCAACTATAGTAAAATGGAAGGTATTGAATTGGGGGATATGTATCATCATCAAGATAGCAACAAAAAGACCTACACTCAGTTACCCAACAACATAATTATAGTTTTTGATCGAGGTAAGGGGAGAATACACTAGAAATGGTGCAGTTCCTTCAGGAATGGCCTAATTGAGAAAATGGGCCATTGGCATACTTTCAATGAAGAAGCTGCAGAACCATATCCTCCACTCTTTGTTAAGGAAATTTGCAGGCCAAAGGGTATTAAGACTTTAAATCTGGAAACATTGTTAAAGGAAGGTGTGCCTAGTACCTTTTGGCCCTTCTTAAATGAATATGATTATCAGTCAACCAACAATCTATCTCCTTTTGAGGCTTTGCATATTTTGAAACGAACACCTCGAAAAACCATGAAGGAATTAGGTGTGATGACTTCAGTAATACAGCCAGGTGCATTTATTTTAGATTTCATTCTTAAATGTGCACTAATTGCTGATATGAAATTTACACTAAAGAAGATTATTGACACTATTGGAAAGGTCAAAGAATCAAATTCTAGCGGAGCTAAATTTGTGTTACATAATCTATATGTATCATCTTTTGTGGATATGTTGCATTCAATCTCTTTAGGATTCGCCCCACTCAATGGAGTCATTCAATAAGAACTTACAATCTATACCCTTGGAGATTTAGTTGCACATTTTCATAGAATGAAGCCAAATGATGATCTTTCTTACTATAGAGTTATTTCTCCCTACAAAATTTGCAAGGCTTTATTTGTAGAACGCCTTTTGAGGCATTGGGATTGCCACCCTTTGAGAAGTAATGGAGAAATTAATGCTATAGAAGAATTGTTGGCTTGTCCAGAAATTGATGTTAAGGGATTTTGGGGCTCATCAAATAATCATCTAGTACCCTTGATGGGGAACAAGAAATTTCATCAAATTTACAAAGTTATCAAAAGGCTACAAGATGAGATTGAAGGACCTATGAAATTCCACTTGTTGTGGGAATCTTCAAGGGTGCAAAATATAAGTAAGGCTAATACAATATTCAATCGATTGGAACTTATAATTAAAAGGCATTTCTATTTTAATATGGAATCTCAGAATGTTGTATTTTCCTTCCCATTGTATAGTGAGGTTGTTGAATTCGCTTATTATAAAGTCACCATGGTCCACACAGTTGTACGTGCTTTGACACTTGCTATATATAGAGCCGATGAAAGTGCCAACAAGTTTATCACAAGCCACACAATGTTATCACACTAAGATTTGGTGAAATTTCTCAAGGAGAAAGCTTAAAATTAGATGTTCTTGTTGTTCATGCAGTATAGGTTGATGATGTTTCTGAGATTACAACAACATTATTTTCCAATAGTTGAAGAAATCAAAGATGACCTTTATTACTGCAGTGACATAATTTGTGCCAGTATTTCTAATTTGAGCAAACCGATGACACATAATTTTCTTCATTTATTGGTTTTGCAAGATTTTCTACCATCCCTTAATTTATCTCTTCCCAAGATGAGCACTCTTACAACGTTGTATATAACGTCTTGTATTTTACAAGTGTTCAATAACAAAGAGTTGGTGAATAGTATTGCTAATGATTTTTTGTGGCCACAAACATTGGCCACTACAACCTTCAACCCTGAGTGCAATGGTCATTTATTTGTTGGAGACTTGCTAAATGAGAGCACAAAGGTAGTTGCAGGATCTGAATATCTATGGTCAACACTAGTATTTGAACTAAAGAGCAGCAAAGTCAAGGAAATGTTGTTGGACCTTTGGAAACACAATTTATGAATATTACACTTCTAGATACAAATAAAAAGACAAGTTCAAGTGGATTGTTATCCTTTGTTTTTTGTGGGAACAACAAATTGGTGTTGCCATCTCCGAGCTTGTTGATTGTCCAATTACAGAGTGAAGAGTTGGATAATTCATTGTTGAAAGTAATGGGTATTCTTTTTCAAAGAGTGCAACATAAAAAATCACAAGGTGACCCTAGTAAGGAACTAGGATCTAGCGAGAGCATGCCAATGTGCCAGATTCTTGATACACTGATAAGTCTTCTCTACTAGAGACCTTTGTGTACATAAAAAACATATCATGCAGCCTTGTCTTTTCAAAAACTACTTCCATAAAATGAAACAAAATTTTATGTTCATAATTTTAATGTTTCTTATGAGAAAGCTCATGATGATCTTATGAAAGAAGTTAATGATTCATTTTGACATCTTATTCGAAATGTTATTTTAGAGGAATACAAAGACTGCAAGAAAACTTTAGAGATACCCGCACTTTAGGAAGATTTCAAGTTCATTCTTCTACCTGATTCTTGGCCACATATTCCAGATTGTGACAATTCTTCTTATTTTATCAAAGGAAGGAATCTGGAAGCAGAAATAAAACATATGGAAGGTAAAAATTTAATTGGTGAAGGAAAGCATGTTGATTTTGTGGCCTATTCCATGGAATATGGTTGTGTTAGTTTGGAGGGAATTTAAGACTCTAGCCAGAACTGCAATGTTAAAGTCTGCAATTCATTATTGATGGACACACATTGCTCTGCCTTAATGGGCATTCACTTTAAGTTTGCAACTATACATGGAATATTTGTTGCATACCTACTAGAGGAAACTTGTGAATCCTTGAATAGAGATGCCATGCTAGGGGCTTCTAGGCCTAATGGTGCTAATGCAGTAGCTACTTCTGAATCCTTGATGAAATGGCTTTGTCCCTGTTGGGATCTGGAAAACCATTCTACTACAAACTCCATGGTACTAGAACAATATAAAGTTGCAGGTTCAAAACAGATGGGAAACTTTACAAGTATATGCAAGATTATCAAAATACCTTTTGGTCTCAACAATGGCACATGCCACAAACATCATTAGTTTTAATAGTCATGGGGATGAAAGAATTATGGCTCTTGTATCTAGGTTTTTTATTAAAGTATGGGACCCAGACATATAGGTGGATTGCTTGGGACAAGAAATATTAGGCAGGGAAGACTGTAATGTCCCTATCATTTGAACAACAAGCATATTTTGTACTTTTTTGGCATTTTTGGTTATTTTCGCAAAGGGGGAAATATTTTTTTTTTTGGG
The DNA here is from genome assembly GCA_031772625.1 of Pinus tabuliformis. Classification (NCBI taxonomy): domain Eukaryota; kingdom Viridiplantae; phylum Streptophyta; class Pinopsida; order Pinales; family Pinaceae; genus Pinus; species Pinus tabuliformis. The sequence goes on from CM062818.1 coordinate 1,331,762,570, forward strand.
AGATTGGCGGAAAATGATTATTTTATTGGAGAATGGCGGAAAATGAATATTTTATTAAAAAGGTGGCAAAAAACTATTTAGTGGAAAGTGGCCCTCACTAATAAAATAATATTTAAAAGAAATTCTAGAGGTTGCTCAAAGAGAAATTATAAAGAGGGGAAGGAGCTCATTTGGGGATCATTCTAACTTACCATTCTACTTTCAGCTGAAGGTGAGATCAAGAGATTTCAACCAGAGTGTCTCAAGGGAGATCCTTAACCCAACTTCGTTAGATTTAATTGCTACCCTAGCTAGTTTTCCCTTTTTTGGTGAACATTCCATCCTAGTGGGATTTTTTTTTTGCTTATTTCTAAAGATAGGATGAGAATTTTGGCATAGAGATTATTGGCATCATAATTTTATTTTGCAGGTCTAATATTCCTTCCTCAAAGAAGCACACGTTTCACTATTTCCTAAGCCAGAAATCAATGAAATTTGTGGGTCGACTTCCCTGAGTTCTATAGAGGCAGAGACTAGGAATGAAGGGGGTTGTATTCCTTGCTTTGATACAGGTATTGGGTTATTATTACTTGTTGGAGGATTCCTAAGGGTGATTGAGCTAAATCCCTTGCCAATACCAAGGTTGTGGTAATTTTCTCTTGAAAATGGACACATTTTGGGCATAGAGCCAACATCCTTCTCTGTTGTAAGTAAGTTTAGGAAGACCCATAGAACTAAGTATTATATAGACACCAGTGCCATGAATTTATCAATTTTGGGTCATTTGGAGCTAGAGAGAGAGTACTGAAGTAGTGTTAAGAATTCTGGGTGCACCTAGACAGTTTGTGGGGGGAATTTATATATCATATCAGCCTCAAAGGAAGGGCCATGAGCTTCCCATCTGCTGGATTACAAATCTGTTAACTGTGGACCACTGAAATCGTAGTACCCTGAGGGAAGAACACATAGAATATTTCCTTGCTGAATTTTATGATGTATTGTTGGTCACATTCCTTCTTCAACTACCACTCTGGAAGCACACCGTGAGACAGAGGTCACAGGTTCCTTGATTTTCTTATGTCTTTGTGTATTTAGTTGGTTAATGTGAAAGAATCTCCTCTATTTTATTTATCTATGATGTACCAGCTATATACATATGTAAATTTCTGAACTTTCATAAATCTATTTGAGCGCTTGGAGTACTTTATTTTGGTATGCACGTTAGTTTTTTATGCACATTTAATTGGGTGAAATTTGTAAAGCTGAACCTACAGCTACACGTGGCTAAATTGTTGCTAGAACACATCACTAAACCTCACACACACTCAGAAACCTATTGAAAATTTAAGGCTTTTCTGGAAAGGAACATTACACTTTTCAAAGCTCCCATCAACTACATGCTTGATCTTGTCAAACCATCTAAAATCAATCATTGATTCCCTAGTAGGTCTTGGAACATATCCAAGAGATCATTCTCAAGAAAGGAGTTATACTACTCAGTTATGACATCCTTTCATACCTTCTTAGCAGCTACCCCTAAAAAAGGGAGGTCTATGTCTGAAGAATAGAGGACAATAATGCAACATAAGTAGGAAATTTCGTAGTTTGATGACTCAACTAAGACGTGGAAATAGATGCTCCCACTTGTTCCTACACACCCTATAATGCTTGAATAAGCCATCTTGACTTCCTGGATACACTAGAATGTAATGAGGTCTCTGTTTTTTTACTAGAATCTTGTTGATCTGACTTTGATTTCTTTTTCAATTTTAGAACAGAATTTGGAACAACAAGCTTTTTGTGTTCATTAATCACTATAATATGTTTCTATGATTTTGAGGACCATTCATCCTCATCAAACTTCATATCCTTGCTCACCAATATGTTCATTTGAACTTGAATTTAGATTCAGTAAGCCTCAGATGTATTACTCTGTCCAACAAATATCCCCTTTATATTCAAGGGTTCAAAGTTTAGTCCTTTTCTTATCATGAATATAAATTGGACAAACAAAAAGATATGGAAATGTAATACTTGTGGCTTCTCACTAGTAAAATATTTCTTTGGTGTTTTTTCCTTCAAGATCCTGTGAGGACATTGGTTCAAGATATAGACAACTATGTTGTAAGCTTTGTCTTAAAGACAGATGGGTAAATCCACGTCATGGATCATGGTTTTATCTATCTCAATGATGTATTTGTTACTCTACAACCCCATTCTTAGCACCCTCTTGATTCTTGTTTCCTTGCAAAAGGTATCAAAATCCTTGGAGGTGTTCTCTCCCCTAAAATTAAAGCATTTTGATCTTTTCCCCATTTGATTTTCAACCAATGCTTTGAACTCTTTAAACTTACCAGATACTTCATATTTAGTCTTCATAAAATAAATCTTGGTTTTGTGAGAGGAATCATCAATAAAAGAAACATAATATAGCTTATCTATGAATGAAGAGGAAGGCATAGGCCCACAAACATCTGATTGCATTAACTTGAGAATATTTCTTGATTTTTCCTCACTAGATGGAAAATCAATATTTGAATGTTCATTGAGTGCACACCTTATACAATCTTCAATCTTCTCTACCTTGACGTTTTGCAATCCATACACCATATCTGTCAAGAGTGGAAGAGCTCCATGGTTCAAGTGACCAAAGTGCTTGTACCACAACTTTCATAGATTTCCACTATCATGCACTAGAGTATCATCCTTTGTAGTATTGACAAGAAGCTTGTAAAGGCCTCCTTCCAACACACCTTTAGCTAAGAACCAAGGAAATTCATGGTTGCAATATCTAATAATGCACTTCTGATCATTGAGCTCAACTATATGCTTCTTATTTGTGATAGATGAGATAGAAAGAAGGTTCTTCATTAATTCTAGTACATAAAAAACATATTTTCAATCAAGATTATCCCCTGATGGTATCCTAAAAGATATGGTTCCAATTTTAAATCATATGATATGTAGTACTATCACCCTACTCCACTTGTATACACACATCTTGTTCTAGAAGCTTCTGAATTTTTTTATTGGTCACATGCTAAAATGCTCCATTATCCACATACAAACAAAACTAGAAGGGGTATTGGTAGAGAGGCAAATCAAGTTAAGGATGAGCAAACAGACTCCAATGATATGGCTTCATATACGAACAAGATAGGGGAAAAGATTGCTGCTAATTCTAGAGGCTTAGGGTCACCATTCAAATGTATTAGGTTTATTTTAGCCCAACATATGAATACAAAGAGGGATGAAGAGATGCAAGCTTCCAAGCGACATATGTAGTTGAAGAAAAGGAGGTACATGGCTGCTCTTTGGAATGACATTTTGGAATTGAAAAACAATATTTTGAAAAGCTAGTAACAAGTTGCAAGGTGATCATACTTGTATTAATGATGATACGTGGATTCAAAACCCTCTGAGTGGGTGTAGATGAGACCAGGTGTAAGTCCTGGATTATTTTGACGCCACAGAATTTCCCCTCATAGTGTCATTTCTCAGCCAAAGGATAGTTGTCAGCAACTTTCTGAAAAAACATATCATAAAATAAAATCAATGATTGAATCTTCCCAACTTTAACTCATGTTACCTTCATACCTTACTGTTGATTTCATGCAAGGCTTAAAAGTTTGGCATCTCTATTCGATTGATGCAGATTTAGGATTTTTTAGCCTTTTTTCTCACCCTTTTATGTTTAAAAAAAACACATGCGGGGTGTCCAGATGTCCCCCTTTTCGAGAGGGGGCACCCACAAGCCCAACTTTTTGGGAAGTGTCCTTGCACACCAGCAAAACATTGGACTGTGCATTTCATGTATTTTTTGCAAAAGAGAGGACGCAAGGAAATGTTTTGCTAGATGGCCCTAAGGCCTGTGGTCCTAAGGATGCAAGGAGCATGTCCCCAACCTTGGGAGTATGTCCCTGTGTAACACTAGATATTTCCACAGAAAGCTAATAGCAGAGACTTGGGGAGCTAGACTCTATGTCATAACTATTTTCATCTGTCCCTAATTGTCCATGTGTGCTGAAGGACAAGACCTTTCTAAGCAATTGGGAGGTTATAAATTGTTAAACTCAGCTTGAAACCATGCCCAAAAAGTCTTAGCAGATGGGAATGTGTTCTTTGGTTTAACCACTCAACCCATTGCTCAATAAATTAAGATAAGTTTGGTATTAAATATAGCAATTTAAACTCCATTATTTCAGTTTTTGTTTTAAGCCTAAGTTATTTGAAATTTGATAGAGTCCTGCATTTTCATTAAGAAATGCATAAAATACTACCACAACTAACAAAGAGTAAAATCTTTACGGTAAAAACTGAATTTCGATTCAAAATCATTATAGAATAAACTGAATTTGGCTTTAACAAGCAAAGCCAGTTCTTGCTGAAAATGATTCAATTCCCCTCAGCTAAGAGGCCATGTTACCATGTGAAAAAATAACCTTAAATATTGTTTCATATCTAGTTGGTTAAATACATTGTGACATACTCTAAACGTGTACATGCTTATAGTATAATGCAATTCCTCACTCTAAATAGAAGCAGTCTCTTTTCTATGTGATACTAGTCTTCTACAACATAACTACTATGACTCCCATGACTTAACTTATTTCACCTTCAGATTGAGTATAATCTCTGTTGTACTTAGACATCATTAAAATAACACTTATATCCAAGTTTATTCCTTGGGATACCCCCAAAGTCTGATCTCCCAGTCCAAAGTTAGAGGGCATCTTGTTGAGGTGACAGTGGCAAGATCCTTGATTTTCCCAAAGTTGGCACCCTGTGAGCCTTGCACTACTTCTTAGAGCCATAGAGTGGGAACTAATACACTACTTCTTAGAGAAGCTAAGTGGGAACTCATCCTCTTCATATGGAACCATAGAGAGGGAAGTGGAACTACTCACTTCAGATTACAAATAAAGAAGTGGGAAGTTGAACTCAATCACTAAGGATGGGATGAATCAAGACAGATTGCATGAATCGAACTAGCCTTCTTAGAAGCTTAGAAAGGTTTAACTCATTCAGTAGCCATAAGGATGGAACTAAACCATAGAGATTGGAACCAGTTCACTAGCCTTCATAGAGCCACACTGTGTGGTTTCATTATAGAATGTAGTACAAATAGATAAGACGAGAATGCATGCATAGGTTCTGGTAAAGAAAGAAAAGCATAGACTCATAGATAAAGAGGAAATGTTTTTGTCTAATCCCCGACCAAAGGGAGGTACCATATAGAGAAGAAGGTTTGAATTAGAAGGTTTGGAATTGGAAGGGAAGGGATGGTACCAGGTACGAGGTACTATATGGTACTATATATCACTCTATATGAATTATATGCATTCTAATCTAATATTTATTTTGAATGGTACCAGGTATAGTGACAGATATAGTGCCAGGCACAAGAAAGAAATAATTGGAAGGGAAGAGATCAAACAATCTAATAACGAAGTAAAAGTTGGTAATACTACTTCAAGCAAGTAGGAGAATGGTCTTAATGGTCCCAACACCCATTGCAAGACAAAGAAGACGTGGTCAAAGGTTAAATGCTTGGTTTGAGCACCCTAGCTCAAAGGAGCACACATGGCAATAATGTATGATCTTAAGGAAGAATGATAGTCAACCTTGAGAAGTGCTCCACCCAAATTGAGGTTTTCAATTGCTATATTTGGACATTCTTGAGGAGCACTACAAGGAGAGGAGTACATGTGTTATGTGCACCCTATTGACAAAGTAAACAATCCTAGTTTAAAGGGAGAACTCCTCATAAAGCTAAGATTGGAACAAGAAGAAGAAAGAAACAATCTCAATATTTTGATATAGGAGACAATCAAGAAGGCAGTGAGTTGGAAACCAAACTTATTAATCTAAAGAATCAAATGATCAATATGTCTCTAAACATGTTGTAGCAGACCATAAGCATGGCAAGGTCAAACAATAACATAACCTCATGGATGAAGTTTGAGACTTGAGTTCTAAATAAGAAGAATCTGAATGAGAAGAGAAGAAAAAGTGGGAAAAGGGGAACACTATAAAAGTCCAAACACCCATCAGAGAGAAAGCAAAGAGTGACTTCAAGCCTTATGTAGTTGATATTTTCACCCTTAAATTCAATCAATGGTTACAACAAATCAATGTTTATTTAAGTGTGCATGAAATTAGTGAAGAGAAAAGAATCTCTTTCACTTGGTTGAATTTAGAAGGCCATGCATTAACCTAGTGGCAAAGGTATGTTACCACTCGAATAATTGAGCAGGAACCACTAGTAAATCAATGGGAAACATTAAAGAATCTCATTATGTGGAAGTTCTATCCCAGTGGATATGAGTAAGAAAAAAAAGATAAAATGGAATCTCTTTCAACAGAGACAAGGAAAAACCATGCAAGAGTCCACCATTGAGTTTCAAAAATGGGCCATTCAATTGATTATATCTCCCAATAAGAATATTTTTTAAGTCAATATTTGGGAGGACTACATAGTGATATCCAAAGACAACTAATGTTTTGAAAACCAAAGTCCATTGATGAAGTTGGTGTACAAGCAATTGGAGTTTTGATATCAGTGTCCCCTAGTAACCAAACTAAGTTAATGGGACTGGAATATCTCTGGTAGACTTCAAAGGGAAAAGAAAAGAAAATAAACAAGAAAGCCCAAATGATGCCCAGAAATAAATTCGTAGAGAACTCTTCAAGTCTAAATGAAACCTACAAAGATAGCCATAGAGATTGCCAAACGGTTAAGGGGATGAAGAACAAAAAGTTCCAAAACCCAACTCTCGAGGACAAATAATCTTGTAAATCTGTGATGTGTATTGTGACCTTGAGTTTGTTATGATCTAGGGGTTCTCAGAGCACAGAGGGAGACTGTACTTATGTCGAAGAACCACGAAGAACCTAAGGAAAAGAGGTATGTTAGTGACCAACTGCTTGTTGCATCTTGTGCTTAAATGGGGCCGAAGATGTGGATCATCTATTGTTGCATTGCAACTACTCAAGAAAGGTTTTTTGTGAACTGTTTAAACCCCTGGAAAGAAAATGGGTTATGCCTCCCTTTTTCCAAATTATGGCCAATGGGATGTTAAATTCTGTTTGAATATGGCCCCCACATTTTGTATGGGCTATTTGGAAGGAACTAAATCGAACAACGGGACAAGAAAATGGAGGAAAACACTTTGGCAAGAAGGAACAAGATTCTAATAAATGAAAATGTGAGCATCATGCCGGAAAAGGAGAAGGATGATAAAACTTAAAGCCTTGAGGGTATTGGGTTTCCCTATCCTTCCAACTACCTTAAGAGAATTCAAGGGATGGTTTATGGCTAAAGCATTAGACCACAGTGTCCGAAACATTCAAGTGGGAATAGGAGAAATTCACCCCCTACTATTAAGAATTATTCCCATACTATAATGACTACTCACTATGAACCTGGCGTAGAGGAGTAGAGCTTTGGCTTGAGGTTGATGTTCATGGTTACTTGGTTCATGGTTAGTGAGGTGCTATGTGCTTTCATGGTTGATTTCTCAAGTAATTACTCTTGTGATCATCCTAGTTGTTGAATATTTATTTACTTTGATGGTTCCTCTCTCTTGTATTGGTTAGGTGTCCTCATAGTCTATCAAGGCTAAAACATAGTTTGGAAGCCTTAGTTGATTGATGCCCTAGTTTGATACCTCATCCTTATAAAACCCTAATCTATGATAACCATTTTATTGTGCTTGGAGTTGTGCTTGCTAGACTTCACTCTCCTTCCTTGAGTAACCTCAAACCCTAGCCCTAGGGTTACTTTGACTCCATTTTCCCTAACCCTAGATTAGAGTGAGGCACTAGTCTTACCATAAATTTTATCCTTTTCACAAAACCCAAAGTCTCATCCTAGGTAACAATTTATCTAGGGTTTTACCCTAAGCCATAGAAAAACATTTAAATACTATAAAAACTTAAAATACTCAAATCTAGACCTACTTGACATAGGCACCTTACCTCCTTGTTTTTCCCTAAATAGTAGGATAAATACATTTACTATTTTTATAGGGTTGTATCAGCCTTACTATCAACGTTTGACTAAGTTTGAGAAAGTTTCAACTGTTGAAACGAATCTTTTTCTCCCTAAGTCTTCTCCTCGTATCTAGGACTCATTTTGATGGTTGATTTCCTTAATTTGAAGGTAGGAACTTGTTATGAAACCAGCTCAAGAAAAGATAGAAAAGATAGATCAATGCCTTAGAATTCAACCTCTTTGAGAGGGCAACCTCCTTTACATTACATAAATGAACAATTCTTGGATGATTCAAATGACAAAACCTCCTTTCTATATATAGGAGTCTAAGGAGTCACAATATAATCCAGCCGACCTAACAATAATAATATAAAGCCACAAAAATAACAATAGAGGGATTCTATGGGGCACAATAATAACAATATGGGGGCAATAGGGGCACAACAATATTAATAAGGGGTATAACTACAATAGTAATGGGGTAATCACTAGTATTATAGGGACCCAACATGCCCCTCTCCTTCAAAAAAGTGTTGTCCTCAATGCTTGAGTAGTTCTGGATACTTCTGCATAAAATTCTCATCCTCCCATGTGGAATCTTCAGCGGATAAGTTCTTCCACTTGATAAGATACTCTGAAATTGATCGATTTCATAGCTGTCGTGTTCTTGTTTCTGTGACTGCTTCCGGTTCCAATATAATTTTTCCTTCCTCGTCAAGTTCTGGCAATATTGTTTGAACTGGGAGCTTGTCGCCTATAACCTTCTTTAAACATGAAACATGGAAAACTGGATGCAATCGAGAAGCTGCAGGAAGCTCCAATTTGTATGCCATAGTGCCAATCTTTTGCAACACCTTGTACAGACCATAATACTTTGGTGATAATTTATTATCCTTCTTAGCTTGCTTGAGGGACATTTTCTTATATGGTTGTAGCCATAGGAATACCCAATCACCTACATCAAAACTTCTGTCACTGCGATGTTGATCTGTCTGTTGTTTCATTCTATTCTGTGCCAACACGAGGTTATCCTTTAAGAGTTGGAGGACTTGTTGTTGATGTTCGATGTGATGTTCCACTACCTGAACCTTAGAATTTTCTCTTAAATATGATGTGATGGATGGTGGTTGATACCCATAAAGTGCCATAAATGGGGTCATTTTTGTTGCTGTATGGAAGGAAGTGTTATAACACCATTTAGCCAAAGGCAACCATTTGACGGATTGTGTATGTTTATAAGATACAAAGCAATGAAGATATCCTTTCAAACATTTGTTTACTATCTCAGTTTTCCCATCAGATTGAGGATGATAAGATGAGCTATGAGCTAACTGAGTACCAAGACAAGAAAATAATTCTGTCCAAAAATTTCCAGTGAAAATGGGATCTCTATCACTTACAATAATCTTTGGGTTTCCATGTAGCTTTTGAATTGTTTCCATAAATGTAGTAGAAACTGTACTGGCTTTAAATGGATGTGATAATGCACAAAAGTGTGCATACTTGGTAAGTCTTTCAACTACCACCATGATGACACTCTTTCCCTCAGACTTGGGTAAACCTGTGATAAAATCCATTGAAGCCTCCTCCCAACGTTGGCTTGGAATGGATAAAGGTTGTAATAGACCCGGTGTCTTAATTGTTTCAACTTTATTTTGTTGGCAAACCAAACATTCCGCCACAAACTTTTGAATATCTGATTTAAGGCCATCCCAAAAAAATTCCTTCTTAACCCTGTGATAAGTTTTTAAAAATCTTGAGTGCCCTCCTAAGGGAGAAGTGTGCAATTCCTTAAGAATATTTTGTTTTAGCTGGGAATTCTTACAGAGGTATAAGCGATCTTTGTACCATAACGAATCATTTTTCCAGCTAAATGGATCAGACGTACTGAAATCTTGTTGTAACTTTCGAATAATTGCCCACACTTCTTCGTCATTCTTCCATTCCTCCCTTGCTTCGTTTATCCAATTTGGTTGGATAATAGAAATGGTGCACAACAATGCTTCCACATCCTCGTCCTTTCTTGAGAGTGCATCTGCCACCACATTTTTCTTCCCTTTTTTTTAGATGATTTCAAAGTCATAACCCAACATCTTTGTGACCCACTTTTGTTGCTCTTCAGAGGATAATCTTTGTTCTAAAAAGTATTTAAGGCTATCATGATCCGTTTTTACCTTGAAGTGTCTTCCCATTAGGTAGGGTCGCCATTTCTTAAGTGCATGGAGTATTGCCAACATTTCCTTCTCATAAATAGCTTTGCTTAAAAAAATTCCCTTGATTGGACGACTTTCAAAAGCAACGGGTCTTTCATCTTGCATTAGAACAACACCAATTCCATTTCCTGAAGCATCACATTCCACAATAAAGGTTTTTGTGAAGTCCGGTGTAGCTAAGACCGGTGCTTGGCACATTGCCTCTTTAAGATGTTCAAAGGCCTTTGTTTCTTCTGGAGTCCATGAAAATGCATCTTTCTTCAATAATGTTGTTAGAGGTGCTGCTATTCTCCCATAATTCTTAACAAACTTGTGATAATACCCTATCAACCAGAGAAATCCTTGCATATGCTTTATGGATGTGGGGATTTTCCATTCCTTAATGGCTTTAATTTTGCTAGGGTCTACCTTAACTCCTTCATGAGATACAATATGACCCAGATATTCCACCTCCTGGGCTCCAAAGAAACATTTGGATCTTTTTGCATATAATTGTTTCTCCTCCAATAGTTGTAGCACCCTGTCAACATGTTCAACATGATCCTTCCAAGACTTGTTGTAGATTAGTATATCATCAAAAAATACTAACACAAATTTTCTAAGGAATGGTTTGAAAATTGAATTCATCAAACCTTGAAATGTTGAAGGTGCATTGGTAAGGCCAAAAGGCATGACCAAAAATTCATAATGACCCTTATGAGTTCTAAATGATGTTTTCGGAATGTCTTCAGTCTTCATTCTGATTTGATGATATCCTGAACGAAGATCCAACTTGGTGAAGTAAATTGATCCATCCAATTCATCCAGTAATTCATCAATGACAGGAATGGGGAACTTATCTTTAATATTGAGCTTGTTGAGCTCCCTATAATTCGGACACATGCGCCATGATCCATCCTTATTGTGCACCAATATTACTGGATTAGAGAAAGAACTTTGACTCGGTTGAATTATACCAGCCTCTAGCATTTCTGCAACCATACGTTCAATTTCACTCTTTTGGACATAGGGATATCTGTACGGCCTAATGTTTGGAGGAACACTTCCTGGAATCAAATGAATAACATGATCATGATCACGCATAGGTGGGAGACCTTTGGGAGTCTCAAATACCTTGGAATGATTGTCCAGGACTTTTTGGAGATCTGGAGAAATAGATGATTCCGATGTGGAAACATCTAGCGAACATAATTGTGCAATTACACCTCTTTGCTCCTTTTTTTCTTCCTCTTCACAATCTATGTAGAATAATTTCTTCTCAGCACACTTATGACCTTTAGTGTATTTACTATCACAACTGTAATAAAGCCATTTTGCTCTTTTTTCTTCCAATTGTTGTGGTGTCAACCTTATAGGTTGTGGAAGACTAGGGACAACAACACTTCCGTCTTTATAGTTGTGAGTGGTATGCTTCCTAGTTGCCATAATTTTGATTTCCATTTTTCTTGCTAACCTGAATGCCTTCTCTAATGAATCAGGTTCCCAAAGGCGAACATCATGTTGGATATTATCCTTTAAAGACCCTATAAACACATCAATCCTATGCTCCTCTGGAATATATTTTACCCTTATGTTCACTTTTTGGAACTCCTCAATGTGCTCCATTATTGAACCCTTTTGTTTGAGACTTATCAATTGGCTAAAAAAGGTGTTGCTTTTGTATCCTCATAATGTGCTATCAATTCTTCCGTAAAAATTGCCCAAGTGATAAATTGTTTACGATAGCAAAGCCATTGATACCATACAAACTGATTTGGTTCGAAATATAAAGTTGCCATACATACCTTTTGTGTGTTTTGCACATTATTGAGATCGAAGAATTGCTCCATCTGTAATATCCATGTGGCGGGATCCTTGCCATCAAACTTCCTCATATCGATTTTTGGAATATGGTGAGTCTTCGATCCAACATTAGAGTCTATGGAATCATGATTAACATTTCTTTTGTTCTCATCATGAGTTTCCTTTAGTACCCTTTCACCCTTAGTGACCATTTCTTGTAGCAACTTATTCATATTTATCTTCAATTCTTCCATCTTATCATCCATGCCATCAATTTTAGCTTCTACGCCTTTCTTCAAACAATCCATCTTAGCTTCTACACCTTTCTTTAAACCATCCATCGTAGCTTCTACATCTTTCCTTAAACCATCCATCTTAGATTCTGTTGCTTTTTGTGCAAGTGACACTTGTTGCACTTGTTCTTGTAATTTTGATATATCATTTAGCATTTCTTCTTCTTCTTCATGATTCATGCTAGATATTTCAGGTTCCTTACTAGGTGTTTGAATTTTCTTTCCTCGGGGCATCAGTTACCGATAATAATGCTCTATTATGCCCTTTGAATTCCTTCAAAATAAATTTTCAAACCAAGCTAAACAAAAATTTAAGAAAATCTACACACCTTTTTTCACTTTGTAGGAGCTCGATATTGCCTCTGATGTATCTCTGTACTTTCCAATCATCTAGTTCTGAATTTGTGACTTGCAATAGCCCTTTGTGTCCTCTTTCTAATGCCACAAGTTGGACCCAAATTAGATTCTCCAAGGAAGAGTTATGCGAAATCTCCCACAGTGACTTGATTATAGTCTAGTTCAGTAGAGAGAACTTGTACGACGTGCCACGAGCCACAATTTCAACCTTTGGATCTGAAAAATGCATACCAGAAACTAAAGTTTGTCCTCTTTCTATACCTTCTTACGAAATTTCAATCTGATCCCCAGAGAGAAAGTTATGACGATTTTCCCCAGGTCACCTGTTTGGAATGTAATTCAGGAGTTTGCAACAACACCAACTTCCTCAGATCATATCTCCACAAATATAGCGCGAAAATCTCTGAAATTCGGACCCGAGGTTCGGAGAGATTTCTTCTCAAATGGGTTTCTTTTACAACTTCTGAAACGTTGCAGAAAAAAAGTTATAGCAAAAATTCCACGATGACCTGTTTGGAGCAGCGAAACCCTAGAATCCAAAGCTCTGATACCAAATGTTATGAAACCAGCTCAAGAAAAGATAGATCAACGCCTTAGAATTCAGCCTCTTCGAGGGGGAAACCTCCTTTATATTACATAAATGAACAATTCTTGGATGAATCAAATGACAAAACCTCCTTTCTATATATAGGAGTCTAAGGAGTCACAATATAATCTAGCCGAGCTAACAATAATAATATAAAGCCACAAAAATAACAATAGAGGGATTCTATGGGGCACAATAATAACAATATGGGGGCAATAGGGGTACAAAAATATTAATAAGGGGTATAAATACAATAGTAATGGGGTAATCACTAGTATTATAGGGACCCAACAGAACTTGTTGTTGTTCTTAATCCTCTGATTCAAGTCTTAATGATTCACTCTTACTGCTACAAAAGTATAGTTGTACATTTGCCTCTTTTTTGTTTTGGTTTGAATTCAAAAAAGTACCAACTTACCCAGGAGAACTAGCTCCAACACTAGTTTCGCTGATATAATTGATTAATTTGTTGATCTATAGCTGGTGTAATTGACTATATATTGTTGATATATATATATATATATATATATATATATATATATATATATATATATATATATGTTGGTTGACTGAAAACAAAATGCTGGTATGACATGATATAAGTGTTGGTGTGATTCTGATAGATACTATTTTGTTTATGATGTATAACAACACTTGTTAAGGGAATAATATTATTACCAAGGGATTATACAATTACATATTGTTGCACATCTGTTTGGTTAAATACATTGTGACATAATCTAAATGTGTACATGCTTATTGTCTGATACAAGTAATCACTCTAAATAGAAGCAGTCTCTTTTCTATGTGATACTAGTCTTCTACAACATAACTACTATGACTCCCTTGACTTAACATATTTCACCTTCACATTGAGTGTAATCTCTCTTGTACTTGGAAATCATTAAAATAACACTTATATCCAAAGTGATTCCTTGGAATACCCCAAAAGACTTGTCTCCTGGTCCAAAGTTAGAGGGCATCTTGCTGAGGTGACAGTGGCAAGATCCCTGAGTTTCCCAAAGTTGGAACCCTATGAGACTTGCACTACTTCTTAGAGCCATAGAGTGGGAACTAACACACTACTTCTTAGAACAGCTAAATGAGAACTCATCCTCTTAAGATGGAACTACTCACTTCAGATTGCAAAGAAAGAAGTGGGAAGTTGAACTCAATCACTAAGGATGGGATGAATCAAGACAGATTGCATGCAAAGGAAGAAGTGGAACTCAATCACACTAGCCTTCTTAGAAGCTTAGAAAGGTTGAACTCATTCAGTAGCCATAAGGATGGAACATAACCATAGAGATTGGAACCAGCTCACTAGCCTTCGTAGAGCCATAATGTGTGGTTTCACTATAGAATGTAGTACAAACAGATAAGATGAGAATGCATGCATAGATTCCAGAAGAAAGAATAGATTCCAGTAAATAAAGAAAAGAATAGACTCATAGATAAAGAGGAAAGGTTTCTCTCTAATCTCCGACCAAAGGGAGGCACCATATAGAGCACAAGGTTTGAATTAGAAGGTTTGGAATTGGAAGGGAGGGGATGGTACTAAGTACCAAGTACTATATGGTACTATATATTTCACTCTATATGCATTATATGCATTCTAATCTAATCTTTATTTGGAATGGTACCAGGTATAGTGCCAGGTACAGACAAGAAAGAACTGGAAGGGGAGAGATAAAACAATCTAATAACAAAGTAAAAGTTGGTAATACTACTTCAAGAAAGTAGGAGAATGGTCTTAATGGTCCCAACGCCCATTGCAAGACAAAGAAGACATGGTCAAAGGTTAAATGCTTGGTTTGAGTTCCCTAGCTCAAAGGAGCACACATGGCAACAATGTATGATCTTAAGGAAGAATGATAGTCAACCTTGAGAAACACTCCACACAAATTGAGGATTTCAATTGCTATATTTGGGCATTCTTGAGGAGCACTACAAGGAGAGGAGGACATGTGTTATATGCACCCTATTGACAAAGTAAACAATCCTGGTTTAAAGGAAGTACTCCTCATAAAGCTAAGATTGGAGCAAGAAGAAACGAAAAATCTCAATATTTTGATATGGGAGACAATTAAGAAGGCAGTGAATTGGAAACCAAACTTATTAATCTAAATACTCAAATGTTCCATATGTCTCTAAACATGTTGTAGCAGACCATAAGCATGGCAAGGTCAAACAATAACATAACCTCATGGATGAAGTTTGAGTTCTAAAGAAGAAGAATCTGAATGAGAAGATAAGCAAAAGTGGGAAATGGGGAACACTATGAAAGTCCAAACACCCATTAGAGAGAAAACGAAGATTGACTTCAAGCCTTATGTAGTTGAGATTTTCACCCTTAAATTCAATCAATGGTTACAACATCTCGATGTTTATTTAAGTGTGCATGAAATTAGTGAAGAGAAAATAATCTCTTTCACTTGGTTGAATTTAGAATGCCATGCATTAACCTAGTGGGAAAGTTATGTTACCACTCGAATAATTGAGTAGGAACCACTAGTAAATCAATGGGAAACATTAAATAATATCATTATGTGGCAATTCTATCTTAATGGATATGAGTAAGAAAGAAAATATAATGGAATCTCTTTCAATAGAGACAAGGACAAACCATGCAAGAGTCCACCATTGAATTTCAAAAATGGGCCATTCAATTGATTATATCTCCCAATAAAAATATTTTTTTAAGTCAATATTTGGGAGGACTACATAGCAATATCCAAAGACAATTGATGTTTTGAAAACCAAACTCCATTGATGATGCCGATGTAAAAGAAATCGGAGTTTTGATATCAGTTTCCCCTAATCTACTAGTAACCATTACCAAACTAAGTTAATGGGACTGGAATATCTCTGGTAGACTTCAAAGGGAAAAGAAAATAAAGCCCAAATGATGCCTAGAAAGAAAGTCGTAGAGAACCCTTCAAGTCTTAATGAAACCTACAAAGAGAGCCATAGAGATTGCCAAATGGTTAAGGGGATGGAGAACAAAGAGGTCCAAAACCTAGCTCTCGAGGACAAATAATCTGGTAAATCTCTGATGTGTATTGTGACCTTGAGTTTGTTATTATCTAGGGGTTGAGCATAGAGGGAGACTGTACTTATTTTTATCAAGACTCTATTTGTAGGTTGGTCTATTCAATGTCGAGCTTGTATATTCAACACAATTGCAACTTGTCAACATGGGTTACAAGAAATAGTAAAGATCTTGGATTCAAATAGATGAGAGAAATGTTCAAACCCCATGGAAGACATGAGTGGTTGTCAGGATGAGAAACACAAACTTTGTAAAGAATAAAAATGCTCTACTTCTATTTTTACAGCTTGAAGAGAAGGGGTTTAGAAGTAATCATGCACATACCGTGGATGAGAGAAAAAAGGCTTCCATTGGGATAGTTATAATAGACAAGAAGCTTCTCCTTGGCCTAGAAATAAGCTCTCAGATAAACTATATTTTGGTGTCAAAGCTTACCCACCATCTCCATATGCCTCTCAAATTCATCCCTAGTCATCTTGTTAGAATTCTTCAATATCTTCACAGTTACAATCGTTCTGTTCTCCATCAAAGCCTTATAAGTAGTCCCTAGCATGCCTCTCTCCATAATTTCAGCAGATGCACGGAGCAGATCCTCCGAAGTGTACATCTGAGCTTCCCCACGACAGAACATAAGAACCTGACTCCTTTGCTACTCATGTTGAAGGCTCTTACAATCTGTATTAACATAATACATATCATAACCAATCTCCTCAATCGAAATCTTATCACCTGTAGCATTTTCAGCCTCATCCCCAGGCTTCTGTTGTCTGTACCTCTTGCCATAAAAGCTAATAAGGAACACCATGGAAATCACCCCAACAACGGATCCCACAATAATTCCTGCTATCTTTCCTGGATTTAGCCTTTCATGCCTCTTAAAAAATGGCCTAAAAGATTGCTCCATTGGCAAGCTTGTAATAATAGGGCATGGAAAAGGGGTCACTACTATGTTAAGCACGCAGGGCCTGGGCAATGGGCTCCCACAGAGCCCAGGATTTCCTGCAAACGAAGAAGCATTGAACATGGCCATAACTGTAGTAGCTGGCATTCTTCCATAGAGTTGGTCAATAAAAACATTGAATATTTTCATGCCAGACTGATTAAAACTAGGAACAAGGCCCTCAAAACGATTGTTCTCCAACAAAAGAGCATACAGGATGACTCATTGGTCCATCGAAATTTGAAGGGAATGGAGTCTATGAGTGTTCATTGTCCCTTCGAGCATTCACTATCTGAGATTGAAAAGATTGAGTGATAGGTTCTGTCATGCCATAACTGGACCCATTCCACTCTTCGACATCCCCAATTTTCCATAGTGCTCCACTTCACAACCCTGCTTTGCCAAAATGAAAAAACATGCTTATGGTTACAAACTTATTTCAAAAAGCCAATTATATAGTAAACAATCTACAACCATTACTGCAACAACAGATTGAATCTATCATAGACTGTAAAAACCGATCCTAGATGGAGTCTATGAGTGTTCATTGTCCCTTTGAGCATTCACTATCTGAGATTGAAAAGATTGAGTGATAGGTTCTGTCATGCCATAACTGGACCCATTCCACTCTTCGACATCCCCAATTTTCCATAGTTCTCCACTTCACAACCCTACTTCGCCAAAATGAAAAAACATTCTGATGGTTACAAACTTATTTCAAAAAGCCAATTATATAGTAAACAATCTATAGCCATTACTACAACAACAGATTGAATCTATCATAGACTGTAAAAACCAATCCTGGATATAATAAAATTTGGGTCTTTAAACATTCATCATATCCTAACAATGGCATTCCAAACATCTCTGAAATTCACTCAACATTACATAAAATCATCCCGAACCTCACGCAGAATTTATCATAACGACAAGATAACTAAATGCATATTGCCACCACATACAAAATAAAGACCCTAAATCGAAATCTAATAAATGTAGCCAACCTTTGGGCCGATAAGCTTCACCTTAGGGCCAAGAAGGGAAAAGTCTCAATGGCTACTAGTTCTCTGATGCAAAGACAACAATTCAAACAAACTTTGAATCTCCGATAGCTAATTGTTCTCAGATAGCTAATTTTTCTGCAATAGCTAATTTTTCTTAGATGCCACTATAACCGCCTAAACAAACTTTGAAACTCAGATTTTGAAGCTCCCACCAAATTACTAAATGCTTAGAGGGAAATTTAAAAACTCAAAATTGTGATCACTAAAAACGCGAGGAAACAAAGAGGGCATCTTAATTTGATGACAAATGGGTAATAAAAAAAATGAAGTAGGTTATAATAAGGAAAATATAACACATTATATGATTTTTAGGTAAATAAAAAAATTTTAGTCATACAAATATTTTAATTATTTTTCTTATTTTTTGCTTTGAAGAGAGCAACACAAATTTTAAGAAGGAAATATTTTTTTTATTTTTTTTTTGTAATTTTTTGCTTTGAACAAGGAGTACAAATTTTAAGAAGGAAGAGATCACACATTAGATTACTTTTAAATAGTTTTTCTTTTATTTATTCATTTTTGTAGTTTTTTTTCTTTTTTTCTATATTTTTATGTTTTTTATTGATTTTTATAGTTCTCTTTACTTTCTATGTTGCTAGGAAAATTTAGGCAAATATTCGAAAATCTCCCTAAGCTAAAAGCTATCAAAAAACTAATAGATGTTGATGTAGAGGCATGGAAATAGGTGTAGGTAGTGGGGCGTGGCGAAAACGAGGGTTTGGTGGCGGACAATGAACTCGAACCATGGTCTAGGTTATCATCGGTTTCCGACGATGGCGGCCTGCTCATCGACCTGGACTGACTTCGCTTACCCATGCCCTGCACTGTTTAGACTATCACTTGCTCGCTAACCAGGTGACCACCTCCGTTTCAGTCCATCCAGTCTGTTCTTTATTTTATTTTTTTGCAGTGACCTGCACTGCATTCCCTCTTGACCCGACATTTGTCAGTTGTGGTCTTGGGATGGTTATACATCTACTATCAGTTATCATGGAGGACGACGTCATTGATTACTCTAAGGACCCCTCTCCACTGGACCCCCACTGGACTATCTTCCCCTCACATCTACCAGTTATCTCCTCAAATATTTCGCTTAACATTCCCTCTACCCTAGTTGGGTCTTCTAGGGTTTACTCTGTCCTAGAATATCCTACTTTCACTTCTCTGGCTCTACAGACTCACCATTCTGGGTCATCCTCCTCTACCTTGCCATTTTCTGGTTGCTCGGATGTGGTGGATTTCCCACCTGGAACCGACCTCCCTCTATTATCCTCGGCCTCTCTTCAGTTCATTTATGCCTACCTCGACCCGCCTCATCCCTTGTATCCATCGCATCTACCATCATCCTCCTCACTTTCCCTCTCCCACATCCCACCACCTCCGGCATCTCAAGCCTTGTCGGCCCAGCCACTTGAACCTGTGGTCCCATTCCCCCCTCCTCCCTCCCATGACCCTCCCACATCTAGATGTTTTGTTGATTCATCTTCCCCCCAAATCAGTTTGTCTGGGAATCCTGGCTCGGAGGCTGCAACGAACCTGCCACTATCCCAGTGGGTGAGAACACCCCCCATTTGACCTGGGCACCTTGCAAAGCACTTCAAAGGGGTTAAAGTGGGAAATAAATAGATATCCCTCACTTTTGGGGTTGATATATAGATGGGAGAAGTTATGGATACATCTAACCGAGTTCTGGTTGGTCATGTTTGGGGACGGGCATACTTGGCAACGCGTTTGAAGCAGTGGGTGTTGGAGATTTGGGGTCAGATCCTCACAGAATTGTCGTCAGTGGTAACTCTCTCTCGAGGATGGTTCACATTGTGCTTTCAGAGGCCTGAGTTTATCCCATGGGTGTTATCAAAACACTAGCACATTGAATTGGCCCCGGTCCTCCTTAAGCATTGGAGCCCCCTCTTCAATCCTGAGCGTGAACACCTTGGGGTTGGACCCATCTGGGTCAGATTACCTAGACTCCCTCTACATTTTTGGTTAGAAGACATTTTCAAACAGATAGGGAATGCTCTTGGCAGGTATATGGACTTCGATAAATCCTACATGCTGACAGGCAACATGTCCATGGCGTGCATTTTGGTCTTCCTTGATACCAGAGAAGGTCTGGAGGAAAGCATGTAGCTGCATTGGCAGGACACTTGCAGGATTCATATATTGGACTATGAGGGAGTCCCTTACCGATGCAGGAGATGTCAAAAAATTGGACACCTCTATAAGGATTGTCCCCTTCTTGCATCCAACTCGGCTTTGGTCGCTCGGTCTGAACATGCTCCTGCAAATCCGAACATTGATCAACGAGGGAAGGCACCTGCAGGTCAGATGGTTGATCAACCTTTGGACACTCAGGCTACTCATGGCACAGACACTCGCAAGGAGAAATTTCATCCCCCATCCCCACATATCACCAAATCACGTGTGGCTGTGGCGGCAACTGCCTCTGATGCGGGTACTATCTCTAACCCTCCTCCTTTCCATATGATGTCATCTATTTCTTCTCCTAGTTTATCTATTTGTAATGTTGGCTTTGTGCAGTGTCCCCCTATTGTTTGCACTCTGATTACCACTGCAACTATTTACTCCCCCTACCATCTTTGGGATTGTGGACTCCCCCTCCCCTCTTGCACCATCTAATGAATCTATTTCGGGACATGGTTATTTCCTTCAATCTATATCTCGTATACCTTCAGGGGATGGTAGTGGCCTTGGCATTACACCTCATTTTCTTTGTTCTAAGTTGACCCAGGGTCGACAATCTAACATCTCCAAAACCATTATTTAGGCTGGTCTAGAAGTGACATCTGGGAGACAAATCCCCATTGATCAGGTCCTTAGAGCACTGACCTCCCCCCCCTTAGGGCGTTGGCTAGCCCTGCAAAGAAATTAGCCTTCTATCGTTTAATGGAATTGGAACCGATGGATATTATATTCTTATAGGAGACCCTTGCGACTGGTATGAAAATTGTTCCCACCCTTGAGGCTATGCTACTTGGATGGCACTTCACTACACTAGATGCTCGTGGGCGATCTGGGGGTTTATTGTTGGGGATTGACCTCAGATCCATTAGACTATTAAACTCCTGGGGGGGTGGGTTTCATCGGAGCAGATATTTACTCAGCAGAGCTTGGTAGAGAGCTGCAGATTTTCAATGTCTACGAACCCTGCAACAATAGGCTCAATTTCTGGTAGAAGATTCTAGACATGGAACAATTCCATGCTGAGAACATTATTATTGGTGGGGATCTTAATTTTTCTTTGGGACATGCTGAGTCTTGGGGCATGAATGCTCAACTGGACTCTCTATCAGATGGGATATTACATCTTATGGAGAATCAACTGCTGATTGATATCCCCTCGCCCAGCTTAAAGCCCACCTGGAGAAAACGAAGGACCGAGGATGCAGCATTAGCCAGAAGACTGGATTGGTTTCTGGTAAAGGAAGCACTTTTGGAACAATTACCCCTTTATCGACAATGGGTGGGATCCGGGGGGTTATCGAATCATCATCCCATATATTTGGAGATTGCTGGCGGTGTTAGAAAACCTAATGCACCCTTCAACTTCAACTCAACCTGGCTAAATGATGAGAGCTATATACAGTTGATTACTCAGACCTAGAAATCCATAGATGCTCAGTAGGGTTTAAGTGTCTCTGAGATTTTTGCAAACAAAATGGCAATCATAAAACATAAATCTATTAAATGGGCAAAGGATAAAAGGATCAAAGATGTGATGATACTGAGAGACACTGAACTGGAGATTGAACAATTGAATGAACCTGAGAGTTGTGGATTCACATGTGTTGATGCTAAAGAGCATTTGATTCAGCTTGAGATCAAGTGAAATCAGATCCTAAAAGACAGGGTGGAAACCTAGTGACTCAGAAGTAGGGCCATCTGGTTAAAGGAGGGAGACGAGAATACAAAGTTCTATCATCGTGTTGCAAATGGGCGCAAGGTCATCAACACCATCTGGCATCTCAAGGATGAGCATGGCACACAAGAAAATACCTTTCATGAATTGGCCAACCTTGGTATGTCTCACTTTGGATGTTTATTCAGAGCTCCCCCTAATGCAAACCTTGCTGATATTATCAAGGTAGCTGGATTATTCCCCAGATATGTCGATCAGGATGTCGGTGAAGATCTACTTAATCTTGTAACCATGGGGGAGGTAGAGGCTACTATTAAGTGGTTTAAGAAGGATAAAAGTTTTGGACCGGATGGTTGGTCAATTGAATTTTATATTTCATTCTTTGATATAATTGGACATGAGTTATTACAGGTCATCGAAGAGTGTTAGACTACTGGGCGAATGTATGATGCCTTCAATTCAACATTTATCGTTCTCATTCCCAAGTTGAATGACCCACAAAGTTTTGATGATCATAGACCCATATCCCTACGTAATTGTATATACAATATCATTTCTAAGATCATTGCAAATCAGCTCAAACCCATCCTATCTAAGCATATATCCTTGAAGCAATTTTCATTCCTTGGCCATCGACAAATTCATGAAGCAGTGGGAACTGCACAAGAAGCACTTCACTCTATCAAATCAAAGAACCTCAAAGGGATGATACTTAAAATTGATTTGGCAAAAGCATTTGATCACACTTTTTGGATATACATTCAAATGCTTCTTACGCATCTTGGCTTTCCTCTACTATTCATTCAATGGATTATGTGTTGCATTAACAATGTATCTTATAGCATTTTGATCAATGGATCTGCATCCTCTTTCTTTCATGCAGAATGAGGATTGAGACAAGGATGTCCACTCTCCCCCCTACTCTTCCTATTGATCATGGAAGGCATGAGCTGACTCATCACAGTGGATCGATTGCAGGGTAGACAGAAGGGCATCAAGATCACAAACAGTTGTATTCTCACCCATCTCTTATTTGTTGATGACATTCTTATTTTCTGAATGGATCCCTTGGGGATTCTACAGCTTTTGCTGTTGCATTCTATTTATTCTTTCATGCTACTGGGATGCACTGCAACAACCAAAAATCTACTCTATCCACTTATGGGTAAGAGAAATAATATTAGAGTGATAATATTTAAAAAATTTAGTCATAGGAGAAATAATATTAGAGTGATAATATTTTTAAGAAATTAGTCATAAGAGAAATAATATTAGAGTGGTATAATATTTTAAAAAATTAGTCATAATGATCCATATGCTTTGATATAAAATAAAATTTTAAAATGGAAATTTTTAAAATCTCTTGTGTAGTTATCTATTGTCAAGTAGAATATCACAATAATTTATGTCGGTAATGGTGTGATCATTTCTTTTATTTTTTTAAAGGAACTTTTTCCTGACCTACACCCCATCAAGCATAAATCATTTTCACATATACCTATTTTTGAAGTAATATAAATCATGCTATGGCTTTCCTCAAAAGAATTATCACCCATAGCCTTAGTGATAGTGTAAGGCTTGGGTCAAAGTGGTATGAGCTTCTTATAGGAATTTTTCAATTGCCCTTTAGGCAAGTCCAACCATAACTTGTCACCAACCTGAAACTTATGTCGAACCCAATGGATTGTGTATCTACTTGTACTTGGAGTTGGCAACTTTCTACAAAATATCATGAATTCATTGTTGAATTTGTCGAATATGTTCCTCAAAATTGGTTTCTTTACTTATCTCGTTCCAAGTATAGGAGGTATCTTCATGTGTTATACCATGAATATAGCTACATCAATTTGTGCCAATTGTTGGGACCCCAAGCACACCTGAAAAGGCTTGTGGCAATAGAAATATAAAGAGCTATGTCGAATTTATGTTGAAAATATGGAAGGATTTCAACACGTGTATGTGGATGCTCGAAATTGTATACTCTAAAGACATCTATAATAATCCTATTGACTACTACTTTCTATTTATCAATCTAGGGATGGAAGGTAGTGGATTTGGTCAAGATTGATGTCCATCATGGACCAAAGGTTAAACCAAAAAATACTAACAAACCTATTATACCTATCAAGAAATATGGTATTTGGAAACCCAAAGTGAACCAAAATATGTTCGAAGCAGAACTATGAGTGGATTTTGTTGCGACAATCTTCTTACAAGGTGCCAAAAATCCCATCCTAAGGAAGCAATCAACAACAACAAAAACACATTTGTTACCATGCTCGGTTGAGGGAAAACATGACATAAAATCCAGGGGCACTAACTCCCAAGGATTATCTAGAGTAGGCAAAGGCCTACAATTGGTGTGGATGGTCATTTCCTTTGGTAGAATATAATTCTTCCACTGCTTACAAGCTTTGGCAATAGAATGTAACTTGTTGTCATAGGTTGGGTATCTTTGAAACCCATCATAGTGTGTTTGGCTATGTTAGACACTACACCGACAACATGAATGATTGGCTCATAGGGTCCCTGTTGTGTAGCCATTCATCGAATAATGGTGTTGGAGAAAATATTGTTTCCATAAAGGAGAGAACCAGAAATAGGCTAGTGAACACCATCAATATCTATTGGAGGGGTTGCAATTAAAGCAATAATGAATACAAAATTTGTGGTCAATAAGATAGGGATCATCAAGATGTTGAGCCATCCAATGTAAAGATGGTTTTCAGTGCTAGTGATCTAGTCACATAAAAGATCCCATAAATTTGTGCTTTGGGATACCCCCAAGATTCCATAAGTAATCCAAAGTGAGAGGATTCGTTGATAAGGTGACAATGCCAACAACCCTGAGTTGACCCAAAGTGACACCTTGTGAGTCTTGCACAATTAGGGTGCCAATTTGAGCATCAAAAGGAGGCACAATTGCACAAGTGGCAACATCTCACATTTAGGGCACTTGGCCACAAATCTTTATGCATTTTTCCATTGAGGGTACCTTTAACATTTCCTAAGGCACAAATTACATATTTGGAGGAATTTTGGATGACTTGTCACATTCCACTAGCTTCATGCATGAAGAGGTGCTCCCATCCTTTAAGAATATTTTGGAGAATTTCATGGCATAGTCAAGGGTCACATGTATAAAAGAATAACGCCATAGTCAAGAATATGAAAATTGGCATTTGTATCACGTGGCGTAAAGGAGGACATAGGTGAAGAGTACTCCATTTAGAAACATCTAAAAGCTTGTTTATGTCCTCTTTCCAAAGAAGAGAAGATACCTTGTGAAAAAAGGCCCAAATTGCCAATGGAGGAAGATTAGGGTAAGGGTTACTTTTTCTTTCACATGTTGAGAGACATTATGTATTTTAAGGCATGTTTTGTTGTTGAGTTCACATATTTGGAAGCACAATTGCACAAGTAGAAACATATCACATTTAGGGAACTTGGCTACAAATTTGTATGCATGTTTTCTATTAATGGTATCTTTTACATTCCCTAAGGCACAAATCAAATATTTCACTGGCTTCACACATGAAGAGGAGTTCCCATCATTTAAGAATGTTTTGGAGGGTTTTCATGGCATAGTCAAGGGTCAAATTTACAAAAGAATAACTCCCAAGTCAAGAAGATGTAAACTATTTTTCCAAGGGATTGTTAGATGTGGCGGGCGTTATGGCATGTCAATATGTAAACTATGTTGCTTAGTTGTTTTATGGCCATGGTTAGATGTGACTTGGTAACTTGTAACTTGTTAACTGAGATAAGTTGAAATTGGACATGAGTAGCCTAAGATGAGTTATATTCAGTTCTTAGGTGAACAAGGCACAATATAGTTGTAGTAACCATAACTTGGTCAGGTTTTTGTAGTTGAGGCAAGACTTGGTTGGGTTCCCAAGTCCCAAAAAAAGTAAGGGTAGTTGTGAGGGCATGATAATTAAGGAGTGTCAGGGCGTGCCAAGGAATGAAAAGGCATGCTAACACATGCCAGACAGTTTCAATGCATGTTGAGGAGTGTTAAGGAGGTCCAAAACATAATAAGGGAGAACTAGGTCAGAATGCATGGAAATGGATGAATAAGAGCGTGTGCCAAGGAGTTTCAATTGATTCCAAGTGTCTCAAGGATAAAGTGTGTTAGGAGAAGGTCAAAATAATACTTGTAGGAGGCAATCCTATGGTTATAATAAGGGGTTGGACAAAGTAGTTTCAAACAAAGGGAGACTTTGGGTTGGGCACAACAATTGTTTTCCCAATGCCTTGGTTGGGTTCCCAAGTCGCAAAAAAAGAAAGGCTATCTACGAGGGAATGAAAGTTAGGGAGTACGAAGGTGTTTCGGGGAATGTCAGGAAGTACTAGCACATGCTAGATGATTCCAAGGTATTATAGGCATGCCAAGATGTGTCATGTACTAGGGTGTGGCGTGAACATGTGCGAGGGAGTGTGAGGACGAAGTTCCATGGAAACACAAGGGAGCAGCAATTTCAAATGCATGGAAATGAAGTGTCAGTGAGTTCTAGGTGTGCTAAGGAGGGAGTGAAAAGGTATGATAGGTAGTTCCAAGGCATGCTAGAATTCTAGGTAAGCATACCAAGATGTGTCAAGTGCCAAGGTGTGCCAATGTGTGCTAAGGAGTGTTAGGGAGTACCAGGGAAACACAAGGGAGCACTAGGTAAAAATGCATGGAAATGAATGAATAAGAGTGTGTGATAGGGAGTTTTAGCGAGTCCCAGGTGTGCTAAGGAGGGAGTTACATGGTGTGATATGCAACTCTAAGTCATGCTAGAGTGTCAGGGTGGCATGCATCCAATATATGCCAGGTGCCAGGGTGTGTAAAATGGGTATTGGGACCAACACTAGGTACCAATAGGTTCCAATTGCCAAGTGTCAATGCATTCTAAGTGCCAAATCTTCCTTCGTTTCTTCTCATCTAGTTTCCAATAAATTTAATATTAAACCATGCCAGAGCATACCAAGTCATCTCAATGCATGCCAAACATGTTAAGACTGGCCAAGTGCCAATGTGCGTCAGGGAGTGTGATGCATGATATGAAGTGGCAGAGCATATTGAAGAGTGCTAAGGTGTTCTAGAGAGTGCCAATGCATGCTAAGAAGTGTTAAGGAGTACTAGGAAAACACAAGGGAGCACTAGGTCAAAATGAATGGAAGAATGAATATGAGGGTGTGTCGGGGAGTGTCAATGAGTGCTAGCTGTCATGCCAAGGACGGGGTGACAAGGTATGCTAAGCACAGGTAAGGCATGCCTGGGAATATCAGGAAATGTCAAGAAGTGCTAGAATGTGCTAGGTAGTTTCGGGGTGTGCTAACATGTGTGAAATAGTGCCAAGGCATGCCAGGTGCTAAGACATGCTAGGATGTGCAGGGTGCCAGAGTATGCCAATATGCGTCAAGGAGTTTCAAGGAAACAAAAGGAATAACCAAGCTAAAATGCAAGGAAATGAACACATGAGAGGGTTAATAAGTTGGGACTTTATCTTTTTCAAAATGGGCATGCTAGGCACACTAATAATATGTTCCAATACATCCCAAGTGCTAATGTGTGCCAAGTGATAACGTTTTTCAATGCAATATTATGGCAAGGTGTTTGAGGGCATGCTAGGGACTACAGGGCATGCCAACACATGATAGGGGAGTGCTATGCTATTCTAGGGCATGCCAACATGTGCTTGGGCATCCTACTCATGGCAAGATGTGCCAGGTACAAATATGTTCCAAGTACAAATATGTTCCAAGACATGCGAGGTGCCAAGGAATGTTAGTGTATTGTTCCAAATCATTTTAAGGTGTGCCATGAGTGTTGAGGAGTGCTAGGTCTCTCTCATTGATAGAGTTGATAGAGCTTGATTATGTATTAAATAATATAGTTCCTACACACACTAGTGGAACTTTATTTAAAGGAAATTTGCTAGATAATAAACCTAATAGAGATGAATCATGTGTTGACTCATAGGAAAACTATATTCTTATGACTTGAGAGAAATGATACACACTAATTACTTCTTAACAAATTGACTGACTATTATAAGCATTATGAACTTGGACGCATAATGAAAAAGACTCCACAACAATGGTCTTAAATCATAATCTTTTGACAAAAAATATAGTAACAGGTATATAGCATCATAAAAAACTCATTGGAATGATCAATGATGATGAACATTTTTTGACCGTCACCAAAAGTAACCAAAAAGAGCATTGGTGAGGGTCAATAAAAGATTGTCACTAGAAGTGTCACCAAAGAGAGAATTAGTGATGGGCCTTTAACGACCCTCACCAAAAGTGTCACCAAAGAGAGAATTAGTGACGGGCCTTTAACGACCCTCACCAAAAGTGTCATTAAAAATGGCTTTGGTGACAAACCTTAAATGACCATCACTATATACACTTAGAACAACGATTTTTTAAAGACCGTCACCATATGCGATATTGGTGATGGACTTTAAAGGTCCATCACAAGAATGAAGCATCATCAAAAACTCATTGGAATGATCAATGATGACGAACATTTATTGACCATCACCAAAAGTAACCAAAAAGATCAATGGTGATGGTCAATAAAAGATTGTCACTAGAAGTGTCACCAAAGAGAGAATTAGTGATGGGACTTTAACAACCCTCACCAAAAGTGTCGCCAAAGAGATAATTAGTAATGGGCCTTTAACGACCCTCACCAAAAGTGTCATTGAAAATGGCTTTCGTGACAAACCTTAAAGGAACATCCCTATGTACACTTACAACAATGATTTTTTAAAGATCGTGACCATATGCGACATTGGTGACGGACCTTAAAGGTCCGTAACAAGCATGACCCTCACCAAAGAACCTTTTTCTTGTAGTGTCATTCAAAAAATACCTTCTCCTTTCTTGTACTATTCTACTCTTCAATTCATTGAAGATGAAGTTTAAAATTTCCCTGACCCTGTCATTCGATGGAGGAAATATTCCCATTTCGCTAAATGGGAGATGGCCACTAGTAAGTGTAGGTGGGGGACGATAAATTGATTGTTCTATAATCATAATAATATCTGCTTCTTGTACATCCTCCTCTTGTTCATCATCTACAAATTCTCCTCATGTTTCTTCCTGCTTCCTTCTTCTAATAGATTTTCCATTCTTCTTCAAAGTTTCCTCTTCTTTTCTCTTTCTCAGCTCTTCCTTTATTTTGCATATCTTCTCTTTTCTTCTTTCCTTATTCTTCTCCCCGTTTACATTCTTCCTATTGCTTGCACTCCTCTTCCTGTTTATGCTATTCTTCCTACCTCTATTATTCTTCCTACTACTTCCTCCATGCTTCTTCTAATTCCTTTGTTTTCCTCCTTGCTTCAATTGTGCCTTTGGTTTTTGGATCTTATTTGAATTTTCTACTCCTCTCTACTTCAGGATCTTGTATGATCTTCCTCTTTGGTGCATCAACACTAACTAGAGTAAGAAAATTATGTTGGTTCCCTTCTTCAACAATATATGGTATACGAGCTTTGTTAGAATGGCCTACATCATCATCTGGCCTAGTCCCTCTAGAATCATTGTACCAATTCTTCATCTTTTCCTCATCTTCCTAAGAGATAGAAACATAGGTCCAAACAAAATGTAACTTAGAACAATGTTGCTTGCATACTTCCCTATGGTCATATTGATGGAAACACATTTCACCAAACCTGAGGTGACTAAGTTCTACAAATTCTACTTATGCGGCCTTCAAACTCTTTAGCTCATAAGACCCCACTTGCAAGGGAAGGGGAGCCATGATGAGTTCTTCTTCTTATGCAATAAATGCGATGATCATGAGCAAAGCTAATATCCAATTTCCTGCATGACCACCTTGTTAGTCACATACTTAAGCAAAGGTGTGGTAAATTTTGGGATCCGAAGACTTTGATATAGGTGCCTTGAGAAGAAGTGAACCAATATGCCACTTCAATCACAACTACTTTGGCTTAATCTTCATGCAAGGAGCCACAACTTCAAAGATCATCTAGTAGAGCACAAAAAAGAGGTTCTCAACTAATTTTTCATGAACTCCCCAATAATTGACTTCTGAAAGTAGCTTGCAATAAATGTTGACATAGAATTGTTGTCAAGTCCACTTCCACTCTAGACCTATAAACTCATTTCTAGCACAGATTCCATCGAGCAAGTATGCTGACATAAATAATTAATGGTACCCACTCTGTGCATCCTTCTTTACCTTTGAGACATTTATCTTCAGTTGTTGGGATAAGATATCTTACCAATAGAAGATATTTCCTTTTGTAACCACTGAGTAATGCATGTAAATCCACCGTTCCTCGCAAAACATGGTGCTTTCTTGCCCATACAGTCTACAACACATAGTCATGAGGTATTGGTAGACTTTATTTTTTATTTTTTCTTGTAGATCCCCTTTGGCTTTTGGCATAATTTACCTGGTTCCTACCACCATGATCTGATCACATCCTTTATATTCAAAAGAGGCCAAACTGCATAATTCTTAGAATTCATATATTCTTCAAGATTTTATAGTTTATAGTATGAATGAATATCATGTGGTTGATATATCACAAGCTCTTTCCCCCTCACACTATTGAGAATCATTTTCTTGGAGTCTAGACCCTGCAATATCCATCCTATTTCTTTTGTACACAATAGCACCAAATATCTGAAAGAAACCTTGTGGAACCTAGATCCCATGATATTAATGTAAATCTATATGTCTTATAAATCCTCTTGGAACTCTTTCTTATTGAAAGAATATTTTATGATCTTCCATGTTATAGTGGTAGACTTGTTAGCTCTGCTACGTGCTCGCACATTTTTGAGGGTCAAATATGGCCAGGCTGTGCTACTGTAGTTCAAAGAAGACATGTATTGGCCATTCTCCTCGCTCCCCTCACTCTACCCACACCCTCATAATTCCCGCCATCTCGGTTCTTCCTCCAAAATTCATCATAAACCATATTTCCTAAGCCCCTGGGCACTAAGGTTGTCAACCGTCATATAACCGCGCACTTCCACACAGTTTTCCCCGTCACATCAATTGAACAAAACATATATGTTAGACCCCGTCGTCCGATCATTTCTGCCAAGTGATCCGACGTCATTCGCTGGTCCTGACCTCGCAAGCCGTGCACGCAATAACCCGTGGGAAAAGTGGTTTATACCTTGTCACATCCACCACGTGTCGCCCTCCTACTGTAATCACTAGTTGTTGTACGAATACCACCACACACCAAAAGCGGTGCAATAATTATTGCCATCCGCCCAAATCCACTTTCCTGGCCGTTAAATTCCCTGCAGCTTCCACACCTGTCGACCGTTGGATCTTCCCGCCCGAGATCCAATGGCCTACGATCTCCCTACTCCCCTATCTTCCGATATCTTCTGTAGACTGATCTCCGTCATCCATATATGTGATCCGACGGCTCATAGTCGTTCCGCCCCACGTCTTCCCATCGCCTCCCGCCATGAGATCTCAGCCATCTATCAGTTCCATCCAATGGTTAACATTCACTCCTAGCCCTTCGTTCATTTTCCATGCAGTCATTGTGTTTTGGCCTATCTTGTGCATCCGAAGGAAAAAGGCGATCAACCACCAGTACCCTGTGTAGTTATTCTTCAACAACTGCATTCAAGAGCATTATGGTCGAAGGACGAGAAGGACACACCTCGAGCAGTTGAGTTCATTTATCAATCGTGGAACTTCATCCAAAGGACACTCCACCTGTTCAAGAAGTACAACAAAACATTCATAAAATTAATTTTGTTCATTAAAACAGCAGATCATAGCAGATATTCATCTCAGATAGTTAATGTGGTTGGTGGTCCATTATGACCCCTCCACGCATAGGATAGCAGATATTTTTGTGAACAACCTCTATATATATCTAGAACTCAGAATGTAATAGGGTTGATGGTTTTGGTTTTGATGTAAGATTCAACTTCTGGAGACTGTAACTACTGTGATACCTGCAGCATCTGGTCTTCATTTTAAGCTAATACAAGCTTCTTTTGTTGTTAATTTCTCACTTTCCACTTCCTATTTGTTCTAGGTTGTGCCTGTTATGCATTTATTCATGTGCTCTTGATATTTAGCATTAGAGGGGCTGTCATCCCACCTTTGAGTTAGAATCTTGTATGTATTATTGAATGTGTTATGCAGGTTTCTGTTGTTTTAATACCAGAGAGTTGTCATCCTGTCTATGTATTAAGAAATAGATTTGCAGACCTTTTACTGGTTGTAGCTGGCCATCACAGGGCCCTGTGCATCTGCTGGTGTGGTCAGTATTCTCCATATTCATTTAATCCTCAAACTATGAGTAATTGGTGGTCTAAAGCCTTGTAGTCTGGGGGTGTTCACCCATGTCTAGAGTCAAGCATAGTAGAAGTGGTTATCTGGCTTGAATATGCATCATACCTTCCATTCATCCATTTCCAACATTTTGTTGAGTTTGTAATGTTCCCTAGCATCTCTGAGATACAACCTAGGAGAGTTTCTTGGGGTGATAACATTAATTGGCGTCGTTGTCGAGGAGAGGATATTGAAGCTCAGCTTCCCTGGGAGACGAGAGAGTTCCAGATTTTGATGATAAACAAGGTCTGGACACATTTCTGGTTGTAATCATCTATCTGGTGACTCCACTAGAGGAAGACCAACCTTTGGTGACTCCACGTTATAGTCCTGGCTCAGTTTGTGAGACATACTCGAAAAAATCCTCAGAAATCACCAGCCGAACTAGTGCCTAACCCTGAGAAGATTGTTAAGCAGAAGAAAACTTCACAGAAAGGAGCATCATGATTAGGTAAGCCTAAGAAATCTTATGTATCTCTACGAGAGGAGGTTATAGTTGATAATGTATCATTTGAAGAATTAGAGCCTAGTATTGCTAGTGAAAGATTACCTGCAGAGATTCATACAGCTCATTGCGCTGCTAGTTCCCCTTTGGATCTCAATCCAAAGAAAGATTCCCATTCAGTCCATAATATCCCTTTGTCATTACCATCTGTTTCATTATTTCCTACTATTCAATCTGCTACTATCCTTCCACATATCCCAGTCATGGCAGGCCAGCAAGCACCAACGAAGATGGAAAGAATCATAGCCGCTAGGTATGGGCCGTTAATTTTGCCTGTTCCTTTAAATGCCATGCGTGCTGGAGAGTATCAGAAATACATGCCTAAGTTCACTGGTACAGATGGAGTAACAGCAGAAGAACACCTTGAAGCTTTTTATAGTTATGCTGATAACTTAGATATTAGTGAAAATGATGTGTGGATGAGAGTTTTTGTCCAGAGCCTTGATGGAAAGGCTAAAAAATGGTTCAGAGAATTGATCCCTAGATCTATTGCTGATATTGAAGCCTTAGATGATGCATTTTTGAAGCACTGGGGAGATAAGAAGGACTTGTTGTATTACCATACTGAGTTTGGTAACCTGAAGAGAGAAAATGGGGAAACTTTGCCTAATTTTAATAAGAGATTCAATAGTATGTATAGTAAAATACCAGCTGAGGTAAAGCCAACTCCCACATCAGCCAAACTCACCTATGCCAATGCTTTTGACTCTGATTTCTGCCTATTACTAAGAGAAAGAAGATGTGCTACTCTGTCTGATATGCAAGATGCAGCACTAGAAGTAGAATCTAATATTATGGCTGCAGAAAAGCTTAAAAGTCATGCTGACAGAAGAAGGCGAGGAGGTGAGGCTTCTTCTTCCTCTGCCTCATTTTCAGAGCCTAAACTAGACAAACTGACCAAAATGTTAGAGTCATTAGCTACTGAGATATCTAAGTTGAAGGTTGAGCAGAACTCAGGGAAAGCAAGAAATCAAGGCACATTTGCTCCTAGAAACCCAAATCCATTTAGAAAAGCCAATGAGCAATTACAAATCATTCAAAGGGGTAAAGAAACAAATGAAGAACATAAAGTTAAAATTCCCTTCCAAAATGTAGTCATGGAGGAGGAACAATTTGAAGATGAGGATGAAATACACTGCATGGAAGATAAAGGCAGTGCTGCTTTTTTGACATAGGCTGCATATAAACAAACATTGTTGCAGGACCAAGATAGTTTTGAATGGGACAGAGAGGTTGTTCTACAGATTGAGGAGTAGCGAAGATACAATCTGAGGTCTAATGAAAACAATGTCAAGGAGAATCCTGCCCAAAGAGCTGTTGTCCAAACAAAGTCTCAGAATATCAAGCAGAGAAAACTAGCAGCTGATCCAATCATCCTCAAAGCACCAGTTCAAGAGGTAAGAGGTTCTGATAAGTCCCCTTCCCCTTTCAGTCTTGAAGAAAAAGTCCAGAAGTTAAAAATATATGTACCTCTGTTAGAACTTGTGAAGAGTGAAGTGTTTAGAAAGCCTATCCTTGAAGCCCTTGAACTGAAAGCCACACAAACCTCCACTGACTCTGTCAATTTGCAAGATGATAAACCTGCAGTTGTGCTGAGCCCAATGACCGAACCTGCTGATGATAATTCTCCATCTTTTTATGTCTCCTTGACCATTCATGATAAAATCCTCCACAATTGCCTGCTAGACACAGGGGCTAGCCACAATCTGATGCCAAAAGCTGTCATGGAAGAGTTAGGCCTTGATATCACCAGACCATATCATGATTTATTCTATTTTGATTCAAGGAAGGTGAGATGCCTAGGATTGATCAAAGACCTAGCCTTTACCCTAACTCAGCTGCCCATGAAGAGTATGGTGATGGACATTGTGGTAGCAGATGTCCCTCCTAAGTTTGGCATGCTACTGTCCAGAGGATGGATTAAGAGACTAGGTGGGACATTACAGAATGATCTATCTTATGCCACTGTCCCAGTTTTTGGAGGAGAAAGCAGGAGATTATACAGAGAAGCACAGCTGGCATACATCATCAGTGATGAGAGGAATCCTACAAATCATCCTATTTACGATGTGGACACTGATTTTGGAGCATGTATACTCCAAATAGAAGAATCTCAGAAGGCCTCAATGCAGATCAGGAAACCAATAGCTCAAGCCGAACAAGAGTAAGGAAGTCAAGTTTGGGAGATGTTCTTTGATGGAGCATGTTCCAGGGATACTGCAGGAGCAGGAGTGGTGCTGGTATCTCCAAAACAAGAAAGCACACAGTTGTCTTTTAAGCTGGCATTTCGAGTCACAAGAAATATAGCAGAATATGAAGCTCTGATATTGGGCTTGAATGCAGCAAAGGACAGAGGAATCAAGAACATTAATGTGTTTGGAGATGCTGATCTAATCATTCAACATGTAAACAAAACATTTCAAGTGAAGCACCCAAGGCTGAAAGCATACAGAGATGAGGTATGGAGACTCAAAGAATCTTTTGATAGTTTTTATATCTCATATATCCCTAGAGCCAAAAATCAGCTTGCTGATTCTCTTGTTGTTTCTGCTAGCATGTTCATCCCTCCCATACCTCCCAGACTAGTTTATGAAGTCCAAATGAAGTATAGACCATCCTTGCCTGATAATGTCCAGCATTGGAAAGTTTTTGAAGATGATGATGAATTGAATAGGTTCCTACAAGTCATTGATGAATTTTCTGAAATTCAAATTGACCAAGAGAATGAAGCCTTGCAAGAAAGCCCAAAAGCACAGCTTAGAAACAAAATTGGCAAAGATAGCATTGTCCAGCTTCCCAGTAATCATATACCTAAGGGTCTAATTCCTTTAGAAAGATTGTTTGACCAGAATGATGTGCCTTACAAGGCTGCTCAAAAAGAAGACTAATCTGCAGTCTGTAAGCATGATATAGAGAGTCCAGGTCAGCCTAGATACATAAATCTGTCTACTCATTTTTCTGTTGACCAATCTGCCGAATACTGCAAATTAATGAAGCAATTTGTTGATGTCTTTGCCTGGGAATATAGTGACCTGAAAACATACGACAAAAGTATCATCCATCATAAAATCCCTTTGGAGAAAGACACTATTCCTTTCAAACAGAAGTTGAGACCAATAAATCCTATGCTCCTCCCTCTAATTGAAAAAAAATTAAAAAGTTGTTGGCTGCCAAAATCATAGTCCCTCTCAGATATTCCAAATGGGTCGCCAATCTAGTAGTGGTGAGGAAGAAAAGTGGATAAATCAGACTTTGTGTTTATTTCAGAAACTTAAACAAATGCTCTAAGAAAGACAATTATCCCTTACCCAAGATGGAGCATTTGCTATAAAAAGTCTCAGGAGCCAAAGTGATTTCTTTTATAGATGGATTTTCAGGCTTTAATCAGGTTGTTGTGCATCCAGATGACCAAGAAAAGACTGCATTCACCACTCCTTGGGGCACGTTTATGTATGCCAAGATGCCTTTTGGATTGATGAATGCTGGAGCTACATTTCAGAGAGCTATGGATATAGCATTTGTGGGAGAGAAGGATAAATTCGTCCTTATCTACCTTGATGATATAACAGTATACTCCAGCATCCATCAAGACCACTTGCAGCATTTGAAGAAAGTGTTTTTGAAGTGCAGAAGGTTTGGAATTTCAGTCAATCCTGAGAAGTCACAAATTGCTTTAGAAGAAGGCAAGTTATTAGGACATATTGTTTTCGCTGCAGGTGTCTGAATTGACCCAGAAAGAGTCAAAGCAATACAAACTTTGTCTGTCCCGAGATCAAAGAAGGATATCCAGTCCTTTCTGGGCAAGATTAATTTTGTGAGGAGGTTTATCCAAAATTTTGCAGAACTTGTGAAGCATATTACCTCCATGTTGAAAAAGGGGTCGGAAATCAAGTAGACAGATTCAGCAAGAAAATCCTTTGAGTCCATTAAAAAGGCTATTATGCAGGCTCCCACT
Source organism: Pinus tabuliformis (assembly GCA_031772625.1). Classification (NCBI taxonomy): domain Eukaryota; kingdom Viridiplantae; phylum Streptophyta; class Pinopsida; order Pinales; family Pinaceae; genus Pinus; species Pinus tabuliformis. Next base: position 1,331,799,514 of record CM062818.1, read on the forward strand.
TTAATAAGTCCAGATTACAACAAGGAGTTCCATATATTTTCATTTTCTTCGGAAGACACCCTTGCAGCAGTTTTATTGCAAGCAGATGAAGAAGGCTCAGAGCATCCAGTGGCATTTTTCAGCAAGACATTAAGGGATGTTGAGCTAAGGTATGACATTATTGAGAAACAGGCATATGCTCTTATCAAATCTTTAAAATCTTTCAGAGTTTATATTTTGCATTCCAAGATAGTTGTATATGTACCCTCTACTACAATAAAAGATGTCTTAACACAACCTGATGCTGATGGAAGAAGGGCTACATGGATTGCAAAATTAATTGAATTTATTGTAGAGTTGAAGCCCACCAAGCTTGTCAGAGGTCAGGGTCTTGCCAGACTATTAGCTGAAGAGAATTGCAAAACATTGGACATTAATCTCATGAGCACAAATATAGAAAATGGTCAAACAGAAGAAGAGGAAACAGCTGAACCAGAGAGAAAGCAGTCAGTGGCCGAAAATCTAGCTTCTTGTGATTGGTATTCTGTAATTGTTAAATTCTTGCTCAAGCTAGAAATCCCTTCCAGCTCTACTCAAAGTCAAGCCAGAACAATTAAGCTTAGAGCAGCAAAATATTACATTATTGAAAATCTACTCTATTGGAGGGATCCATCTGGAGTGCTTTTGAGGTGCCTGGACAAAGAACAATCATTGGAAGTCATGCAGCAGTTTCATTCCAGCATGTGTGGCGGGCACCATTATTGGAAAACTACAGCTCACAAAATCCTCAGAGTTGGGTACTACTGGCCCACCTTATTTTCTGATGTATTTTCATTTGTTAAATCTTGTGACAGGTGCCAAAGATTTGAAGGGAAACATGAACTGAAGTCCTTGCCCTTAAAACCAATACATGTAAAAGGACCATTTCAGCAGTGGGGCTTGGATTTCATTGGAGAAATCAATCCAAATTCCAGTGGCCAACACAGATGGATATTAGTAGCCACTAATTACTTCACTAAGCGGATTGAAGCAATCCTGACCAAGAAGGCTGATCATAATGTGGTCATGAAATTTTTAACAGAGAATATCTTCACCAGATTTGGTTATCCACATAAATTAGTGATAGATAATGTAGCAACCTTCAGAGCAAAAGAATTGGTGGAAATGTGTGATTCGATGGGTATTAAGTTGGTTCATTCCACCTCATATTATCCTCAAGGAAATGGTCTAGCAGAATCCTCTAACAAAATTCTGATAAGGATAATATAAAAGTTGTTGGAGGACAACAAAAGGAATTGGGATTCTAAGCTCAAATATGCACTTTGGACTGACAAAGTGACCATTAAGAGATCCACAGGGAATTATCCATTCAAGCTGGTGTATGGCACAGAGGCGGTATTTCCAATTCAACTTACCCTCCATGTGGCAAAGTTCCTGTAACAAGAACAGAATGAGGAAGAAAATTTGGTAGAGAGAATCACAGATCTAGCAGAGGTACATCAAATCAGAGAATAGCTGGTGGAAAAAGTTGCAGCACATCAGAAAAAGATCAAGGAAGCTTTTGACAGAAAGACAAAGGCAGATTGTTTTCAGGTTGGAGACTTGGTTTTGAAGTGGGATGCACTAAAGGAGAAGAAAGGCAATCATGGGAAATTTGATGCTTTCTGGACAGGGCCTTTCGTTATTTCTCAAATACAAGGGAATAATACCTTCCTACTGCAAAGTATGGGAAGAGAAGCGGTTTTTGATGGCCCAATTAATAGGCGTTTTCTCAAAATTTATGATGTTTAAGGTCCTTTGGCCTTAAAGTTGTAAATATTCTATTTTATCAGCTTTAGTGTAGGCTCAGACAGACTCCATGCCCAATGGAACACTAGGAATTTTGGTTAATTTATTTTCATAGGAAGGCATTGATCTACAGGTTCTTGAGACCTCACAGGGAGGATCTCATCCCTAGAAGGAGCCAGTGTTAGATCTTCTACATGCTCACACATTTTTGAGGGTCAAATATGGCCAGGTTGTGCTACTGCGGTTCAAAGAAGACATGTATTGCCCATTCTCCTCGCTCCCCTCACTCTGCCCACACCCTCATAATTCCTGCCATCTCGGTTCTTCCTCCAAAATTCAACATAAACCATATTTCCTAAGCCCCTGGGCACTAAGGTTGTCAACCATCATATAACCGCGCACTTCCACATAGTTTTCCCCGTCACATCAATTGAACAAAACATATATGCTAGACCCCGCCGTCCGATCATTTCTATCAAGTGATCCGACGGCATTTGCTGGTCCTGACCCCGTAAGCCACGCACGCAATAACCTACAAGAAAAGTGGTTTATACCTTGTCACATCCACCACGTGTCACCCTCCTACTGTAATCACTAGTTGTTGTACGAATACCGCCGCACACCAAAAGCGGTGCGATAATTACCGCCATCCACCCAAATCCACTTTCTTGGCCGTTAAATTCCCCGCAGCTTCCATGCCTGTTGACCGTTGGATCTTCCCGCCCAAGATCCAACGGCCTACGATCTCCCTGCTACCCTATCTTCTGATATCTTCCGTAGGCTGATCTCCGTCGTCCATATATGTGATCCGACAACTCATAGTTGTTCCGCCCCACGTCTTCCCATCGCCTCCCGCCATGAGATCTCAGTCATCCGTCAGTTCCATCCAACGGTTAACATTCACTCCCAGCCCTTCATTCATTTTCCATGCAGTCATTGTGTTTTGGCCTGTCTCGTGCATCCGAAGGAAAAAGGCGATCAACCACTAGTACCCTGTGCAGTTATTCTTCAACAACTACATTCAAGAGCATTATGGTTGAAGGACGAGAAGGACACGCCTCGAGCAGTTGAGTTCATTTATCAGTCATGGAACTTCATCCAAAGGACACTCCACCTATTCAAGAAGTACAGCAGAACATTCATAAAATTAATTTTGTTCATTAAAATAGCAGATCGTAGCAGAGATTCATCTCAGATAGTTAATGTGGTTGGTGGTCCATTATGACCCCTCCACGCATAGGATAGCAGATATTTTTGTGATCAACATCTATATATATCCAGAACTTAGAATGTAATAGGGTTGATGGTTTTGGTTTTGATGTAAGATTCAACTTCTGGAGACTGTAACTACTGTGATACCTGTAGTGTCTGGTCTTCATTTTCAGCTAATACAAGCTTCTTTTGCTGTTAGTTGCTCACTTTCCACTTCCTCTTTGTTCTAGGTTGTGCCTGTTATGCATTTATTCAAGTGCTCTTGATCTTTAGCATTAGAGGGGCTGTCATCCCACCTCTGTGTTAGAATCTTGTATGTATTATTGAATGTGTTATGTAAGTTTCTGTTGTTTTAATACCAGAGAGCTGTCATCCTATCTGTGTATTAAGAAATAAATTTGCAGACCTTTTACTGGTTGCAGCTGGCCATCACAGGGTCCTGTGCATCTGCTGGTGTGGTCAGTATTCTCCATATTCATTTAATCCTCAAAATGTGAGTAATTGGTGGTCTAAAGCCTTGTCATATGGGGGTGTTCACCCATGTCTGGAGTCAAGCATAGTAGAAGTGGTTATCTTGCTTGAATATGCATCATACCTTCCATTCATCCATTTCCAACATTTTGTTGAGTTTTTAATGTTCCCGAGCATCTCTGAGATACAACCTAGGAGAGTTTTTTGGGGTGATAACAAGACTTGTCCATGAAACACTTGGTATCTTCCATGATAGGTGCTCCCGATTTAGACGTTTTCATAACACCTTCAACACTACTTTCGGTGACCTCCTTAGTTAGTGTTTGTCTTGGGACTAGAGGCATTTTGTTAGTGGAGGATGAGAGACTAATACGATCTTGAGTGGAAACACCTAGAATTGGAGATGCACTCATGGCAACACAAATTCAGTTCCACAGAAAATCACCTATTCTATTAAGCTATCAAATGCAAAGGAAACCAATATGAGAGATTTTTTTTTGCATTGTAGTGTTGGCATTGATTTCAACAGTTTGGATAGTGTTGGCATTGATGTCAACAGGTTGAAGATCCTTTTGTTGGTGCATGCATGAGTGATGAGTGTATGGTCATGGACTGATCATCTTGTCAGTTGCCATTGATGTCAACATAGTGATGACTAGACCAAGTGGTCACTGACTTGGAGATGAATCCTCATGTGTGATTAGTTTGAGGATGGCATGTTGTGACTATAGATGTTGTTGTTGCAAGAGGATGGTGAGTTGTTCATGATGTTGTGTTGTAGCTTGGATATGCTTCTACTATGGGAGGATGTTGGAGTGCTGCTATAGTTGTTGCATATGTCTCTATATGTCTTAGAGACATTGGTTTGCTGCCTCATGGGTTCAGTTGTATGTTGCTTGTGTTAGAGGTGCTTCCACCATTGATGGAGGTAGTTGTATGACTTGTGGTTTCTTCTATAGAGGATAGAGATTATTTTACAGGTGATGGAGATGGGGTTGCAGGTGTTAGAGTTGTTGAGGCTACTACTTGAGGAACTGGAGGAGTTGTTCTTGGTCCTAAAGTTGGCAGAATAAATATAGCATGTCATACACTTGTTCCTTGCCTATTCATTAGTTGTGTACATGTTCCAAAGGCTTGGAGGAGTGTAAAAGAGTAGAGTAAGATTTTCTAGTAGGTTGCAGAGTTTTAGGGCTGAAGGAGTCATGTTTTTATTGAGTCTAGGCCCCAGATGCATGCACAGAGGCTTGTGGGAGCAGCTGGAAGCCCAAATCACATGCAGGGTAAGCTCAAGGGAGCGTCTAATGCCCCAGTGACATGAAAAGTTGTGTCATGGAAGCATCCATGTGTTTTTTGAGTTTAACTCCTCATTCCTTGTGTTGTTGAGCTAATTTTCAACTTGTGATAACTTCCTTAATAAAAACTTTTCGATTTATGGTCGAAAAAGTTTGTTGGACCTCCAAAAGTTGATCAAAGTTGAAAAGATAAAAAATTCTAATGGACTTAGTGGTTGATTAGGTCATTGAGTTGAATTCGGATCAAATCAAGCATGTGAACATGATTTTTGAGCTCAGTAGCTATGAGTGATTATTGAGTTGAGCACTTGAGTTCCTCTACATATTGGAGAAAGCTCATGGTGATTTAGTTGATTATTGAGTTGAATTGTGAAGAATGTGAGTGTGGAGAAGAGTCTGCAAGCCACATGTGTCTCATAGTAAGTAGATTTTATGAGTTAGTTTGCACTTGTAAAAAAAATGAGCTGAAGTATGTTTCAAGCATTTGTTTGAGTAGTTGAGTGATAAGTTGTAGTGTGTTTTGATACAATTATTGGTGACTTTATTGTTTCTTGTGGAGTATTGGAGTTTGGAGATTCAATTTTTGTGTTTTTTGCTTTGATGATACATTTTTGTAGAGCTCATGTTGAGAAATTCTTGGTTCTAGTCTAAAAATATATGAAACAAGAACCACATAGAGGAGAAGAGTGGGTGTTGGAAATAATACTAAGAAGGGGGGGGGGGGGGGGGGTGGGGTTGAATCAGTATTATTCAAGTCAATAATCTTTTATCTTTTCATACTCAATTTATATATGCTACTTCAATGAAGGTAACCCACATGTACATGCAATTGTGTTTAAGGAAACTAACGTATATCCAGCAAACTAATGATTTAGTTAGTTCATCATATATTGATCTTTAATCTGTGCATCAGTGCTTTATTAAATAGTAAACAGTAACCATGTGCAGTTAATATAAGAATGAACCATCACACATAAGCAACACACATGAACACCAAGATTTAAGGTGGAAACCCAATGTGGGTGAAAACCACCTGGTGTTGTCGTCTATGTCTTCTTTTAATAATAAGAAAATATGTTTACAACATTGTACTGGTGCAGACTCATACTAGTACGTAGGCTTCTACCTGCAAAAGGTTACTACCTTTTCTCATTATCTAGCTTCTACTGGAAGGGAGCTACAACCCCCTAGCTCTTGTACTAGCCGATATGTTTAATAGTACGTAGGCACCGACCTACAGAAGGCTACAACCTTCTCTATTCCTCCAGGGACCATGTTTCATAAATTTTCAGACTGGATACTCCTAGTACACAACAATACATATGAAGGCCTCATTTCACCCAATTTTCATACTGGACCCATCAACAACATTAAAGCTCAAAACTAATCACCATTGTAATACAACTATCAAATACATCTGCATCAACTAATCACTGAAACTCAATCATCACTATTTGAATCAACCACAGCTGAATCAATCACTGACAACCTCTGAACCTCTAACAAAACTGAATCAACTATCCATTTATACTTAATCAATTTCAACAAGTCCACTGGAACAAATAGATCACTGTAACCAGTACACATATGTCAACCCAGAACACTGCATCATTATTCAGAACTAGATGTAAACTCAAAAACATGCATCAGAGTGTATATTCAACTTGGAAGAGCCTAACCAGCGTGTATACGCAACTTCATCAAAGTGAACCAGCTTATAGATCTTCAAATACTTATAACTTCAATGCACTTCCTGACTTCAGACATACCTAGATCATCATATATAAAGGATAAAACATGTGTTAGTAATCAAATATAGCCCATCAGATCACATAATGATAAGTCATTATGATCCTACTCCATCGTTAGATCTCATCCATCATTACTGAAGCAAATCACACTCAATCAATCTGAACACTATCACCAGAATGCAGCAACCAGAACCTAGAACTCTACAACAACAAGCAGCAACAACTAAAACATTTTATAAGGTATAAGCTACTTTCATGTGTCGAACATGCGTGTATACGCGCTTTTCTCAAAGCCAACCAGTGTATACATCTGCAAATCTTAATTCATAATTCTACAGCTATTCCAGACTTCAGTTATACCCAGATCATAACATTTACAGAGTAATACATGCATCAGATCAAACCTTATAAAGATAGTTCATTTCAAGCCTTAAGATCCCGATCCATCATTAGATCTTAACCGCTAAGGTTCCTCCTTGGTTCAGATCATGCTGAGCATCATAAACACATAACCTGCATACTGGATCTTACACTTTATCAAATATTCAATACTTGTTTACTCTAGCCCAATGATCTTCTCCTCCTTCTATATTTTTAGGCCTTTCTCAATACCATATCCCAAAACCACTTAGGACCAATACCTTGGACCAAATACCTAGGTTCAATACCTCGGACCAGTTACCTTGGACCAATACCATGGATAAAAATACCATGGACCAAATACCTCGGACCAAAAAACTTAGTCTTCCTAGGTATACGTGCTTTTCCTTCTATGAAAGTGCATGTGTACGTTATATGCACCTTTTGTTTTGTTAACCTACGTGTATATGCAGTTTGGTCAAGGTGAACCTACGTATACCTCTCTTCCTTCATTCTTTGTGGTCTGAACTATATTTCTTTGTTGTTGTCATGTTGTACTGTGATCTTTCATCTGAGTGAGTTTCCTTCTAAAATAATTCCATGAAACTGCCCTGCATTTCATCACATCTGTAAACATTACTGTCATGCATTCTGTCACATGTGATATCTCTTCTGTAGAGCCATCTAGTTACCATATACAAGTGAGTTGTTTTGATACAAGTGGGTTGCCATCAAGTACAACACATGCATCATAATGCCAACAATCTCCCCCTTTGGACTTGATGGAAACCATGCTGGTGTCGATTACTCCAAGCTGTAGAAACTGTTAGAGATAAAAAGAAACACCAAAATACTCTCCCCCTTTGACATCAAGGGCAAAGGGCAGACTAGGATATTCTCCCCCTTTGATATCAAGGGGAAAGGGTTGACCAAGAAGAAGACTTCCATATCTGAACAGCTGAATATAAGCATTGATCATGCTCCCCCTAAGCACATGCTGAATTTTCTAATTAAGCTCCCCCTTTGTACATGTTGAGATGCACTATATCATCCATTCTCATCCTGAGCTCATGCAGAGTCCGCAAATATTTTCCAATAGAATAACATGACTCTATCACTCGACTATGTGAGTTTGACCTTCCTATCACCAATGACTCATACATACATCCATCTCCCAATCAAGTGGGGATATACCAAATTTGACTCATCCTCCAAACCAAGTGGGGATATACCAATTGTTTATACATGATAGAAATTACATCATATAACTAAAAAGGGACTCATCAAAAGACTACGACAGACAGAGACAAATTATTACATCATGGGTCTTTATATGCCTTTTATATTGAATGATATACATGAAATTTATAACAGAGACTGAATGTCTAAAGAATACCATGATAGTCATCGACAACTATCATACACCATGCATGATCTGCACCATAAGCATCTGTCAGCGTCCAAACCAACAACCTGCATATGTTCATTAAGATATGAGTGTAAATATCATCAACCTATGACAAAGTATGTTTGCATATAGATAGCAACTCATCCTCTTGATCTCATCAAGATCAACTTGCTTCGTTTCCTTAGTAGAAAGAGCCTTATCATAACCTTCCTTGAATCAACTCAGCATATGTCATATCTCCAAGTAGTAGCACAAAATCATTCACATCATATCGTATGTATGTGAAAAAACCATAGTCATCATCTATGATCATACTGTCATCATCAAGAACTGCATGATCTATCCATAAGAACCTTCATGTATCATCACTAGGGAACATCCCACATCTGATAAGCATCAACCATGATAATCAACATATGTGAGTATCAACCTATCATCATAAGGTAAGAACTCATCATCATTATGTGACTAAATAAGCCATGTCTTTGAATATCCATGTATTCAAATAGCTATGTCTTATCATACTCAATTTATATATACTACTTCAATGAAGGTAACCCGCATGTACATGCAATTGTGTTTAAGGAAACTAACGTATATCCAGCAAACTAATGATTTAGTTAGTTCATCATATATTGATCTTTAATCTGTGCATCAGTGCTTTATTAAATAGTAAACAGTAACCATGTGCAGTTAATAACAGAATGAACCATCACACATAAGCAACACACATGAACACCAAGATTTAAGGTGGAAACCCAATGTGGGTGAAAACCACCTGCTGTTTTCGTCTATGTCTTCTTTTAATAATAAGAAAATATGTTTACAACATTGTACTGGTGCAGACTCATACTAGTATGCAGGCTTCTACCTGCAAAAGGTTACTACCTTTTCTCATTATCTAGCTTCTACTGGAAGGGAGCTACAACCCCCTAGCTCTTGTACTAGCCGATATGTTTACTAGTACGTAGGCATCGACCTACAGAAGGCTACAACCTTCTCTATTCCTCCAGGGACCATGTTTCATAAATTTTCAGACTGGATACTCATAGTACACAACAATACATATGAAGGCCTCATTTCACCCAATTTTCATATTGGACCCATCAACAACATTAAAGCTCAAAATTAATCACCATTGTAATACAACTATCAAATACATCTGCATCAACTAATCACTGAAACTCAATCATCACTATTTGAATCAACCACAGCTGAATCAATCACTGACAACCTCTGAACCTCTGACAAAACTGAATCAACTATCCATTCATACTTAATCAATTTCAACAAGTCCACTGGAACAAATAGATCACTGTAACCAATACACAGATGTCAACCCAGAACACTGCATCATTATTCAGAACTAGATGTAAACTCAAAAACATGCATCAGAGTGTATATGCAACTTGGAAGAGCCTAACCAGCGTGTATATGCAACTTCATCAAAGTGAACCAGCTTATAGATCTTCAAATACTTATAACTTCACTGCACTTCCTGACTTCAGACATACCCAGATCATCATATATAAAGGATAAAACATGTGTTAGTAATCAAATCTATCCCATCAGATCACATAATGATAAGTCATTATGATCCTACTCCATCGTTAGATCTCATCCATCATTACTGAAGCAAATCACACTCAATCAATGTGAACACTGTCACCATAATGCAGCAACCAGAACCCAGAACTCTACAACAACAAGCAGCAACAACTAAAACATTTTATAAGGTATAAACTACTTTCATGTGTCGAACATGCGTGTATACGCGCTTTTCTCAAAGCCAACCAGTGTATACATCTGAAAATCTTAATTCATAATTCTACAGCTATTCCAGACTTCAGTTATACCCATATCATAAAATTTACAAAGTAATACATGCATCAGATCAAACCTTATAAAGATAGTTCATTTCAAGCCTTAAGATCCCGATCCATCATTAGATCTTAACTGCTAAGGTTCCTCCTTCGTTCAGATCACACTGAGCATCATAAACACATAACCTGCATACTGGATCTTACACTTTATCAAATATTCAATACTTGTTTACTCTGGCCTAATTATCTTCTCCTCCTTATATATTTTTAGGCCTTTCTCAATACCATATCCAAAAACCACTTAGGACCAATACCTTGGACCAAATACCTAGGTTCAATACCTTGGACCAATACCATGGATAAAAATACCATGGACCAAATACCTTGGACCAAAAACTTAGTCTTCCTAGGTATACATGATTTTCCTTCTGTGAAAGTGCATGTGTACGTTATATGCACCTTTTGTTTTGTTAACCTACGTGTATATGCAGTTTGGTCAAGGTGAACCTACGTATTCCTCTCTTCCTTCATTCTTTGTGGTCTGAACTATATTTCTTTGTTGTTGTCATGTTGTACTGTGATCTTTCATCTGAGTGAGTTTCCTTCTAAACTAATTCCATGAAACTTCCCTGCATTTCATCACATCTGTAAACACTACTGTCATGCATTCTGTCACATCTGATATCTCTTCTGTAGAGTCATCTAGTTACCATATACAAGTGAGTTGTTTTGATACAAGTGGGTTGCCAACAAGTACAACACATGCATCATAATGCAACCAATCTCCCCCTTTGGACTTGATGGCAACCATGCTAGTGTCGATTACTGCAAGCTGTAGAAACTGTTAGAGATAACAAGCAACACCAAAATACTCTCCCCCTTTGACATCAAGGGCAAAGGGCAGACTAGGATATTCTCCCCCTTTGATATCAAGGGGAAAGGGCTGACCAAGAAGAAGACTTCCATATCTGAACAGCTGAATATAAGCATTGATCATGCTCCCCCTAAGCACATGCTGAATTTTCTAATTAAGCTCCCCCTTTGTACATGTTGAGATGCACTATATCATCCATTCTCCTCCTGAGCTCATGCAGAGTCCGAAAATATTTTCCAATAGAATAACATGACTCTATCACTTGACTATGTGAGTTTGACCTTCCTATCACCAATGACTCATACATACATCCATCTCCCAACCAAGTGGGGATATACCAAATTTGACTCATCCTCCAAACCAAGTGGGGATATACCAATTGTTTATACATGATAGAAATTACATCATATAACTAAAAAGGGACTCATCAAAAGACTACGACAGATAGAGACAAATTATTACATCATGGGTCTTTATATGCCCTTTATATCGAATGATATACATAACATTTATAACAGAGACTGAATGTCTAAAGAAGACCATGATAGTCATCGACAACTATCATACACCATGCATGATCTGCACCATAAGCATCTGTCAGCATCCAAACCAACAACCTGTATATGTTCATTAATGTATGAATGTAAATATCATCAACCTATGTCAAAGTATGTTTGCATATAGATACCAACTCATCCTCTTGATCTCATCAAGATCAACTTGCTTCGTTTCCTTAGTAGAAAGAGCCTTATCATAACCTTCCTTGAATCAACTCAGCATATGTCATATCTCCAAGTAGTAGCACAAAATCATTCACATCATATCGTATGTATGTGAAAAAACCATAGTCATCATCTATGATCATAATGTCATCATCAAGAACTGCATGATCTGTCCATAAGAACCTTCATGTATCATCACTAGGGAACATCCCACATCTGATAAGCATCAACCATGATAATCAACATATGTGAGTATCAACCTATCATCATAAGGTAAGAACTCATCATCATTATGTGACTAAATAAGCCATGTCTTTGAATATCCATGTATTCAAATAGCTATGTCTTCATGAGACCTGCAATAACATCATTCTCTTGGCCAACCAACAATATGCAACTTAAGTAATCATCCATGTATCTATCATACTGTATATCCATCAAGCCAATCATGAGCTCATGGTCATTTGTCAAGATTTATTGATACCATCAACAACAACACTCCTCATCCATGTGAGAGCCAAAGACTATAGGTATCCTGCATCATAACTACACCATATGATCTTTATGCATCTTTGAAGGCATGATGACAGCAGCATAAAAGAAATGAGTGGCTCATCATCAAATAATGAAGTTGTTTATTCAAGCTTTGTACTTCTCCTTATCCATATGAAGATCACCATGTAAGCAACATATATGTATTGTATGCATAATTAAAGAGTCATCCACAATTATCCATAAATCTGATCTGAATACCAACTATGTGACCCCAAGTATCATATGAGATTTTATCATGGGCAGCTCATAACCGTAACATAGCAATATGTATCATTTAGCCATATGAGCATCATCATCATTTATTAGGTACCAAAGAATTCTAATCATAATGCTGGCAATGCTTTATTAGAATAATAACATGTTCTCCCCCTGAACCTATTCCACCTATTCACTGTCATATCTGATCATCAAAAAAAAGTATCAAGGCATCATCATCAATTAGATATACATCAAGTTACCAACAACTTGTTAGGATCGAAACACTTCTAAATAATATCCACAGACTGTAGTCATCTACGACAGAAAACATAACTGATAATTGTCTGAATCATATCACATTAGTATTTCTGAGACTATCCCACAACATTTTTCTCAAACTACATATACGCGACTGTGAAGCTTTGAGCTCGCGTATATACACAACTTGTCTTCATGAAACTTGCGTATGAGATTCATAACATTGAAGTTTCATACTTTCGACTTCTCCTGAGTCTGTCATGTCTGTACACTGTGCCATGCCACATTTTTCTGACTGTACTTCCTTCTTCTTCCATATCTTCGAGTGTGATGATGTTTTCTCCTTTTGGTATGGTGCCTGATATTTTCTCCTACATTCCTTTGCTATATGTCCAAGCTTGTTACATGCATAACATCTTACATGTTTCATATTTCTTCTATAGTAGTCAATGGCTTTGTGACCAAACATATTGCAAGAGAAACAATATCCCTTAAAGTAACTGTAAGCTGATGGTATTTCTGTGTGGTGGTCTTGAACCATTCTACTTCCGCATCTTGCTGCAACATGTCCAAGGTTAGGACATATAAAACATTCAATATTATTCATTTGAGGAAATAACCAAATATCATTTGCATGGTTAGGAGAAAAATATTTTCTTTGAAGAATTTCTTTCCTTGCTTGTTGATGGGATTGACCTCTCATCTCCTTGTTGGGCATTTTAGATTTTGCATTAGAGTTCCTTGTCTTACTTTGTGAGCTAGATTCACCTTCAACAGATTCATGAAAACCAAGACCAATTTTGATGGCAGGAGACCTTTGAATACTAAGAATATCATCCAAGATCTTAGTACTATCTTTAAATCGTAAGAGCTTATCCTTTTCTTCTAATATACCTTTTAGTATATTTACCTCAACCTGATATTGCTCTTCCTTTTCAAGATATTGAACTTCATGATTTCTTTAGCTTTTCTTCCTTCTTCCATCTGTTGCCTTAATTCAAGAACTTTGTTTTCTTGTTTTTCAAGAGCTTGGAGTAGTTCTTCATTCTGCTTATTTGATTTTTCAAGACTTTCATAGTATGGTTGTATCTTCCGGATCCATCGCATCTTTTGTTTTATTGCATCGACGTTTCGAACCAGCCTCTATGGTTCATCATCAGGATGAGAATTATTGAAGAAGTCAGAGATGGGTGATGGTGAATAAATAGGAGAAGATAAGGGAGAGTGAAGGACCGACAAGTTCCAGATATGAGGAGCGGTTTATTAATTAGTTTTAGGATGGGTTTTATTTTTATTCTAATAAAGAGTTTATTATAATTTCATTTATCTTTTATTCATTTGTTTGTGTTTAAATTTGTTTGACGTAATCATGTTTTTGGTTATTAGTTCAATCGTATATAAATGTTTATGTATATTTCTTATGCTTTGATTTAATATATTCTGTTTTTGATTTAATTATATGAACGATTAGTTTATTTCTTTTTATACCTATATATATATGTATATCGATTGATCTACTATATTAAGATGTGTATATATTGATTTATTATATTATGATATATGTATATATTGATTTAATATATATTATGTTTTGATTTAATGTATATTGATTTAATATATACTATGTTTTGTTTTAATATATACTATGTTATGTTTTAATGTATTATGATATATATATATATATATATATATATATAGATAGATAGATTTAATATGTATTATGTTTTGATATAATTACAAGTGCATTGTTATGGATATGAATGCTTAGTATATTTCTTTTTATACCTATATATATGTATATTGATTGATTTAATATATTATGATATATATATATATATATATATATATATATATATATATATTTAATATATATAGAATATTATTATGGATTTAAATTAATTGGATATGGTGAAGGGTTTATTGCATTATGAAGGAGAGGGATATTAATCAGACAAAGGGATGCAGGGAAAAAAAAGGGGAACAGAGGACTAGGAAGTGGCGGAATCCTCTATTATTGTGGGAATCCAGTTATCACTTATCTTCCAACCGTCATCACGATTTAGGTTATCAGGGTGTTTTCTTATTTCAATTGCTTCTCTGAATTTCATATGGTGGTAATGCTCAATTTTGGCCATAACACAGGAGTCTTCGATGCAAATGTGGTGATTGGTTTTGCTTGAGTGCTCAGCTAGGGCTGAGGTTTTGGAGCGGTTATGGTTAATGTCTGCCGCATGCTCTTGAATCCTTGTTAATATAGATCGGCCGGTTTCACCAATGTATGACTTTCCACATGAACAAGGGACCAGGTAGACCCCTTTGTGGTGCTTAGTGTCAATAGGATCTTTCACCGATTTAAGGCATCTACTAATTGTTTTCAAAGGTTTGAACGTGCTTTTTATTTTATTCTTTCTTAAGATGTGAGCAATTTTATCCATAGTGCCTAGAATGTAAGGGAGGTGAACTGTACCAGCATAATCATCCCTATGATGCTTGTTCATGGGATTTTCAACCTTCTTGAAAGCCTTGATCCCTTGGTGTCTCTTGTATCCATTCTTCTTGAAGACTTCCAAGAGGTGGTTCTTTTCTTGTTCAAAATTATCATGATCTGAGATACGAATCGCTCTTGTTGCTAAGGTGTTTAGCACCCCAAGTTTCTGAGCCGGATGATTGTGAGAGTTAGCATGTAGGTAGTGTTCGGTGTGAGCTTTTTTGCGATAGACCTGATGAGAAATAGTGCCATCTTGGTTCCTTTTGATGAGGATGTCAAGAAAGGGAAGACAACCATTTTCTTCCACTTCCATAGTGAACTTGATGGAATCTGACTGGCTGTTAAGGTGTTCAAGAAATTCGTTTAGTTTTTCTTTTCCATGAGGCCAAATGACATAAGTGTCATCAAAAAATATTTTCCACAATTTGGGTTTCAACGGAGCAAACTCAATGGCCTTAGTTTCAAAATGTTCCATGAACAAATTGGCAATGATGGGAGACAGGGGTGATCCCATGGCCACACCACATGTTTGTTCATGTATCTCTTCGTTGAAGCTAAAAAAGGTGGATTTTAAACAGACTTCAACCAATTTAGCTGTGCTGGGGTCAGTGATTTTGTGTACAACCTCCATCGCTTCGTTTATAGGAATGTTGGTATAAAGGGATTTTACATCAAAGCTCACTAAGATGTCGTCTTGGTCTAGCTTTATGTGCTTGATTTCATTAATGAAATGGTAGGAATCTTTGACAAAGGAGCTGGTATTTCCTACCAAGGGTTTAAGCTGTTTAGCCAGATGCTTCGCCAGGTGGTAAGTGGGGCCGCCAATAGTGTTGACAATGGGTCTAATGGGTATACCTTCTTTGTGAATTTTAGGGGCCCCATAAATCCTAGGGGTGTAGGGGTTGGTCTCAATAAGATTCTTCATGTTGTGTTCATTGCCTGTTTTCACCAAGTTATTGACATTCCTGGAAATCTTCTTTATGGGATTCTTCTTCAATTTGATGTAGCAACCGCTGTTGTTTAAATGGTCTAGCATTTTCTCCTTGTAGTCTTCAGTGTTCATTATAACCGTCGCACCCCCTTTTTCTGCCTTTAGGACCACAATGTCTGGGTTTTGGTTTAAAGTTTTGAGAGCTAGGTATTCTTGTTTTGATATATTACTCCTGGGAGGCTTGTTTTGATATATTAAATCAATATATACATATATCATAATATAATAAATCAATATATACACATCTTAATATAGTAGATCAATCGATATACATATATATAGGTATAAAAAGAAATAAACTAATCGTTCATATATATCACAATGTACTTATAATTAAATCAAAAACAAAATATATTAAATCAAAGCATAATAAATATACATAAACATTTATATACGATTGAACTAATAACCAAAAACATGATTACGTCAAACAAATTTAAACACAAACAAATGAATAAAAGATAAATGAAATTATAATAAACTCTTTATTAGAATAAAAATAAAACCCATCCTAAAACTAATTAATAAACCGCTCCTCATATCTGAAACTTTTCGGTCCTTCACTCTCCCTTATCTTCTCCTATTTATTCACCATCACCCATCTCTGAGTTCTTTGATAATTCTCATCCTGATGATGAACCACAGAGGCTGGTTTGAAACGTCGATGCACTAAAACAACAGATGCGATGGATCCAGAAGATACAACCACACAGAGTGCAAATCGCAGAAGTCTCAAATCCATGACTTTCATAGTAACTGGATTTATTTTTGAGTTTCTGTGTTGTTGTGCTCCTTTCATTTACTTCATTTCTTAATGATGTCACTTCATCTTGCAGCTTTTCACATTGATCTTCCTTTTCTTTGAATTGCTTCCTTACTGTGTTTCCTTCCTCTAGTTGAGCTTTTAGTTTGGTAGCTTCTTCTTTGATGGAACATTCCCTTTTTTCCAATACATCATATTGATCTTCAATTTTGTCTGTAAGCCTTTTAAGTTCTGCCTCTATTTGATATCTTTCTTCCTCACCCATAAAAGCAAATTTAGTTGTTTCACTATCACTTTCATCATCTTCAAATGCATGGAGAAATGTATCACCAGAGGATAACCAATTCATACTTGAGATTTATTTTTCTTGTTCATCTTCATTCTGAGGTGATTCTGAATCTGAAGAGTTGCTTCCACATAATCCCCAATCGACTCTCCCACTTTCATAGTTCCTTTGAGATGTCTTCTTCTTCTACGACACTTTCTTCTTTAACATCTTTCCCATTGTTCTACATTTCTCCTTCAAGCGATCAAGCTTCTACCAAAGGACCTTCTCTGATACCAATTGTTGAAAATAATACTGAGAGGGGGGGGATGAATCAGTGTTAGTCAAGTCAATAATATTTTATCTTTTCATACTCAATTCATATATGCTACTTCAATGAATCTAACCCGCGTTTACATGAAACTGTGTTTAAGGAAACTAGCATATATCCAACAAACTAATGATTCAGTTAGTTCATCATATGTTGATCTTTAATCTTTGCATCAGTGCTTTATTAAACAATAAATAGTAACCATATGTAGTTAATAACATAATGAACCATCACACAAAGCAACACACATGAACACCAAGATTTAAGGTGGAAACCCAATGTGGGTGAAAACCACCTGCTACTGTCATCTCTGTCTTCTTTTAATAATAAGAAAATATGTTTGCAACATTGTACTGGTGCAGACTCATACCAGTACACAGGCTTCTACTTGCAGAAGGTTACTACCTTCTCTCGTTCTCCAACTTCTACTGGAAGGGAGCTACAACCCCCTAGCTCTTGTACTACTCGATATGTTTACTAGTACATAGGCGCTGACCTACAGAAGGATACAACCTTCTCTTTTCCTCCAGGGACCATGTTTCTTAAATTTTCAGACTGGATACTCCTGGTACACAACAATACATATGAAGGCCTCGTTTCATCCAATTTGCATACTAGATCCATCAACAACATTGAAGCTCAAAATTAATCACCGCTGTAATACAACTATCAAATACATCTGCATCAACCAATCACTGAAACTCAATCATCACTCTCTGAATCAACTACAACTGAATCAATCACTGACAACCTCTGAACCTCTAACACAACTAAAACAACCAGTCATTCATACTTAATCAATTTCAACAAGTCCACTGGAACAGATAGATCATTGTAACTAGTACACAGATCTCAATCCAGAACACTACATCATTATTCAAAACCAGCTATAAACTCAAAAACATGCATCAAAGTGTATACGCAACTTGGAAGAGCCTAAACAGTGTGTATACGCAACTTCATCAAAGTGAACCCACGTATATATCTACAAATACTTATAACTTCACTGCACTTCCTGACTTCAGACATGCCCAGATCATCATATATAAAGGATTAAACATGTGTTAGTAATCAAATCTAGCCCATCAGATCACATAATGATAAGTCATTATGATCTTGCTCCATCATTAGATCTCATCCATCATTACTGAAGGAAATCACACTCAATCAATCTGAACACTGTCACCAGAATGCAGTAACCAAAACCTAAACCAGAACCCAGAACTCTGCAACAGTAAGCAGCAACAACCAAAACATTTTATAAGGTATATGCTACTTTCATGTGTTGAACCTACGTGTATACACGCTTTTCTCAAAGCCAACCAGCGTATAGATCTACAAATACTAATTCATAGTTCTACAGCTATTCCAGACTTCAGTTATACCCAGATCATAACATTTACGGAGTAATACATGCATTAGATCAAACCTTATAAAGATAGTTCATTTCAAGCCTTAAGATCATGATCCATCATTAGATCTTATCCTCCATCAACCGCTAAGGTTCCTCCTTGGTTCAGATCAAGCTAAGCATCATAAACCCATAACCTGCATACTAGATCTTACACTTTATCAAATATTCAATACTTTTCTACTCTGGCCTAATGTTCTTCTCCTCCTTATATATTTTTAGGCCTTTCTCACTACCATGGCCCAAAACCACTTAGGACCAATACCTTGGACCGAATACCTAGGGTCAATACCTCAGACCAGATACCTTGGACCAATACCATGGATAAAAATACCATGGACCAAATACCTTGGACCAAAAACTTAGTTTTCCTAGGTATACACACTTTTCCTTCTGTGAAAGTGCGTGTGTACGTTATACGTGCCTTTTGTTCTGTTAACCTGTGTTTATACACAGTTTGGTCAAGGTGAACCTGCGTGTACCTCTCTTCCTTCATTCTTTGTGGTCTGAACTATATTTCTTTATTGTTGTCATGTTGTACTATGATCTTTCATCTGAGTGAGTTTCCTTCTGAACTGACTCCATGAAACTGCCCTACATTTCATCACATCTGTAAGCACTATTGTCATGCATTATGTCGCATCTGATATCTCTTTTGTAGATTCATCTAGTTACCATATACAAGTGAGTTGTTATGTTACAAGTGGGTTGCCGTCAAGTAAAACACATGCATCATAATGCCAACAGTGGGAGCTCAGGCAAAATTGATATTAGAGAGAAAAATTCTCAAATCTAATGATGGTTGGATAGTTCGGCAGAAATTGGGTGAGGCTCCTTCAGTAGATGGTAGTCCATAGATCCGCTTGAGAAATAATCTCCATTTGAGAGTAGCCATATTTGTATCTCTATGTAAAGAATTGTTTGACAAAATAGAATTTGATTAGCGTAGTAGCATTGGGTGGTTTTTTTCCTTGGAGAGGGTTTTTCTCCAGACATCTTTGTGTTCTTCTGTGATTTCTTTTTATGGTTACATGATTTATTTTTCATGCTCTAATCTATGGTTTGTGATTCAGTTTGTGCATGGTATAAAAAATTAAGTAATTGCATAAAAAAATTAAAAGTGTCACACTATTAATTCACCCCCCCTCCCCCGTCGCTCTTAGTAGTGAATATATTTCCAAAAATTGGTATTAGAGAGGGGCTCTCCAGTGCAACTTGATCCCTAGAGAGTGGGTCTTTGAGATTTGCACAAAAACATGCATATTTTTTTCTTTTCGAAATGAGTTCTCCAAAGGAATTGATTCTTACTACTACAAATTTTAAGATTTGGCCAGAATATGTGAAAAATAAATTATTGCATTGTGGCTCTAACATTTGGAGATTGGTTTGTGAAGGAAATGATGAATATTTTCCTACATCTAAAATATGGAAGAAAAATTCTCAAGCAAGGCGAATTATTTTTGAAAATCTCCATAGTGCAGATTTGGAGAAAATTGGAGATTTGAAATATGCAAAGGAAATTTGGGATAGATTGCATATGCTATATGGAGCCACCAGAAGTAACAATGATGAAGAGATTGAGAAGAGAAGAAAAAAGAAGAAGGAAGCTCCTCTTGAACCAGTTGTGAAAAGGGATAACAAATCTGAAGGTATAAGCCATAATGATATACTTTTGAGTTATATTTCTGATTGCGGTAGTGAAAATGATTCAGATTTAGTTAGTGAAAGAGATAGTGATCACAATTATATGCTTCTTAAGGCTGAATATGAGTCTACCATGGTTCTTATTGAATAATTTTCTAGTGAAATTGGTAGATTAACAAATGTATGCAAGGAGCATGAGAAGAAATTGCAGGATTGTGATCAAATGGAGAAAAATCTCAAGGAAGAAATCAATACCTTGAGAACACAGCTGGCAGAATAAAAAATATTAGAAGAAGTCAACTACAACAAGCAAAAGGATAAAAATAATTATGTTGAAGCACTTGAGGGTGTGATTGATAAATTGAGAAAGGAGCTTGAGGAAAAGAACCAATAGTTGGAGAAAGCAAAGAGCACCATACCAGTGAGAAAAATTGGCAGCAATCTTCATAAGGGTGAGTCAAGTTTTCATGTAGGAAAGAATGTCAAAGCAAAACCAAAGAAACCTACAACAAAGAATGTGATCCACAAGAAACAACAAAATAGAAAACCAAAAGGAGATTTTACATCTAGAAGACCATTTGCTCCTATGGTTGGAGGTAACAATTTTCAAAGGAGAAGTAAAAACTCCTTTGCTCCCTTGATGGATGAAATTGAGTTCTTCAATTGTCACTATTTTGGTCATGTGACAACTCATTGTAGGAGGAGAATGCACTCATACATGCACTAGTATGATCATCCATGAGGAGGAACTTCATTCAGGTATACAAATTATTTCAATGGTTTTTTTTTGGTTTGTAACATTTTCAGGCATAAAAACATTGATTGCAGATCTGTGTGAAAAGATCGAAGCCTAATATGAGCAACAAGATATTAGATCCTTTGGCTACATATCTTGGTTTTTTCGGGAAAACTAGTGTCTATTCAGATCTGCTGGTCCCACTAAGACAGGTAGCTATCTTAGAAACAAACAATTCAAAGCAACTTGTGTTTTCCTTTATGGGATATAGATGAGAGAGAAGCAAAGAGCACCAACCTTAGTCTTTCGCTTGGCTCCTTGCTTGTTTCCTCTCTCCTTTGATATAGCTTCGCCACTCCTTTCTCACTTGTCCCGCTTCAAAGAACACCGATAGAGGCAAAGCAGCAAAATACCATCAAAGCATAGAGATATATAATCGTAAACAATATAGGATCATATGTACATTAACTATACAAATGCATACACAAATACAAGATTCAGAAATATACAAGTATATGGAGGAAAAATCAAATAGCCTTATTGATAAAAGTAGTAGAAGAGAGGATTACAACCCAGCTGTCTGATCCAGCACCATCCTCCCAGCATGAAAGCCCTCTTCACCTCATGAAAATCTAGATCACCCAACAATACAATGTTTCACTGAGAAACCAACAGCACTTCCTTACAAAATACAAAATTCCAACCCCTAAATCTCTAGAGATGAGGGATCCACATATAGATATTTGCAGAGGTGTGAGTCAGCTCTAGGTTTTTGATTAGTGTCACTCCACTGATAGTTCTTGGTTCCACTTGGATATTTCATTGATCTCTTACTCATCCCCGAGCGAATTCTGAGAGGCAAGTGTCATATGAGAAGTTTCCAGAAGATTCCTTAATCATCCACTTAGCAAACTATCTCTGCCATTTGTCTATTATCACTCATCGCACCCTACAAAAGGCCTTTTCAGTATGCATCACACCTCCCGTATATAGCAGGTTAGATGCATCGCACCCTGACCATGGAGCAGGTGAGATGGTCCAGTTTTGGCCAGTTCTGAGTAGTTTTTCATGGAGAACTTCTAGGAAATGATGTAATCAGTTGACCTTGATCTTTTAGGGTTTGAAACAACACTTTTAGGGATTTGAGGGCCCTTGGTTTATTGACATATGTGATTGGGGTTGCAGTGCCCAAATAAGTCTATAACAGTTGCCCCCTAAAGCAAGAGGTCGTAAATCTTCTGATGTCGGGTGAAATGCTTTATCATGAGGATCCGAGGTTTTTCGAACTGGAAGGTGACCTGTAATAAGATACAATACAATACATTATCTTCGTAATATTTTCATGATCTAGCTGAGGCGGGCATTCCCATGCTCATCTTTATAAATTCATTTTCATGTACATAGGACAGACAATTGTCTGTGTGGCAAACTAATGATTCTGGTAGAGCCATCATCCCTTAGCTTGGATGATTATCTGTGTAGCTATGGAGTACATTCGATACCTTTATTTTCCTGAATATATCACAGCCTGGATGGATGAAACTAGATCCAGGATCTTCAAGCTCGTTCAATCTTCGCCTGATGTACAAGTCGATCCATGTGAAAATATGTTCTGAAGTCGAACATGGAAAGACATCGCCTAATTACCAGCCAATGATGTAAGTTGTTAACAGGTGCGAGAGGAATCACCGATAATGATAATGACCCTCAAGGTACTGTAGTACAATTCACGTGGTGTGAATACATGAGTTGATGTCGAACACCACACAAAATCTTTCGGTCGAAGGCCATTGATGTAAACCTGTCGCCGGAAGTGAGAAACTTGCCATTGAGGTATGCAAGCTTCAAAGTATTGAAAGGGTTGTTCCTAAGTCAACTTCTTGGATAATGAGCTAATGTCAACAAGAAGTGACCCATTGTAGGAGGGCCTTAATGAATCCCACATCTATGACACGAAACAGAGCAAATGATTTTGTGGAGGTGAAAACAATCTGATGATACAAGGTTCAGGGTGGCAGTCATGAAAAATGGAGCGTGAACGTATCGCAGTGGATGAGGCATTAGCTGGGTTGGTGAATTCTCTAACCGACTTCTCTTGAACATATCGGTGACGCTGAAATGGATTGGTAGCGTTAACCCCAAAAATGGATGGTACGGAGGACCAATGGTGATATGACCGGTGAACGGTATAACCCAACCCAACTCAATCATGGCAATGGAGTGAAAGTTTCATGTTCAAGAGTGATATGCTACCAATGAAGTTCTTTAAGTTTTCTTCCCTTTTTCCCTAGTCATTGCTGACCAGTACCTATTTATTTTTTTCAAGCTTGAGGAGGATAACATATGCTTGTTCTATAATTTTCCCTTCGGGCAAACCTGTCGCTATGTTTTAGCGAGCCTAGCGACAGTGAAACTTGCTCTTGCCCAGATGGAAAAGTTTGTCGCTATTGTTTTAACAAGTTTAACGACAAAGATAACTCGGTCCTTTTCATGTTTAGAGAGTTTGAAAATAGATGGAAAGGAAACTCCAGTAGTCCTTTTTCGTATTGTAATCCCTAAGTCCGAAAAAGTATAAAATAATATGAAAGGGATGACGTTTCTGATCACTTTAGCGAGCCGAAAGAGACAAGCGCTCGATCTTTTTGTGTGATAATCCCTCAGGTCCAAAAATATTAAAATACAGGAGGGATGGCACTTCCAATCACTTTAGCGAGCTAGAGAGGCCAATTGCTCGACAATCTTTTCATATTTAGCGAGTCTGAAAAGAGTTTAAAGTAGACTCGTTATTTCCAAACACTTTAACGAGATGGAATGCTCGACAATCTTTTCATATTTAACAAGTCTGAAGAGGGTTTAAAGGAGACTCGGCTTTTTGAGGAACAAGTGATGTTTTCGGGTAGCAACTGGTTCCAGGTAAGTTTGGAACTTCTCAAACATGGCAGCGTAATGAGTGTGGCTAGTAGAATCACTCGCCGCAGTTGTTCCTCAAAAGGGTAATCAAGTGGAGGCGTATGATCGGCTAAAAGAGTGGAAGTGATGGAAAGAACACGACCAAGGTTCGAAAGGCAGATAGAATGGCAATCACAAAGGTTATTTACCGAGGGTGGATTCATTTTTTAATGAGCTTGAATCAGAAGAAACTATGCTCAATGGCGGGTTTATTTTTTAACGAGCTTGAACCCTACGGTAACATTTCTCGTATTCGGCTTCATGTTTACACAAGATTAAAATGAAAAACTATGCTTGTTATAAGTTCACATGCCCCCAGCATAATGACGCAAATTGAGGTGCATGCCCCCCAAGCTTTATTGAATTCAACGCGGTGGTTGGAATGAAGGTTTACCTTCGAGATCTTTGAAAGAATCGACTTGGATTTTACGAGATCGTAATCAAAGACTCGATTTGGAAAGGGGGTTGTTTCATTTTTAATGAGGTTGAAACAGTAAAA